>VDFB02281492.1:344642278-345324699 GCA_007258455.2 Sequoia sempervirens | reverse complement strand
TTCACAATGCGGCTAACCACATGCAAGTAGAGGGCTATATCAAGTCCATCTACTACAAAAAATTCTTTAAAAATTTCGAAGGAAAAATCCACCTATAATAGTGGGAGGCCTACTACATGAAGACAACCACCATAACATTCTTTTAGTTTTTTAATCAACATGAAGGTATGGACTAGAGTTAATTTTGAAATAAGCATAATTATACTATATTCTTTAAAATTAGCATAAGAATCCCAAGTAATAATATCTTTACCTTAAACCCATAACTTTTGATAGCAACTGGCATGATCCTAAATCATATAATTATAAGAAATGGTACAGTAAGTAATACATATGCGGTTTTCTTACAAGGTAAATTTTGCAAACTCAAATAATCTTATAAATTTTGAAATCAAACAAATAGATAATGCATATAGATTTTGAATCATTACAAGCACAAGAGGACAACACTAACAAGAGAAGACCTATGTTCCTTATAATTAAGAAAATATAGGATTCAATAGCTATTATTTCTTCATAGTTCTATTAATCTTTGGAATATTCATAGAAACAAGAGAGTATTAACTACCTATCACTAATCTATGTCTACTCCTTTTCTCTCTACCCATTGTTAAAATTTACAAGGATATAGAAGGAAAATTTGATAGATCAACCTATTCATTTTTTCAATTCCTCCATCCTATTCCATTGTAGTAAAGAGAGATTGACACTAAGGAATCAAATGCAACACAAAGGCCTTCAACCAATCCTTCTTGACATGAACATTACTGCAAAATTTGATACATCCCCTCCACATAATTAGATTATGAGTAAAGATGGCAAAGAAGATAGCTTCTCTATACAGAAGGCATAAATAAATATAATAACTACTTACAGAATTTTGTAATGCCAACTAGTTTTGTTAATTTCAAACAATTGATATTTCCAATAGGAAAGAAGTTAATCATCAAATAGGAAGGGATGGTCAACTTTGTTGTATCCAAATGCAACAGTTGACATTTTGTATTAAAATATGATCTAGATACTACTATGGAAAACATTATGTAACCTCTATTATTATATAATATAAATAGTCATCTTACCAACCTTTTTATAAAAAACAAAAATCAATTCAGAATAATTAAGTTCTATAATAGAAGGTATGGTAATATGAGTCACTAAAACATCTAAATCTTCCACTTTCATGATGCAATAATATGATAATAGGAAAACATATTAAACATTTATTAATTCAATCCACTAAGAAAGCATGAGCATATAAACCTTTCTTAATATAACACGACACAACATGAAAACCACTTTTATCATTTGTAAGTTTCCTCACATTAATAGGGTTAGTGATGTTATGGTAAGTGACACAATAATGAACCCATACCATTTATGGCTAGGAACATCATGAAGGTAGTACAAGCCGCCCAAATATTTGCGTTCTACTTTAAATTTTTGACATTCCAAACATCTTGTCACAAATGTTGATACATCAAACCTCATTTTAAGCTAATAAAAGTACAACTTCTACTTCTACAACATTTCAGCTACATGAAGATGAGAAGAATATGGTACTTTATGTGCTTCTAGCATTAGGTGTTATTACTAATTTTTTATTTTAGAGATATAAATTCATTCCAAAAACATTAGTACGTCATCCATATCAAAAGAGTATCCTAATTTTTCAATATTCTTAATTGCTAGAGTGCATATTTTTGAATAAAATGGATCCATTTTCTATTGTTCATGAATTTTCTAACTTATTCTAGACTATACCCCTAAAATTGCAACCAAGGGTTTTTGTCTGCTTAAAGCATCAAATACTTGATTTTGTTTGCTTTTGACATAGGCAATGTCTAGATAAAAATCACATAATAGTTCAAGCCATCTCCTCTAGCGTGCATTCAAATTTCTTGAATAAAAAGGAAGATATAACTTCTATTATCTATTTTAAGCTCAATTCTTTTTACCCAAAAGATAGTACCTTCACAACTTTAGAGTTTGCAATGACAACCAACTCTAAGCCATGTGTGACCTAATTTATCTCATGATCCTTGATTTTTCATGACTTATAAGCCACAACTCAACCATTAAATTTTTTTAGAAAATTATATTTAAGATATGCATGTTAATTCATAAAATATAAATTGAATGAGATTTGATATATGAAAGAAATTCTTTATAAGTCCTAAGAAATATTTTTTTTTATTATAAAATATAAATTTTATATATGAATAATTTTTTCATTAGTAATTTTTTTTTATTCCATTCCACACATTCTCATTTTCAATTGTAAAAAATATATATTAAAAATTAATTAAGTAATTATAAATTTGTAAATGAAACTATTTTATTTTTAAAAATCCACTAAAAATCATTTATTATGGTATAAAAGGTCCATCCTTATAAGGAATTTGGCCAAGTAAAATTACAATTAAATTTGAGTGTGTTAATATCTTCAAATCCATTTCTAAATAGATTTCCTAGTGAATAAATATAGAATCTGCAAATAGCTTTAAAAATAAAGATCACATTTTCGAAAAGCATGAAGCGATTTATTATCATATTGTCGGATCGTGACAAATAGATATCCAAATAATATTTAGAATTGGAATTTTTTAATAGAAGCATACAAAGTGTTTATAGCTGAACACTTTATATTTTAAAAAATTAAATTCATACTTGTGATGTTTACATTGATTGTATGTACTTACAAATTAATTTTTTATGTATATTATTCTTTAATTTTTTATTTTGATTTTGCTGCTTTTAATCGAAGTTATTTTAATTGTTTTGATATTGGAGAGTTATCAAATATTTATATTTTATATAATATATATGTTTTATTATTAGTACTTGCAAAGTATTGAGTTTGACTTTTCTAGTTAACTAGTTATTAATAATTTAGTTTTCAATCAATTAAAAACAATATTGTAAAATAATTAAAATAAATTTCAATTTTGTAAAGTCAACTTATAAAATATTTAACTTTACAAATTATAAAAATTAATTAAAAAGTTATGTGTATTATTGACCCATTTGTAGGGAAGGTAAGGTAGGAAAGCAAAGTAAAAAAAATTTAAAGAATGATTTTTATTTTTTTCTTTATAAAGTCATTATCTTTCTAAAATAAATAAATGTTACTTATTTTATATTTTTTGTAAGAATGTAATTGTTATTTTTTAGTAAAGAAAATTTCACAAAAATCAATTAACTTTTGGACTCTTAAAATAATAAAATGAAATAAAAATTGTATTATTCTTTCCATTAGACTAATATCTTTGTTATCTATTTTTTAAATATTTTATGACATAATTTAATTATTATATGCTCTCCTTCTTTTCATTAATAAGTTTTTTTCATCATTTATATTTTATATTAATTTATATATATAACCAATATTAATGTAGAATTTATATATATTATTTCTATTTATATCTTATGTTATTGAAGGTAATATTTTGTAGGTGAATACGTTAATTTACATTGTGTAGGTAATATATTAATTTATATTATACGTAATATATATATTTTTATTTTAATTGAATCATTTATTTAATTTTTTAATTTATATTTTATATATAATCTCATTTTTTTTCTTTTTTCTTTGGTTAAATTATTATTGTTTTAAGTTTTAGTATATTTTCCTTTGTATCTTCCTTCATTTCTTTTAATAATTTTGGTAATTATTCCTTGATCATTTTGTTATATAATTCATCTTTATAATTCTCTTAGAGTTATTTATTCATTGTTTGAGACATTTAACCTTTAACCTTTTTTATCCATTTATTTGTGTTATATCATATTGTTATATTATTCATTCTTTTGTTACTTAAGGTCATTTCTACAATCATATTCTTCATTATCCTCTTCCTATGATGAATCATTGAGTTAGGTTTAGGGTAAGGTCATTAGAGTTATTTATTCATTATTTGAGACATTTAACTTTTTTGATCCATTTATTTATGTTATACCATATTACTATATTATTCATTCTTCTATTATGTCTTCATCATTTTTTCACATATTTTCACTTTTACTTCATTTTCCAATCTCCTCTCTCCCTACCCTCTCCCACCACTTAACTCTTCATAAGTTCATTTCTACAATCATATTCTTCATTATCCTCTTCCTACGATGAATCATTTAGTTTGGTTCGAAACATCAATTCAAAATAGCACACATAGTTTAATCTAGAAGTGTTTACTCTAACAGCCATGGACTTTGAAAATATCATACCATCATAATCATAGATTTGTAATATTTAACAATTATTGATTTGAATGAAGAGATATAGTTGCACTTATGTCTACTACGAATCAAATCTGATAATTATATATATATATATATATATATATATATATATATATATATATATATATATATATATTCAATTAGAAATAAAAAACTTGTAGTAAATAATCATTTTAATATATAACAATTTTATATTAATAATAAGAGAAGAAACATTGTGAACATGTAATATCTAACTTTTAATCATTTTTAGTATATATTATATTTATTTTATTTATAAAATTTATTTAATATATAATTTATTTAGTACACATTATATTTATTTATTTAAAAGTTAGTGATAAAAATTAGGTTTATAGTTATGGATAGTGTTACGATCATAGTTAGGGCTAGAGATAGGTCTAGGATGAAGATAATGGTTTAAACTTTATTGTTAGGGTTAGAGTTAGGGTCAGGGTTAGGTCATTAAAATAACTAATTAACAATACTAACACAATATAGTTAAAAGAACATACATTTATTTTTATTCACATTAATAAAACTTACATTTAATTTTTATCAAATCTAAAAAATAATAATTATAATACTATTAAGGAAAGTACTAGCTACACTACATGACACTTGTTAATGCTAAGTTGGCAGTTATATATTTTAATTATTTTAGTGTGTTAGACATTTAATTATTTTTATCATCGCATTCATGTCATTACACTCCACCTCTTGTTGTTGTTGTCATAGGTTACCCTTCTCTATGTAAATGACTTATTAAATATTTATATTTATATAATATATATGTTTTATTATTAATGTTGAGTTGTCAACTATACATTTTTAATATTTTTTAATTATTTCATTATATCAAGAATTTAATTAATTTTATTATCCCATTCATGTCATTACACTTGACCTTTTGTTGTTGTCATAAATTACCCCTCTTGGCTTAATTAGTACTTTGACGTGTAAATGACTTATCTAGTATTTATATTTTATATAATATATATGTTTTATTATTAATGTTGAGTTGCCAAGGATACATTTTTAATATTTCTTCATTTTCATTATCACATTCATGTCATTACACTCCACCTCTTGTTGTTGTTGTCATAGACAACCCTTCTCTATCTAATTAATACTTTGATGTGTAATTGACTTATCAAATATTTATATTTGATATAATATTATGTGTTTTATTATCAATGTTGATTTATCAGCTATACATTTATAATATTTTTAATTATTTTAGTATGTGAAGGATTTAATTATTATAGTTATCATATTCCAATTAAAAATTGATTTAACCACGAAATCAATACCATTATTTCTTGTTGTTAATTATTATAGTTAACACATGCATGTTATATCTCTCAACATTTTTTAGATAGATGTATTTTTTAATATAAAGACAAAAAAAATATATTAAAACAACAGACTTAGTATTAAAAAGACACATGACACAACAATTTCAAAAACTTAGAAAAACACATATACTAAATATAGACAATAAAGAAAATAAATCCTCCAAATCCCATAGACTTGTTTTCTCAAAGATTGCATATACTCTCTTTGAATGTCAAAAGGAATACTTATCTTTAGATTAAAAAACAATAAAAATCACACCAACAAGAACTAAGAATCTAAAAAGACATTATAGTCAGCCTTTACAAGAACATTAAAGTCTTCATACTAATCTCTAACAGAACGATCCCAATTATTTATGATTTCAACACTGATGTCATTCAAACCAAGAAATCAATACCCTTAATAATATTAAAACTACTAATAATATTTTATATAAGTAGATAAATAATTGCACGTGTTTAGCGGCTGAAGTAGCATAACACGCCAAATTGCGTTTGGAATTTTATGATGATAATATAGTTGAACACGATAAGTTTGTCGCGCACTTAAAAAGAGACGAGACGTTGTTTCCCATATTTTACTCCTTTGTGGGTGGCATTTGATAAGTCCATTACACCCTCTTACGTCCCATCAAATTTGACATTTGCACGACAGTAAAGTCTCTCATTTTCTCCCCTCCGCACTATGAAAAACATCACTCAAACATTGAAAAATAAAAGATAAAAGCTCACATTATCCCAACACCTCTATGCTTTTTAAGCTAATTATCATGGGACACATATAGCAATGCTCATTATTGCACTCTCTCAATGGGACACATTCCACTTCATTTTGTTAGTGGGGAGATAAAGATACGTTTATCAAATATGTCTAATATAAATTTATGGGTCCTTAATCTATTGGTGATGATGAATGGTTCTTAATGAGCTCACTAGAAATCAAGCCTTGTTGAGTGCAAGGACCCAACATCATAAGGGATGAGATCACGATTGTGCCTTGGACAAATTTGGCAGAATGAATACCCCTCAGTCCTTAACTCTTAACCGAAGAGGTTCAACCCAAAAAAGATTTGTGCTCCTTGGATTGCTAATTTTTTTTTGTGGATGACTTTTGTAAAAAAAATTGTCATATATATATATATATATACGGTTATAATTATTTAGTATTTAAATGGTAATCTTTTTTTTATATTAAGACACAAGGGTGAAAAGTAGATGTTTTGTATTTGTATTTTTTGTTTAAATTTAATTAGTATTTAAATGGTAATCAATGTTTTATATAAGGATGCAAGGATGAAAAGTATGTGTTTTGTATTTGTACTTTTTGCTTTATATTTTTTTTGTAGATATTTTAAGTGTATTGTTTTAATATTTGATTTTGATTGAGTCAATGCTTCCATTGAACTCAAATTTAAATGATGTTCAAAAATATATTTTAATCCTTGCTCAAGCAATTCTCATATCCTATAATATTAGTTCCTCTATTAGGTTCGAAGTTATAGGTGTGTCAACCTAGTTGAAGGTTGTATGTGCAAGATTGACCCAGATGTTCAAAAATTAGATTTAATTCTAGCCTCAAGCTAACTTAATTCCAACTAGATGTAGTATGCTTACTCTCATGCCAAAAACCTTAAATTATGTGCCTAGGACCTGTATAAAAGGACATCACCATTGGATCATTGCAATTATTATTTATCATCCATGATCACCCATTATCAAATCTAGAATCACTCACTTCTAACATTTGTGCCACTCATGATCACTATTACCCCTATCATAACATTATCATATATCAACTATTTCTAATTGTATAAATATTTTTGTCAAAAAATCCCAAAACCCTAGTTCTTGCACTAGGTCATTTAATCACCCATTACACTTTGTTCAAGTATCAATTTATCATCATCATACCCACATCATTTGCATTTTTTACTTGTCATCTAACTTTATAAAAATTAATGAGCTAATAAATCAATCTTGATTAACGTGCAAGGAGATAACACATTGAATTCTTGTCCCTAGTATAGCAACTTCAAATGATTTTCTTCAACAAAAAACCATTTATAAATGCAAGTGCAAGTATAGGTGAAACTTTGTTGCAAGTATCTATAATATGAGGATCAATGGTGCATAACCACCCCAAGAGTTCAAAACCAATAATTTATTCTCAAACTATAAATGTGGAGATCAAGGCCTTAGTTGTAAGATCAACCCAGGTTTGTGTATAGACACATATTTCACATAGCCCAATTATTTTAGTTTATTTGTCTTATATCTAGCATATATTTTTTGGTAACAACTTTTAGTTATAGTTTTCAAGTCTCCTCAACTCTGATGCTAAGGTATACATTTACTTTTTAATTTCATTTCTAGTTCAAATTCAATTGAAGGTTCAGATTCTTAAACCCTACACTCTTATATCTAGATGCTAAAGTTCTATTAAATTTACTACTTATTAAATTCATTAGCACGTACATATTTATATGAGGGGGTGTCTTATTTGAAGGGCACACAAACTACTGAGAGGGGAGTGTTAATCAATAGATCAAATCTATTTAAAACTCTTATCTCAACCAAACATATTAGAATACATTAATCTTTACTACTACTAATCAACTAATATCAAGAGCACACAATTACATAAGAGAAAACTAGATATACATGGAAACCCAAGATGGGAAAAACCATGATGAGAATAGCTATTTAGATCTACTATCCAAATCTAGCCTCACAATGTAGGAATATTGTTGCAAGTTGTCTTCCCTTGGTCTCCTTGTGTTGTGTAGCACAATGCTCGAGTTTCTAACATGGCTTAAGCACCTCTCATGGATTCATTAACTCTAGCAATTGTATCAAGCATTAATAGGTGGATCTTTTGGTGCAATGACAACCATGGGTATGTGCAGGATCATCATGGAAGAAATAGGCCCTTAAGTGGCAAAAAATTCAAAAAAAATAGAGTTAGGAAACTTGACGTATAAAATTGAATAAGTTATGTATATTATTTAAAAAATATGTAAGAATAGAATCTGTATCAAATTGAATGTAGTTTCTAAACTACTAAATTTATTTAAAAAAAGAAAAATCTATTTGGTGAAAATTTGAAATTTCAATGCAGTCATACTTAAATTTCAGGGAAAAAATAAGATGTTTTTGTCTGACCACCCTAACCACAATAAAATGATAAAAAAAATTTATAAAATTTTAGATATAAGTAGAGGTCTCATGTCCTGATGTGATGCATATTTTTTTGTAATTTTTTCCAAGTAAATAATTTATTATGAATTTTTTATTACAATTTTTAAAAAATATAAAAACTCGTATGTCTGACCACCTTAATTTGGCCAAAACTTCATGAAATTCATTTTTTGTAATCCTATAGTATGCGAAGCATAGAATGTGATGCATGTTTTAGATTCAAAAAATGTGATGTTGTTTGAAAGCTATAGATGTTTTTCAATCAGCCTATCAATCAAGACTTTAATCATAATTCAAATAGAAAATGAATAATAATTATTTATTAAATTCAAAGTAAGCCATAATTTATATTGGTAGAAACCTAAGAATCTCCTTTAATTTTTTTTTTTGTTTCATCAATTTTGGGTAAAAAAAGTCGCCATCCACATACCCTACACATACCCATCATAACACCACTTTTTGGCCCATCATGATCTTGCACATACCCCCATCTTTACAATAATTGGTATTAGAGCCTAGATCATGAGTTCAAAACCCTTGCTTGCATTGGGGAGGATTGTTGCAAGGTGTGTGCCCTTCATCTGCTTGTGTTGTGCAATGCAACACTTGGTTTTTTGACATGTATTAAATACCTCTCATGGATTCATTAACTCTAGTGATTGCATCGAGAATTAACAGGTCAATATTTTGGTGCAATGAAAATAGTCTTTGCAACAAATATAATAAGTGAATTTTACAATATGAAGTAGGCACCAACCTACCAGAAACACCAATATCCTATTGTATTTGTAGGCACCAACCTACTGGAGACACCAATCCCTGACACAATGATATGTGCGCAACTCAATGAGTAGAACACCAGTCCTACCATATGACAAAGATAAAGCTTGCAAACCTTCAATTGTAGCTGAACACATCTCATACACTTTTTAACTCTATTCAAACACTTTTTGACACTCCTTATGATTTTTGATAATGGTGCACTCTCTAAGATGCAACACTTCCTAAGTAACTTTCGCTTTATAGTCTTCTCCTTATTGAAACATTGAAAAATAGGTGTTTTTGAGGAAAGGTTAAAGCGAGTTCACCAAATATGGAACTATTTTCCTCTATTTCATTAGGAAAGGAGATCCACACAAAATTGAATTGCAACCCTTGGGTGAGTCAAATCATTGAGAAAATCCATTGATTTCCTTTTGATTGAGGATGAGGGTATTAGCTTGAACATTGATCACTTTTGGGAGAACTAAAAATAGAAAATCTACTCAACTATTCTCATTCAAACTTGAAACATAAATTTAAAGCTCAATACAAACAAAAATAATAAGCTTTATACAAATCTGAGAAGGGTTAAACATTATGTACCAATCACAAAAAAATAGTTTCAAGAGGCTAACTAGGAATCATTTTCCCATGGGTGAATGGGTCTCTATGTAGAGGTTTCAAATAGCTTTTAAGATCCTTTGATGTTAGTCTATAACTTATGTTTGATCTGGGTTTTAGTGTCAAAAAGTCAAATAAATCCTGTAGATGAGCTTCTGTGGCTTGAAAACTTTGAAAACTTTTCCAATATTTCTCTTCAAGAGATCTTCAATCCTTCTTCAACTTAAGATTTGCAACACAAACACAAGAGGGAAAATTGTTTATTTTTGGTGAATGGGGATTTTCCTTGGTTAAATCTCATTTGGGTAATTAATGTAGGCAACAACCAAGAGCCTTTTCAGACTGTCAATTGTTGCAACCCAAACCACTCTATATTACACTATTCATAAAAGGAAAATGCAGTAAAAAGAAACTTTAGCAAAAAATAAACATGGTATTTTCATTCTCATTTGCAAAAAGAATAAAAATTACAAGCATCTCCTATAACAAGTGCTTCCATTTTCAAACAACACTACTTGGTCAAATCGGGTATAAGTTTTTCTTCTCCTATAAACAAAACAATGCAAAAAATATTTGAAAATACCAAAAAAACAACTACAAGGAACACATAACAGCAAAAAATCATCTCTCCTTCTCTCATGGATGCCTAGGAAAGGTATGTCCTAGTTTTGCATCAAAATCCTTCATCTTTTATTTGTTGGGAATGAGTGTTTACATGGGATAGAGTGTGTGAGGTAAAGTGAGTTAAAGTAATAACTCGCGTAGTATTAAAATTAAATATTTGTTAGATTTTGTTTATAGTTTTTATTATAATAGTGGTAGTAAATGTTTGTTTGTATTATGAGTTGTTTTAACAACTCATATATTTAGGAGTTTGTTAGTCACATAATTTATCTATGAGTTGTTGTAGGACATTTCCTATATTATAGGAAATACAAGTCCTATATATATATGTATGTAATATGTATTGAATGTGACATGAAATAGAGAAGCATAATATTATTTTTGTGTGTAATATTTGCAATTCAAATGTAGCATTTCAAAATTCATCATGGTATCAAAGCATTGTTGATTCATGTGCCTGTGCATTGAGATTGTGATGTCAAGAATGTTTGTAGTTAGGTGATGGTAAATTTGGAAGAATACTTTTGATAGAATTGAATGGAGATTAAAGATCCTCTATTTCATGAAGCTTTCTATGTGTAAGACATGGAGCAAAGCCGTGCATAATATGAAAGAGACATTTTAATTATCTGTTGGTATGTTATTTTGATAACAGTTTAGTAAAAGTTTGATATCTTTTTCATTTCTAAATGAAATTTAAAAATTCAAAATGTTTCGGAAAATAGAAGAATAGAAACATAAATTCTAGAAATGTTTTAAACAAATTTACAATAGTTCACGAGCAGTTTAAACCAAAAGTTTGATGTCTGAATCTGCAAAGCATTGGCGTGAGGTTTTAAAGTGTGACAATGTTCTCTTCACCTATTGCTCCAAAAGTTGTTTCGAACATGATATGCATTAGAGGAATTAAATAATGCATTAAAGGTGTATTTGCTGGTTTAGGCATGTGAGGAAGGCATTTGAATTTTTTTGCATTTAATATATCTTCTGTGCAAATCAAGATTGGAGTTTGTTGCTGCATTGAATCCAAAGGTTGTCAAGATTGGACTTTGTTGTTGCATTGAATACAAAGGTTGTTAGGATTGGAGTTTGTTGTTAAGTTGAATACAAAGGTGGAGAATACCATGAATATAAAATTGAGATCATCCAATCATTTAATAATTTCATTTTATTTAGTTACTTTTTAAAAGTAAAGTTGTAGAGGGTTTGTTATGAAGATATTAATTGTTGCGTCATTTTAAATATGCATATAAAAAAAAAGTGTAAAAAAAAATTGACTTAAATTGTAAATGGATGCATTTATCACTTGTATGCGATGTCCATCTTAAGGGGGCATTATAAAACCACAGTTCAAAGCCAACTTTTCTAATTAAGTAGAAAATATACTTGGAGGTAGGAGGCAATGCAGGAAGGAGGAAAATCAACATCCTCTTTTCAGTCACCAATGACAGGGTCACTTATCAACTATGGTGACAAATGTACAATATGTAGTGTGCTTTTTTCCCAGCTTTTCAATTTGGTGTGTGAATGTTGAAAAATGATTCTATTGAAAAGCATATGACTACAAAGGTCCTCTGACTCTGGTGATCCTCTTACTGTCATACTATGTTAGAAGATGATCAGTTAGTGAATATGTTCATAGGAAATGGTGGTCATGTGCAGCAAGATCTAGACAACAAGATCTAGATAGTAACATGTGCCCTGATATGATTCACTTTTCAATGTTCCTAGTTATGTAAATAAGTGGAAATTTCACATTATGGGGGGGAATAATAACCAATGTTCCATTCCCATTTCATGCCAAAATGACTAAAGTCAAGGGAATCTTCTAGTGGCAATGGCAGTTGTCTATGTTGTTCAAGATCAAGTGCCAACAATTGGTAACAGTGACTACAATTAAGAACATTTTGTTCTTATGGAATGTAATGTGGAAACTTTTTTCGTATGATTTTTCTTCTTCATATTTTTTATATATGTTGATTCTTATATACTTCCCTGATGTACAAGCATAGCGATGAAAAAAAGCACTGAAGTAGTGCAGTTCATGGATTTTGAAAGGTTTTGTTGGAGAATCTAGAAGACCACACGAGGTGGACAAATGGTGGAGGTTCTTGTTCACGTCAAGGTTTTTGGTAAGCCTGTTTAAAACCATGGAAGGAGAGAGCCTTTCTTTTGGATCAAGGTGATGAGTCAGTTGGACATGCCATAGGGATGAGCGTACTGCAAATGAAGGGTGTGAATTCGTACCATGTTCACACTAAGGGGGGAATGTTGGGAATTAGTGTTCACATGGGATGGAGTGTGTGAGGTAAAGTGAGTTAAAGTAATAACTCACATAGTATTAAAATTAAATATTTGTTAGAGTTTGTTTATAGGTTATTATAATAGTGGTAGTAAATGTTTGTTTGTGTTATGAGTTGTTTTAACAACTCATATATTTAGAATTTTGTTAGTCACGTAATTATCTATGAGTTGTTGTAGGATGTTTCCTATAATATAGGAAATACAAGTCCTATATATATTTATGTAATTTGTATTGAATGTGATATGAAATAGAGAAGCATAATATTATTTTTGTGTGTAATATTTGCAATTCAAATGTAGCATTTCAAAATTCATCATAATTTATCTTTTCAATATTAAGCTTCATCTATTCATCTAGGTAATGGAATCCTCATTTAATCTATAGCAAATTCATCAAAAACCAGTTCAAGAAGCAAGGCGTAGCTTCACTTGCAAGCAATCAATAAGACACTCTAGAATTGGATTCTTCTAGAACCACCTTCTTTTCCACTACTTGGGCACCCAACTTAAAATTTCCAACAAATAAAATCAAAAGGAGTCACAAAATTCTCTAATAATGGAGAAAAAGCATTTGGTGCGTGGCCTTTTGGGCTTCCAAGATAAATCCCATTTTTCACTTTTTTAGGACCATAAACTAGCTAAAATTCACCCATTCTTTTATCGACAAAATTAATCTCTACAATCTCAACCTTGGAGAGAAAAATTAGATAAAATATTTTGTTTCCTGCAAGCCAAAAATAAAACCAAGAAAAAATTTAGAATAAACAAAATAAAATAGGAAATAGAGCTCTTTTGGTTGTGCAGGATAGATGTGATTTTCCCAGATGCTCCTACATCAAACAACTGGGGTAAGAAAAAGAATGTTCCATGAATATTCAATTCGGAGGTAGAATCCCAAGATTGTATAGCTTAGGAGTAGTAATCCATGTGGCCTCTTCCATCTTCTTTCCCTTCCATTTGATCAAATATTCTTTATATTGCTTTCCCCATGTTTTCTTGACTACTCTAGAATCAATAACCTCATCCAATTCTTCATTCAATTTGGCTAGAAGTTGTTGTTTCCAATGTACCAAATCTTGTGCATTAGAATAATCATTGTTTCCCTCTTTTACCTCTTCACCATGAAACTTATACAAATTAGCAACATTGAAGATTGGTGATATATCAATCTCTAGAGGCAAGTCAATTTCATTGGCATTCACTGAAAATTTTTTGAGCACCCTACATGGTCCAATATTTTTATGTTGTAGCTTGTTGTAGGTGCTTTGAGGGAATCTTTACTTCTATAGGTGGGCTAAAACCAACTCCCCCACCACAAATTCTTGAGCTCTTCTTTTCAAATTTGCATGAGCCTTGTATTTTTGTGCACTAGTTTCAAACTTCTCCTTAATTTCTTGATGAAGTTCATGCATATAGTCAACATAATCTTTAGCTTCTGCACTTTTCCTTCCCAAATCTGCACTATCTATTAATTCATGAACCCCCTTAGGACTGAAACCATAATTTTTTTGGAAAGGGCTCTTACCTATGCTTCAATTTATGGAGTTTTTATAGGAAAATTCAGCTTGTGCTAGTATTAGATCCCACTATTTTGGCCTCCCATCTATCAAGCATCTCAACAAGTTTCCAAGGATATTATTTACCACCTCTATTTTCCCATCCATTTGAGGATGATAGGATAAACTATAAGTTAAATGAGTTCCCAATATTTTCCATAATTTCCTCCAAAAATTACAAACAAACTTCGTCTCTCTATCAGAAACAATACTCCTTGGCAAGCCATGTAATCTAACGATCTCTTTGTAATTTTTTTTGGCTATATGTGAAACATCATTGGTATTTTTGCATGGAATGAAGTGAGCTATTTTTGAAAATATATCAACTATGAAAAAGATGAAATCATTACCTTTTTGAAGCTTAGGCAGCCCAAGAATGAAATCCATACTTACTTCCTCCCATGGTTTTTCTAGAATTGGGAAAGGCTGATATAGTCTCGTGTTTTGAATTGTCCCTTTGGCATGTTGAAAAATGGTACACCTTTGAATCAAATTCTTCACATCCTTGCTCATACTTGGCCAATAATAATCTTCACTCATCTGCCCCAAATTTTTATCCACTCCAAAATTTCCACCAAGTCCCCCACCATGTTTTTCTCAAATCAAGTTTTCTCTCATAAAGCCCCTCAGTATGCACAATTTTTGCCCCTTAAACAACAAGCCCTCTTGAATAAAATACTCTAGAAATTTGGTTCTATCACACTCTAAAGGATTCTTACATTCATCCCATGCTTCACCAAAATCAAGATCATGTTTATACATTTCTTTCATCAAATCAAATCCCATACTATCAACTTGCAATTTATTCAACAATAGGCACCTCCTACTTAAAGCATCCAATACCTGATTAGATTTACCACTCCTATGCAAAAAAAAAATGAATAGATTTGTATAAAATCCAACCATTTCATGTAACTTTGATTGAGCTTACCTTGGCTATTGATGTATTTCAAATATTGGTGATCAGTGTAGAGAACAAACTCTTTGGGCAGCAAATAGTGTGTCCATTTCTTGAGTGCTTGCACAATAACATAGAACTCTTGATCATACATAGAGTACTTCCTCTAGGCCTCATTTAATTTTTCATTGAATTAGGCTATAGGTCTACCCTCTTGACTCAAAACTCCTCCTTATTTTTTCCCACTTGCATCACAATCAACTTGGAACACTTTTTTGAAATACGGTAAGGCTAATATGGGTTGTTCTATTGCTTTCTCCTTTGAGATGTTAAAACTCCGCTCTGTTGCAACTGTCCACTTGAATTATCTTTTCTCCCCCTTCATTGCATTGGTGATTGGCACATAAATACTACTAATTTTTTTGATAATCTTCCTATAGAAGCTTTCCAAACCATGAAAAATCCTAGCTTCAAACATGCTCCTAGGAGATGGTCATTCTAGAATTGCCTTAACCTTTTATGGATCCATTTGTAGGCCCTCCTTTGAGATGAAAAAACCCAAATACACCAGCTCCTCCTTCATGAAGACACGTTTATTAAGATTGACAAGAAACTTTTCCTCTTTTAATCTTTGCAAAACAACCCTCACATGTTCTAAATGTTCATCCTTCTCCTTACTAAAAACCAAGATTTCATCAAGATAGGCAATTACAAACTTACCTAGAAATGGTTTGAGCACCTTGTTTATCAACCTCATCAATCTACTTGAGGCATTTGTGACACCAAACGACATAACCAACCACTCATATAGTCCCTCCTTTGTCTTGAATGCAGTCTTCCATTCATCTCCTTAGATTCTTATCTGATGATACCTACTCTTCTAGTCAATCTTGATGAAGTGCCTTGCTCCACTTAAACAATCTGTCATGTCATCCATTCATGGCAATGGAAATCTATATTTGATTTTTATCTTGTTTATGGCTCTTGAATCCATACACATGTGCCATTCTCCATCCTTTTTAGGTGGAAAAATTGTTGGTACTACACATGGGCTCAAGATTTCTCTTATCAAACCTTTATCCAACATCCCTTGCACTTATTTATTTATCTCCTCATTCTCTTTTGGGCTCATTTTGTATGTTTCCTTGTTAGGTAATCTTTCTCTTGGTATCAAATCCATGCAATGACTTATACTTCTAATTGGTGGGAGTCCATCTGGAAGTTGCTTCATCAAAATACTATCATATTCTTGTAATTTCTCCTTGATTTCCTCAGGTATTTCATGTTCTTCACTTGTTGCCCAACTTTCATTGGCTTGAAAAATAAAGCATAACATAGTTCTTCCTCATTTAACTCCTTCAAAAATTGTTTCCTAGTGATTATGCATACCTTTGTATCATTGTCGACTTCATTTTGCTTCTCCTTTAGCAGGTTCATGACATACTTTTTCTTGTCCTTTGTGATTGTATAGGTATTTTCTTCACCATCATGGATTGCTTTGTGGTCATATTTCCATGCCCTTCCCAAAATTATATGACATGCATCCATTGGCATTACATCACATACAATTTCATCCTTGTAACTACCAATTTGGAAACTCACCAAAAATTGTTCACTTACTAAAACTTGATGTCCTTTTTGCAACCAAATGAATCGATATGGATTTGGGTGCCTTGTCCTTTCTAGTTTAATATTTTCCACCATCCCTTGTGACATGAAATTATCATTGCTTTCGATGTCCACAATGATAGTGCAACATTTTCCTTATGCCTTGTAAATGGTTTTGAACAAGCTTCTCCTTTGTATTGGTTTTGGTTTCTCCTTCTCTAGTTCCGAAAGCACTCTTATCAATATTTGAACTTCTCCATCTTCTAGATAAACCAATTTTGTCTCATTCTTAGCTTCAGTAGCATATGCTCTTCCAATGTTGGTGTTTTCTAATTATTGTGTTTGAGGGCATTCAAAGGTCCTATGACCCATCTCCCCACATCTAAAAAAACTCACAAAAAATCCTCTTCCTCTTCCATACTCTCCTCTCCCTCTCGAAGTTTCACCTCTTCCCCTTGAATAATCCCCTCTTCCTCTTGCATTTGTCACTGGTGTTTGTTGTCAACAACTTGTTTCTTCTTCCTTTATCTGCTGCCCTCTTCCTATACTTGTTTTTCCTCTACCTTGTAAGGGTTTTCCCCTTCCTCTAATGCTTCCTTTTTTCCTTCTTGCTAACTTTTCCTCCTCCTTCAATGCATACTAGTAAGCTTCTTCCACTGTTCTAATCAAGACCATGCTAAGTTCATCTTAGATATTAATCCTTAGGCCATTCACATACCAAGCTACTTGCTCTTCATCATCTTTGACATGTCTATCATGAATGCTCAGTCTATAGAACTCTTCTATATACTCCATGACACCGAGATCCTTTTGTTTAAGGTTTTGTAACCTCTTGATTATGTTGATGTGATAATCCATAGGTAAAAACATTGTCTTCAAATTTGTGACCATATTTTCCCATGATTTTATTTTATCCTTTCCTTTTCTTTGTTTGTAAATCTACACTTGATCCCACCATAGGGAGGCATCTCCTTTTAGTTTTGTGCTAGCATATTTTACCTCCTTCCTTTTGTCAATAGAATCTAGATCAAAATACTTATCCATTTCTGCAATCCAATCAATGAGTTCCTTAGGCCTCATACTCCCATTGTAGCTTGATGGGTTCATTTTTGGGCTACTCCCAAGCTTTTCCAATGCCTATAAAAACCTCTCTTTCTATGGGTCTCCTCCCTATTCAACTGCAACCTTAGTAGCTTCTTCCTCATCTTCACTGACATCTTCAACAAGTACCCCTCTCCTCTAAGAAGTTTCTATGGATTCTAATCTTGCTGTAATACCTCTTAGCATCTACATGAGTGCTAGATTTTCTTCTCCTCATGGCGTCCTTCCTCTACCCCTTCATCTATGTTCCATTCTATATCTTCCTTATAAACTTCTTCAAACCCTGCTCTGATACCAAATAATGCAACCAACAATCGAGAGCCTTTTCAGGATGTGAATTGTTGCAGCCCAAATCAATCTATTACACTATTCCAAAGAAATAAAATGCAGCAAATAAACATGGTATTTTCATTCTCATTTGCAAAAAAAATAAAAATTACAAGCATCTCCTATTACAAGTGCTTCCATTTACAAACAACACTACCTGGTCAAATTAGGTATAATTTTTTCTCCTCCTACAAACCAAAACATGAAAAAACTCTTTGGAAATGTCAAAAGGAAACTACAGGAAACACATAACAGCAAAAAATCATCTCTCATGGACACTTGGGAAAGGTATTCCCTAGTTTTGCATCAAAATCCTTCATCTTTACTACATCTTTTCAACATTGAGTTTCGTCTATTCGTCTAGGAAATGGAATCCTAATTCAATCTACAAAAAATTCATCAAATACTAGTCCAAGAAGTAGGGAATAACTTCTACTGCAAGCAATCAATAAGGTGCTCTAGAATTGGCTTCTTCTAGAACCTCCTTCTTTTCCACTACTTGGGCGTCCAACTTTAATTTCCCAACAAAGAAAATAAAAAGGAGTTACAAAATGCTCCAATATTGGAGAAAAAGCATATGGGGCATGGCCTTTTGGGATTCCAAGATAAATCCCATTTTTTACTTTTTTGGGACCATAAACTAGCTAAAATTCACCCATTCTTTTACCAGAAAAATTTATCTCCACAATCTCAACCTTGGAGAGAAAAATTAGATAAAATAATTTTTTTCCTACAAGCCAAAAATCAAACGAAGAAAAAATTTAGAATAAACAAAATAACATAGGAAATAGAGCTCTTTTGGTTGTGCACAATAGCTATGATTTTTCAGATGCTCCTGCATCAGTAATTAAACCTTGAATTGAAATAATGAAACATGAAAGGATTGATGAATGTACAATTCTATATTGCAACTCACCAAACCCTTGATTAAACCTTTGGAAGTTTTATCTTTATCTTGCATGAAATGGATTCAATGGATGTGGATCTTGACGCTTGAAATATGTCTTGAATGCTTGAATTGAATCTTTAAAACCTACATCAAAATGTTAGCTCCTAAAAAATGTATGATTGTAAGAGATTTTGACATGATTTCATCAAATGTTTAAGCTTAGGATTTAGAGGTCTTTTCTTTTTTCTAACAAGTTTTGCGTTAGGTTCTAACTCTGTAGTATGTTGAGCTAGTTCAGGATCAAAACCCTTTAGATCTTTATATTCCCAAGAAAAAAATATGTTGACCTCTTGACATAACAAAACAAAAGCTTGTTGCTCTTCCTTAGTACACACCTTGCCCAATTTTAGAAGTTTACCTTTAAATATTTCGATGGCCTCATAATGTTCTTGTTTAACAGTCATGTTGCACTTGTCTTTTCTTCCTTGATCATTAGAGTTGAAAACTGACTCTAATGTTACCAATCCATTCGACAACTTATTTGATTTTAGTTGTATGATATGACCTCCATATTGTTGTTTCCACTTCAGCTAGTTTTCATCTGCAAACTCAACTTTTTCTCTCAAGAAGCTCAAAATTTGTTCATCACTATCAAAAACTTGCCAACTCACATTATTATCTGGCACTACAGGTTTAAAAACAATTTTCACATATTGTTGCATTTCCATATCATGCACTTCATTTGGAATATCAAACTGGGCACCTAAAATAGTAAGTCTATCTGCATGTTTGTTTTGAATTCTAGGCACAAAAAGAAAATTAAATGCGTCAAAGTCCTCTATTAGGTCTCATACCCAGTACTTGTACTTCCTAAGAACATCATTTTTTACAACATTTAAATTTTTGACTTGATTCACAACTAATTGAAAGTCACCATAAATTTGTAAACATTTAATACCTCTTCTCCAAGCCCACTCAAGACCATGAATGAGGGCCTCATATTCAGCTATGTTGTTTGCATAGCTAAAAGCAAATATCAAGGCTGAATAATATTTGTCCCCATCAGGTGATACTAGCATTACTCCACCAACACCTATCCTACATCTTGAACCATTGAAATACAACTCCCAAAGCTAGTTTTCTTTCCATTTGGGTTGATCTTGGTCTTTGACCAAATTGGGAATTGATGCATTGGGTTCATGAATCACATAGACCCCTATCCCAACTTCTTTTGTATGGCTAGATGGGTCACTGTCTTGATTTTCAGCAGCCCATTCATCTAAGTTTTCTTCCTCATTAGGTGAACTAGGACACAAGGCCATAGATTGACTTTCTAACCCATGAGTGGCTAATAGGTTGGCATTAACAGAGCTGATGGTGCATGGCTCAATATGTTCTTTGGATAATGGTTTGGACTCAATGGTATTTTTTGTGCCATATCTAGTTCTAAAGAAAAGGAAAGACCAATCGGCTAATAAAAACCCTCCTAGTTTGGCAGTAAAGTCTATCGAGAGGAAAAGTGAAAAATGGGGAGGAAAATCTATCACATGGACATCTTGGGAAACTACAAAGTTGGGGAAAGCATGTAATGTTGCTATTTGAACAACAAATCCATCTAATTGCACAACTCCTTTTGACACTAGTTCATAAACTAAGCTTAACCTATCAGTTAAGCTTTTAGGCATGACCGAGCTACTAGCTTCCAAGTCTATAATGTAGTTATGAAAATTTTTATCACCTATAATTAGACTTAGATAGAATGGTGGGGGTTTCAACTCTTGACTTTGCTATCCACCTTTAATCTTTGGGTTATTCACAAGCACCATGCCCCTCCTTTCTGCATTCACAACATTTGAAGATGAAATTTCAGCTAATGCATTTTGTAATAAATCTTTCTAGCCTAGGATATGTAACGCATCCATAATGGACATGCTGGTTATAGCTTTCTTTAAATTCTCAACCAAATCGAAAGAGATGAGACTTACCTTTTGTTGTCCCAAAGAATTAATAGCATCGTTGCTTACCTTTTGTTGTCCTCTCTATAGAATATGCACCTTCAGTTGTGTTGTAGGGATAGTTTGAGATGGAATGGAGTGATTTTTGTCTCTCACAACTTCTTGTTGTGAATTTACAACTTGCAGTTGTGAAATTCTAGCTTGTTGTTCCTCTTCAACTGCTCTCTGTTCTGACCTTGTGTTTGCAACAATGAATGAACCTTGCTGGTTCTGACCTTGGGAATGATTAACTCCACAATATTCAACACTTTTCCAATTCACTAAAGTAATTTTAGAGTTGCTTGGTTGTTCCACATTCTCTCTTGGCAAACTTTCTAGGCCAACATACTGATTTTGCACCATTAAAGCTTGATTCTCCATTATACTCATGCATGTAGCCTAATTGTGTGGCTGATTGGATGGGTAGAACCAATTAGGTTCTTGAGCCAAGTTTTTTTTGTAAGAATTGGCTATGAAGGTAGCCACCCAAGATCTAGAGGCCTAATAGAAAGCACAAGCATAAGAGAGATAAAAACAAGATGACAAGAATAAACTATATTCTGTCAATAGAGTAAAATGTAATGAGCTATCAACTCCACCAAAGGTGGAAAATCTCCAACAACCTCCTATGTGGTCCCTAAGTAAACTTAACTAAGGTGTAATCAAGACCTAGGACAAGGTACAAAATATTTAATTACACCAACACCCCCCCTTAAGTGCAACTTAGGGAGAATGTACACAAAAGAAAACAATGCAAGATGGGTCCCGGCTACTAGGCCATGTTAGGTACCCATGTACAAATGCAATGCAATCTCTCATAAAGCGGAGAAAAGGAGAAAACCACGTGGGAAAAAACTCCCCCTCAAAAGAGAGATGAAACAAAAACTGAAAAAAGATGAGAAGGCAAAACCTTGAGTGAGGAAAAAGCCCCCCCATAAGAGAGAATGAAGAAGTCAAGTGACCTCCTCAGAAGAAACATCCCGCACCCCCAAGAGAGCTCGCAAATGATGGTAGATACTCTCAGTGAAGGGTTTGGTGAAAATATCTGCAACCTGCTTTGTTGTAGGACAATACTGTAAATCGATGACCTGCTCCTGTATCAGCTCCCGAATGTAGTGCATATGAATCTCTATGTGTTTGGTTCTCTGATGGTGAACCGGATTCTTCGAGATCTGGATGGTACTCTGATTGTCACAATGAATGACTATAGGACGAGGAAGAGTGAACCCAAACTCAGTGAGAATATTCTGAAGCCAAATAGCCTCAGTAGCGGCATTAACAGCCCCTCGATACTCAGCCTCAGTCGAAGAAAGAGCAATAGCATGTTGCTTTTTACTCTGCCAACAAATGGGGCCAGAACCAAGATGAAAACTATAGCCAGAAGTGGACTTATGATCATCAATATCGCTAGCCCAATCAGAATCTGTATATCCCACCAAGGTAAGTCCTATACCTGCTGCATAATGAATCCCATGATGATGTGTACCCTGGATGTAATGCAAGATGCATTTGGCAGCTTTCCAATGAAGCTCATGTGGTTCCTGCATAAAGCGTGAAACCATGCCAACTGCAAAGGAAATATCAGGGCGTGTGTGAGTCAAGTAGATGAGACTCCCAACAAGCTGATGATACAAAGTGGCATCAACAAGTGGAGTAGAACACTTAGCCTCAAGCTTGACTCCTGAAAGAAAGGGAGTCGGTGCAGGCTTACAATCAGCCATGTGAAACCGAGCTAGAAGATCAAGAGCATACTTGGGCTGAGAAAGAGAAATCCCAAAAGCTGACTGTGTGATCTCAATCCTAAGAAAATAGTGCAAAAGGCCCAAGTCAGTCATAGCAAATCTGTCTTGCAAAGAAAATTTGACACTGCCAATGATGGATGAGGTACTCCTTGTAATGATCAAATCATCAACATAGAGCACAAGTAGCAAGTGAGAATCATCGTGTTTCAAAATGTAGACATTCGGATCAGAATGACACCTTGTGAATTCTGCTGAGAGAAGAAAGGAATCCATCTTGGCATACCAAGCCCTAGGGGCCTGTTTGAGGCCATAGATAGACTTCCTCAATCTGCAAACCAATGAAGAATCCTGTATGAATCCCTGTGGCTGCTCCATGTAAATCTCCTCATGAAGATCCCCGTGAAGAAATGCACTCTTCACATCCATCTGATGTACAGCCCAACCATGAGCTGCAGCAATAGCGAGTGTCAAGCGAATGGAGTTCATCTTAGCAACGGGTGCAAAGGTCTCAGTATAGTCAACACCTAGAACCTGTGAGAAACCTTTTGCCACAAGTCGAGCTTTGTATTTATCCACACTTCCATCCGCTGCATACTTAGTCTGATAGATCCACTTACATCGAACCATCTTTCTTCCCTTAGGAAGAGGAACTAAATCCCATGTGTTGTTCCGCATCAAGGAACTATACTCTTCCTCCATTGTTGAATCCCACTCAGGAATGCCCAAGCTTCCTTAAAGGATTGTGGATCTGAAGCAGTAGCAATATAAGCATGTGGAAAATTTTGATGTTGTGACCGAGTCCTTCGAGTATCTGAAGGATCCCCAACAAGAGAACCTGCTGACTCAAGAGTCTGTCGAGCCCAACGAGGTCTAGTAGGAGATGAAGGATGAGATGCCTCAACTACAAGTGGACCCTGCAAAGGTGTGATCTTGCGAGTCAAAGTTGAGGAAGAATCATCATCAGAGTCACTATCATCACTTTCCACTATGGAGGAAGGAAGAGGAGAATTAGAGGTCAAGCTAGGAGAGCTTTCCTCAAAGTGAACACTCCTCTCAATGAATAACTCATGTGTCTTTGGATCCAAAAGTCTATATGCCTTAACACCTTCAGGATATCCAACAAAGATGCAAGGTCTACTCTGAGGTTCCAATGCCTTGCGCTTCTCTGGAGGTATTCGTGCCCAAGCTGGACAACCAAAAACTCTGAAGTGTCTCACAACTGGTTTTCTACCACACCAAGCCTCAAAAGGAGTCATACCCTTCAAAGCTTTATGGGGAACCCGATTTTGGATGTGAGTGGCACAACTGATAGCTTCTGCCCAAAATTGAGGACCAAGAGATCGAGCATGAATCATGCAGCTAGCCATCTCCTTAAGGGTTCTATTCTTTCTTTCAGCTACACCATTCTGCTGTGGAGTGTATGCAACTGAATGTTGAAGAGTAATCCCCTCAAGAGTACAAAATTCCTCAAGTCTATTGTTCACATATTCCCTTCCATTGTCTGTGCAAAGAATCTTGACTTGCTTCCCTGATTGCTTCTCAACATGAGCCTTGAAGGCAAGAAATCTGTCAAACACTTCACTCTTGTGAACAAGAAAGTAGACCCATGTGAAGCGAGAGTAGTCATCAATGAAAGTGAGGACATAGCGAGCCTTGCTAAATGATGGCACTGGAAATGGTCCTGCTACATCACTGTGAACCAACTGAAGAACTTGTAAAGCTCTCCAAGACTTCCCTTTCTCAAACTTCTCTTCTGGATGCTTACCCATGGAACAACCTGAACAAACACCTTCTAAAAAGCTGATTTGAGGTAGTCCTGTAACCATAGCCTTGGAGCTAAGCTGCTGAAGATAGCGGTAATTGATATGTCCAAACCGCTCATGCCATAGCTTGCTTTCTGAATTTGAATGAGTGAGCAAAGCTATAGAAGGAGACTTAGGTACAATGTGGGAGAATGAGTAAAGCCGTGTGTTGTGATTGGCTTGTCCCACTGCAACCAAGGCATCATCCTTAAGTTCTTTGACCACAACTGAATCTGGTAGAAACTCAACTTTCTTGCCATCTCCAAAGTGAGTGATTTGGTAGATTGAGAGAAGATTGGCACTCAAGTTAGGAACATAGAGAACATTCTCAAATGCTCCATTATCCATGGCAACCGAACCTTCGCCTTCAACTTCCACTTGAGTATCATCTCCTATGAAGATGTGAGGTACCTTAGATTGCTCCAAAGAAGAAAATTGTTCCCTTGAAGAACCCATATGATGAGTGGCACCCGAGTCAAGTATCCATTGCTGTGAAGAACCTGAAGTAGCCACAAATGCTTGCCCTTTTCCTTTTGATTGTGAGGAAGTGGAAGAAGATGAATCCTTCTTCTTGTAGGCAGATGGCAAATTGATGTTGTTCTTCTTGATGATGTTTGTCAACTCATCAATTTGCTTAGTGTGGCAATGATGCTCATCATGACCAACCCTCTTGCAATATGAACAAGTTGGTCTCTCCTTCTTGCTTGAACTTCCCTTCTTGGGAGAAGATGTAGAATTCCCTTGTGATGAAGAATTCCCTTGTTTTGGAGAGGATGATTGTGCTTTATCCTGTTGGTTCTTTGGATTAGATTGCTTTTGCTTCTTATTGGAACCCTTTCCTTGAGTCCCTTGATTCCCTTGATTGGCCACCAAAGCTTTGGACTTTGAAGACTTGAGAATCCCCATGCTTACTAACTTTGCTTGTTCTAACATCAACATTTCTGTAAAAGCATCAAATGTAGGCATTGTGAAAGAACTACCTACTGTCAAGCGATGGGTTTGGAAGCTAGAAACAAATGCTGCATATTCTGATGGAAGTTTTCCCAACAAATTGTAGACCAACTGTGCATCCTTCTTGTTAATGCCACAATCCTTAAGCTGTGCTCTTAGCTCATTTGCCTTAGTGACATAGTCTTGGATTGTATCAAAATTCTTGGGATCTAACATTATGAGATCATTGTCAAGCTGATAACCTCTAATCTCATCAACTTGGCCATATAATTGACCAAACTTGTCCCAAGCTTCTTTAATTGTTTTACACTTATCAATTTGAAAGAGTAGATCTTTTGATACATATTTCCTTAATGTTCCAAGAGCCATAGTATTTTTAGTGAGCCAATCCAAATGAGCAGTAGGATTAGCTTGAGGATCAGATGGTGCAACAACAGTTCCATCAATATAATGAGTTAATCCTTTTTCCATTAACTTACTCCATGCATCAATTTTCCAAGAAGCATAATTATGTGGAGTTAGCAAGGGAAACTTAGGAGAACCCATAACAGAAAAATGAAAGAGAACAAGATAGAGAGAGAGAGGCACAATCACTCAAGACACCCCCCCAAATTCACTCAATCAAAGAACCCCCCCCCAAAAAGATGATTTGGCACTTTATAATTAGTGCGTGTACAATGGCCACTTGCAATCCAAGCAAAGTGGGCTTCTGATTTTCAATGTTTTACAACAGTCTTAAGTGGGCTACAACAGACTCAAATAACTGATACAAAAGATCAAATTGAGATCTTAACTTTACAAATGCCAAAATAGGCCAAAAAAGACCAAGTGCTGAAAGTACAATTTATGATCACAATTACTAAAAACTGATAGCACCACTATAAAGTTCAAAAAAAATCATGCACTTTCAAAAAAAACGGCACATGAAAAGGAGTTCGTATGAGCCTGAACGGAGCCCCGGAAGTTGCAAAAATGGTGACAATCAAATAAGATCTAAGACAAATCTAATTTTATGGAAACTCCATCCACCAAAATCAGAAAATAATTGCACCACTATGATGTACATGAAAAATTAGCCCAAATAAAAAAAAATTTCTCGAAAAAAGGAGCAAAAATGAGCTAGATATGGCCTTCCAAAGTTGAACTGCAAAACTGAAAAGCTCATTGGTGAGGGGGTCTAAAATTTTCAAAAGGTCTCTGACGCAGTGCTGACGTCATCATTTCACTGGGTTAAATTTGACGGCCGTTTGACCGTCGCCGTCGCCGGAAAGTGTTGCCGGAAATTTTGCCGCAAAATTTTCGAGTGACGGAATATTCCAAAATCGCCGGAATCTGGTTTATGCTGCCCGAAATTTGAATTCGCCGGTTTGACCGGCCGACTACCGGTGGGAGGGAGAGGAGCTCGTAGGGGCCACGTGGCAGGCTGCGTTGGGCCCACGGGTACGCGGTACTGCAGACGTCTGCAGTCTGTGTACCGATCGCGGTACCTCCGCAGAATTTTTTTTTTTTATATTTTTTTTAAAACTTTACAATTGAATAAAACACTGCGAAATATATATTTTGAAAAAAAAAATTTGAATAATAATTTTGAAAATAATTTCGCAGGATAAATTAAAGTAATTTTTTTTTGAAATAAAATCGTACCGCAGTAATGATGGCTGGTCCGTACGGCTCGGCCAGTAAATTTTTTTTGCCTCGGCGGACAACTTGCTTCGATTTGGACGATTTGGCAGTCGATTTATAGGTTCTTGGCCCTTCTGAACACGATGGCGAGGTCCTTTTCGGCTGAAAATGATCCAAAGTGGCAGCTACCCCCTGGATCTGGCAACGACCTTCGATCTTCAACCCTTTGCAGATTTGGCCTCCAATGTCCAACTAAGACGAAACAAAAGGCAAATCTGACTATCTCCGACCCTTCAGATGCAATGGCGAGCTCAGATCTGATGCAACAAGCTCCCAATATGCACCTGCAACATAAGGTCAAAAAATGGAACCCTCCAAGAATCTCTCCAAAAGACTAACTAAAGGCACTCCAAAAGCTCTGATAGCATGTAAGAATTGGCTATGAAGGTAGCCACCCAAGAACTAGAGGCCTAATAGAAAGCACAAGCATAAGAGAGATAAAAACAAGATGACAAGAATAAACTGTATTCTGTCAATAGAGTAAAATGTAATGAGCTGTCAACTCCACCAAAGGTGGAAAATCTCCAACAACCTCCTATGTGGTCCCTAAGTAAACTTAACTAAGGTGTAATCAAGATCTAGGACAAGGTACAAAATATTTAATTACACCAACAGTTTTGTTGTATAAGCTCTCTTGAGGGGACAACAATATTGGGGTCATAAGGCCGAAAAGGCTTGGGATTAAAACCTTTTTTTTTGTCCTTGAAAATCATTCTAAAACAGTGGCCTATTCTGCTAGTTTTGCTAGTAAGGAGCTTGGTAAGGCCTATTTTTTTGACCAACTTGCTTCTGAAGACTCACAAATTCATTGCTAAAGGTTTTACAAAAATTTTGTAGCATATTTTTGATATCTTGGATTTCTTTGGTTTGGTCCAGAATGGCATTTTCTTGAATGAAATTATAACCTATTGTTGGGATTAGCAGAATAGCAGCAATAGGAGGAAAACTCATAGGGGGAGGTAGTTGAATTTCAGGAAAAATAGGTGTGGGTGGTCTAGGTACTATCTTCCCAACTTGAATGAGACAATTTTCAGCCCTTATTGCAATGTCATAGGCATTTGGAAAAGTAAAACCCCCCATAGACTGTATCATAACTAAGATTTCACTATTCAAGGCTTTTAGGAAAAATAGAAAGGCATGTTTGGGTGAGGGATTGACAATTAGAGGTATCCTATCCCAGGTTCTCTGAAACCTATAGTTAAAGTCAACCATATGGTCGTGGGAAGCCTGCTTGATGGTGCTCAGCTCCTCAAGCAATGAAAGGTGGTCTGACTTGTCCATGAACTATCGATGAAGACCATTGCCAAGCTGGTCCCATGTTGCAATGGAATTGGCTAGGGGTCCTCTGAACCACTGAAGGGATTTCCCCTTCAACGAAGTAGCCAACAATCTTATAGCCACGTTCGCCTCTATTATGTTATGCACCAAACATAATGTTGCCACATCTTGGATGTGTTCAACAGGGGTAGTTTGGTCTTCATGATTAAAGTAAGGTAGTCCTTTGAATATTGCTACTAGGATGTCATCATTTTGAGCTAGCAATAACATGTTGCCCCTGTTGAATGGTATGAAAGAAAATTGTCTCACCATAGGTGGTGCTTGAAATATTGGGGTTGGGTTCCTCTTCACTGAGAAAATGATACTGAGCTTTGGAGGTGTGGACTTTGCTCTTCTAGCTAAATAAAAGGTTATTCTTGGTGTTCCTCTCCTTCTCAGCGGGGAGAGCTACAAATACTCAAAAGGTGTTGGACTAGATCTGGTCTAGATCCTTCTCATAAGTTGTTTGCACCAAATTTGCAATGTAACAAAAAAATAGGAGTTTCCATGTATATTTTTGGGACCTTTATAGGAATAAAATGTTGCTGCATATACCAAACAACTGCTTATAACTTAGAAAATGACTCTAAAGACAAGACTCTAGATTCCCACCTGGCATGCCAAAAATTGTTGGCAATCAGGATTGCACCCTTAGGCAAGTTGATCTTGGCTATCTTGTTGCAACATGGAAACACTCTCTGATTTGTGGGTAAATCAATGAGTGAGGACGAATCTCTAGAGTGGGTTGGTTCCCTCTAGTAAACCATCTAATCTAAATACTTTCACAAGAAAAGGGGAGAAGGAGAACTGAAAATTAAATCCTGCAACCTAAGACAATCAATTAGATATTATGAGATTTTGACAAAATTTAACCTAGAACAACCTCTCTTAAAGCATTAGCTCTCATAATCCATCTTAGAACATTTAGCTCAATAGTGTTTTGTATAATGATTCACGAATCATTGAATACAATATGTAACTTGAACTATCTGCAATTATTTCCCACAACCCACAATAATAAGACAATATAAAGGATTCACCACTTTGAATCACAAACAACATCAGATTATTAGTGTAAGTACATGACAAGAAAAGGGGAAAGGAAAAATCTACTGCTTGTATTGAAATTGAAGGAGTAAGATATCAAAAAAATGATTCAAAAGGTTTACAAAAATCTCTACAATGCATATGAGAGCAAGAAACAAAATTCTAAACCCCGAGAAATTCAAAATTTCTCCAACTTATAGTCATCAAGTGACCCCAATAGTGAAAAATAGAAAAATCAGGCCCATTGCTTCTCCAAAAAGTAACTCTTCTCTCATTTTTGATCTTAGGGAAAAACTTGAAAAATAGAGGTTTAAACTTCTCCAAACTGCCTCCAAAAGGATAAAAAATTTCCATCTCCCAAGGATGATCCAAAAAGTCCTCAATAATAGGTGCAAACAGCTAGAAACTGAAAATGGAAAGTTTAGTTTGTCACCTCCTTTCCCAAATCTTCCCAAGAACTCAACTCTAAATGGAAATTTTTGACGTCAACTCAAGTGCACTATTTAACTGCATTTAAATAACAACTAATTAATGAATTTATAGAAACATTGCTTAATTAGTGTTTTACATATTTGCAATTTATGAATTACAAAGATAGAAAGCCCCCTTTGTTACATTTAATTCCTTAAAATTTATCTCCAAATACTTGATTTTTTGTAGTTTGGATAAAAATTTATATTTGAAAAAAATCAAAATATTATGCAAGGACCTCTATACATTTGATTTTTCTATAAAAAATCATAAAATTTTATGCACTCATCACCTATGGTGACTCAAGCTCCAAAGGAAAACCCTAAAATATCCAAGACTTAGGAAAAATTCAAAGGACCTAAAGTCATTGTCTTGATTTTCACAAGGTAAAGTGCATGGGAATGCATTATGTTTGATTTTCTTTAAAAATCAATAAAGTGTCTAAGGAATTTGTTCAACCTTGATCTAGCATATGCAATTAAGTATTAATAAGGCATTTGGTTTTGAAAGGAATGTGATTAAAATCACATTCGAATTGGCACATGGGGAAAACCCTATCCAAAAAATTGCCTCCCAACACTCATTTTGGTTGTCATTCTCATTGGTCAAGTTGGAGAAAATAGGGCTCTACTGGGCGCTGCCATGGAAGTTAGGTTTCAAAGCCTTGGAGCTTGATTGTTCACCTTTTTTTAGTGCTACTCTTGTCAATTTTCCTCTACCATTCAATGGTAAGATGTTTTTCACTATTTTGATATCTTTTGACTTCATTCTGGAAGGGAAATAAGGCCTCTAGGTTGCGGCTATCAGTGTGGTTTTGATGCATTCTTGTATTTTTATTGTGTTGACCCCCTTGCCATTCCTTGTGTCCACCATGTGAGAGTTTGTTCGAGCTTCTTTGAGAACTTTGGCTATGGGTTTCGATGAGATTATCCACAACAACATTTAAGGTAAGCTCCATGCTTTCATTTTGATGTATTTCCATCTTAAATAAAAGCTTTATTCAAGCTTTTCTTACAAAAATAATGAAGTTCTATGGGAATTTTTGAGTTAAGCCATTGTATAGGCCATGACTTCACCATGTATATATCTTTGTTTTTGTAGAAAATGATCTCTTTTCAGGCTTGACCCATGATGTAACAATGTATGGCACTTGTAAAGAAGACATAATTTGGAGAAAACCAAGAATTTTTTTATTTTTTTTAAGGGGTTGCAGATCCTTCATGGTCATGGCCATTAGGTTTGATTTCTTCATTTTTGGAAAGCTCCACTTTTGATCTAAGCTTGAACTATTTTTATTCCCTTCTATACTTGCATTTAAACTCAAAAACCCAAGTGGGTTTGCTTGGTGGAGAAAGAAAACCACCTCTTAGGCCACGACCATGAGAGTTCTAGCTAGGATTTTGTTGCATTTTATATCTTACCATTCCACTAAACATGCACAAGAAATATATCACTTCATTTTTCGGTTTATGAACCCATCATGGTCGCTACAATTTGCTCCATTATTTCCATTTCCTGAGAGCTCCATTGCTTGTATAAGCTCGAGCCTTTTCTATTTATTCCTATGATTGCATTTTGTGATAAAACCCTAAGTGGGTATTCGAGCTTTTGAGGAAAAATTGCCTCTCTAGGCCGTGACCATGAGAGCACCAACTAGTGTTCCTTTGCATTCTTGTATGAGTGTGCAAAATGCAATTTTCTTTCATTTACCTAAATGAGAACATGAAAAAGGGGTCTCCCTTTGCAAGGCTGAGGCTTGAAACATAATTCATTATTGCTTCACCTTACTTTGAAACCTTATTTTAATCTTGACATTTTTTCACTGTTTTGAAAAGCAAAAAATGATTCCATTATATGTGCTCATTATTGTAACTTCATTTGTTCACTTTTAGAATGCAATAACTTCACTTCAACATGTCTAATTTCAAGCAAAACTAAAGATTATGTAGCTTTCATTTCTTGTTGTGTAGTTCTTTCACTTTTTATAATACCATCATTTACTTTCAAAAGAAAATAAAGAAATGTAGCTTCTTTTGTCTTCTCCGCCATAATGCACATACTGTTAGCAATATTTTTCTCTCTATTCTTGGTTGAAGTGCATAGATGCAATGAAGCTCCACTTAATTGATTCTTTCCAATTACTTATCAAAACATGCTTTCTTTTCCATGCAATTTCAAGTTACTATTTAGCATAATTTTGACAATGACATTTGCACACAATCTTGTTAAATGAAACACACATAAGCTCTTTTTTCTTTCAAATGCATTGTATATAAATGTTTCATTTCACTTGCTTGCTTTGCAAAGCTGAAACCAGCCATCATAGGCACTTGTAGATTACTTTGCTGCTTGTTTTCACACATTCTATGCATTCGAATGCTTCAAAAAATGTATTTCTAGCTTCACTTCAGTAATGATGCTACTCGTATTGCACTCAACTCAAAAACTTAGTGTAGTGCATTTCAGTTCATTAGTTCTCTTTGTCCTTCACTTATTGACTCTCATGCTTTACTTGCAGCTACTTTTCACTTTGTTTCTTGATGGAGAAAAAATTTCCTCTGTACTCTTCATGCATTTTTATCTCCTAGACATCAAATGTTGACAAGAAATTTTGACTTATGCATAAAATATTTTGAAATACAACACCATGATGAAGGTGTTTTGAAGCTTCTCAAATTGCTTCAGTTGATATTGATGACTTGTAAACAAGGCATTATGTATTCCTATTCATGACTATCTCATTCCATGATGATGCACTTAATGATAATTCACTTGAGCAATTGATCATCTATGATCTTCAATTCATTGCACCTTCAGAATTGATTGTCCTAGATGGTCACTTGCTTGAGCTCTTATGAAATTTTGATGCACTCCTTTAGATGCATACCTCTCTTGAGAAATACTAAATTATTTATTTTCTAAAACCCACCTATGGAATGTTGAGGGGTAGCATGCCGAGCTCAACCCTTGTGGGAGCCTGTTTTACACCACATGTTTTAGAATCCTCAGAAGATCAAAAAAATGGATTTTCCTATACCTACACAAGAAAAAAATAGTGTTAGATTAAAAAAATAAATTCAAAATTTTCTTATGATGTTTTCTCCTTGGTATTCTCTTGTACTCATCTTTTCTTTGCTCAGTTGATTCAATGCATGATAAATAGTATTCTACATTACTATTGATGGATCATATAACCCGAGATCTAACAAACATTTTTATCCACTTGTAGGTTCACTTGGAGAATAGGAGGCATAAAAGAGAGCTCAACACTAAAGGAAACTCGAGGAAGTTTAGGTAATGACGGCTATGTTCCCTCTTATGATCTCTTTTCTGCTTTTTATCTTTAGTAGCGTAGAGTATTCTTTATGGCTCATTGCTTCAGCTACTCCCATGGCTTGTGTGGGACACTTGATTATCTTTTATCCCAACAAATGAAAAACAACATTTGTACATTTCTTGTTCAATTTTGTACTTCACTTTTGCAAATAATGTATCGATCATTATGAATGAAAAATGAATACAAAAGAAAGAATTTCCTTTTACATTTCATGAAATACTATGCTGCAAATGATAAATGGAAACTGAAACACATTGCACTTCTTAAGAACTCAATAAATCAAAGATTTGCAATGGTTAAAACATCTGTAGAAATAAGATGAAACTCTTCACCTTAAAATGAGCTTTAATCAACTAGCTCTGTCAATTTGAGCTATGTGAAAAATTGATAACAGTCCAATTGTACAACTATTGGAAAGATAAGATGAAAATGATCTGGGAGGATGATCAATCCCCCAAGATCTAAGATCTCACAACAAACCAACAAAGGAACAAAGAGACACATACTTTTGTTAAATATGCAATAGAAATGACAAGATACTCAATCATACAATATCAATGACTTAAGAAAGAAATGAAAAGAAAAGGGTTGGATCAAACCTCGACTGTTTGTCCAACTTTATGTGGATCAAGTCTTAGTTATTTTCCAAAAAATGTTTACAAGTCAAACCTGTTCTCCACTTTACAAACAACATTACACTCACATAGGCTAGTGTAATATATTGTTCACTAGGTGAGCCCCTAGAAAGATGGAAAACTAACCATACCAAAGTTATACCTCGTGATAACTTTGATAATGCTCCACACAATATGAACTTCGAGCTTCATAAGGCTAGCAAGCTGCATTATGCTAGACACTTATGAAAAAAAATGGCTCCACTGGCAAGCAAGGTGTGTTATGCTTGGTGGCCATGAAAAAGGTTGTAACTTCGAGCTTCACAAGTTGTATAGGAGTGAATTTTCACCCCTTATGTGAATTCCTCGTTTACACTTCCTCACCTTAGAAAACCAAATTTGAAAGAAAAATTCCACATCATCCCACTGCCTTCATTCCACTTGGCATCTATTTTTCATGTAGGTAGAAGAATAACTATCAGAGACACCCATGCGATATGCAGAATTTTGTGTAGAATGCTTATGTCCCTAACAAATTCCTACATATAGAGCTAGCAGAGGTGTTAAAATTCCTATTGGGGTTGGTTTGTAATGCACCTTTGTGACCAACTGACCTAAATATGGTCGTTTTTCTATCCCACCTTCAAAAAAACTCTTCCTTCATACATTTCATCTTCTTCACAAGTTCTAGCACTCTTTAGCACACTCTTTTTGAGCATTCTCAAGCATTCTCTTAGCATCCATCACTCTCAAGAAACACTTTAGCACTCCATAGTAGCATCAACAACACTCCATCAACTCCATAGAGAAAGTGTGGAACAACATCATTGCAGTAGGGGCTTGAGTCCTCTCTTTTTCTCCTCCATTAGCTAGTGAGCTCTTTGTGGAGGTGGTAAGCATTTTCACTCCTCTCCTCTATGATTTGGTTGAGTATCACATTACTATTTTATAGTGTTTATTGTGTTCTTTACTTTCAATTTTCCTTTATCATATTTTTCTCTGTAGTTGTTATCTTGGTTGTTTGTGGAGGTGGAAACACCAAAGCGAGGATTTGACTAAGGCAAGTCCCTATACAACCCCCCAAAAAAATTTCCTCCTTGTGTGTAGGTGGACATGCATTTAGAGCTAGCCGGAGAACATGATCTTTTGTGAGATCATCCTTGTAACCTTAGCTTTAATATATTTACTTTACCACATATGTTTGTATTTCTCTTATTTCATAGTTCTATTTTGTCCTCTTAAAAATCACTAGCTAGGTTGTCAGCTCATTTTTTGGCAATTCTTACTATATTTTAGGTCCTTTGGTCATACGGATGCTAGTGCACTTGAGAGACACTAGCATTCTGAGCTATCATCCTAGAACTGCAGTTTCATCCTCAGGTAGAGAGCTACCTGAGGTATAGTGTTGAACCCAAAAACCATCTCACCTATCCACAAAACTATTTCCTAGTTTGCAGAGTGATTGAAGGAATTATAGTCCTCATCATTCTTGTCCCTCATTTGAAAATATTCCTTTAGAGTGAGGTAAGTTAGGTCAACCTTCCCATCTTGGATCTCCATGACCTAGGGCCTTGAATGTGGTTGGTCCCCCTCTCTTACATTTTTGGTGAACCCAACATGAACTAATGTCTGCTCATTTATTGGTGTTGAGGCTTTTCCCTTGTACCTTGTGATCATTGTGCCCCTGAGTGTTGTGAAGGTTTATGAGCATCACAACTTAGTCCACAACCTTTGGGTATATTGTTAGGAGAAGTGTACGACACCTTCCGATGGAGAGGATGATGGTCATTATTGGTTTCTCTATAGGCCTTTTTTTTGGATCCACTGTTGGTCTCGCCACATAGGAGAAGTTGTCAAGGAGTGGGGTAGGATTCTCTAATGAGACTGATCAAATCTCCACTCCTCCTACATCTCCCACACCATCATAGGTCGATGAGCATGAGGCTATTCACATTCCTTTGAAATATTTCTTTGCCCTTAGCAAAGGGTTGGGTGACTTGGAAGTGGTTTTGGTGGAGGTCATATTTATGGCTTTGGAAGCAGTGGTGGCCCTGGCAAAGGCCCTAATAGTGGCAATGGCTCTAGTAGTGGTTCCAATAGTGGTCACACCGGTGGTTCTAGTGGTGGCTCTAGTGGTGGTTCTGGAGGAGGTTCATCTAGCTCTATATATTCTAATGACCCTATTTTGAATAGTCTTCTTAAGAATATGGGTAAGATGCATAGCCAGTTGGCGAGTCTCTCCCAAGCCTCTGCCCAACCTATCTTCCAACCCCTCTTTCAACATAGCCCATTATCAGTTGGAATTCTGAACACTCCCTTCCCTCAAGGAATAGACATCCTAAAATTCAAAAAATATGGTGGCAAAGGGGACCCACAAATGCATGTGTTAGCCTTTAATTCCCTATGCTCAAATTTCTTCCATCATGGTGTGTTGATGGAAATTTTTTTCCCTCGATCTCTCAAGGATACAACACTTGAGTGGTACTATTCCTTTCCTGACAATTCCATTTTCTCATTTTACCAACTTGTAAACCAATTCTTATGACAATTCTAGGCTAACATCAGGCTAAAGATGACCTTTTTGGATATTTCCCAATGCAAACAAGGTGATAATGAAAACATTACTGATTTCATAGTGTGGTATCAAGTGCTCTTCTCACAAATCTCATATCCACTGTGCAATTCTGATGTGTAGAAGGTATTCATAGGGAAGTTGCAAAGGCCTTGGTAGGAGAATTTTTCCCTTATGAAATATCCTTCTTTCACACATTTGTGTGTAGCCCTATGAGAATATCAACAGATAGTAGTTTAGTTTGGTGGATCCTCCTCGTGCTTCTGTTCTAAAGGAAATTCCTTCTTATTGATTTATAGGAAAGGTAAGGCTGTTGCAAATGCAGTAGTCTTATAGATGACAATAGCTTCAAATGCAACCAAAAATTCATAAAGTTAGCAGAATCTTAATCTTCCATCTTGCAAAAGTTAGTGAAGGATAAGATCGTAACCTTTCTGAATCCTAAACCTCTTAAAGAATGTTGCCCTAGTTGGTATGATGCAAGTACCTATTGTTAGTAGCATCGAGCTAATGTACATGATATCAAACATGGTATGTACCTACGTCATGAGATGTAGGATTGCATCGAGGATGATACTATTCATCTCAATGGAAGCAAAAAAAAAATGAATAAATTGATGGTGAAAGTGAATAGTGAATTGTAGATATACATGGACCCATTTCCGTCACATTCTGCTAACATGATTTTCAATCCCATCGATTCTATCACTTAGCTCGAGGCCTATGTTAACATGGTCACGGTTACCCCTACCACACATCCTATGAATGGTTCACTAGATGTGACATTCACTTCATAGGACTTACTCCTAAACAACAAGCCCTCCCCCCTCTACACTCTCGCGCACCTCAATGGTAACATTATGATATGAGTCTTAGTAGACCCTACAATTCGAGTGAATTTTATCATAGAATAGACATTGTGGCTTAAATCACTACATAGAAAGGAGTATGAAGAAACAAAATCCACCATCCATACACACGATGGTCTTTGTTTGAAGCGGTATGGTTTGATAACTTTTCCCATCCTAAATGGACCTAGGGCTGTTGATACGGTTTTTGATGTCATCTTGGAGTTGGATTTGTTTAAGATGAAGCTAGGCATACCTTGGCTAGCTTCCTTGAATGGAATCATCTCCATTATTCATAAACGTTTAAAATTCTCCCATGAAGGTTTTGTGCACGTAGTGCATGACACTAGATACTAGCCTTTGGTGTCCCATGGGGGATATTCATTAGACCATTTTTGGTCCACCTCGGTTGGTCTAGTTCCTTTAAGAACAAACCTGCTTTACAAATGCTATGTCAAGTATAAGACTAGGGACATGGGACAACAAAAATTGGCTCTTCCCATGGCATAGCAACCAGTTGCCTCCTCTTCCTAAAAAGGGAAGGATAAGCTTTCTCCTCTCAGGCTGACTCATCTGCTCCTCTCTCTTGGGAGGAGTATTAGATGAGGAAGCCTATATTTTACCCGTTAAGTCTGATGATCCCCCTTGGCATAAACCCAAGATTAGGATATCATACCTCCCTACTAAACCACCTAGACCTTAGTACCATTTTTATGGTAGAGGAAAAATCCCCCGTGGGGAATCCTCTATATCCTAACTGATGTGGCCTCTTACCACTTATGCTCCCAACTTAGTAAAATGGAAGAGGCCCGTTATCGAGGTGCTTGAGTCAACTCCCCTCATTACTTCTAAACCTATTCCCCCTGCTCCCATTCAGGAGTTAGTTCCTCCACCAAAAATGGCTATAGTGGACACTCCCATGGCCAAGTAGGATCCTTCTATTCCTTCGCAACCTCTAGCCTTTGGTTCAAAGAGTCAAAAAAATTTCCTTGCACATGAGTGCAAGCACCAACAAAAGGCTCTCATGGCTAAGTAGTCCACCTTATAGAGGAAGGAAGAGGAGATGTTTGTCCCTATATCAGGGCCTTCTGCAACATCCTCCTCTCTCCTCTCCTATGCATCCATTCACACTAGCTCTATATCGCTTTCAAATTCTACTGAGAATACGAATGCGCTTGACCCTAAAAATGTGCAAGTGTTCATTTCTCCTTCAGTGGAGCCACCTTTGTTGATGTCCCTTTCATATGTCTTTCCTTTCCCAAAACCCATAGATATGACAAACACTTTAGTGGTATCTACTACAATTCTCTCTTCCTCATCTTCCTCCACACCTTTTTCCTTATCTATGGAGAGTTCACATCCCCCAATGGAGAAAAAGATAGAGAGTGCTCCTTTCAGCAGAGGAGGATGTAAGAGGATCCCATCTTCTCTGAAAGGCGGTCTCGCACTGACTTGTTTTTTCCTAGTGATGAAACTAGTCCCAAGTTCGTCACTACTCAGGAATCACTTAGTGATCCTAGTAGTGAATCTCGGGCACAACCTTCTCCATCCATTGAGGTGAAACATAACACTCCTACAAAGTGTATGTTTAACTCTATAGATGAGGTTCCAAAATTTTTGGTGATCACAAAATTGCTGACCTTATCTCCACAAGAACTTGGTTGAGGGGGCTTTGCAGGGCCCTCTTCCTTATTCCTTGTTGTAGGAAGGTTGGATGCTCCTCCTCTTAACATTACACCACTACAAGCTCATCCTCCTTCCCCCTATGATGATATAGAGTGGGAAGTAGATGACCTCTTAGTTGATCATTGTTAGGGGGAGGCCCCTCTCTTTATCTTTAGATTAGATGTGTCTGTGTGTGTGTTGTAATTTGTTCCCCCGTGATTGTGCTGTGTACCTAGATGACCCTTGTCACCCTTGTTGGTGCTTGGATACATGCATGGTTTTTGTGTCATAAACCTTCTTCTATCTATTTCATCATTCTTCCATGTATGTGACTTGATTTTCGGTAAATTGGGGATGATTCAAAGCATTGGGGGAATTTAGGCTTCCCTTCCATGTTGACACAATTTTTTATTTTGACTTTGTCTTCTCGTGCATTCCTCACATGGTCTGATATAGTAGGGGGTTGATGACAGTTCATTTTATATACTATTACTATACTTATATATATTTAGGAGTAGTTCTAACACTAAAATATTAGGCTACCCCTGTGTCCTTTGTTCATGATGGTTTTTTTTTCTTGAGTTGTCCCTTTCATATGTGACAACACCACTTCTATAACACTTTGATTTTCAAAAAATGCATTCGTCACCAACGAATATTTTCTCGAGAATCTTCAAAAAATTCTTTTGAAGAATTGTATTCTCAACTTGAAACCCTAACAAAACATGTTTCCTTCATCATGGGTTCATAAAGAAAGAACTTGAGAACCTTCCTTCGAGGTGGGAGTAGCTTTGACCTTCCCCTCGTGTGGGGTAATTTCCTTCCTTTTGAATTCCTTGATGAAATGAAAATGTTTCAAAAGGATTCCTTTATGATGAATCGATTTGAGAAAGAAACATCTCTTTCATACTTTCGAATAGTGCATCCCTTGAGTGGAGCCCTTCTTTAGGCCAAGTTCCCAAGGGACCCCTTGAAATTTTTCCAACTTGTCGATGCTCTATGTGACTATCCACTTGCTTTTTTGCATGGCCACTTCCTGACATGTTTTATTTGCGGGTAAACATGTCGCTTTATGGGTGCAGTTGTGAAGCCACTTCTTGACTTTGCGGAGTCCCCTTCTTTGGGTTTCCTCCATGTGAGAGATCCTGGGGGATACTTCCTTGCAAGTCTACGGGTCTATAGGGAACTTCTTCTAAGCTTCCTCCATGTGAGAGATCTTAGGGGTCACTCCCCTGCAAGTCTGAGGGTCTGTAGGGAACTTTCTTTGGGTTTCCTCCATGTGAGAGATCTTGGGGGATACTTCCCCGCAGGTCTGCGAGTCTATAGGGAAATTTCTTGGGTTTCCTTCATGTGTGAGATACTGAAGGACACCTTCCCTACATATTTGTGGGTCTGTAGGGTGCTTTCTTTGGGGTTCCTCCATGTGAGCGATATTGGGGGTATATCCTTGTAGGTCTGTGGGTTTGTAGGGTGATTTCTTAGATTTCCTTCATGTGAGAGATCTTGAAGGACACCTTCCCTATAGGTCTATAGGTTTGTAGGGAACTTTCTTTGGGTTTACTACATGTGAGAGATCTTGGGGGATACCTCCTTGTAGGTTTGTGGGTTTGTAAGGTGCTTTTCTAGGTATCCTTCATGTAAGAGATCTTGGAGGAAACTTTCTTTGTAGATTTTTAGGCCTATAAGGCACTTTCTTCTTGGGGATTACCTCCTTGTAGGTCCATAGGCTTGTAAGACACTTTCATTCTACAACTTCATAGTTCTATGCGGCTATGAAGTCCTTTACTTATCTTGTGCTCTTGAGCTCGCCAGATTGTGGTTTGCTTCCTCAATGGTTCAAGTATAAATTTATAGCCCTATTCACTCTTCGAACTACTTTACCAAAGCACTCATCAGTATTCATGCTCACTAAAGTGGGGGAGAAATGTATAAGAGTGAATTTTCACCCCTCATGCAAATCCCCTTTTACACTTTCTCACCTTAGAAAACCAAATCCAAAGGAGAAATTTCACATCATCTTGTTTCCTTCATTCGACTTGGCATCTATTTTTTCATGTTGGTAGAAGAATAACTGTCGGAGACACCCATGTGGTGTGCAGAAGTCCACGTGGTGTGTTTATGTCCCTAATAGATTCCTACATTTGGAGCCAGTAGAGGCATTACACATCTCATTGGGGTCAGTTTGTAATGACCCTCTTTGACTAACTGAATTGAATATGGTCGTTTTCTCATCCCACCTTCAAAAACACTCTTCCTTAATGCATTTCATCTTCTTCACAAGTTCTAGCAATCTTCTACACAATCTGTCTAAGCATTTTCAAGCATTCTCTTAGCATCCATAACTCTCAAGAAACACTTTGGCACTTCATAGTGGCAACAACAACACTCCATCAACTCCATAGAGCAAGTGTGGAACAACACCATTGCAACTGGGGCTTGATTCCTCTCTTTTTATCCTCCATTAGCTAGTGAGCTCTTGGGGGAGGTGGTAAGCATTTTCACTCCTCTCCTCTACAATTTGGTTGAGTAGCACATTACTATTTTGTAGTGTTTATTGTGTTCTTTACTTTCATTCTTCCTTTATCATGTTTTTCTCTATAGTTTCTATCTTGGCTATCCATGAAGGTGGAAACACCAAAGTGGGGGTATGACTAAGGTAGGCCCCTATATAATCCCCCAACAATTTTCCTCCTTCTTATGTGTAGGTGGATGTGTATTTGGAGCTAGCTGGCGAACAAACTCTTTTGTGAGATCATCCTTGTCACCTTAGCTTCAATATATTTACTTTATCACATACATTTGTATCTCTCTTATTTCATAGTTTTGTTTTTTCCTCTTAAAAATCACTAGCTAGGCCGTCAACTCATTTTCTAGTGGTTCTTACTATATTTTTAGTCCTCTAGTCATATAGATGCCAACACACCTGAGAGATGCTAGTGTGCCACACTATCATCCCAAAATTGTGCTTTCGTCCTTGGGCAAAGAGATACTTGAGGTACAATGTTGTACCCAAAAATTGGCTTGGCTAGCGTCAAAACTGATTCTAGATCTACAAAGTGATTGAAGTACCTTATATTCCTCATCATTCTCATCCCATATTTCAAAAAATTCCTTTAGATTGAGGTAAGTTAGGGAAGCCTTCTCCTCTTGGCTCTCTGTTACCTGGGGCCTTGAATGTGATTGGCCTCCCTCTCTTACACAAGGCTAGCAAGATGCATTATGCTAAGCACTCATGAACAAACATGGATCTATTGGAAATCAAGGAGTGTTATGCTTGGTGACCATGAAAACATAAAGGCTCTATTATCAAGCAAGTTGTGTTATTCTTGGTGGCCTTGATACATGCAATAGAATATTCAAAGGGTTTTTTCTTAGTTCATGTTAGGTCTCTCCTCAGGGAACATCATGCTTGACATCACCATCAAGAGAAGAAAAGTCAAAGGATAAAAGATTCACAACTTAGGGAATGCAATCTATAGCATCACCATTAAGAGGAATTCCATATGGTCAGAAAGGTTGCACTTTTGAAGGACATCAAACCTAATGACACCACCAAGAAGAAACATCACATGAATTAAGAAGACTGAACTAAGAAACATGAATTATAGTTAAAAATGTCAAAAATATAATGCCAATGTATGCCTCCACTTTAAACAATTTTTTAAACACCATGTTGTGAGCAATTAATTTAAAGTAGAAAATGATAAATGCTAAACAGTAAAGAAGACATGAGATCTTATTTAGAAAGACCTATGTCAAGCATATGTTTCCAAATGAAGCTATGTCATGAAAAGAGGTTGCCCCCAACTAAAATACCAAAAACATAAGGTATCCATGGATTTGGGGTCAACATATGTCTTTTCTACAATGTTATTATAGAGCTCAAAGATGTCATCATTCCCCAAATACTCATAGAACTAGAAGAATGAACCATAGAGAGTAGAAATAAAGGAAATTCTTTTGGGTCAACATGGAAGAGACCTAAATGTCTCGGTGCCTTGTGTCATCCCAAAAGGAAAACACAAGATAAAAAAAAGAGATAAAGGTTCATGACATATAGAAGAATGTAGGTACAAATAGAGGAATGAACATAAAGACACATCAATCAAAACGATAGGGGGGATCACATCACTAGTACACAAACAACAATATATGACTAAATAAACTACTAAAAATTGCATATAAATGACTAACTTTAGTCACGTGACTATTAGTAGTTTATTTGTAGTCATTTGTAACACCACTAAATTTATGACTAAACAATTTTAGTCATTTATTTAGTCATTGATTTTAGTCATTAATTTGGTCTTTGATTTAGTCATTAATTTTAGTCGCGTGACTATTTTAGTGGTTTATTTGTAGTCATTTATTTAGTCATTGATTTGGTCATTGATTTAGTCATTAATTTAGTCATGGTATTGATTTGTTTAGTCATTAATTTAGTCATATATCTAGTCATTAATTTAATCATTTATTTAGTCATTACTTTAGTCATATACTTAGTCATTACAAATCAAATCTAACTTAATTAATCCTCACAAGTTTATACATATAAATTTCAAGTATCATAGATATTCAAATATTAAAAAACACCATGAAATGAAGATTAAAATGTTTGAACAAATATGATTGATCAGACACAAACACAAAAAAATTACAAATCAAGAGGAGCCACAACACAATATTTATGAGTAGAGAAAAAACCACTCTAAAAATTTACTTTATTAAGCCTCATTGGAAAATCAAAAACTGATTGGTTACATTCAATGTCTCAGTGGCACTGTACTGTAACTTACAAACACTATAAACATAATACTTTTATTTTCATATACTTATAATGTTTTCCCTTTCCTTAACTGCAGTCCTTTTGGAAGGGCAGCAACCTCCCATAGGGGTTCAACCCATTTAATCCCCTTGCAAATCCACAGCTTTCCCGTTGCTATTGGTTTCAGCTCCTCCAAACTCTTCCTCGTTGGCATTCACCTTTCACTTCTCCAATTTGGAGCTGCAACCTGAAAATAAGGTTTCAAAATTTGACATCAAAAACTCAGAAAAGTCAAATAATATAGGGGATAAAATTCAAAAATTTTATTTTCATTTTCCAACTATGGCACACTAAACTTAGGCGCTCGATAAAATGTTTCCTAGTTATTTCTTACAATTTTTTTAAAAATGAATTCATGCAAGACAACAAACAAATAGACAATATTCAATTAGTGATATACAACTGCCTTATTCCTAAACAACTAATCAATAGCTTGATTATTGATTGTAAATTTGTAATTGATACACTTGAAAGTGTCCTTGACTGTGTGTGAATTGGAGTTTTGGATGATGATATGAACATCCATCAAAAACATATTTGGAAGTAGATTTTTATCAGATAACACAATTCTCCCATGAACTATAAAAATGCATCATTATATTCTCAATTCATTTGAGTTTAGTCCATTGATAAAAATGAGAGCCTCAAATAGAGTACTCCAATCCTAGAACATACTGAATTATGATACAAATTAAATTCCTGGCTAATTTGGATCAGCATAAGGGAGTGAATGAACTCACTTTCCACCTATACTACCATTTGGATCCACACACTCAGAAGACACATTTGTAAGTTCTCCAGAGACCTGCACAAAGTAATTGACATTCCTATCTCCTCTGTACAAAAGGCTAATGGATAGAAATTAAAACTATGCTAGACCTTTTACAACTTTATCCCACAGTTGTCAAATGCATTCCCCAACTCTAGGAAAACACCATACAGCCAACTAAAAATTAACACATGCAACATAATAAACATGAAATTTGCAGAGTCTATGATATACTAAACAAGCTTCTGGGAAAAATAACATTTAATATCATTGACAATCCATATCACAGTCAGTGATCCATCATCAAGATTAAAGAAAATTATCCTAATGATGGATCACGGAGTGTGATCTAGAATGTTGATGAAATTAAATGTACAATTTTTTTTACCAAAATCTTGTTACAAATGTAAACAACACATATTCAGCCCATTTGGTCATATCTAGCAAGGGCATACATTACAAAATAACCTATATATACTATATAAATGCATTTATTAATTTTACTGTTCTAAAATAAATCTGCACTAATGGTAAGCTCCAATGACAATTTCAAAAAATACGGATGACAACAAAGCTACATACCAGTGTTGTAGCTTGTAGCGGTTTAGAAAGATTATGGTTAATTTTTTCCTTTGAATTTTCATTGCCTATAACAAAACTCCTTAGCCAAGCTCCAATTCGGTCTGCCAGGCATAAACACACAATAACCCATCATGTACTTAGGAATGAAGTTATATTTCAATTCAAGCATTGCAAAACATGAAATAACAATGAAAAACATGAGATAATGGAGTTTAGTCCCTTCATTACAAATAGGTCATGAATATGACCTCTACAGTGTGAAATTTTAGTGAGTCTATGTTCAACTTCATCTTGTTGAATCTGCCCTGTCTTAGGAACACTTTCTTTAACCTTCACTACATCTATAAATTTAGGCTTTTCACATCTTGAAAGATCCAACTACCTACAATTCTTTTGCATGCTATCATCTATTGGATTTGACATGTTTTCAAAAGCCTTTGCAACCATACAAGAAGAGGTACATTGAGGGGATCTTGCATTTTTTAGAAGCATAGGGGACTTCAAAAGGCCTGTGTACTTCCAAGAACCATTTCCTCTAGATTTCTTCCATTCATGGCCATTCATGGTAAGATTTCAAAGCCAAAATACAACCTACAATTTTTGTTGTAAAACCTGGTTGCAAGCTCCCCTAAAGAAACAACAGTATTAGAAAAAATTATAGAGAACTAATTATTTAGAATCTAATAATATTGGAATGAGCATGCTCACTTGTTCTAAATAAAAAGCTTGAAATGTTGGAAACTTTAACTCCTCAACAGCTACAAGAAAATTTCTGACATTCTCAAAATATTGACAAGTATATAAAGGCTAGCCTTTAGGACAAAGTGATGGAATATTTTCAACCACCCGCTTTCCAATTATGTAGACATTATTATCATGATTATCAGCATAATAAAGCAAAAAAGAAAGAAGTCAATTGGAAAATTATGAAATGTTGATAAATGAAATTAACTAGCTAATGTCAACAACATGCTCCCACCTTTGGCACTGCTCCAGGCTGAACCTTATTGATTAAGCTACACAAAATAAGTCCATTTCTTAGACACATACAAAAATCCTCCTTAGAGGGTTCAAATGGCATGTCTGAAGGCTCTACCATGCTCATAATCCATGCTACAGCTAGAAACCTTCTGCTTGCTATGAAATGGTATACAGAAAAAGAACTCATTATAACTTAGAACCCAAGATGAACACATTTCCTTTGTTATAAACACCCATAGCAATGTATAGATATTGCGATGTGAAAAGAATCAATAATATAACTATGAAAAGTTTTGATGGACTAAGCAAAAAATAAAATTTAAACTATAGCACACCATTCTCATCAAAATATAACACTGTACCAAAAATGGCAGAACTAATCAATAATCTGGCAATAGACCAAAGATGCAAAGTAATGTATTATTTAATACAAATGGCCAATGTATCCATAAATTGATGATGACTATTACAACTGCCATTGGTCACATGGCTTCAGCTTTCCCAATAAATCTATGATAGGTTGCCAATGATGACTATTATAGTTGACATTGGTCACAGGGCATGTAAACTATCTTGCTTCAAATCATGATTATAGCAAATAAACATTCCAACATTTCATGCACTAGTCTGAGTTTGTTTCTATCAATCCCCATTCCTACACCACTTTTAGGCTATCCCCAAAAACTAGTATATTGGTGTTTATGGCATCCCCAAAAATTGGCATCTTTGATTGCTATCCTTGAAGCATGTCTTGTCATCCCCTTCCCGGAAATGGTATGCAATATAACAAAAAAATTGTGTGTGTGTGTGTGAATGTAGGTATATGTAAAATTTTAGAATCCTAGTTGTACATGACATCAAGATTCAAGTTTAAAAATATAAACACAATGCATCAAATTGGAGATCCAATGCTCAATATTCATTGATTCAAAAAAAGCAGCAAAACAAAATTCATTGCTTTCATTGAAAATTTGAAGTATATAATGACAAAAGGCCCAAAGGCTACAAAATGTCCAATAAGAGGCATGCCAGTAAGATTATATATATTCAAATATACAACTAGACCTCCTATAGTTGAGCTTTATCTGGGTTGTCACTGTCAAAATTGGCCTCTACCTTTGAACCAATTCCTATATCAAATTGTGATTCGTCCAAGGAGACATCAACCAATAGTGGTTGCAAATGGAGCTGTGAGTTAAATGGAGCTGTGAGTTAGTTCTAGGGAAAATTTAGAGTTTGATAAGGTGTGTGGAGGGCCCACTAATAAGGGGAATGAGGTAGTTTGTGCCCCCTCCCCCCACCAACTCTTTTCTTCATTCTTATGTTTAACTATTTTCTTTCAATTAAAAATTTATGACACCATGGAGATACGAGGTCATCCCTATGGTAGTTGAGGGGCATCTTGGATGTCCCAGGTCATCCTAGATACAACCAAGTTTCCAGTGATTATGATACATCCACAATTACATGCCCTAGTAGGGACATCCCATGTGGTCCTTGTGTCCCATGATCATCACTGAGGATAGATCTGAGGAAATAGGGAAGACACATCCCCATGTAACACACATTTTTTCCAAATCGTGACATCAAATTTTAGTTATGCCACTTTGTAGGCCTCTATAGTGTCCAAGAAAAAAAGAAAAAATAAATTTGATTAATAGCCACAAATTACCAAAGTAGGAAGTGGCTCAAGGAACTTTATGGGCACAATCAATCTCCTTGATTTGAAGATGTGATCCACTTACTCATGTCCTTAGAACAAATCTTATCATAAATTTTTATGCATCTCACAACCCAATCCATACTTTACAATTCCTCTTACATTCAATGTTCCCAAATGTTGTTTAATGGAAAGGATCTTGTGAGGCTAGGATGGAAAATACAAATAATTCAGTAAGAAGAAGATGACAAATACTATTTACATTATGATAAATACCAGGAATTCACTCAATAGGGTAGTAGAAAGTCCATATTTGAATGTTAGATCCACTCCCCTACAATTATGTACAAATAAAATATTACTATTTTAGTGAAAAGCTCCAAAAACCAAAATATTGAATCTTGCCTATTAAAATCTCCGACTCGTAATCTATAAGATGCTTACACATTCTTTGGTACAAGCAACCCACTCAATACTTTATGACCTTGTGTTGAAGTAGAGTTTCCATCCTCAAGAATCTTCAACTTTCTATCATCATTCTTAAACTTCTATACATTACCTTTCTAGATTTGCATATCCTATGTTCTACCATATTCAAACTTGGTATATTGGCATTCCTTCCATGTTGGGCTATCACATTGATCATCATCAATGATGTCAAATTGCTCTCTGCAAAATTTACATTGAAAAAACCTTATAACTTCAGTTATACTTTGTAAACTAGTCATTACTCTATTGAAGCTCAAAACCATTAAGATCTCTAATTTTAAAACCAATTTCAGTTACATCCTCTGATCCAAAATGTAGTCTTTAAATAATGGCTACAAATCTACTTAAAAATGAATATAAATCAAAATTATAAAGTAGTTATAATATCAACAAACAAACCATATGTATATATTATTTGTCTAGAGGAAACTCAAAGATCCCACTATTGATACAGATTATTACTTTATTTGGTTTCCACATAACTTATTATTTATTAAAAAAATGGAACCATTGTTCTTGTATTATCCTCAAAATAAAATGAAAAGAAATTGATAGCTTGAAAACAAAAATTCCATATTTGAGACCATTTAGACACCAAAGTGGTAAAGTAGATGTCAAAGATCCTGGCTGAAAGCATGTCACATGGCCTCCATCCTGTAAACTCGGTGGTATTACAAAAATGTTTTGTGGCCTCTAGATTATCATTTTCAATTTAACAAAATGATAATATTTACACATTCATAACCCAATTATCAAGTGTCAAGGAGGAAAAAATCTCTTCTGTAAAAGTATTTGATTGTAGCCTTCTATTCCAAAACTATTACCTATTAGTTATGGTAAACAAGCCCCCCTACCTTTTCAGCAGTCTCATCTTTATGTGTGAGGGGGGACACAGAAAATTGAATATATGATGGTTTATCAATTTGCTCCTTGTTTTCCTTTGTTGGCATTTGAGGCTCCGCCTCATATTTTGTGGCAAAAAGTTCCTCATCATCTTTAATCTATGTATAAGGCAACAAAATTAGACCAGGGTATGGACATAGAATAAGAAAGACACAAAAAGTATCTTATCAATACTTAAATATATATCAATACGATGAAAGAAAAAATGCATTACTCCACCAGACTTCCCACTTAGTTGTTAGGAGGACTATATATTCCATACCAGAGCAGCTTGAGCTTTTAATTCCTCGAGATCGAAGTACCAGGAACTGATCCCTTGCTTGTACTCATTCTAAATTCATAAAATAAGATGAAAATTTAACAAAGAAGAATTTTAATAAATATTTATAATTATTCTAACTCTGATCTAGTTTCTCTTCAAAATCATATTTGCATCTGTGAATGAATAAAAACCTTTATACATGTTGTCTAATCAGTAAAAGCATTTTCTCCAGAATTCTCATTTGCAAGACTTTGCTATGAAATATTTGGATTAGATCATAATATTGAACTTGAAAAATACATATAATATGCTTAAACTATAACTGGAACACTAATAGAGAATAAAAAAATTAGTAAAATACACATGAAATCAGTTCAGCACAGTGATAAAGCATGACAAAACTTGAAGAGTATAGATAAACTGTAAATGGAATAGAGTGAAAAAGCAATGAATGATCTCCACAAGAATAAAAAATTAAAATCTAATTTACCAAAAAGAAGTATGGGAAATGCTAAAAATAATTGTGGCCTGGTGCAAGAGGGTTGGAGGAACAAGGGTAGAAACAAGTTAGGTTAGTTTAGGTTAAGTTTTTCTTATTTTCATTTAAAGTTTCCTAAGGGACTTCTCCAAGGAGAACCAGACCCTGGATACCATTAAGAAATGATATGGGTATAGGAGAGAGTAGGGGTGGTTCTAAAAAATCAGGTACCGAAGATGGTGTATTTTTTAACCCCAATTGTATATAACTTATTAACACTTAAATAGTGGAAGTGGGAAGTGCATCTCAAAACACTTGGGACTCATCTCATGTGGAAGAAAGGTTGGGCACAGTTAAGAAGTCTCAAGAACTCCCTGTGGTTTTTAGGAGACATCCCTAAAAATAGAAAAAACTATAAATTTTGATACAGAGTGTGGAGGTCCCACTAATAAGGGGAATGAGGGTAGTTTGTGCTCCCTCCCCCCCACCAACTCTTTTCTTCATTCTTTTGTTTAACTATTTTCTTTCAATTAAAAAATTACGACACCATAGAGATATGAGGTCATCCCTGTGGCAGTTAAGGGGCACCTCTGCCACCTCATCTTCCTGCCTTTTTGAGTTGTTAAGAAGCTCCTCCAAACTAGCCTTAATCTCATTGTTTTCCACTCGCCAATAAATTAGGGAGGCTATTTAAATATATACACCCTACCATGTTTAGGTGTTGTAGCTGTGATAGGTTGTCAATGGAATTAGGGAGCTTATTTAAATGTCCACACCCTTCTATGTTCAAGTGTTGCAGTTGTGATAGGTTTCCAAATGAATCAGGGAGATTATTTAAATGTCCACACCCTTCTATGTTCAAGTGTTGCAGCTGTGACAGGTTGCTAATGGAATCAAGGAGGTTATTTAATTAGGGAGCTTATTTAAATGTCCACACCCTTCTATGTTCAAGTGTTGTGTTGTAGCTGTGATAGGTTGCTAATGAAATCAAGGAGGTTATTTAATCCGTGACAATATTTTATTTTTAAGTGTTGCAATTGTGATAGATTGTCAACAAAATCAAGGAGGTTATTTAAACCTTTAAAATTTCCTATTATACTCAAGTGTTGCAGCTGTGAGAGGTTGACAATGGAATTGGGGAGGTTATTTAAACCTCTACAACTTTCTATTTTCAAGTGTTGCAGATGTGACAGGTTGCTAATGGAATCAGGAAGGTTATTTAAACCTCTACAGTCTTCTATGTTCAAGTCCTACAGTTGTGACATGTTGCCAATAGAATCAGGGGGGTTATTTAAACTTTTACACATTTCTATGTTCAAGTGCTACAACTATGACAGGTTGCCAATGGAATGAGGAAGGTTATTTAAATCTATATACCCTACCATGTTCAAGTGTTGCAGTTGTGACAGGTTGCCAATGGAAACAAGAAGGTTATTTAAACATTCACAATCTTCTATGTTCAAGGTTGCAGCTGTGACAAGTTGCCAATGGAATCAAGGAGGTTATTTAAGCCATGACAATATTTTACTTTCGAATGTTGCAACTGCAATAGATTGTCAATAGAATCAAGGAGGTTATTTAAACCTTTGAAACTTCCTATTATGTTCAAATGCTACATTTGTGATAGGTTGACAATGGAATAAGGGAGGTTATTTAAACCTCTACAACTTACTATTTTCAAGTACTACAGACATGATAGGTTGCCAGTGGAATAAGGAAGGTTATTTAAACCTCTACAAATTTCTATGATCAAGTGTTGCAGCTGTGACATGATGCCAATAGAATCAAGGAGGTTATTAAAAAATTTACACCCTTCTATGCTCAAGTGTTGCAGCTGTGACAATGTGCCAATGGAATCAGGGAGCTTATGTAAACCTCTATAGTCTTTTATGTTCAGCCGTTGCAACTGTGAAAGGTTTCCAATAGAATCAGGGGGGCTATTTAACCTTTTACACATTTCTATGTTCAAGTGCTACAGCTGTGACAGGTTTCCAACAGAATGAGGGGGGTTATTTAAATCTATACACCCTACCATGTTCAAGTGCTACAGTTGTGAGCAATTTCTAGCCCCCCCAATTCCACCAGCTAAAATTTTCAGCCACCTGCTTATTGGGCTGAAAAAGATTCCATTTAATCATTTAGCAGATTTTTTTTTCTCATTGGACCACCTACTTCCGTGAAACTAGGAGCCCAAGCCCCCCATGGGACCATGCAGTAAGTGTGTGTGTCTGTGTCTGTGCAAGAGAGACAGATAGATAGACAAATGTAAATGAATTTTTAGTGTTCCTCAGGAACGTATCCCTAGGGAAAAGATACCCATCAACGATGTTAAATTGAATTACACATAAAACATGGGCCAAAAAAAAATTACCGGGCCTTCTGAGTGATGACGAGCTTTGGGAAATGGCATGACTCTTGGCTCTGGAAATATAATTTTCACTTTGCTTTCGTCAAAGAAACCCTTTTCTGTAACAGTGTCGATGAGCTTAGAACTTTGAATTCCTGGCATGGCTTTTGAGGAGTTGGATTTATAGGCACGAGAACCTTTTTCTCATATATGAGTTGAATAACCTTTGGAATTTTCTTTGAATATTTTGTGTTACTCGCCATTGGAACTCTCTACCCGTTGTTGCAAAAAAAATTGAATGGAGTTTTGGGGGTTTTAGTTCTTAAAGCTCATCAATTTGGTTGTTTGAGAGGGAGTTTTAGGACTAACAAATTTTGATTTGCAATTTATGTATCGCAGTCATACAATTTTCTTTCCCCGCCGCTCCTCCAAATTATTCCTTGCTAGTATTGACCTCACTTCTCCAATTTGGTGAACTGCAACCTGAAAATAAGGTTTCAACGAGGGGTTTAGAGTATGTTTATTAACATGAAAATTAGTGGCCGTAAAATGAAAATTATGGCACCCATTATGCCCGCCCATTAAGCCCACTAAAAAAAATTCAAAATGGAATATTAACTAGCAATCGCACCTGTGGGGTGCAATGGGTACACCGAAGATAATATAGTGAACTTTGTGTTAATTATGATAATTAGAAAGTGATTAAATTCATTTGTAGCTGTAAAACTCATTTATAAATGATAACTGCAAGTAAAAATTTGAGACTAAATATTTAGTGTAGAATTTAATATGGTTTGTAAAGTAGAAAGTATTAACATATAAATATGAACCCATTGAATTTTGAGAGTTGGTCTTAAAAGTAGAAGAAACAGTATATTGACAGTAAAGTGAGAATGTATTAAAATATTTTGAAAATTTATGAAGAAAATAGAGTCACATATTACAAAGGAAGTGAATGCCCTTTGTTGAAGTTGAGCATATGATTTTAGCTCTGATACACATGCCAACAAACTATGCAATTTATCACTCATTTTGTGTCCCATGCATAAATTGTCTAGTAAGAAGCCTCTAGAAGCATAGGAAAGTTTTTAGAAACATAACATTCTTCAGTCGTCTCCCATTCACCAAATGTCCCTAGAAGCACAATCACAAATGTTGTTGCTTCCAACACTACTCCTCTCATACTCATGCACACAAATCTGTAATCTTATGGTATGTACTATGTAGTTAGAAATGAATTTCAACAAAAAAAAAACCATGAAATATCAGACAGATAGACCCAGATCTGACACCACATCTGGGAAACTGTGAGAATCTAAACAATGAGAATATTTATTCATTGAAAATAGGATCCATCTATAGCATATAAAATGGTCTAAAATGTAAAAGCACCAATATATTGGTGCAAAACTGATAAAGTATTATGTTTAGCATATGAAGATGTTTTGTACTGTTCACTGTGAAAATATCTCTGGCAACCATTGCATTTACAGCTTCAGCTGCAGCTGCTATAAGTTTAGCATATGAAGATGTTTTGTACTATTCATTGTGAAAATATCTCTGGCAACCATTGCATTTACAGCTTTAGCTGCAGCTGCTATACATAAAATAGCAAATAATTTTGTCAGAAAACTTTCATAAAAATAGCGTTAAGAACAAGGAAAAGAGAAAAAACCATTTTTTATTTTTTTATTTTTTTTTATTTTATTTTTTTTTTCTGTTTAGAAAATTTGAAAGTATACATGTGAGAAAAGGATAACATTCTATGAATTGGTATTTGAATATGTTGAACATATTTCATGTGCAAAAGTAAGAAAAATGAAAAGAAGAATCTGAATTTGTTTTTTTTTTGTATATGAATAAACTTGCAATTTTAATGTGAAAGTAATGAAGAAAACAATGGTTCAAGAAAGACAATAATATATTGACTTATTTAACTTCGCTGCAATGAGTTATAGTTGAATCACAACAATGCATGTAGAGAGAATTTCTTGAGGAGCAACACATTTTCTAGGAAGGAGTGTGTCCCTCAAAAGACATAAAGTTCATACATGCCTGCAAGAATTTCTTCAACGACATTTGGAGTTAGAGTTGCCATTGAGAAGGTGAAAGGTACTTGAACGTTTGTGCATGCGGGGAAGTTGAGAGTGTTAGAATTGTCTTTTATGAAACATCAAGTAATGGTGCTTCTTAATTGTATATTGTTGTTAATGGTGAAAACCACAATTGATAATATATAGCCACATATATTATCTACATGTTTATAAAACCAATGGTTTGTGAATGGCTTAATTTTATTGCAACCTATATAGTAAAAGAATTTCTTGGAGTTTTATATTTGAAAACAATATTTATTGAAGTATTTTGTGTTTAGTTCTTAAGATTTACAAAAACTGACAAATTTGATATGGAAGCAAGCATTTAAGCAACTATAGCTATAATTGTAATATTGAAGTTCTTTTGGGGGAAAAAAAAATATAGGGAAAATTTACAATAGTTTCTTGTTCAAAACAATATTTACAATGGAGATAAAAATGGAGATGTCTTGGAAGGCTATTGTGTGGCAACCATTGAAGAGGTGAGAGATTTAATATTTTAAAGAGAAGAATTCATTATTCAGTCCAAAGAGCTAGTGACTTACCTCAAGATTTTGCACAAATTTTGTCGTGCTAAAAGTAGAAATCGGTTAAAAGTGACAGAAACCAAAAATAATTTTCGTAGAGCTGTTGCTTCAATCTATTCATAGTAAACAAAAAGTAGATATAAGAATATTGAAGTTTAGTATTGCACATAGTAGGGCTAAGACTACAATAAACAAAAAGCAAGTGACTTACCTCAAGATTCTGCACAATTTGTGTCGTGGTGAAAGTAGAAATCGCTTAAAAGTGAGAGAAACAAGAACCAATATCCTTAGAGCTGCTGCCTCAATCTATTCACTGTAAACAAAATGTAGATATAAGAATATCGAATTTTAGCATTGCACATACTACGGAGAAATTTACACATAACAATTGTAATTTTATTAATTTTATTATTAAGTATTATTCAATTTTATAAGAAGATAAATGACAGTTATAATTAAATAAATAAAAAATACAATTAATAATGATATAGCATAACATAAATGAACATTGACAACTACCATTCAATTTAAAAATTGAAATTAAATTTTAATTAAAAAATTTTGTTTACCCTAAACATTTAGATGAACATACTGATAAAGAGAGTTAAGATTTTGAATCTGTAAAATATTAAAAGATCAAAATCTTATTGATATTGAAGAAGTAGATGTAAATTACATAGAGGAACAAAAGTACACATTAATATTTATTATAGAGAGTATGATTATTGATTTGTCCTCACTCCTAAATAATATGAGCTTTTTAATTTTGCACAACTAGCTGAAGAAGAGACCAAACGATGCATCTCATTTAAGAGTACAGACCTAATAACCTATTTATCAGGCATATATATTATTGTATAAATATAATATTTTAACTTTATTTTAGAATTTAAACTAATTCTAATATAATAAGATTTAGATGGTTTCCATAATTGCACATTTCAATTTCTCCTATTTACTCCACAAAATTTTAATAGAGTTTTAAAAGTAAAATTGATTTTTTATATTTATAATATTACTATACTTCTTGTAAAATGTTGTTTATGTTTTGTCAGCTTTTTTTTGTAAACTTTAAAAATAAAGGTTAAGAAATGGTGAAGGGACCCACTATTTCGAGAATGTAGGCAGAGATCTGTTTACAGGCCATAATGGTAAAGGGACCCACTATTTGAAGAATGCAAACAAAGATCTATTTACAGGCCATAACGGAAATTCAACAGTGCATTGACAAAGAAATCACAGCCTAATTTGTATAGATAAATTATAGAGAGACAGTGAATTGTAAAGTAGCTTAAAATGAAAAGCTACAACAAAAAAGGCAACCTTACATCTATGCTATATTAATTGCCAATGATTTTGTTGTGGCAAGAAATATGGGACGTACAAGAACTTTTTCTTGTATTTTTTCCATATGTTTGTGTGTACGGAAACTAGATATGCAATCAACAAACCATTGACCAATCAACATATGCTTAGTTTGATCTCTTCTCAAGGTTGATCCTCTATAATGCCAACCATGCAGTGCATTATCATATTCTTTAGACTCAAAAAAGTTTGAAAATTATATTTTAATACATGCAAAATATTTTGGTCATCTGATGATTACATTAATGATAGTAAATGTTAGACAACAACAATTCCAATTTTACTGACCTGATAAAAGCAAATCTTGTCCATCAGATTCAGGCCATCAAATTTCTATAATTTGTGCAGAAAAAGTTGGTTTTTTAAGGTTAATTCATGAGTTGGATTTAGTTAACATAATTGGCCAAGTATAAAACTCAAGAGAATTATTAATCCAGATGGCTTAGTTAACTTTATGTTGTAATTTCACCAAAGCTGTATCCATCCTGCAATGAGTGCAAACAACTATAAAATTTTGTTATTTCCTTGCGTGGCTAGGGTAGACTCCCAACTACACTATTGAAGATCATCTAGTAGAGAAAACTATTATATTTAGTCATGAAGCCTATTCATTTTCTGTGTGAAATACCATCAAACAAAAACAACTGAATATTAAAAACTATGAACAATAGAAAGCATCCACTGTACTTGATAATCATTGATGCATATTTTTTTGGAATAAATAATGATTTGCAAATGCCCATTTTGCAAAGATGCAAGGATTATTTGTTGGACATCATTTAGATCACATGGATCTGAACAATGGATCCATTCAGAGAGGAGATGATAAGCTACATAAAATAGGGAAAGTTAAAGTACAAAGTTGATATTAAGCAAGGTGTAGATAGCTTCTTGGAAGCATTCAATTCTATGATTAGTGCATAGGGAAAACTTTGTTCCAACTCTAAGGGATTTACTTAACAAAAGTTCCCTTATTTTCAACAACAACTACATATGCTTATCATAACATCTAAGTAAATCCCTTATGTGTTTTCTAAAAATAGTTTCAATGATGACTGTAACCCTTCTCCTAGGGCTGGTTACATTTTAGACAAAATTTGGGGTACTATTTTATATTATTCATTAGTGCTAGTTGCATTTTAGACAAAATTTGGTGTACTATTTTATATTATGCATTTTTGGTTGCAAGGGGATAGGTCCTTGATATGCATGGATGCCCATCGACCTAACATATCCTTTATAATCTACTAGATTCTCCCATCTAACATGCTTGAGAAATACATATCCAAGGATATTAATCATTTGTTTTCTACACAATATTTTTTCATTGTGGATTGAAAATTCATATTGTAATTTCTGCTATACACCAGGAGCAAGTTAAAATGTTTAATTGTCAACAATTGTCTGTGTTTTTTTCAACATTACTCTCTCCATGTTTCCTCAATCCAAACCACCTGTACAGATCTCGACATGGTGCATGAAAGTGTGTAATATTTTGAATTTCTGATAATTAGAACTGGATTATGTCTTTGTTTCAATTTGAGACTGGCTTTGATAAACATAGAATTCTATGCTTTTGTGATTAACTTTCTATTAAATTGAGGACAAAAAAAGCAATCACAAGGATTCCAAATTTAGCAATCATGAATAAATTTCTCTGCCATTCATTACATGGATTAGAGTGATTTATAGCTTTGAGAAAGTTGAATAATTTAGGAGCAAAGATTTTCTACTTTCTGTACAAACTACTTTACACTTGTGATTATTTTTCTTTGCCATTACTGGCTGTTGTGTAACATGATAACCATATTCCAACCCTGCTTACATTTGACATTCATGGTTGTTTAAACTTCAGAAATAGACAATTAGTTGGATTTTTCCTTCAAATTACAACTGCACAACATATGTTTTGTCTCTCTAGTTCATGTTAAGTCTCAATAAAACTACATATGCATATGCTTTTTGTTAGATGTTATAGATGTTAAAGTGAAGCTGCCAAGTTAATGATGCACTTGAATTCTAATTCCATACTTAAGAATATGTTGTTGTAGGGGATGAGGTATGAACATCTTTGGAGAACTAATGACACCTGAGATTTCCTCAATAATCCTAGAACTACATACCAGACTACAGACAATATTGTGAAATCAGAGGTATGGCATAGTTGTAGGATATGTATTGACAGTCGTGAGAAAAAAGTAGTTGAAGGAAGTCATAGTTATAGGAGCAGCAACTTATGGTCATGGTGAGGTTACATAGTAGAAAAAAACATGCAGAGAAAAGACCAAAGATAGTTTGCAATTAGTAGAGATAAAGTGGATAATATCCATAAAAGACAACAGCTTGAAAGGAAAAAGTGTGGAGGATCATTCCCACCACGAAGGACACAGAACTTGACAACAAATGTCATGGATATGTGGATTTCACCGTGACAAAATTTATATCTAACAATAGAGATATTTAGTTGATGCAACATTAAATTTATGCCCTTTTATTGGCATTGATTTTGAGTGAATTTTGGGCAGGTTTTGAGGTTGCTAATTCTCTTTGAGGCTTGTGTGCATATGACATTCCTTAAGAATAATGAAAATAACAAGACTTTGAAGGTGTCTGATTGGTATCAGAGAAGCCTTAATTCACTACAAGGGCTAGTGATTTTTCTGCTGGTTATTGACCATGGAACAAAGCTAGCTGTCTATATTTTTTGTTTTTCCAAGAATAAATATGGCACTAGAGTTGCATTTTGTGTTGCTCTTGTGTTTCTGCTTTCTAAATAGAAGTGCTTCTATGTGGGAAGAGTGCCATGATCAAATAACATCTTCTCTTGAAATGTTTGTGGATGAGCTTCCAGATATTCCCAAACTAAAAGGATAACTCATCCCCTGAAGCGGCACTCGCACAGACCTCAGACTTACAAGCAGGGGCTCCAGGGAAAAAATGAAATAGTGGAAACACTGCTTTTGGATGATGGATGAGATAAATCCTGGGGTTTCGCTGGGGGTGCAATACTATACGAATCTAGGGTTTGTAAATTAAAAATAAAGTATTTGGAAAACCATATAAACCTAGGGTATGTTGTTAAAATGAGGGCAACAAGTGGCATACCTCAACTTTCCACACAAATTGATGTTTTTCTCTCAACGATGTAAATGAGAAAAATGTGCAAAGTTTGCAGGTGAAGTTGCTGGTATTGACCTTTCACTTCTCTAATTTGGCAAGTTGCAGCCTGAAAATAAAATTTCAATAGGGTTTTTAAGCCTGAATATAATTGTCATGTTGTCAATGATGCCGACATTTTTTGTTTCAATCTGCCCTGCTGTCAAGGATACCGACTCTCGATATTTTTCATTTTATGTAATAACTGCTTACAGGTATTTTTTCATCCTCTGCAATAACTACACGGGGAAAAATCCTTGCAGATATTTTTTTCATCCTCTGCAATAACTACATAGGGAAAACTCATTGAGTTGCTCAGATGCATTTGATCGCAGGTGATTGCCTGTCCAGGAATCTACACTACCTGACTAAAAAGACCTCGCAAATACTAAGCATGGGATGTCTTCGACGTAATAATATAATTTTTTTAATATTTATATAATAAAATATAAATATTATATATTATATTATATAATATAAATATTATATTATAATATTATATAATATAAATATTATAATATAACATAATATAATATAGTATTATATAATATTATAATATTATAATATAATATAATATTATAATAATATAATATAATATAATATAATATTATAACATTATATAATATAAATATTATATTATGCGGGTGGTAGGGCGAGTGCCCCTCTAGTCTGGCGAAGGGGATGTGGCAGTTTATGCTATGGTGTTTGGCAACAAGGGTGAAGGGGATGATGTGGGCAGTTGCTCTTGCTAAATGATGGGTAGGAAACATCGTGTCAACAAAGTATACATTTTAATGAGGGAGCATGGTTTCCATTTTGAGGCCACTTTGAGTGCATTAATCTGAAGGTTTTAGTCATTTCGGAGTTAATCGACACGTTTGGAGGGGATTCATTAGTGGAGGTTATGGCCATGTAGTACTTGGCATTAATTCATTATTAAGAGTTGGATTTAAGGCCAAAGCAAGGGTCATTTCATTTCCATTTTTATTTTCTTCTAGCTATGATTAATGGTGCTCACTCTATCTGGCTAGGAGTGGTTGGAGCTTAGGTGACGATATTGGCCAAGCACTCTCAATTCATAGTGGAGGTGTCGGTGGATGGGCTGGTAAGATTTTGGGTGGATACCCTAATTTCCTTGAAGTCGTCAGCTCGACATTAAGCTTTGTTCAAAGAAATAATCGATCAACATCTTAAAAAGATTTTGCTCAACAATGATCCTACATACTGGGCATTTGGAGAACAAGGAATATGGTAGGGACAATTTGCATATCTCATCTCATTTTCTAGTAGTTATTGGATAATAAGGTGGAGAAGGCAAAGGCGAAATTGTTGCTTGAAATTTTTTTTAGAGAGGATCTGGTGGAGGGAGTTGATGAGGTCATGCGTGTTGTGGTGGTTTGAAAAGGTGTTTCGCACCTCTGTGACTTGGAGCTCCTCTAGGCCTCAGATGAAGCAATCAAGCTATACTCGTTCCTTCTCAATTTGAGTGGACCGACCCTTATGAAGCATAGATTGATAACGGTAGTGGCGGTGGAGTTCTTGAAGAAGTTCTTTGGGTTGATGGCAGTTGGGGGTGTGGAGTGGGTTAAAGATTTCAAAGATTTTTCCAAAACTTAATCATTTTCTGTAAGTCTGGTTTAGTTTTTTGTCATTGCTAGAAGGTTTGGTTTTTTGTATGGATGTATGGGCGTGCTCTGTTAATAGCGTTGGCCGATTGGCCCCTTTTGTTTCTTTATGGCTCCAATTGGGAGCTTTTCTAGGTGGGTTGGTGGGTTTTTTCTTGGTGGCCCTATGGTTTTTTGGCATAGAAACTCGGGTGTTAATGGTGGCATTTCCTACAATGCATACAATTGTAGCCAAAATATTATAATATTAATAAAAATAATAATACTTGCGTATCAAAAAAAAAAAAAATTATATTATTATAATATTATAATATATTATATTATAAATATTATTAATATAGTATAATATAAAAATTATATTATAAATGGCCTGCTTAGGTAGGGATCTCATGAGGAGGGCTTAAGCTCTATGGATTATGATCAAATTTGAAAGAAAAAAGAATAGAGGAGTAATAGTCATTTATTTAGTCATTTAGTTGTGATTTTACCTGATGACCAAATTAGTCACTTATAAATGACCAAATTAGTCATTTATTTGCAATATTCTACAAGTGTTAGTCACGTGACTAAAAATTTTAGTCACATGACTAAAAGTTTTAGTCATGTAGTCATTTATTTGTCAAATTCTACTAGTGCATTATGCACATGTAATCACACAAAAAGAGAATGAAAATAAGAAAAATAAAAAACTAGTAAGGCACACGTGATTCAAAATATAGTAGGTCCTCCACATCCGAATCTTGTTCATCATATGCAGAAGGTGGATAACTAGTCAAAGGGAGAATGAAAACTGTCATACTAGGACAAGGCTATCTAACTCCTTCCCCCCACTAGATGTAGAACAAGGATGAGCTGAGATGGGTGATGAGAATGTTCTCCTTGCAATATAGAAATGATTTGTAGTAAATTTAAAACATGCAATAGTGAGTATGCCATGTTGAACTACAACTATTACCTGGCAAGGAGAAAATTGCATGCAATTTCTAAGGAATTATAATCTCAAAGGAAGTGTCAGGAGGAATAAATCCACTCAATATCTTCTTTAAAGAATGAAACTCATTAGTAAGAAGGCCAAGTGTTTGATGAAATGAACAATAATTCATGATTTTACTCTTACCTTTTTTGTTTTCTTTTATAGGTGGCATGTAAATCAATCCTAGATGGAGAAGTTGTTCCATTTTTCATTCAATTTTAGTTTTAGTGTGTAAAAATGAAAATGATCTGACTTTATAAGGTTTGGAATTCTTGCTTGATTGGTAACTTGTTGAAGTGGATTTGGAGGAGGAAGATGCAAGATGATCCTATTGTCCTTGTGAGGCATTGGTTGATCATTATGAAGGAGGACACTTGTTTCCTTGGAAGATGTAGGGGGTGGAGGATCTTGATATCTTAGTCCTTTGGTATCTTTATTTGGGATTTGATCTAGTAATTTGTGGACTTCATGCTCATTGGTTATGTAACATACTTGTTTTCTCAAGATCTTAAAGCCTTGAACATATCTCTCCTCTAAGTTAATGGGTGTATTAGTAACTTAGTTGGTATAATATGGAAGAGTATCATTATTACTCTTGCTAACAAATTCACTAATGATTGATGGTTGAGGCTTGCTTTGTTTGTCAACTTCAAGATGTAAAATGTTGAACATATCAAGTGATGGAATTATATGTGGTGTTGGTTGCTTTATAGATTGGTAAAAGGATGCATTGTTCTTAAGATTGTGTAAGGAGTCTTGTATGAATTGTTGCATGCTAGGGTGAGTGTAGGATCATGGGGGTCCAAAAAGTGGTGATATGACAAAAAATGGATGACAACTTTTTTTTATCCAAATTTTATGAAATGAGAAGTGTTTATTGAGAAAATTTTCATCTTTCCACCAATATAAGATATGCCTGATTTTGAATTAAATAGATAACTATTATTGATTTTCTACATGCAATATGACTAAAGTCCTTATTGATAAGATGATTGAAAAAATCTATAATTCTCAAATAATTTCACATTTTTTGAATCTGAAAGATGTGAAACATTCTATGCTTCATACACTATAGGATAAAAAAATAAAAAATTGAATTTCATAAATTTTTGACCAAGTTATGGTGGTCAGAAAAACATGATTTAATATTTTTTAAAAATTTCTAATAAAAAAATCATAACTAATTATTTACTTATAAAAAAAATATTGCACATCCAAGAATGTGTCCTCTTTAATTATATTCAAAGTTTCAAAATATAGTATTATTTTTTTCTTGTACTTAGGTTGGTTAGACATACACTTGTTTTTTATTTTTTTTCTAAAAATTTAGTACTGTTGCATTGATATTTCAAATTTTCACCAAATATATTTATTTTTTTTCCAAAAAATGACTAGTATATTAGAAACTAAATTCAGTTTGATACAAATTATGTTCTTACATATTTTTCAAATTATGTTAATAACCTATTCAAATTTTTATGTCAAGTTACCTAACTTTGTTTTTTGAATTTTCATTGCCACTTAAGGGCCTAGTTTGGACCTCCATGATCCTAGATTGAACTGCTATCTTCATCTTGACCTAAGATTTCTGCCTCATGGATCCATTCATTAGGAGTTGATTGAGCATGATTAGGTTCTAGTTCATTAGGATCATTACCAAACAAAAAAATTGAGACCTACCCAAGAAATTAAGGACTTCTATACATTACCCCTACACATGTTAATGATGCAAGAATGAATTAAAATGCAAGGAGATAGAAAATTTTCAGATTTTAAATGAGATAATATTCTAATTATACTATGGAGAAACCTAAAAAATGAATTCTTTTAATACCAATTTTATATGTTTGAAATGCACTTAAATTGATCAATTAACCTTATTGTAAATGATTACAGAAAACAAAAAAAATCTAGAAACTAAAACAAAAAGTTGAATGCAAATAGAGGGTTTTCATTGCCCATAAATCCCAAAACAAGCTTGATCAAGGACTTATTCACCCATGGCTGAATGGGTTTTGTGTCAGGGTTTTGAAAAATTAAATTATAGATTTCTGAGTTGATGTTTATGTTTTCAAATTTTGGTTGCAAATAGGTAGTACAATTTCAGATTTCTAGTGAATCAGATCTAAATGCAAGTGTGAAATGATATAAATGACAAGTAAAACAACCTAGTTTGAGATGCAATTTTGATTGATTATAATTTAAGTGACTAATCATGTAATTTTATGTAAGCACTATGGAAAATTAATGAAATTTTTTAATTTTCTAGATTTTAAATAATGAAAAATACAAACCTAAAACCCTAAATGAGATGCAAACTAATGCAAGTTAATAAACATAAATGAGATTCCAATCAATGCAAATCAATGAAAAGTAATGCAAATCCTAGATCTCGGGTTTGAATGGACTTCAAATTCATAAAGTTTATAGTGTGAGAATGTTAGGTTCACTAGAATGAAACATTCAAAAATATGTGTTTTTGAGGAAGGGTTAAAGAGGGTTCACCAAATATGGACCTATTTTCCTTTATTTCATTAGGAAATGAGATCCACAAAAATAGTTGACTTGCAACCCTTGGGTGAATCAACTCAATGAGAGAATCTACTAATTTCCTTATGATTGAGGATGAGGGTATCAACCTGAACAACACTTTTGGGAGAAGAACTAAAACTAGAAAATCTACTCAATTATGCTCATTCAAACTTGAAGCATCAATTTAAAGCTCAATACAAACAAAAATAGAAAACTTTCTATAGATATGAGAAGGGTTAAAAACTATGTACCAATCATCAAAAAATATTTTTGAGAGGCTAACTAGGACTCATTTTCCCATGGGAAAATGGGTCTCTATGTAGAGGCTTGAAACAATTTTTGGGATATTTTGATGTTAGTCTATAGCTTCTATTTGATAGGGGTTTCAATTTCAAAAAGTGGAAAATAAATCCTGTAGATGATTTTTCGTTGCTTGATGACAACTTTGACAAATTTTCCAATTTTTCTCTTCAAGATATCTTCAATCCTTCCTCAACTTAAGATCTACAAGACAAACACAAGAGGGAAAAAAATATTTTTTTTGGCAAATGGGGCTTTTCCTTGGTCAAACCCCATTTGGGTAATTAAACCAAGAACTGAAATAATGAAACATGAAAGGATTGATGAATGAACAATGCTATGTTGCAACTCACCAAACCCTTGATTAAACCTTTGGAGGTTTGTTCTTGATATTTCATGAAATGGATTCAATGGATGTGGATCTTGATGATTGAAATGTGACTTGAATGCTTGACTTGATTCTTTGAAACATACATCACAATGTTAGCTCCAAAAACATGCATGATTTCAAGAGAATTTGACATGATGCTTGAGATCTTGATTGTTGTAATAAATCATTGATAAATATGCTAATGAATTTCTTTGATCATAATCTTAGCTTTAGGAATACTTGCATGAAAACTCTAGCTTCTTAGGAGTTGAATTGATGAAATAACCTTGTATTTATAAGTATGCATCCTCAATTTCCTTGAAATTAAACATTACAAAACAACATTGAAATTTGAATTTAGGGATATTAAAATACCACCAAAATAAAATTTTAAATTTAGGTTTAAAGGCCTAAGGAGGACCCATTCACCCATGGGTGAATGGGTCCCAAGTCCCTATTCTTGGAACACACATTTCTCAAGCTAAAGTATTATGTGTTGGCATTAATTGTTGTTGGGTTTCCCCTTTGGAAAATGTAATTTATTAGGCTTGTAGATGTAAAAGAAAGAGTCTTATTAAGGCATAATTAAGTACAATTAAATTTAGGGTCCCAAAAAAAGTGTGAAAATTTAAAGGAGTACATTTTCCTATACTAAACTTGTATTTACTCCCTTCTCTTTAAAAAAATTCCCATTATGCATCCACTCGACTGATGAATATAAATGACATTAAATTAACAGTCTTACATGTTGGCCAAGGGTCTGTAAATAACTAGGATGAAATTTGGTGGAACTAAATTCAAATTCATGAAACATATAACAAGTCGATTGTAAATCAAATTTTTTGCTACAAAAATAATATGATGCCTTACACTTCCACAAGAACCTTAACCAGGTCATATCTTAACTCCAAATGCTAACACTAGTTACCCCGTGCTATAGGCCATTATCGCATATGTCTCTAACCAAAATTTATTGACAAACAAACATAATAATCCTTCTGTCACATCAAAAAAATTGCATGCTAAACATATCCTCTAGAAACTCTAGAATATGATAGACATGTGTATACATACTCTCCTTTCAAACCATAGAGCTAAACTCACCCTCCGACAAAATTTTTGACCATAAATGTATTGCTAGAGAAATCTCTCTATCTTGAGAAACTAAACTTAAAAATTCTAGTACAAACTTTTGGATTACCTCTATCATGGTGAATAAATGAATGCATGATATTGAAATAATACACAAGCCTCTTGATATACAACATACTTCCAAAACATAGAAAACCGGTACTATATGTTTCTTTATTTAGTGATATGATAGTAGAATTACCAACATAGAATGGTATGCAAGAACAAATATTGAAAAGATAGTTCCACCTCTAATCATGTATACTTTTACAACCATTCACACCTCTAACATCAATCCTCTTATTACATCAAAGATAAAATTTGACATTAAAAATCTTCCTGTTAGAAACCAAGATCTGAAATGCAAACCAAAAAATCCTTCCACGGAAGAGAAAATCAGAAAAAAGAAAAGCTATTGCAAAAAGATGTGCAACATATTATTATTCAGAAATACAATAATTACAAGATATGATTTTCTTTATAAAAGAAAAGATGCATAACCCTAATCTTATCTTGAGCAACAAGATAGCTCAACAAGATAAGGATGAGAATAATAAACCTAGGAATTAAATATTACCTAAGTAAAGTTATGCAAGTGTAATTAAATATTAATTACACTAACACCCCCCATAAGTGCAACTTAGGGAGACTAAAAAATCATGCACCTAAAACTAAGATGAATGGAAGAAAGCATGAATGGGTCCCGACAACAAGGCCAGATTAGGTACCCAAGTACAAATGTAATAATGAAGTAGAGAAGGAAAACCTAGTGGGACAAAACCCCCCCTACAATGAGATGAGTGCTGCAAAGAAGCACTGGAACCGCAATATGACAAGCAAGGAAAGATACTTCTATCTACAAGAAACCAAAAATAAAATCATGATAATGTGACAGTAGACTCGATGCCACAAAACACTAGAAAACTCACAAACTGGAACAACCCTGGAATCTGTGAAGCAACAATAGATGAGATGATGATAGAATCTAGAAATTGTGTATCTCGAAGTCTATGCCAAACTGTGACTAAAACTCTTACATGGGAACAAGTTCCATAAAGAATCTGGAACATTAACCATAAAAACATGGCCCTCAAATTGAGAAGGATATGAACCAATGCGGATCAATAACCATGAAATCCCAACCTGAAGTGTGAACTAATGAATCTAATATGTGTCAAGCAATCGAAAAAATGTGGCCAAAATAAACTAAGAAACCAAATAACCCATGCAAGTTGCCACCAAAACAAGATGAAGATGGAGATCAAAGTGCATGCACACTCTATTCAAATTATTATGCAAGAAACCCCCCTGATGGAACTTTATCTCAGTTCATTTATTACAATAACCCAATGATTGTAAAAGGAAATCATATAAACATGCATAAATAGAAAATAAAAATAGACCTCATATCTATGTAGAGGACTGAACCAGCTTTCCAACACCGCGAGAATGATGAAAAAAGGATCACCGAGTCAAAAGATATGCCCTCCGGAGTGAAAACAAAACATCTGATTTCAAAGGCCTGAAAAATAAATCTAGAGAAAAATATGGTAAAAACACCTACACCACTAGATCAGCATCAGATTCAACTTTCCAATGGTATCTCGTTTTTGAAAAACGGAGATCGTATGCAAAAATATGCCCAATTTAGTGAAAGTTGCTCTAGAAGGCCCAATAAGGGTTGCAAGGCCCCTAAGGGCTAAAAAAAAAAGCCCTTGGTCACATGCAAGACCAGGGGGCTAGTGGCTGGGGGCTGGGGTGGAGCCCCTGGTCGCCCATATGATTAGCACTTGGGCTGGAAGGCCACCGGGGGCTGGGCGCTAACCCTTGGTCCTCCATAGGACCGTTGGTGGGCGCAAGGAGACTGTGGGGGGCTGACTGCGGCCCCTGGTCACCAATGTGACTGTGGGCCTTTGGAGCAGGCCCACGGGGGCTGGAAAGCAAAGTGGTGGTGAATTGGGGACATCTCTTGGTGGCCACCACTCCTGGTGGCCACCGAGTGGCGCGACGGTGGTCGCGTTTGTGTTGTGCGGGTAGCGCACAAAATATGTAAAAAATTCAATTTTTTTAAATTTTTTTGAAATTTCTTGCCTCAAACTGCATGCTGGGGAGGTCGTACGACCTCCCTAGCAAATTTTTTTTCCTCCCAAATCAACTACACCAAAATCGATGAAACAATAGGCATTCTTAGGGTTTTTGGCCGCTGCGAATGCGTTGGTGACCTCCGTTTGTGCTCAAAGTGCCCCAAAAAATTAGCTTCCCCCAGAGCTTGTGAAAAATCTCCCAGCTTGAAACCCTCATAGATCTGGCAAACGATGAACAATGGTGAAGTCCGATCTAATCCAAAATGCCTCATAGATGAACTCAAGGCATGATACCCTCGAGGAATCTCGAACGAACCCTGCAATGATTTTCTCAAAAATCTGAGAAGGGGCTACAAATCAAGGCTCCAATACCATGTTAGAAACCAAGATCTGAAATGCAAACTAGAAAATCCTTCCACAAAAGAGAAAATTAGAAAAAAGCAGAGCTATTGCAAAAAGATGTACAACATATTATTATTCAGAAATATAATAATTACAAGAGATGATTTGATTTATAAAAGTAAAGATGCATAACCCTAATCTTATCTTGAGCAACAAGATAGCTCAACAAGATAAGGATGAGAATAATAAACCTAGGAATTAAATATTACCTAAGTAAAGTTAGGCAAGTGTAATTAAATATTAATTACACTAACACTTCCAACCTTTGACATCAATGACAACCTTTGTTCAACAATCTCCCCATTTATCTTTGATGGAAAACAACAAAATGTTGGCCACAAACAAAGAAAAATCTAATATATCTAGACCGAGTTCCACTTTATCCCCTTTTGATATCAATGGTTAAGGTCAACACCCCTCTTTACATTTATGGGACTTTGCAAAATCTAATTTTTTTTGTCTTAGGTAGACTCCCCCTGAGTCCATACCATACCACACTACCTTTGAAATGATCTACAAGAACACCAAACCTTCTTGCAGTAGGGAGATAACACTCCCCCTCAACCTGTACTTCCTCGTGATTCAAGATAAGGGAGAAAAAACTCCCAGATTATTTTGGAGAAACTCAAAAGTCTCCTTAGGAAGAAATTTTGTAAAAATATATGCTGCAAGTGCTCCTTGGTCTTAAAATTCTCAAAATTTACCTTCTTTGCAACCTTCCTAAAAAAATGATACTTTATTTCAATGTGTTTTTTCCTTGACTCCATTACCAAATTCTTTGAAATGTTTATAGAACTGGTATTATCACAAATAATAGAAATAGGTTCATCAAAATCAATCTTCATCTCCTCCAGGTTCTACTTCATCCATAGCACCTGAGTACAACATGAAGCTGCCACAATGTATTCTAATTTTTCTATAGATAAAGAAACTGAATCCTATTTCTTGCTTAACTAGGACACCAACCTATCACCAAGAAAGAAGGTTCCACCACTTGTACTCTTCTGGTCATCTATGCTCCCTACCCAATCTGCATTTGTGTATACAGTCAGAGTGAATTTTTCACTCATAGGATACCATAAGCCAAAATCCATTGTAGCCTTTAGATATCTAAATATCCTCTTTACATCCTTTACATGATTTTCTAGTTATATGTTGTTTGAAATCTAGCCACAATTCCAACTACTTGCATTTTATCTAATATAGATGTAGTCACATACAACATATTACCAATCATGGATCTATAGAAGGTTTGGTTTGTTGAAGCAGATTCATCATCATTACTCAACTTACATCTTGTAACCATAGGTGTACTTACCAATTTGAATTATTCCATCTTGAACTTAACATTTCCTTTATATACTTGTTTTGAGAAATGAATATGACTTTTTCTGATTGTGTAATCTATAAACAAGGAAAGAAAGACAATTCACCAAGTATTGAAATTTAAAACTCATTGTACATTAAATTTCATAATTCCTTGCACATATAATCACTATTTCCACCAAAGATAATGTCATCAACATAAACAACAACAATCAACAACTTGTCACATTTTGTTTTTATGTATAAATTGCTATTCACACTACCTCTCTGGAACCCTTGTTGGTGTAGATACTTGTCCAACCTAGAATACCAAGCTCTAGGAGCCTATTTAAGCCCATAAAGAGCCTTCTTCAATCCACACACAAAATTTGGATTAAATGAACATTGAAACCTTCTGATTGCTCAATGTAGACTTCCTCTTCTAACTATATATTTAGGAATGTTGACTTTACATCCATTTGATACACCTTGAATTCTTGAATTCTAATAGAGCCAAATATTTTTTGATTCCATACAGTCTAGCTATCAAAGAAAATGTCTCCTCAAAATTAATTCCTTCCACGAGAGCACAACCATTACACACAAGTCTAGCCTTGTTTTGGATCACTTCTCCATCTTCATTTAGTTTGTTCCTAAAGACCCACTTAGTGCTAATAACATTATTTCCTTTAAGTATTTGGACAAGTTCCCAAGTTCCATTTATCTTATTTTAGATAACCCCTCCATATAATTTACCCATCCTTTCTCTTTGCTTTCTTCTTTATAAGAACTCGGTTTAATCTTTGATAATAGGGAAAAATGTACCTATCCATTTACTCTCTCAATTCTTCTTCAGGTATGAAACCCACAGTCCTTATCTCCTATAATCTAGTCTTCAGAGTGATTCTTCTAAACATCCTTTTCTAGTGTCCTTGTAACAACCTTCTCAGAGTCAACTTTTGAATATTCATTACTATTGTGGATCGGTTCTTCATCATCTTCTACTTTTGGAGTACCAGTAGATTGAATTGTTTCATCAACCCTTACATTTACACTTTCCACAATCCTTTTCAACCTCTTTTTGTAACATCTCTATGCTTTGCTTCTCAAAGAATAACCAATAAAAATACCTTCATTAGATCTAGAATCAAACTTACCTAAATTTTCTTCAAAATATCTTGAGATGTCTAACTAAAGTTGGTCTTCCTCTCCATAGCTCATATGGTGTTTTATTAGTCTTTTGTTTGATCTAAACTCTATTCATAATGTATATTGTAGTTTGAACTGCTTCTCTCTAGTACATATTTGGTATATTTTCTTGACTCAATATTGATATTTCCATCTATTGTATAGTTTGATTCTTTCTTTTTGCAACTCATTTTTTTGTGGAGTTCTAGGAATAGAAGATTTCCTTCAGATCCCATGCTCTTCACAAAATTCATCATACCATTCTGAAGTAAATTCTCCACCTCTATCTAGTCTCAAAACTTTGATTTTTTTGGATCTTCTATTTGTCCTTTGCACTTGAATGAAACCACTACTTTTCACATTGATATCATTAGCTACATCACTTTGTTCATACATTGAGCTTTTGGATTCTCCTTGGTATGCTTTTTTGGCTCATCTATTATTTTGTTCTTTTATCCATTAGAAAAAGCAATACTAGTTTTTATATGTGGAGCTCTCTGACTCTCTAATATCTAATCCAAGGATTGAATTATCTTCCCAAACTTCATTTGTAGTTGATTATTTACTTTTTCAAGATATATCATTAATGTCACAATCTCTACTTCAAGATTCTCATAGTCCTTATCCCTTGACAACAATCTTTAAGTCAAAAGTTTTTCAATCTTTTTTGCTTCTTCTTCTTGAGTCTTCAAATCAATAATCATTTTTTTTTATTTCTCTAGATTTAGAAATATTTTTCCTTTAGCTCTGCAATCCTTATTTTTAGTCTTTTAATCTCCTTACCAACAAAGATCAGTTATTCCAAAAGATCTAATTCATTTTCATTTTTCCTAAAATCTTTTTTAGTAGTTTCCATAGCCATGAACACAACCTTTTCTTTTTCATCTCCATAGATGTCTTGATCTTCTTCATCAGTTGAGTAACCTTCTTCATTATTGAAGAAACTCTTGCTTCATAGTCTTCTTCTCATATTTACTCCCTTCTCTTTAAAAAAATTCCCATTGTGCATATACTTGACTGATGAATATATACATAGAATTTCATTAACATTCTTACATGTCAGTCAAGGGTAAAGAAATCTCTACCCTAAGAAACTAAACTGAAACATTCTCGTACAACCTTTTGGGTTAATTCTATCATATTGAATAGATGAATGCATGATATTGCAAGCATACACAAGGCTTCTGATATAAAATATACTTTTGGAACACAAAAAACTAGTAATGTATTTTTCTTGATTTAGTGATATGATAGTAGAATTACCAACACACAATGGTATGCAAGCACAACTCCTAAAAGGATAGTGCCACCTCTAATCATATATACTTTGAAATCCATTCACACCTCTGACATCAATCATCTTTTTACATCAAAGAAAACCTTTTACATTAACAATCTTCCAACCATTGACATCAATAACAATCTTTGTTCAACATTATTTACTTACATAAATTGGTTATGTTTTAGGGTTTTTCCCTTCTATATTATTTAAAATTAATTGTATCTTTCATTTAACTTATGGTTAATATTTGGATAATCCATTATGCTTCATTGATACTTTATACTGATTAAAAGGTTTGAGATTTCATTTGTGTTATCTCCTTGATCTCTACTTACTTTCCCACAAATTGATTGTGCTTCATTATTAAATATTCTATTATGACTCGTATTTATCCCTTATATTTTCCATATGTGCATTCTTATACCAAGGGTCCTAATGTGTTTCCACTAGTTGTTACATATCACCTATGGATCCTTGAGGGTATTATCTCTTTATACCACATGGAGGATGCTCCATGCCTTGTGCATGCATTATTTGATAGTGTGTCTAATTTTTCATTTTCATATAGCTTGTTAGCATCTTTCCATCTATTTTAGAGCATTTTAATTATTAATTTTATATTATTCATGATAATTATATCCTTCTATGACTAATGAATTTTTCAAACACAATGATCTACTGAGACAGGGGTGAATTAGTAGATCTTAAAACTTTTGGTCCTGAAAACCTTTTTTAAGATTCAAACTTAAAACTTAGATGTGTAGATTAAAACATAAACCAATAAAGCAATCACATGCACATGAAATGAAAACACATAACACCAGATGTACATGGAAAACCAAAGATGGGAAAAACCACTGTGAGAAATGTTGCTAGGATCTACTATCCTAATCCACCCTCACAAGCAATGAATTTTCGTTACAATTTTAACGGCTTCAACTCTACGGAAGCTCCAACTTCCGATTTAGAAGCTACAACTTCAAGGATGCTACAACACCCTGATTTGGGAGCTACAACTCCAAGGAGACTACAATCCCCTAATATGAGTTAAAAATCATTACAATTTGGCTACAACCTCTATAGATTTACAAATTTAGGTATGCATAAGCTATTTTTGCAAAACCTATAATGCATCAATTCAATACATAACTTTTTCTCTTTGTGTTCATTCTCACACACAACTATAAACATCTTCAAATGTACATTCAAATTTTGAATAAATGATACAGTAACACACTTCACTCACTGAATGCTATCTTTTTCACACGTACCAAAAAATTTATATCTCTAAACTACAATTATATATAAAATTATGTCTTCTTTTAGAAGCAATTTGAACCACACTATAATCATAATTGAAATTTAAAACTGAACCATTTCATTTTTTGGTAGGGTGTTTCTAGGATTTGTATGTCCTTTCACCATTTTCCTCTACATTGAATTCAAATTCAAACTGTGTATTCTTATTTTCCTTAGAATCAACATCATCATCCAATAGCTAGCAAAATCATTACTAGATGTCTACTTGATAATCCATGTAGGATATTTTGTTCGATTATACTCTTTCTTGGATCAATCTAGTCACTTGTTCATTATCAGAATCTGTGCCATTACTTCACCATTGGATTGAACATATTTACAGTTATGGTCATCACATAAGAAATCGTGTCATTTCCTGTGTCCTAACACGAGGAGATTTCATGTCCTAGTTGTGTCATTTTACTTTTGTTCATTGACTAAGGTTATATAGTAAATCACCATCATCAAATATTTTGATTGACCAAATTGTTGATTTGCAACAAGGATGCAAAATCAATGAATGGAAAATTTTCATGTGTCACCGTTGTATTCACCTTCCATATCCACATCATTAGTCAACTATTTATCGTTTAATCCATTAATTTTTATCTCATTGACATATTGCTATAAATTTAGCAAATGCATATTCATATCAGCGATGTAGCGATTATCACTTCATCACTACTTCAATAAACCTTCAGGGTATGTGCAGGATCATCATGGAAAAAAATAGGCCTTTAAGTGGCAAAAAATAGTTTAAAATCAGAGTTAGGAAACTTGATGTAAAAATTTATATAAGTTATCTATATTATTTCAAAAATCTATAGAAAATTGAAAGTAGTTTCTAAACTACTAGGATTATTTAAAAAGAAAAAAAATCTATTTAGTGAAAATTTAAAATTTCAATTCAAGAGTACTTAAATTTCAAGGGAAAAAAAAGTAGGTGTCTGACCACCCTAACCATAATAAAATGATAATATTTTTTATAAGATTTTAGATATAAGTAGAGGACTCATGTCCCAATGTGATGCATCTTTTTTGTAATTTTTTTCCAAGTAAATAATTAATTATGATTTTTTTATTACAAATTTTAAAAAATATAAAAACTCATATGTCTAACCACCTTAACTTGGTCAAACTTCATGAAATTCAATTTTTCTTTTTTTAATCCTATAGTTTACAAAGCATAGAATGTGACATGTTTCAAATTCAAAAAATGTGATACCATTTGAAAGCTATAGATGTTTTTCAATCAACCTATCGATTAGGACTTTAGTCGTGATTTAAATAGAAAATTAATAATAATTATTTATTAAATTCAAAGTAAAGCATAATTTATATTGGTGGAAAGTTGAGAATCTCCTTTAAAATCCCTTTTCGTTTGATCAATTTTTGGTAAAAATAATGTCGTTAGCCACATACCCTACACATACCCATCATATTGCCACTTTTTGGCCCATCATGATCCTACACATACCCTTCATCTTGTATTTTATTGATCATGCTCCATCGCATATCGCTCAACACAAGCTTAGTTTCAAAAAGGGTTCTTGTGATGTGTGATAGTATTTGTTACAATTGGGTCCCACTACCACATTCTATCCATTGTGGGAAAATTTCCACCAATCCCCGCTTCTCTACGAGTCTTAATTGGTCCCCACTGAATTCTTAGTGGGAAGGAAAGCAACCACCATGTATACACATTTGACATCACCAAACATCACCATCCACAAGCATTTGGTCCCACCTTGATTGCACAACCATCGCATATTGTTGAACTATGAGTTAGCTTTAAAAAAAAATGTGATATAAGGACCCACAATGATAGCCATTGGATTGCCCTTCATTTGATCTCTATTGTTGATTGTCTGTCATTGCCACATATATAACTCCATAGTCTACAACAAGGATATGGATTACTGTTCAACCAACCTTGGCATACCATGTGTCTAGTTTTCCATATGTCAGGCCACCAACCTAGATGACGAGGCCGGTCACTAACATTAGATTAACGACATAAGTTGTCACTAAAGATAACCTATGACCTGTTATAGCAAGTCAAGAAAGAAATTTAACACTATAATTAGATCTGCCATGAGTATAGTTTCCTTTTCATTTACATGATTGACATTGCTTATTATTGTACTTTTAACATCAATGACAAAATTTCACCAACAATCTCCCCCTTTGTCATTGATAGAAAAACCATCCAAATGCTCATCCATATTGTCAACAGTGACATTATTTTTAGGCACATCATTTTCTTGCTCATCCATATTGTCAACTATGACATTATTTTCAAATACATCATTTTCTAGATTAACATCTGAGAAACTTGCACAAATCTCTACCCCTTTGACATCAATGGCAAAGGGCACACTCACTAGTACAAAAACATCAATAAAATACTGAAAAAAACTACTAAAAACTTCTTATAAATGACTACAGTTGGTCACCTGACCATTAGTAGTTTATTACCAGTCATATATAATGAGACCAGATTGATAACTAAGCCATTTTTAGTGACTTATTGGTTTTTTTGATTGATCAATCTGGTAGTATATTTAGTTGTTGATTTAGTCATTCATCGTTGTGATATGGTCACTTATTTAGTCACTTTTTTCCATTGATATATTTAGTCATTGATTGCTATAATTTGGTCACTTATTTAGTCATTTTCTATTCACTGATATATTTAACTGGTCACTTATTTAGTTGTTGATTTAGTCATTGATTGCTATAATATGGTCACTTATTTAGTCATTTTTTATTCACTAATATATTTAGTCATTGATTGTTGTTAACTGATCACTTATTTAGTTGTTTTTATTCACTGATTTCTATGCTTTGGTAGTGTATTTAGTCATTAATTTTAATCATCATTTTGATCAATTTGGTAGTATACTTAGTCATTTTTATTCACTAATTTCACTGGTCATATATCTAGTCTTATTTATTCACTATTCACTAATTTTTGTCAATTGGTAGTATATTTAGTCAATTTAATTATTAATTGATGTCAATTAGTAGTATAATTAGTCATTTTAATTGAATGATATTTGAGGATTTAAGCATAAAACACATAAATAAACATCAATCATCAATTTCACACAATAAGACAACCATTAAGAAGGAAAATCAGTGAACTTTATTAATAAAAGAAAGGTGTTCTAACTACAACTTATAAATAGAGTATTACAATTGTTATTTTTAATCACAAGACTGAAAATCTGAGTTACAATATTGCACATAAATGATTGCAAGAAAGAAAATTCTCCAAAAAACTTTTGCAATGATGGAAATACACGCTTGAAGCCCTTTAATGTGAGAACATGCCCCTTTCATCTCTTAAAAATTCTACAACATCGGAAATCTTCCTGGAGCAAGCTATAACATGTAGAATCCAAGAAGGAGAGTGTTGACATCACATATATGAAGCTCTCTCCTTCAATGCAGTCAACAATAACCCAACTAGATTCTTTCCTCCTTTATATGTAATGTGCCATCTGATATGAGAAATAGGGTGATTCCTTTTCCACAATGAATGAAGTTGAGCCTCAATATAACCAAAAAAAATATTATTAGTCTCAATTTAGAAAGAATAAAAGTGCATTGCATATTGCAAGTTTACAAAATTACGAACACAACAGAAAGATAAATCAATTAAAAAACTATAGGCTTGTCAACAAAAGCCTTAAAAAGAGTGTTGAACATACGCCTAAAATATGCATATTGAACCCTTGATTTTAGAACCTTGTTCAAATTTTAAGAAAGGTGATATGCCCAGATTATAGAATGAAGTTGACATCATAGAATTAAGGATATCAACACTAACTAGACTAGAACAACATTATCAACAAAATTTTCCTAGAAACCAAGCCCAAGAATGTCATCAAACTTAATTAGACAACAAAAATGTCAACCTTGGTTGATGTTTTTTCTAAGTAAAGACCTGCACCATGGAAGAATCCATTTATATATAAATTCCAAATTAATTTGATGAGAAAAGATCTTTGATATCCAACTAGGAAGCCTTAACATCCAAAAATTACTAACCTAATGTTTCACAACAATTTTCCCAATGGTGACATCATCTTTACTTAAGAAACCAGATATTGATCCACTGCCATATTGAATCTCATAGGATTCCCCTTCATAAACACAAAATGATATATATTAATTTTTTACCAACTTCCTTAATATCCCCATGTAAGTAGACTAAACTAAGTGAGGTTGAAAGTTTGAAGTAGAGTACCATCTTCTTCATATGTGCTTGGATTTGATGACTTGTATCTTGAATGAAAATAGTAAGCTAGCTACACTGTAAAATCATTGTTACAAAAATAACCACAAAATCCACTTTAATTAGAATAATCCTTCTCGATATTTTAGTTAATTTCTAAGAGAGCTAATTTCACTATCCAAATAGCCATCAATCTATTTACTATATATAATTTCCTAGAATTCAAAATTTAAATGTAATGAAACTAACCATATCTATCAAAGATTTGATACCAAAATGTAGTACAAAATGAATTGTTCAAAAAAAATCCTCAAAGAGATGTTGAATCTCATGGAATAAAAAGATATGATTGTAGAATGTGTAGAAAATGGACTTTGAAAGGAAGCTCTCAAAATATTTGAATTAATAAAGCACTCTGGAACATTGACATTGTAAATGTTGCCTATGTTTTATATGCATGGAGTCATGCAGGTTTAATGGATGAGGGTTGCACATAATACACATGTCAGTAACCCTTATTGCATTACATATATAGTTGATCATTAGGTGTGCATGGTTGACCTTGGTGCCCATTTGGCTATCTTGAGGACACCCTAAATATTATTATTGAGATGCCAGTTAAACCTTTGGTTCCTGTGGATCATATATGAATATAGGCTGAGTATTCCAGCAACACTTCTTTTTTAGTTGGATCCTAAAAATGCTGCAACTTATGTTCTCTAAAACATTTGTGTAGAAGCAGGTAGGTGTGGCAAAGTTCAAATAGTAATGAGATTGAAAAAAGATAGAAAAAAGATAGAGGAATTAAAAATATACTTGCATGTAGTTGGATTGAAGGGAATAAAATGGTACATTATTTTTTGTGTAGGAGATAGATCACATCCAAAAACATCAAAGATCTATGCAAAAATGGAGAAATTGGCTTGGAATATGAAGGTAGCAGGGTATTTCTAGATTCAAGACTTTTACTCAATGCTATGGAATAGAAGAAAAAATAATCATTTATCTCCAACCATAGTGAAAAGTTAGCAATTGCATTTGGTTTGTTAAACATGTACCTTGGTACAACTATTAGAGTTGTTAAGAACCTTTGAGTATGTTCTAATTTTCACATTACATCAAAATTCATCTCCAAGATTGTTGCAAGAGAAATTTTTCTGAGAAATGTGAACCATTTCCATCATTTTAAACATGAACAATGTTCTTATGGAGAATATTGGTGATGCTAAATGAAGCAATCCAAAAAATAGGATTACACAATAATAATGTGTACTACATCAGATATCCAATAATAAAAAAGGGACATCCATCAAAGCATAATAATATGTATTTTGTTTTCATATGTTATAGTTACAAGTTCCCTACTAGACATACATGAAAATGTGGAAGCAATATACACAAGGTAAGGAAACTGTTTCAAAAAAATGCCTCAAAGAAATGTGTTATTTCTTTTTATAGTTGAACCATGATATCACACCATTTTGACATGATACTTGTGGTGATGTGGGATGTTACTACTACACCACACCATTATTTCCTAGCCTTCACAGTAGTACGATATGTTACCACTACACTACACCATTATTTATTGGCCTTCATGGTAATGCGGGATGTTACCACTACACCACAACATGTCTTCTTGGCTCTTATAGGGATGCAAGAGAAGTATTTGAGTTACTGCCATACCACACATTTATTTCTTGGCCTTTGTGGTAATGTGGGATGTTACTACTACACCACACCATGTCTTCTTGGATCTTTTGGTATGGCAATATTATGAAACTTGTCACAATAGTCTTATGAAACTTGTCATGACCATCTACTACCGTGACACAATAGTCTTATGAAACTTGTCAAAGTTTATGGGAACCTTTTAAATTACATTTAGATCTATAAGGAAACTATCCTATAGGGATGACAGTCCCAAGAAACATGGAAATGGTTACACCAATAAATAGTTAACTATAAACCATTAATTTTAAATGCATAATGGAGTATATATAGAGAGTTAAGTCAGTGAGCAAACATAAGAACAAATTCATAAGAGAATAGATACAAGAGCATGAAAAGACACTGAGATGGAAGGGTAGCTAGTAGAGTTGAAGAATCAAACCTTTAGTGAGAAGGTAGGGAGAACAAAGTAATTTATAGTCAAGAGTATCATGGTAGTGTTGTGTCTTCAACACACACACCCCGTTCGGAATGGGGACCCTCTCTCTCTCCTTTTCATCTCGCTAGGTCATTTTTTCCATCGTCTTGTTTCGTGTGCCACCTATTTTGATGTTCTAAGTGGTAAATGAGCTTTAGGGAAGTCATCCTGAGTTGACCATGTTTTTCCCCCTTTGAATTTTCAAGGCTCTAGGCCTTCATGAAGTTCTCTTAGTTGTTTTCCTTTGCCTTTGAAAGTTGGCATCCAACGAGCCGGGAAGGTCCACCCTATCGGGTCGTGCTGTGTGGATTTCCTTCACCCTATAGCCATTCCAAATGGCCTTGCTCCAACAACTTTCTACCTCGTGGAACTCAAAAAAATTTGACATCATTTTCTCATCACTGAATGATCAATGACCAAGCTATGACTGCCTTTCGCTTGGTAGGTTATAATGCTCCCATCGCCATTTTCAAATTGATCATTCACCAACTTCCAAGCTTTCGTATGATCATTAATGGGGTTCATTTAATATGATATTTTCTATAAATAGCCAACTCTCAGCTATCATTTTCACCTGTCAGTCAATCAAAAAGGAGTCAGAGCCAAACTCCAACAACACCTTCATGCCCAACGAGCTCCACTGACAATTCAAAACCTTTGCTTGTTGATTCCTCATCTGCATTCATCAGATTCTTGAGGTAGGTTTTCTGCCACACACTCTACTTTGTGTTTTCTTTGATTACGAGGAAAATTTTCTAATATTAAAGGGGAAAACTTGATAAATAATTATATTATGACCAATCACACAAAACCCATGAAGTAGAATTTCAATGAACTTCAGAAATCATCCCGTTGGCCTTGTGCGGTACTTACATTCTTCGTAATCATTCATTGACTAGGGTTTTAGCCTCATGTGGGCCCACACCCTCCCATCACCGCTACCGACCTTGAAAATGGAGTTAAACTTAGAAACGACTAACTCCTCCATTGGGTCTACCCTCATGGGAAGGCCCCTCTCATTAGCCACTTAAACTTGGTTAAAATCCACAAAATGAGATGAGGAGCCATCAACCCACTCAAGTCCCCAAACGTGGAGTTCCTCATACAAAATTCCTTTTGGATTCGTTGTTTCAAATGACTAATCAAGCATGGATTTTCGGTGCTTGGGTCCCACCTCATCGATCGCCTATAAACTCAATCTTTGCAAAATCTTAAGCCTCGATCCATCCTGGGTCCTGCCTGTGAACGTCTGTTTAGGAAATTTCGTCTGTGTTTCACTCTCTTGAATGAATTTTACAACCCTTCCTTCTGACCATTGGATCCTAAGTCTACCTCTGCCTTCCAACTCCATTTGCACTCCAAACGACCAAGTATTAACTTGTTCTCGGGCCCATCCTAGTGGACTTCCATCTGTGGGCCGCCATGGTGAACCCGCTATCTCAAATGACTTCTGATGGCCGACATTCCACCCTCCAGGTCCCAATCTCACTATGGATACTAGATGCAAAATGAAAATTGGTAAGTAATGAGCATTAAGCGAGCTATTCCCCATGGTCTATCATCGTCAAAGCTTCATCCTAGCCCCGTTGTTCTCAAACAGAAAATGGTCCCCATTCACCCATTTCCCAGGACCTAACCTCCCCATTTCCTTTGGATTCTCCAATGAAAAATAAAGTGAATGTAAAGGATCTACCACCTAGAAGACCCGAGGCAATTTCTTCTCTCAAAACTCGATTTGAATTTTTTCATTTTGAACGCTAATGACCTAATGGCCTCCCACTCCTTCCAACCCAAAATCCTAAATACCAAAACATTTATGCTGACACCTTCCAAAGTTTCAAGTCCCACCCAGTGGAACTCCGCCAGCAAACCATTGTTTCCCTAGTGTTGTTTCCATGATAGACCCCAAACAACTAAATTGCTCCCTAATTTCACTTGTCTAAACGATGCACTTAACGCCCTTGAAAAATCAAAGTGACCTCGACCCACATGCCAAAATAGAGTGACCTCCCTGGTGGACCCTCATACATCAATCAAATCTTAAGGTGGGTTGGGACAACCAGGCCATCGTTCCTTGATTTCCATCCCTCCTACAGCAGCTCCAAAATGACCATCAGCCTAGGGAAGCTTGCACCCCTAGGCCCGAACTATTGAAACTCCTTCCTGTGAAAAGATAATGTCAATCTGGAAGATATGTCAACATTCTTAAATGATGAATTATCTAATATAAAATTGTTTAACAGGATTTTGGCTAACTTTACCGTGTTTTCATGCTTGAATGTGCTTACCTCTCTCTCATCCACAAGATATATGGAACCAAGTGTAGGAACCTTGGAGGTAGCCGTGGAGAAGGACAAAGGAAAGAAAATAGCCAAAACACCCTAGGGTAAAAAAGATAAAGATTAGATGAAGTACAAGTTCCAAGGGGAACCTCTCAACTCTAAGGTCACCACATATTGGAAGGAAATCTCAAACACAAACATCAGGCACATAGATATCGATGAATTCAAGGAAAGGGTCGAGATTAACCCCACAATGAAAAATGAAAGACATATCAGAAGTAGTGGGTTGGCCAAGGCTACCAGTTTTCCACCTGCTCTTGTTTCCCTTAAACTTGTAATGGCTTGTAGAGAGGCATACCAAGAAGAGACGAGAACCATTGTGGAAAGAGATGGGAACATATTGGCTAACTTATCTACCAAGTTAATAGGGAGATATTTTCATATCCCTATATTTAGAGAAATGGAGGAAGCATCCATGGAATATGGGAAGAAAATGTGGGATGAGGACCCTCTCAAATGCAAAAAGGTCATCAATCAATATTGGCTAAAAGAAAAGAGGGGCGGTACTACAAAGGTACCCCAAGAGCTCTTCCGTAGTCATTTTTATGAGGATTACCATGACTTGGTGCTCCTATTAAGCAAGGTTATGGGCCTTCTGATCTCGGCCTACTTCCAAGAGTGGATGTTTTATTTCGTGGAAGAGATCATCCATGGTAAAACCAAGTTCTATTGGGTAGGGATAATTAGAAACTGCTTGCATGAGCAATTTGTGGCTATCAAGAAGACCTCACGCTTCTACATGACTTCATACCTTATTTATTTACTAGTTGACAAGATGCAATATAGAAACTTGTTCAAAGCTCCTGATGAGGCTCTGGGTAGAGAGTTAAAGATAGATACCCTCAGCTTTAATACATGAATTTCAAGAGGGATTATTGCAGAGTTAATGACTTCTTCATAGGACACATTATCAGATTATTTTGGGGTGACTTCAAGAGAAGGGTCTCCCACAATGATAATGCCTTCCTCCACCAATTCACCTTCTTATTTATACAATTTCTAAAGATTACCTACATTGAGGCTGAAGGTTTCTCACAGAAACCATACAAGCTGCCCCAAAACCCAAATGACCGGATAATATTGTTAGAACCATCTCGGCAACTACAACATGCGAAAGCCCTCCTAAGAATCAAACATAAGGCAAGGATTCCTTATCCCCTCTCCTTTGACCAAGGTTTGTATGAAATCCACACATCTCAATGTGCAGACAATTTAGATAAGTAACTTGTGGAGTATAACCTGAAGTTCCATATCACTCAGCCACGAATGGACCCTTATGGTAAACTGAAGAAGATGGTCATAGCTGAATATTCTCATGTGCATAACATTGAAGAATTTTGGGCCAATTGCAAGGATGATAATGAAGTGTAAATGAGGCACTACATGCGCATGACCACATACTTCACCAAGAAGGTCAACCTATTCCCAGAACTGGTCTAGGTAGTGGAAAATGAGAATATAGTAATTGATCCTCGATACAATGGAGTTGTTAATCTCCTCCTATTGTTGATTGATTGGAATAAGCAAGAGGTTGATGACCTCAATATTCTAACAAAGCATGTTGAGGCTAGAACCAAGGAATGGTTTGATGGGAAAATTTCCCAATTGAAGCAACAAGGATTCACCTTGACCTATGGGGAGCTTGAGGATGAACCAACAAGAGAAACTGGCAGTGGGACAATTGCTGCCCCGACTGGAGAATCCTCAAAATACCCTCCAACCACTAGGTCAAGGAAGAGAAAAGAAACAATTGAAATTCTTCCCAAGCCTAAGGTGTATGCAAGAAAGGCTTCAAAAGGAGAACCTTCCAAGAAATAGAAGAAATCATGCATCTTCATAGAAATTCCTACCATCTAGGAGGACCCTCTCCATGAAAGGAGAAGAAATAGAGACCAAGCAGCCAAAGTCTCCACCTACTACCTCCACTCTTGCAACCATTGCTACTATTGATATTGCTATTACTGTTGCCTCCCTACCTACCTCTCAAGAAATGGTTGCTACTTCTTTTCTTGTAGTGGATATCTCCGTCCACCTTGCCTCCACCTCGCCCACTACACAATTGATGATAATAGACTCTTCTTATGCCACCACCTCTCTGTTATCTACTTCCTCCATGTCCCCGATGACATCTCTTCTGCTAGCAAAAACAACAATACCAATGCCCACTCTCCCACTCCCAGAGGCCTTCTCTCGCCATATGCAAAAAAAATCTATAGAGTTGTCTCGTATCCTCATGAACCCGACCATACAAGCTACCTTGGAAAAAATTGTTGCCAATCTTCCTATCCATACTCCAACTAAACCACCAGAGATGAAGACCACCATGGAAATATCAAAAGAGTTGGAGAGACAAGAAAGGGAAGCTACAAAATGGATTGAAGAGGAAGAAGATGATTACCATGAGCACCTCGAGTACCAAAATTTGAGAATTGATAAGGTGGTGGGTGAGGGAGAAGAAACAAAATCATTAGAGGAAGACATTGATGAGCCAGGTTCCAAGTACATTGTGGAAACATTTGATCCCAACCTCGAAGAGGAATTGGCCCAACAACTCAAGAATGTGGGAGAGGAGGTAGAGAGGAAACCTCATGAGGAAGAAAAGGAATCAAGTGAGAGAATGGAGGAGGATACTGAACCTCCAACTGGGGAGCATGAAAAAAGCCCCAAACATGATAAATAAATGCCTCTTTTAGAAGAACAAGAAGAGAGAGAGAAAAAGGAGTGAGAAGAGAGCCTCGAGTATGATGAAAAGATGTTGCCTCAGTGTGAAGAAGAATATAAGCTTGAAGAAGAGTTTGAAGCTCATAAGAGCCTTGAAACATAATAGCCTGAGGAGCATGGACATGATGAAGAAGAAGAAAAGAAAACTACTGAAGGGGAAGACAGCCCCAAAGAGCATGCAACCTCCGAGTCCCTAGAGAAGGAAATTGTATTCATTCAGGATTTTGGTGAGGAGGAAGGAAGGACAAAACAAGAAGCTTTGGGTGATAAGGTGATGGAAGTCCAACACACCCATGTAAAGGAAGGTTATCATGAATCACCAAAAGGAGAATATCATATACCTAAGTGGATAGAAAAATAGTTGGAGAAGAAAACCCCAACCCTAAGGGATTCGAGGGCAAGGCTAGAGGCCATCTTGGCCCAAGCCCAGATAAGCACGAAAAAGAGAAGAAACCTAATGTCAGGTCTCAATTGACAATGGATGTTTCTAGATCTAGAACTATGCAAATAGCCACCCTAGTGGTGAGTGAAGCAGGGGTAAGCTACAATATCTCTACCCATGATCTAGGGACAACCATGAGAGAATAGAAGATTGACCATCTCCAGGGATTTATCGCCACTATTGTGCATTAGATGAACAAAGATAAGACCTCTAAGGAGGAACTAAAGGAACAAGTGGTTGATCTAACCATTTATATTTACCAGTGGTCATAAGTGGAAGCGTTCCCCACCACATCGATGGCACTGCCACAATTATTGTCCAAGGAACAAATTGATAAGCTAGAGAAAAGGAAAAACTAGACGAAGGCCACAAAGGATTGGTTCTGGCAAGTCCTCTACAATGGAAACATGGGAATCATTCTTGCTGTTAGGACAACAAACAAGTTCCTATAAGTGAAAAATATACTCGAGGGAATAAGGAAGTTTTTCACTAACTTCCGTGAGTTATTTAGGATCACGTATTCCAAAATTGAATCTATTCTCAAGATACTAGATATATCTTGGGAGAAGGAGCTTGGCCTAGTAAAGGATGACTACTGGCTCATGGAAACATGGAAGTTGGGCTTATATCACTGAAAGGAGGTGCTAGAATGAGTGCTCCATGAAGTGCATTTGGATATTGAGTGGGTCAAGGAAATCAGGGTGGACTATGCAGAATATCTGAAAATGAAGACAAATCTTGATGTTCCCGCCAGTGAGCTAGACATAGAGAAATTAAAGCCATATTTCCACAAGAAAATGGAAAATGGGACTGTGGATGCATTGACACTAGATTTCATGGGTTTTTCTACATGAACCTTCGCTCAATCTGAGCAAGTAGTGAAGAGCACACAAAAATGTGACAAGGATTGGGATGCCATCACGAACAAATCTAGGAGGCTGAAATTTTCAAGTAATCCAATCTGATTTATTGGAGTGGAACAAGCTCCAGGCATCAATCCTAAAGGTCATAGAATATGCCACGATGAAGAAAAATGAAGGAAATCCTGTCATAGATGATGAGTTCCTCATAAAGTAGCTATAGCAAAAGGAAATCACCAAAAGACAAAAAAGGTACACTGCTGCCACAAAAGGACAAAATAGGCTAGAGGACAAGAATGTAATTTTAAATTGTAATATATTTGGGGGTAGGTGAAACCCTAGTTTGTAGTGAATCTTGGCCACATGATACAAATCAATCTTGTTCATTCATTTTTCTTTTTGGACACTATAAATAGGGGGTCTCCTCTCATTTTCAAGGGAGTTGAGATGTTGTAAAGGCATGCTACTGAAATTTTTATATAAGTTCATTTGCTTTTGGTGAATTCTTGAGTTTTAGTTGCAGGTTACATGGTTCTTCTCCCATAGTTAATTTGAATAGATTTAATTTGTTTTTTTGCATGTTTTAGCTTGCTTTAGTAGATTAGTTAATGTTGCTCACTGATTTTGAAGAATTCTATTATGTGTTGGCAACCTTCCTTTTCCATAATTTTTGTTGTTTATTGATGATAAATAGCTGTGTAAAGTTAGTATGGGAATAAACTAAAGTCTTCTCTAAACTTCTATCTTTTATTCATGCTTATGGTGGATGAATGGTTGAATATTTGTAGTCCTTAGAAGCTTGCACAAATTTCATGAGACCGTGAGGTAATCTGGTTAAGTGAAATTCTATTTTTGGAAGGTTGTTTGTAGTAGAATCCTCCATTTAGATCACTGTTCATTGCTAATTTATATCCAGGAACTTCTTCTCCTCCCTTCCCTTTTTCATTTTTTTTTTTATAAATAACCTATGGTAAGGTTCATTTCACATTGTAAAGCCAAATATCAAGCTGAAATAGGAGTTGAGGACTGTTGTTTGAACCTATAGCAATTGCACACCAATTTCCCCACCTCAAGAACTCTATTTTAAGATCCAACTTTCCTCTAGCTTAACTTTGTAAGTCTACCCTATGATTACTAGAAAAATCACATTCAACCAACTGAGAAATTCCATGCAAGTCATGACATGACACCCGAGAGACCTTTGGGTGATTTTCAACAACTTGTTGTTGGAGACTACCTTTCAAGAGAGGTAGTGCACCTATGCATTGCCTATGTTGAGAAAGTGCTAAAACACCCATCAACAGGTAGTTTCTCAGATGATTATATTTTAGCAAGGAAAGAATTTAGTGACAACATTACCATTAAAACAATAAGGATACTCAAAACCCTACCAAACCCTAGGGCCTTTTTCATCACCTTGTAGAGATCTCAAGCATGCATAAAAATATTTCACAGAGACTAAAATCATCTCTATTTTTGATGATCACAAAAAGTAACAAAAAATTATATTTACAAGTGATGAAAAGAAGTACATGCAAAGTATATTATGCTGATTTTTTTATAAGAAAAAAACTTAACCATTAACTATCCAATACAATCTAACAAAATATAAATATACAATGAAATATTATGATTAACAAAATGATAATTTTAACCATTATCTTAAGGTAGACAAAAGAACTTTGTGCAAGTAAAAAATAAAACCACTAGATTATTTTGAAAAAATAACATTTTTATTTACATCATTTTCAAGCAATATTTTTTTAAATCCATCTAGCTATAGAAAAATCAAATCGAATCTACAATAAGGTTAAAAATATGATATTTTTAGATCTATTCTTGGGTGTATCCTATAAACTTCATCATAGAAGGATGGGTCATCACCTCATTTAGACCTGGATGTGGAAATGCCTTTGCTATTTCCATAGAATCCAAAATAGGCCTAACACATGTTGGAAAAAATAACCCTGTAAATAGGAAAAAGGAAAAGCTAAATTAGTAGTAATTTACAAATTTTCATTCAACTTATTTGTAATCATTTTAAGTGCCTGATTCTATTGTACTTTAAAGATTTATAATATGAATTTTATCTATTAAAATAGCTTAAATAATTTTAAGTTATAAAAATGATAAATAGGATTTAGCAATTAAAAAAAAATCCACTTCTTAAATTTTAAATATCTTTATAGTATCAATTTACTGTTGTTAGAGAGTTGCAAAATGCGAATTGTCCTCTATCCTATAGGATTGAGAAAGGAAGAAAATTGTCAAACAATGATTGAATCATAACAAATAGTTTGAAAATAATGAAAGTTATTATCAAATGGTGATAAAGATCTATCCTCTAAGTAATTTTCACATGGTGATTGAGAATATAGTGAGTAAGAAGTAAAATAGCACTAGATCATAGCACTGCAAAATGGTCATGAGTTATGCAATGAACTTCACTATTCTTTTGATCACAAAGGAGATTGAGCTAATAACCAACATATTGATGTGCACAAATAGTGTTCATGGAGTGAAAGCTTCCTTACAAATCAATTACCATAGTAGAGTTTGAGGTGAATTACACTTTCTATTTTATGTCGATATGGATATGTTCTAACCTGTAGTTAATTGTTGTAGCATAATAGGTAGGCTAAATAGTTGTGCATATAAAATTGTTTCAAATTCTAAATTTCTATACCTTATCATAGGAGAAAATCACAAGGCGATTCTATACATAAGACACCATTATTTCAAATTCAAAATTGATGGCTCTTTCATAATTGTTTTCTTCATATATTTGATCTAAGATAGCCTATTGTATAGAAGACGCTCTCAAAATCACAGTAAAATCCTTTATTCTGAAATGACTGTTTAGAATCTTTCCCATCATAATAATGAACAAAAGCATCAATCATTAACCTAAACTTTGCAAGAGTTTCATCAAATTCAACTTTTCCACTTTCTTTTTCATTTTGAATTTTATTCCCAATTTCATCCATGAATAACTTCCTTAGCCTGTAGATCCTATTGTTAGCCATAACTTTACTAGGTGTCAAGGTAAGGATAAATTTTGGCAATTGTTGCTTGGGTAAAAACTTGAAGGTATCCTTGACACCTGGTAAAGTTATGGCTAATATCAAGATCTATAGGCTAAGGAATTTCTTCATGGATGAAATTGGGAATAAAATTTAGAATGAAAAAGAGAGTGGAAAAGTAGAATTTGATGAAACTCTTTCAAAGTTCAGGTTAATAACTGATGCTTTTATTCATTATTATGATGGGAAAGATTCTAAACAATCATCCCAAAATAAAATATTTTACTATGATTTTAAGAGAATATTCTATACAATAGATTGTCTTAGATCAAATAAATGAAGCAAACAATTGTGAAAGAGCCAACAATTTTGAATTTGAAACAATGGTGTCTTATGTATAGACCCCCCCTATGATTTTCTCCTAGAACAAGGTATAGCAATTTATAATTTCAAACAATGGCATATGAACAAATATTTATCCTATATGTTATGCTATAAAAATTGACTATAGGCTAGAACATATCCATATCAACATAAAATACTAAGTGCAATTCACCTAAAACTCTGTTGTACTTAAGTATGTCAGTACTTGAGCTTCTAGTGTTTCTAGATGAAACCTATAGCAAAAAAGTGTAGTCTCCATCTGAAGGAACCAAGTTCAGAGCTCTTTCCTAAAATAAGGGTTGAAAACATTAGAAGAAAATAAATACCATAATTCTAAAGTAACAATTTGTATCAAGTCAAATGTCAAAAAGTATAATTAAAAAGAAAAATCCTTACAATTGGACCTTAAATTGGACCAAGAATATTTATAATTTTATCTTTAGAATGTAGGAACTTTCTTTTTTGAAGCTTCATGACCTCAAATTGGATTGATAAAATTTATTATTTTATCTTTAAAATGTAGGGACTTCCTCCATAAGAGCTTCACTACCTCAAATTGGATCTGAAATTGGTCCAACAAATTTATGATTTTATCTTTAGAATGTACAAAATTTCTCTATCAAATATTAAATATCTTAGGTTGGATGTCCAATTGGACCAAAAAATTTATGATTTTATCTTTAGAATAAAGGAACTTCCTCTATTGCCGGTATTGGCATGGTTTGATGGTTTAAAGGTGGCATTGTTGTTTGTGCCACCAAGGTTCAAACCCCATTGGGGTGGCATTGTTGAATGTTTGTAATCCGGTTCATAGCTCCGGTCAAAAGCGTTTACCCCTTGGATAAAAAAAGGAACTTCCTCTATCAGATATTTAGAAATTCCTACACTTAGGTTATACTTCCTAACAAAAACACCTAGAAGTGTTTCACACCAACTCAAGGTACTCTGAAACCTTGTTATGACACCAATAGCAATCTAATTTTTTCTAAACTATCCATATCCAAATTTGGCTTCACAATCTATTCTTCCTGCACATAAAAATGTCACATATTAACCCCTTCTAAATAAAACTCAAAATCATCATAAAACCATAATTAATAAATCATTTCAGCTTTAGAAAGAATATGATGTCATTTACTATCAAAACAAAAGTTGTATAAATCATAAAAAATACATGAAGCCATCCATATAAAGAGAAAATAAACAATGTAAGGATTTGATAAATATAAGTCTAAAGCATTATGTTGTAATGGTCATAGAATCACCATAAGAGAACAAATAAGGAAAAAAAATATTGTGACTATAATTGTGCGATCCATAACTCTATTGGTCATGTGGCACAATTGTGCTATAACAAATATAGGATGCATTCATGTGTGATCCAAGTTTAATGTGGCTATGTTGTGATATAAATGGAGGTACTCATATGAGAAAAATTCATGTACAAATAACTAACATCACAATTAGGTGTCAATCATCATTGGGTGCATTCAGGTTGACTCAAGTTTAATAGGTTACGATGTAATGATATCATGATCCAAGAGTGATTACCTCTTTCTACAATAAAGATCCTATAACTCTAGTTGATATGCAAAGTGGTTGTGTTATATCAACTATGTAGTGCATTCAAGCAAAAACCATGTTTAATGGGATATTCTAGAGAGTGATCAATATTTTCTAAACCTTATCAATGTTACTTAAAAGTGTAAAACTTAAACTGCAAACCAAGTTTGCTACATACTTGAATGAAACCTTGGGTTACCATAAACTATAATAATGTGATCTACTAATAACCATTATGGAAAGTATTAAAGAAATACCAATGCTATATAGGATACATTTCCCTGATCAGGTTTACATACCTTAATGATCAAACACAAGCTTTCCACACACTCTAGGATACAATCCAAGATCATACGATAACCTTGTCAAGATAGCTAATTTTTTGACCCAAGATTTAAGGCTGTTGTTTACTACCAACACAAGCATTGGTAAGAGCATGATTAGTGTACAAACCCTAGGCCTCCATAGAAACATAAACCATAACTCTAGTGGATTAGCCAATAACAAAATCTTGCAATCTAAAGATTGTAGCCAGTAACAAGCACACTATGTAGCTGAGTGACATTTGTAAATGCAATCTATGGTAAGAAGAATGATAGTCACTTAGTTGTGATATTCAAAAAGAGGCTGGGCAATGACAAAATAATAAAGCTCAAACCTTGCATAGTAAAGTGGAGATTTTACCAATGAGCTTCCTTACCGACTTGCTAACCTCAAGAGTTTTTTAAATGCTTTGGGTAGTGTTACACAAGGAAAATTCAATTAGGGAATGACTGTCCAAACGAAGTAACAATGGTAATCACAGGTTCAATGTTTCTTCTTGTATAGGAGCAATTTTGTACTCCTTACCCAAATTCCCCTTTCACATACCCTCACCTTAGAAAATAAAACCCAAAGTGAAATCTCGCATCACCCAACTGTCTTCCATCCACTTGGGATCTATCCTTTGTGTCGATGAGAGAATATTTGTTGGGGATGAATGTGTGGTGTGCAAACATTTGTGTGGTGTGCTTTCATTCCTGATGGATTCCTATGTCTAGAGTTGGAAAAGGTGTTACACACCTGATTGGGGCTGAATTGTAACATCCCTCTTCCACCAATCAACCTGAAAATGGTAGATTGTTCATCATTCTTCCTTCAAATTCATCCATTCACACTTCATTTTTATCTCTAGCAATTCTCTTGAACTCTCTAAGCAATTCCTCTTCATCCTTTCACTCTTAAGCAACATTCTAGCATTCCACTTTTGAACATTGCAGCAACAACACACCATCAACTCCACATTGCAAGTGTGAGTCTATTAGAGATGTTGTGAGTTTGAAGTCTTACGAGACCTCCCTTCACCACAGTTACAATGGTGGTGACTTGTCCAAGTTCATAGCTTGCTTTCTCCTTCCATTAGCTAGTGACCTTTTGGGTGGAGGTGGTAACACTTCACTCCTCTCCTTTGTGATTTTGTTGAGTAGCATAGTATTTTTTATAGTGCTCCTTGTTTCCTTTTTCTTTCCTTTATCACATATTCTACTTCATTGCTTTTTGTTGTACATGATGGTGGAAACACCAAAATGGCGGTCAAACTGAGGCAGGCCCCTATACAAACCCAAAAATATTCCCTCTTTCTTGTGTGTAGGTGGGTGATTGTGTGGAGCTAGCTAGCGAATTGGTGATTTTGTGAGATCATCTTCATCACCCTAGTTCTTATTTACTTGATTTATCATTTTAGTATTTATTTCCTATACTTTCTCATTCTATTTTTACCATCTAGATTAACAAGCTAGGTCATTAGTAGGTTTTTGGTATTTTTTGTAGTGTTTATTTTTTTCTGACTATACGAATGCCAACATGCCCAAGAGATGCTAGTGCGTTGTGTTGTCATCCTAGAACTACACTGTTGTCCTTGAATAGAGAGTTGTCTATGACATAGTACCAACTCCAAAAACTAGCTTGCCTAGCCTAAACCTGAACTCAAGTCTGAAGAGTGACAAAAGTAATACATAGGTCTCTTCATTCTTAATCCTTATTCTTTTAGAGTGATGTAATTAGGGAAACCCTCCACTCTCGTCTCTCCATTACTTGGAGCCTTGGTGTGGTTCATCCCCCTTTCTTACATTTTTGGTGAACTTGATGTGAACAACGTCTATCCATTTGATTGTTTTGAGACTTGTGATAGGTGACCATTGGGTACAAATAATAAACAGGTTTCACCTTGGTCTAAATGTCAATCCAGGGATTGTGATCTTGTGAGAGGTATCGTGGCTATCTGACAAAGGGATGCAAATAGTGAGTTGAGTGGGGATGAAATGTAGCTAGAACACACAAAAATTCCTTAAATGAAAATCTGATTTAATTCCTATTATGCCTTCTTGTCATAATTGTGCTAGGAACTGTCACTTCCTACAACATGAGCTATGACAGTAGCAGTTTATTAACAAAAAGAGAAACACACTTGCTGAAATTGAATTTCAATAAAATATTACAAATATAACTTAAATCATAAGAACTTTTATCAAATTGAACTATAAAGGTGTTAGAATTAAATCAAGTAACTATTAAATTTTGAAAGCTATTGAAATTAAATAAAACATAATATAAATAATACACAAAAATATTAACAATAAAAAGAAATAAATGTCACCGTGCTTCACCAGGGAGTGGGCCCTTGCTCCATGATTTGCAGGTGAGCAAAATAGAAGCCTTCTTATGTTGGTTTTATCAGAAAGAACACTATTTTATTTATCAAAATAATATAAAGTCTACATACAATAATATACATACAGTAATCTATGTACAAAAAATCTTCCTGCAATAATTCTCTTTGAGCTAATATTACATGGTATTTATAGCTTCATCATCTAACAACTGCATACAAGAATAATCTATTTGTTTTTTCCTACAACCAACATACTAACTAATACAATGATCTACGTAGGACCTTTACAACCATCCATGGATTAAAAAAAAATTGTCATAACAACAGCTAGTTATGAGAAGAGTTTTGGTTCCCCACATGGCTGGCAATTGTATTCTTTACCACAAACTATTCTCCCCCAAATTGGACTTCATAATCTATGATAAGATTACAAAATTGTTTTCAATGCAAATAAGATAACATGTCAAGGATCTCTCCAATGCCAACCACCTAAAAATTGGCCGCAATAGTAAATCAGGAAATATTACCTTTAGAAAACCACTTGTATATTTCAAATCCTTCATTTTTGGAGTATTTCATCACTTGGAAACTTAATTGGGCCCATTCTAGACAAAACCTATGTTTTGGATTTTCTAAATTCATCCTCATCTGCTCGAAAATTACAACACAAAACTAACTATTCCTATCTAGTATATTTTTGACTAGGAACATTTGAGCATGAGTTGAAGTGGGTGTATATTAAAAATAGTTTTGTTACAATAGTGGAAAGAAATAGGAAATGGAAAGATATTTGATTTCCCTCACTTAGCTGGAAAGTCCATCATTGATTTTAAATTCTAATCTTTATTTCCAACCATTTGGAAAAGTCACAAATTGAGTTGTATAGGAATTTAGCAACAACATAAATTGGAAAACGCCTATAGTTGCAATCATAAAAGTTCATCATAGATAGTGCATGATCAACCTAGTAACCATGGAATTATCATGAACACATAAATGGGTCCAACATGAAAGAATTAAATGTGAGTACAATCCATATGGCAATGTTGAGTGACATAAGAGGTGATAGGAAGCATGCTGCAAGATAGATTTTTGAAGGCATAAAGTAACAATGCTTATTAATAAAGAAAATCAATAATTAATTTTCATAATTTACTCTAAAAACTATTTTTAATACCTCTTATATATATCTAACCATATGAAACATAAAGGTGACAAACTGGTATGATATAGAATGAAAATAGAATGTTGGAATGGGTATGAAGGTGTGTGAAATAGGTTGAAATGGGGCATAAAATGGGACATAAATTGCTCTCATCAACTTGTCCCTCGCACCTGGTGATCATTGTAAGCTTGAGTGTTGTGAAGGTTTATGAACATCACAACCTAGTCCATGACTTCCAGGTACATTTTTTAGTAGAAGTGTGTGACACCTTCCTATAGAGAAGACAAAGGTCACTATTGGTTTCTCTATAGGCCTTTTTTCCATATCATTCGTTGGTCTGTCTACCCAAGAGTACTTGTTGAGGGGCAGGGTAGGATTCTTTGATGAGATTAACCACATCCCCACTCCTGTCGCATCTCCTACACAATCGTCAATAGACAAGCATGAAGCCATTCACATTCCCTCAGAATATATCTCTACCCTTAGCAAAGGGCTGGTGACTTGGAGAATCATTTGGAAAGGGACCCAAAGTTGGCTAGAGTCACTTAGGTTATTAGAAAAATAAAATATATGGTGGGAAAAGATCGAATAGGAATAGAACTCCTAGCTAGTCTCTCCAGTCTGACTAAAGCATGTGCCCTTCCAAAACATGCTAATGTTATACAAGGGGCTTCTCTCAAAGATCATGAGAGATAGTTAGGAATGTCAATTCCTACCACGTCTGTGTATATGGCCAACATAGTCCTGTCGATCAGCGTCTCCTCTACCTCCAAGATATTTGAAACTATCAAAGTGAACTGAATAGCCTTAGGTTTCAATTTCACCCCTCCTATCACCTCTAACGGTGGAGGTTTCGACAGGATGAGTCATGGGGGGTTTGGTAGTGGTGGTGGCTTCAGCAACAGGGGTGGCGTTAGTGGAGGTTGTTCTAATGGAGGCCATGGTGGTGGCTTTAGTATTGGAGGTGGCTCTCATGGAGCCATTTTTGGTGGTAGTGGATCTGACAGTGGCTTCGGAAGTGGCCACATTGGTGGTTCCGGAGGTGGTTCCAATGGTGGTTCTAGAGGAGGTCCCACGGGACCTTTGTCATCCCAAGACCCTATTCTTAAATCTCTTCTTTAGAATATGGGTAAGATGCAAAGCCAATTGGTGAGTCTCTCCCAAGCCTCTACCCAGCATATCTTTCAACACTTCTTTTGACATAGTCCATTGTCGGTAGCAATATTAAGTACTCCCTTCCCACAAGGAATGGAGATTCCTAAATTCAAGAAGTAAGGCATAAAAGGGGACCTACAAATGCATGTTTCAGCCTTTAATGCCATGTGCACATATTTCTTCCATCATGATGCATTGATGGAAAAATTATTCCCTCGATCTCTTAAGGATACAACAATTGAATGGTACTATTCCTTGCCTAAAAACTCTATTTTCTCATTTGATAAAATTGTAAATCAGTTTCTCCAGCACTTCCAATCCAACATCGAATTGAAGATTACCTTTTTCAATCTTGTCTAATGCAAGCAAGGGGATAATGAGAATGTGAAGCAATTTTTCCTTAATCTCCTTTTGATTTTTACCTTTTATACATTTTTGGCTTTAGGATGTGTCTATGCTTAAAGAAAAAATTGTTCTTAATGGAGTGCAATGCATGATGTGATGACTACACAATTTTTTTTTATCATCTTCATTTTGGGAGAAAGCCGAGGCACGTGTTAGCTTGGCAGGGATTTTCTCTGAGGGTATCTTCATAAAGCTGAGATTCCCCACCTGCTTAACATGTCATCTCTTCACTTTGGGCAGGTTGCACTTGAAGGAGAAATCTCTTTTGGAGTTTGTTGGAGCATGTTTATTTTTCCTTATTTTAAGGCTAGAACCTTCGAGTTAGTGTCGGCAATCTATGTGATTGGTCAACTAGATTTTTCCAGGCTATTTTTTAGGATTTGATTGTTTTCATATAGTAATCTTTGCTAAATATCAAAAATGACATAAATGAGGCAGTTGAGAATTAATGAGAAAATATTGCCATGACCTAATCAAAGATCTATGATCGAATCATGAGCTATCTATTGATGTGGCAGTATTTACTTTTGGGATGTTAGTGGTGTTTCTCCCTTTTCAACTATAAATAGGAGGTAGTGACAAAAAGAAGTACCCTGGAAGTTCATTTTTTTGCAAAAAGTTCTTTTAGTTTTCCTTAGTTATAGACATTTTCAGAAGTTTAAAGTTGGTAGAACACTACTTTTCTCTGGAATTGTATATTTTTTTAACTCAAACTATTATCAAACTGACATATGACCTTTGTTTTCTATGTTCATTGGGTATTAAAGTGCGAACTGTTTGGGAAAAATCTTTGAAAATGTGCATGTTATTGTCTTTTCCAAATTCTTTCTTTATGTCTCATTCAAGAATAAAAGCATTGCATTAAGTTTAGCTTGATAATTTGAGTAGTTCGTTTCCATGTTGTAGGCTTCTATGATGTAATGATAACTCATGGAAATTGGATTAAGTTTATTGAACCTCTCCATTTTCTTTAAGGGTTGCTTTTTTTTCATATTACGTTGTAAAAGGAGGAAGAGTTTATGCAAATTCTAAATGTTTTTTTGTTAACTTTTGGAACTTTTATGCTTGATTGGACCTTAATGAGCACTTCCTATGGGGAGATTTAAAAGACTATACTGTTCTTGTATTTATCCTTTGTTGCTCGTTCTCTTCCCAACAATGAAGGGTTCTGGAATTCTATGCCTATTATATCATTCATAGGAGAAGCATTGAGTTAAATTGTTGTAAAAACTTTGGCACATCACCATTTTAATGTTTTATATTTAAATTTCTTTCTATATTTTCCCTAAAATCAAATAATAGTTGGATTTCTATAAAAATCTTGGAGGTATTTAGTGAGGCAAAAATTGGTCAACAGTTATTTTTCTAGCATGTTTGATGGGACCCAAAGTTTTTCAAATGTCTGATTGGAAGTCTGAAATATTTCTTACATCAGGCCAAGGAAAGAAGATGGAAATTTCAAGCCCAAAATCCAAACAAGAGCATTCTCAAGAGGCCAGTTCCAATACTCCCAGTCACTCACCTTAGTATCTAGGAGAAGAAGACTTATAGGTTCTTTATCATCTATATGGAGTAATAGAGCGATAAGTGAGACCAATATTTAGAGCCTTATCTACTCCACCTGGAGGCCAAACTTTCCAAATCAAAATACTAGTATACCCAATTCATAGGAATCTATTTTCCATGGCTCATGTAGCTTCCCCCGCTCCTAGAAATTTTGTAACCTAGGATAGTAGTAGTCCACTACAACTTCCCATGCCCCTAGACATATGGCCTACCATACCCTCTAACACCCTCAAGGATATTCCAAATTTTTTTGAAGAAAACTTCAAAGCACCCTTCGAACACCTCCATGATATAGCGGAGGTATGTAGGGAACGTAACGTAGTAGAGGAAAATATCACTCATAGACTATTGGACACCTCTTTGAAAGGAAAAGCTCAAGATTGGTATTGAACTTTGGCTTCTGATTCTATCTACTCTTAGGATCAGCTCGGAGAAAGGTTGTTCAAATGCTTCTTAGAGAAAGGAGATTGATCCTCATTGCTACATCAATTAATCACTATCAAAAGAGCCCCACAAGAGGCCATTAGTGACTTCAACACTAAATTTCATACAACTTGGTAAAGAATCCCTGTCACTGCTTGACCCCTACTGTGATGGCATTTATGTTCTACCTAAAGGACTTCAATTCAAACATTACAATTATGATAGCCTCTATGGGAGGGGATATCTTACCCAAAACATATGATTTGGTTGTGCATGCGGAGAACAGTTTGATCAACATTGGAAAGCTTCCACCATGACCTCCAATGCTCATATTTGCAGAAATCTCCAATGATCTTTGGGAAGAAGCTACTCCAAGAACTTCTGCAACACAAGTGGTGACATCTTCCACACCACAATCCATGTACATGTACCCCACCATGCAGCCAAGCATGTTGGGTTCTTCTACTCTACCAGTAGACATCAACGATATGAGGAGTCTAATGCAATATTTTGCTAATGAGTTAGTTCTCATCAAATGATAGCAAGAAACACCTCCAAAGAAAGCCAATCAGACTTATCAGGGGGAAGGCCACCCTATCAACAAAACATGTACCAAGGACTTGAAAGAGGACAAGTTCAACAAATGACATCCACAAACTAGATAGTTCTAGTCACTATGCTACTACAAATAGCTAAGGATAGCTAGAGTAAAGAGTTAATCCTAGGAAAAAAAAACCTGGTGGAAGATGAAAATTTATTATGCTTACCATGCAGTGATAGTCACATGCCCCAAAATTGTCCAAGGGGAAATATGCAATAAAAGATAGTGGAACAAAGAAACAAGGGTGTGCTCTTGAATGGGGAAGAATATGAGTCCCCTAAAATGGAAAATTCCCACTTTAGAGCACAAATGCAAGGGATGTCTTTAGAACAAGAACTATGTATTGTGCTAGACCAAGCACTATTTTCATGGATGGAGGAAGAAGATGCAGTATTCACAAATGAAGCTCCAATGAATAGTGCTCCACAAGTATAATCAGAATACAACACAAGATCCAAAAGAAGGCTCATGAGAGAATATGTACAACAAGCTTTGTTGCATCCTAAGCTACGTCAACCACCACTACAAGAAAATCAAGCTCTGTAGGCCACTATTTGACCTACTTAGTAGCTGTGAACTCTATCGTTGCCAGTGAAGGAGTTGGATAAGTTGTCAAACCCATTCATGACATATTTTTTTCCTTCAAATATGAGAGAGATACCACCATTTAAGCCCAAGGTCTAGCTAGTTGAAATGATCAATGTGGTGGAACAATTGAAGAAGGAACCTGCTAATGTATCTCTATGGGATGTCATATCCATTTCCAAACAAAATACACTACTTTGGTAAGAATTAAAGAAGGAAGAACAAATATTGATAGATGCGACTCTGCCGTATGATCAAAATAAAGATAAAGAATGCATATCAGACCCTCAAGCTTTGAAAGTTGAAGCTTATGTGAATGATGCCAAAAATGCAAAAGAGAAAGAGATTAACAAGCCAAAGCCCACACCTTTCTTTTTAACAATTATTGTGGGAGATAAGTTTTTTCATAATAACATGATTGATTCAGGAGCTAGTACAATGGTCATGCCAAAGAAAGTTTCCTATGTCTTGAAACTTAAGTATGAGCCCCTTGAGAAGGGAATCATGTAATTAGATGGGAAGAAGATTTTGACCATCGGTCACATTAAATATCTGTCTTTAACACTCTTCTCATGTCCAAGCCAAATGGTTACACAAGAAATAGTGGTGATAGACATTCCCTTGGTCTTCAAAATGTGTCTTTCAAGAGACTTCACCACAAAGCTTGGCAGATATTTGGTGCTTGATTGGTCCCACATGATATTGAGAACCAAGCATGGGGTGAAGGCGAAAATACTATCCGAATCCTTACATTTGGTACACAGTAGAAAATGCAATCCTATGCTTTGAAGCAACACATACCTCCTTCTCACAAAGGGAGAGATGTTGTGTAGAGATGTTGGAGGATGAAGAAGACATGAGTGATTAGACTCCTAAATAGGAGGTCCTCCTCAACCAATTCATTGACTCCGACCCATTCAAAAAATTTCATGCGATGGGACTAGGAACCTATGTGATCTTTGATGATGACCAAGTCTTTCCGAAACTGATAAAGGATCGAGAAGAATATGATGATTTGGGTGACAACCATCTATGGACCTTATATTTTGATGGTGCCAAATGCAAAGTCATTTATGGAGTGAGTGTATGACTAGTGTCCCCGATAGGATGAGAGACCCTCAAGGAATTTCATTTTTAGTTCTCGTGCTCAAATAATGATGCAAAATATGAAGCCTTGGTTCATGGTCTAATTCTTGCAGAATGAATAGGTGTGAAGAGAATACAAGCATTCAAAGATTCAAAGTTAGTTGTGAGCCAGGTCCATGCCTAAGTGACTATGAAGAATATAGGAATGAAGTCATGCAGACATAAAATATGGTATTTTATTGAAAGTTTTGAAGCTTTTAATATACAAGTCATTCCTTGATCTCAAAATAGTGTCGTTGATCAGATGCTTCAATTAGTTTGCAATTTGAGCCATTTTTTATTCAACAATGAAGTAGAATGCAATGTAGATCATCATCCAACAAACAATTCCTGATAATGATAAAAAATGGAAAGTGTTTGAAGATGACATACAAATCACCACCTTTCTACAAAAATAAGGAAGAGCTTTCGACTATTCATAACTAGGAGCAGGATCTCTCGAAGGACAAGTCATCTAGTTAAAAGACAATAATCTTCCTCGAGGTTTAATCTCCCTTCAAAATATTTTTGACTATGAGGATGCAAAAAATAGCAAATAGAGGTTCATTGTGGATGTGAGGGATTATGAAGAGCTTGACGTCAAAAGTGGCAGCAATTTAAAGGTCAAAAGGGATGTTTCATGAAAGGATAAGGAAAGACTAAGGGATAAATGTTCTAGATATGATGGGGTCATAACTTGGACCTATGATGTTCTTAGAGGGTATGATATAATTCAGCATACTATTAACTTGACCAAAGGATCAAAGCCTATCTGAAAAACAAAGGCCAATCAATTTAAAGGTCGAAGCATTGATGGTGCAAGAGCTTACCAAATTGATCAAATCAAAGATCATATATCTGATTAAGCATTTCACCTAGGTGTCAAATCTAGTATTGGTTCGGAAAAAGAATGGCTATATTATGCTCTGTGTTGATTTTATATATTTGAATAAAGCCTCACTCAAAGACCACTACCCTTTGCCATCAATGGAGTAGATCCTACAGACTATGGCCGAATAAGAGATGTTTTCATTGATTGATGGTTTCTCGAGTTATAACTAGGTATATGTAAAGGAAGGTGACCAACATAAAGCAACATTTAACACTAAGTGGAACATTTGCATACTCAAAAATCACATTCAGAATTTCAAATGATGGTGCAACTTTTTAGCAAGAAATGGATATTATTTTTAGAGGATTTATTAATTAGATTATTTTAATATATTTGGATGACCTAACAGTGTTTTCAAAGTCAAAGGATAATCACTTTGATCTTCTAGAAAAGGTTTTCCAGAAATGTCAATAGTTTGGGAATTCCTTGAATCCCAAAAAATGTGTTTTCAGAGTGCCCCAAGGTAAGCTACTTGGTTTTGTGGTATCAAAGGAGGGAATAACAATAGAAACTAAAAGGGTGATATCTATAATGGATTTACCCCTACCAGTAAATTAGAAGGGGTTGTAGTCCTTTCTAAGGAAGATCAACTTTGTCAGCAGGTTCATTTTAGATTTTGCAAGCATCACGAGGCCCATCACACTAATGCTCAAAAAGAACCTAATGTTCAAATGGACCCCAAAGGTGTTGGTACGTGGTGACTGATCATGCTATACTATACACCCAACATGTATCCTCACATTTTTTTCACGTCATCATCGAAAAGGGAAAAATCACCAAAAAAAATGACTTTATAAAACCCTAATTTTGGAAGCTTCTAAAAAGATTGCTATAAGGGCTTGCGATGGGGGTTACAATATGTAGAAAAAGGAAATTATTCATGAGATTGTAATATTTTTTGAACTATATAATAAAATCATTGGATGGTTTTGGATTTGAGGATGTAGCTCGGATTGGGTGGACCACGCTAAATTCTCTGTGTTGCCTTGTTTTTGCTATAATTTTTTGTGTGTTTTATTCCTTTGTTTTATTGATCAAATATGTATTTAACTATTAGATATATGCCTTCTAACCATAAAAATTGGTATCAGAGTGGGTTGTGTTTGATTATTGTCTATAGGAAATTCTCACGGTTGAGTGGGAGTCTCATGGTTAAGTGGGAGCAATGGCGGACGAGGGTAAATTAAAGGTAGATAAATTCCATGGGAAAAACTATTAGTTATGGAAGATGCAAATGGAGGATTATCTCTATCAGAAGGATTTATGGAGGCCATTGGAAGGAATAGCCAAGAAACTGACAACAATGAGTGATGAGGAATGGAAACTTTTGGATAGAAAGGCATTGGGAGCCATTCATTTATGCCTAGCACAATCAGTGGCATTCAATATTACAACAAAAAAGACAACTCAAGAGTTAATGGAAACCCTAGCAAAGTTATATGAAAATCCTGCTTTGAATACAGTATTTCTTATGAAGCATTTATTTAATATGAAAATGGTAGAAGGTGGGTCAGTTTCTGATCATTTACATGAGTTTAATATAGTTACCTGTTAATTAACTTCTGTAAATGTAAATTTTGATGAATAATTTAAGGCTCTTTTGATTCTCTCTTCTTTGCTAGAAAGTCAGAATAGATTGGTAATGGATATTAGCAATTATGTTTTTGGTTTGAACACATTGAAATTTGATGATGTTTTTGGTGTTATTTTGAGCGAGGAAATTCGTAGGAAAAGCTCAAGTGGAACATCCACATCATGCAGTGTTTTGAATGCAGAAAGTATGGGAGAAAAAAAGGAGAGAGAAAACAATTCTGGAAGTTGTGGGAAGTCACAAGGAAAATCAAAGGACAAAAGGTCCCAATCTAGAGACAAGAGGGATTACTGGTACTATGGTAAGCTGGGTCATTTAAAGAAAGATTGTTGGTCTCAAAAAAATAAAGGAGACAAAAAGAAAGGCAATAAAGAGGAAAATATGGTAAGTAATAAATCTGATGAGGATGCTTTGATTCTTTCCCTTGATAATGCTGATGATTCTTGGGTGTTAGATTTAGGGGCTTCATTTCATGCTATGCCCCATAGAAGTTATTTTCTTGATTATGTCCAGGGGGATTTTGGGCTAGTTTATTTGGGAGATAACGAACCCTGTTAGATTGTTGGAAAGGGAAGAATCAAGATTAAGTTGTAGAATGGGAATCATTGGCTACTACATGAGGTAAGGCACATTCCAAAGTTAAAAATAAATTTAATTTTAGTATGGCAACTAGATGATGAAGGTTGTGTTGTTACATTTAGTGATAAAAACTGGAAGGTTACAAAACGTGCCTTAGTGGTAGAAAAAGATGTGAAATTAGGCACCTTATATCTTTGTATAGGTCATATTGTTCCTTCTAATTTAGATATTGTAGATAAAAATCAATGTTCAGGAACAATTGTTGTAGTTTAGCAGATAGAAAATCAGATAACTGCTATGGATTCTAAATCAGCACTATGGCATAATAGAATTGGGCATATGAGTGCAAAAGGTATGAAAGTACTTCATTCAAAGAATGTTTTACTAGGTCTAAAATGTGTTAATATGGATTTCTATGAAAGTTGTTTGTATGAAAAACAAAAGAGAGTTAGTTTTCTCAAGGATGGGAAGCAAAAGAAACATGAGAAATTGGAGCTTGTGCATACAAATGTATGGAGACCAACTCAAGTATCTTCACTTGGTGGCTCTCGGTACTGTCACTTTTATTGATGATGCAAAAAAGAAGGTATGGATTTATTTCCTTAGGCACAAATCTGATGTATTTGAAACCTTTAAAAAATGGAGAAGCTTGATTGAGAATGAGATAGGTAAAAATTTGAAATGTCTCATATCTGATAATGGTGGTGAGTATTGTAGAAAATAATTTGAAGACTATTCTTCCTCTAATGGTATTCATAGGTAGAAAACGGTTCCAAGGACTCCAAAGGAAAATGGAGTGGATGAGTGCATGAATAGAACAATAATGGAGCATGGACAAACTATGATATTGCATGCTAGGCTTCCTTTAAACATGTGGGTAGAGGCTAAAACCCCTTATGTTTATTTAATCAATAGAGGTCCCTCTAATCCTTTGGGTTGTGGTATTCCATAGGAAGCATGGACAAGTAAGAAGGAGAGTTATTATTTTCTCAAGACCTTTGGTTGTGAAGCATTTAGACTTATAGATTCTGAAAATAGAACCAAGCTTGATGAAAAATAAAATAAATGTATATTTGTTGGATATGGCATTGATGAATTTGGTTATAGGCTTTAGGATTTTGAAAATAAAAAAATTGTGAGAAGAAGGGATGTCATATTCAATGAGAAAGTGTTGTACAAAGATTAGTTGTAGAAACATGAGAAGAAATAAACTAATTACGTAGTGCTGGATGATACACCAAAGAACAATGTTCTAGTTGTTCCTCATGCTTTGTAACAACAACAACAACAAAAGATACCACAAACTCCAGTGAATGTTAGACGATCTTCAAGGATAAGTAGACCTCCAAAAATATTTTCTCCCTCTTTGTATTCTATTTTATTAACTGATGTTGGTGAACTAGAATGCTATGATGAAGCCATGAAGGTGGATACTAGGGTTCATTGGGAGCATGGAATGGAAGAAGAAATGGACTCCTTGCTAAAAAATCAGACTTGGGAATTATGCAAGTTTCCTGCAAGTAAAAAGGCTTTACCAAAAAAATGGGTTTATAGGATAAAAGAGGATAATGGAGGTAAGAAAATATTTAAAACCAAATTAGTTGTAAAGGGATTTGCACAAAAAAAGGGTGTTGATTTTGATGAAATCTTTTCTCATGTTGTTAAAATAACTTCTATTCATATTGTTTTAAGTATTGTGGCTACTAAAGATTTGCATTTAGAACAACTTGATGTTAAAACAACCTTTCTCCATGGTAATTTGGAAGAGGAAATATATATGGAACAACCACAAGCATTTGAGGTCAAAGGTAAGGAGAAACTTGTGTGAAGATTGAAGAAAAGTCTATATGGCTTGAAGCAAGCACCTCGACAATGGTATATTAAATTTGATAGTTTTATGGCTGAGCAAGGCTACATTTGGTGTAATTTAGACCATTTTTTTTATTTTAAGAGGTTAGATGATGATAGCTACATTGTCTTATGTTTATATGTTGATGATATGCTTGTAGTGGGGTCTAACATGGATGACATAAGGGAGTTAAAACAAAAATTAGAAAACTCATTTACTATGAAGGATTTGGGGGAAACAAATAAAATCCTTGGTATGAAGATTACAAGTGATAGGAGAAACAAAAAGTTGTTTTTATCTCAAATTGATTATGTTGAAAAGGTGGTACAAATATTTCATATGGAGAATGCAAAAGTTGTCAGCACACCTTTGCTCAATCATGTTAAATTGACTAAGGATATGTGTCTAAAGGTACAAGAGGAGGAAAAAAAAAAGTCCAAGGTACCATATGCTTCAGCTGTAGGTAGTTTAATGTATGCCATGGCATTCACAAGACTAGATATTGCACATGTTGTAGGATTTGTTAGCAGGTATATGAGTCATCCCGGTGTTGAGCATTGGAATGTGATAAAATGGATTCTCAGGTACTTGAGAGGTACATCTAATAAATGTTTATGTTTTAGGGGCTCTAATATTTATTTAAAAGGATATATTGACTTAGATTTAGTAGGTGATATAGATACCAGGTGGAGTACCACATGTTATGTATTTATAGTTGGTGGGATAATAGTGAGTTGGATTTCTCAGTTGCAAAAGGTGGCTGCTTTATCCACCATAGAGGTAGAGTATGTTGCTACAATATAGGAGAAAAAGGAGATGATATGGTTACAAATTCTCATGGAAGAGTTGGGAAAACAATAGGCTAAAAATTACTTATTTATAGATAGCTAGAGTGTTATACATCTTGCAAAGAATTTTTCCTTGCACTCTAAAAAAGACACATACAATTGAGATATCATTTCATTCAGTCAGTGTTGGAGGATGGACAGGTCAAGCTGGTCAAGATACATATAGATGCCAATCCAGTAGATATGTTTATGAAGGTGGTGACAAGAGAGAAGTTGAGCTCATCTTCAGCTTCCATTGGCCTTCAAGGTTGAATTCAGGTATAATAGAGCAACAGGGTCCAAGGTACTTATTTCTAATGGGAGTTGTAAGTGAAGTAGTGTCATCCAGGATCAATCTCCAAGTGGGAGATTGTGTTGGTATGGATCCTGATTAGTCTCCAAGTGGGAGATTGTTGGTATGTAGCGACTGATCATGCTATACTGTACACCCGACATGTATCCTTGCATTTTTCTTGCATTGTCACTGAAAAAGGAAAAATCACCAGAAAAAAAATGACTTTGTAAAACCCTAATTCTAGAAGCTTCTAAAAATCTTGTTATAAGGGGTTGGGATGGGGGTTATAGTATGTAGAAAAAGGTGATTATTCATGATATTGTAATATGTTTTGCACTAGATAATAAAATAATTGGATGGCTATGGTTTTGTGGATGTAGCCCGGATTGGGTGAACCACGTTAAATTCTTTGTGTTGTCTTGTTTTTGCTATAATTTTTTGTGTTTTATTTCTCTATTTTATTGATCAAATCTACATTTAACTGTTAGATATCTTCCTTCTAACCCTAACACAAAGGTAAAGTAGCTTTCGAGTAGATAAAGGTAGCTATCTTTTCTACCCCAGTGTTGGCTAACTTGGACTTTTATAAGGATTTTATACTCTATGTATACATCATCCAGCATAGCATGGCTTGAGTACTCAATCAGAACAATGAAGAAAATAACGAAGATTATCCTATCACATTCCACTCAAGAACTCTTAAAGGATATGAAGCTAGGTATAATTTTGTTGAAAAGAAAGCTTTTTCCATTGTTAAAAGCCTAAAGAAGTTGACACTTGGTGTCGGCCAATAGAATCATCATTCTTATCACACATACCAGTGTGTAGGAGTATATCACTGAAGGCAAGATAACTGAGAAGAGGGAAAACTTGATCACCAATATCCTAGAGTATGATGTCAACATTAGACCAACCAAGTTGGTTCAAGGAAAAGGTCTATGTGAATATCTTGCACTAGAATCAAGTCACATAGTTGAGAAGGAGACCAATCAAGTTTACACAAACTAGTTTGAGTCTAGCAAGTCCTGGGTGACAAATCAAACACAATATATGCAAAAGGGTAGTACTCAACTGACCTTCCACCTCAAAAAATGTGAGACTACCAACTACAAGGCACTCTATATGTATTAGTTGAAGGTATCCTATTTAAAAGGAATTATGATGGTGTCTTGCTCTGATGCTTGAATAAAGCACAAGAAGAAAAGGTTCTTAATGAATTTCATAGTAGTCCTGAAGGTGTACATTTCTCTATGAAGACTACCAACTTAAAGATAATGCAAGTAGGACACTATTGGCTCTCCATGTTTTCTGAAGCACAACATCTGGTGCAAAAGTGTACTCAGTGCCAATTTTTTTTTGGAAAAAGAAAGAAATTTTCCTTGCCTCTGAGCCCAATTGTAACTAAGGAACCCTTTGTTCAATGGGGTTTAGATTTTGTCAAGATGATAAATCCTATTTCTAGTGTTGGCCATAAGTGTATCCTGACGGTGAATTACTTCTTCACAAGGTGGAGGGAAGCCATCGCCCTAAAAAACTACTACAAAATTTGAGATCGTCAACTTCTTTGAAGAGTTGGTAACCAGATTTGGTTCACCAAAAACCATCATATCAGACAATGCATAGGATTTTGTAGGTTTGGGAATGTTGTATTTCACTATCAAACATGGGTTTTACCTTAAAAATTCATCAAATTACTACCCACAAGGAAATGGGTTAGTGGAGTTGAACAAAAACCTAATTAGGATAATCAAGCACATCAGGTTAAAGTGACAAAGGGATTAGCACAAGAACCTGCATCCTGCTCTATGGATAGACTAGATTACACCCAAGCAGATCCTGAAGGCTTTTCCTTAGGAACTAGTATATGAAAAAGAGGTAGTTTTACCCGTTTCCAGAGAGATCCCTGCCTTGCAATAGCTAAAAGCCCTAGAGATTGAAGAAAGCGGTGGGATGGAAGAAAGGTTGGAAGAACTCCTCAAACTTGAGGAAGATAGAGAAAAATATTATGGAGCCATGATTAGTCACCAATAGATAGTAAAATAATGGTTCGATAAAAATACCTCCAACCTAGATTTCAGGGAAGGAAGCTTGGTACTAAAGTATGATAAGCGCACAATGAAACTAGGACAACATATGAAATTTGAAGTGCTATGGAAGGGAACCTTTTGAGTCAATTTGTGCAAGGAAGATAATGTGTATGAGCTTGTAGATATGGAAGGAAGTTCTTGGGGTATATCAATGAATGATACTTATCTAAAAAAATTCCATTAAAATATACAATTTTTTTGAAAATATTCACAGTTATGTACCATATGTAAAAAAATTTGTAAATACATTTTAATTTTGAGAATAATCCATGAGAATAACACAAAGGAAGTGGAAAATTGTTGTATTATATTTTTTGCATTGAAAATTTACAATGTAATACAAGCCTGAGGCTTAGATTTAAACATGAAGCTCTCTTGAGAAAACCCAAAAAGAGTCACAAAGTGAAAGAAGCAAAAGGGAGGAAATGTGAAAAAAATAGTAAAGCTAAGCCTCAAGTTGTGTTAAGTAGTCAAAGCGGCTAATAGTCAGGTTCTTCTTCTTCTTCTTTTTCAGGGTGAAAAGTGGGGTGAACACACAGTACATGCAGGCTCAACACAACATGGAACTTAGTTCTCATTGCCACAACTATACACCAAAAATTCAAAGTATTTCTTCTAGTCAAGACCAAGAATGCGTTCAACACCATACTCCCATAGCACGAAGGTGGATATTGGCTGAGACAATGAATGGTTCCTCTCAACCCAAAGTTGGAAAATAACCATAAATTCCTTAGGGAGGGGGCATTCCAAAGAATGATGCAACATGGGTCATTTGAAGGTTTCACATCTCGGCTCTAGAATTGTGGTTTTCCATATTTCATGTTGCCTACCGTACACCCATGCCCAGAGTTGGTAGATGAATGTGCCAAAAGATTCAACAAGCAGATAGGAGTTATTACTGGCAACAAGATCAAGGTTATAATTTCTATAATGACCATATGTGATATTAATAACATTCTATTTCCACAGTCCATGATCATAAGTATTCAAGATTTTTGGATAAAACTGTGTGCCATTTTTTCATCAACGTTTCAAATCATACTCCATGATCCATCATCAGGATGATTAGTAGATAGAGAGAAATGAAGAATAGATAGCAGACTTGGATATAAATAGGGGAAATGGAGGTGGGGGGAGGATGAGAGGCAACGAATCCAAAAAGATGAGAAAGTCAAAGGGAGGAGAAAAAAATAACTGGAGAAATTGCAAAGAAGAAAATTAATGAGAAAACCTAGAAAAACACATAACTAATTTAACAAAGGACATAAGAACCCTAAAGTTAAAGAAAAGAACAAGAAAACAATAAGTGAAAAAAACCAATAGAGAGAAATTTAATAGGAGACAAAAAATTATAAAAGAGATTGAAAGGACAAAATAAGATTAAGAACACAAAGGAAATAAATGAAACATCCAATGCAAGAAGACAAGAGTCGATAAATAATGCCAAAAAAAATTAAAGTCATGAATTCTAACAAATAAATCAATACCATAATAAAATAAGTCACCAATTATAAATGAAAAGGAAGGCATTCAAGGAAAGAATTATACAAAAAAGAAAGATAGAACCATAATAAAACAACCTCAAGAAGAGCCAAAATAATAATAAAACAAGCACGGGATTACAATGAATGAAGGAATAGTGAAGATAAAATAATAATAGAATTGTGATAGATAAAACCGAAAATAATATAAATAAAAAACCAGGAACAAAGAAAAGGTTAAGACAATTAAACCACAGAATAAAACAATTAAAACAAGGAAAAAAATAAAAATAATAATAAAAAATCTTAAAATGAGGCAAAATTGAGGACATGGAATACAAAGAAATAAAAGAAAAAGAAAATAAAGATTATCAAATTCCACAAGCCAAGGAAGAAAGTGATAAGAAAATGAAAGGGAGCAAACAAAATTGAGACAAAACACAAAAAGAGAAGAACTAGCAAGTTAAAATAAAAGGAAAGACCAAAGAGGAAAGAAGAAAGAAGACAATGACGAGAAGAAAGAGAGGAAAAAAGCGAGGCAAGGGGGTGACGAGGCATGGGATGCTAAGCAAGACGAAAGAAAGGGGATTACAATAGATCAAGAGAGAGGGAATTGAGGTTATTGATAAGGGGTTTCCAAGAGTAACTCAAAGCCCAACCTCCATCCCAATTAAGGTTGGAAGGTTGATTGTTGATTTCAATGGCCTCTTTGAGTTTTCTCTTAAAGAAGTTATCTTCAGTGAACAATATTTTGGTGTCTTCTAAGGCGATGTGGTGCTTCGTCTTGGAGGAGTGTTCAGCTAGAGTAGATTTGGAGGTACGTTCATGTCTTATGTCAGCACAATGCTCTTTTATTCTTGTGTTAATGGATCGTCATGTTTCTCCAATGTAGGGGATACCACAGGAACACGACACTTTATAAACACTAGGTTTGAGGAAATGATCTTGGGGGTCTTTTGGGGAAGGAATGTGATTCCTAACAGTGAAGATAGGCTTGAAAGTGTAATTGATGCCTTTTTTGAGGAGGATCTTGGCAATTTTTTGCGAGACACCCTCAACATAGGGGAGGGTGGCTAAGGGGAAGGAAGGGGGGTGGGGAGTTGATGGTTGGAGGTTAAGCCTTGCTTTGGCTTGGAAGATTGCTCTGTTGATTTTTTTCCTTTTGTAACTATTTAATGAGAAGACGCAGGTAAGGTGGGCCAATTATTGGTCTAGGTGCTCATTGTCACAAATTACAAAAGCTCTATGTGCTAGGGATTTGAGGACCCCAAATTTTTGGCATGGGTGATGGTGAGAGGAAGAGTGAAGGTAGAGGTCAGTGTGGGTAGATTTTTGAAAGATAGAGTGAGATAAAGAACCATATGCTTTATTGATGAGAAGAATATCAAGGAAAGAAAGTTTGTTATCCGATTCAATTTCCTTGGTGAAAGAGATGTGAGGAGAAATGTTGTTTAAATGGGAATGGAATTCTTCCAATTTGTTAAGACCATGAGACCAACAAATATTGGTGTCATCTACATAGCGTTTCCACCACTTGGGTTTGAGGGGAAATGAGTGGAGGGCGATATCTTCAAAGTGTTCCATGTAGAGGTTGGCCACGATGGGAGAGAGAGGGGAGCCCATGGAAACCCCATCTACTTGTTCATAGATTACACCTTGGAAGGAAAAGAAGGTAGATCTGAGACATAACTCAACTAAGTAAGCAATTTCATGGCTTGTTTTTTGCTTGATAAGCTCAATTGAGTCATGTAAGGGGACTTTGGTGAAGAGAGAGATAACATCAAAGCTAACCAGAATGTCATTATTATCTAGTTTCTTATCTTTGATGAAATCAACAAAATGGGATGAGTTTTTAACAAAGGAGTTTGATTTACTGATGAGGGGTGAGATAAGTTTGGCAAGATGGGTTGCCAAATGGTAGGTAGGAGAATTAATGGTATCAACGATGGGTCTAAGGGGGGTGCCAACTTTATGGATTCTTGGAGCCCCATAGATGCAAGGGGTTACTTCTTTGTATGGGTAAAGCCATTTTTTGGTGTTATCATCAAAAGATGACTCAGAAATGGCAGCTTTAACCTTTTTGATTAATTTGGAGATAGGATTGGAGTCCAAAATTTTGTAGCTATTAGAATCCGATAAGAGGAGTTGCATCTTGGACAAGTAATCTCGCTTGTTCATGATTATAGTTGCATTTCCTTTATCAGCCTGAGAAATAACCAAGTTGGAATTGCTCATAAGGCTTTTGAAGGTGAGCAACTCAGATCTAGGAATATTGCGCTTGGGGGGTTTAGCATGTCTAAGGGCCACAGCGCAATCTTGACGAATTTCTTTGGAAGCCCCATTAGGGAGAGATTGGATGGCCTTTTCTATTTCAATGAGAAAATTCGTGAAGGGAATACGGTGAGGGGAGATAGCGTAGCCCAAGCCTCTTTTTAGAAAGTTAAAAACAAGAGGACAAATACGAGTGTTAGAAAGGTTAATAACCAACTTGTTTTCCCAATCATGAACGATTTGGAGGCTTTTATTAATTTTCTTACCATCACATGCTAGGATGGAAGGGACACTAGGATGCACAAGAATGGGGGGGATGTGGGGGGGGTTCACAGAATTGATGAGGGGAGAGGACTGAAAGGGACAAGAGACCGAGGGGGATGACTGGTGAGCAAGGACAGAAGAAGGCGGGAAGGAGGAGCCAGCTACGATGGGATCGGCCGTATGATCCAAATCAGAGGTTAAAGGATGGATAGTGGCTCGAGGACTAACAAAAGAAAGGTTGGATCGACTGCCCACAGTCACCATGGATCGAGGAGAAAGACAACCGTTGTGAGGGGACACACCATATTTAACGCTAAAGTTAGAAATGTCAGAAAGAGACGTATGACAAAAGGGATGATTGGAGATTGGGTGAGGTTGCGTACCTGGAGCTATGAGTTGAAGACCGTTGGATCCTTGAAGCTGGCCAACGATGCAGGAATGGCTGGGGGAAGAGTCCAGACATGAATTTTCTTGAGCCGAATCTGAAACGATTTCTAGAGGATTGCAGAGTCCATGGTGATGGTTGGCACTACAAGAACAACAGGGTGAGTGATCTGCTGATTCGACATCTTTAATGGCTAGCTCATCATTTATACGAACTGCGGTAGTTCCCATCACTTTGCCATCAAAGTAAGCTGGAGGAGAATGAAGACAAGATACCGAAGGGGAAAGGTAGAGTGAGGCATCGACAAGAGGAGAATCGTGAGGGAAAGGCGAAGGAGGGGATGGGAGATATGAGTTAAGATGTGATGATGGAAGAGAAGAAATGGGAGGTGGAGCGTGTCTCGAATGAGACATAGGGGAGAGGGACCACACAAGAGAAGAAGAAACCTGATGATAGGGAGAAGGGAGGGGATTTTCTGACAAAGAGGAAGATACATGAGGATGCGCAGATGGGAGTGAAGTGGCAGGCATGGTACCGGGCTAGATTGGCACCACCAGATCATGTAGAGGAGCCTCTCTGCTAGTTCTAGAGATCAAAGACCAAAATTTCTTCTTTTGATTTTGTTCGCACTTGTATTTGATGCCTACGGCTCTAGCTTGAGATGTTGTATCGAGCCATGTCCACAGGTCTGGTCGAAGTGAGGAAGCTAGTTCCAAGTGCAGTGAATAAAGCCTGGAAAAAAGGTGGTGGATAGAGATCCTAGTGGATTTAATTATGGCACAAAGAAGAGAGAGACCAGCTTGATGGAAGATCTGTTTGGTATGGGGGTTGAGCAAGTGATGGCAGATTTTTACAAATGACGGTAAAACATTGGAGTCACGACACCGTTTTAGGAAAGCCAAGTCTGCTAACTTCTTTGCAAGCTTGATTCTCAAATTTTCTAGCTTCCTGGATTTGAAATGCAGTTCCCTCCCATGCAAGGTATCAATTAATAACATTCTGTTTCCACAGTCCATGATCATAAGTATTCAAGATTTTTGGATAAAACTATGTGCCATTTTTTTCATCAACGTTTCGGATCATACTCCATGGTCCATCATCAGGATGATTAGCAGATAGAGAGAAATGAAGAATAGATAGCAGACTTGGATATAAATAGGGGAAATGGAGGTGAGGGGAGGATGAGAGGCAACCAATCCAAAAAGATGAGAAAGTTAAGGGGAGGATCTTTTTGGATTGGTTGACTTTCTCATATTTTTGGATTGGTTGCCTCTCATCCTCCCCTCACCTCCATTTCCCCTATTTATATCCAAGTCTGCTATTTATTCTTCATTTCTCTCTATCTGCTAATCATCCTAATGATGGATCATGGAGTATGATCCGAAACGTTGATGAAAAAAATGGCACACAGTTTTATCCAAAAATCCTGAATACATATGTGATATGTTGTGTATCCCTACAACTTGGGGTGTCAAACGCTTTGATGAGGAAGAGATGGAAAGTTTTTGGAAAGCCAGAACCAAGAAGGGAAGGTTTTATGAGGATGAAATGAAGGAAAGAACAGAGAGATCACTTTTTTTTCCTCTTGTGTGTAGAAAATTCAAGAAAGACACACAATTTGTTTTCTCAATGCTAGCCTAGATTTACAACCTTGATGATGATGTAGATGTCGGATCATGGAGTATGATCTGAAACGTTGATGAAAAAAATGGCACACAGTTTTATCCAGAAATCTTGAATACATATGTGATATGTTGTGTATCCCTACAACTTGGGGTGTCAAACGTTTTGATGAGGAAGAGATGGAAAGTTTTTGGGAAGCCAGAACCAAGAAGGGAAGCTTTTATGAGGATGAAATGAAGGAAAGAATAGAGAGATCATTTTTTTCGTCTTGTGTGTAGAAATTTCAAGAAAGACACACAATTTGTTTTCTCAATGTTGGCCTAGATTTACAACCTTGATGATGATGTAGAAGTCTATCCAAAAACTATGTGCAGTCTTTTTGGATTGGTTGCCTCTCATCCTCCCCTCACCTCCATTTCCCCTATTTATATCCAAGTCTTCTATCTATTCTTCATTTCTCTCTATCTGCTAATCATCCTGATGATGGATCATGGAGTATGATCCGAAACGTTGATGAAAAAAATGGCACATAGTTTTATCCAAAAATCTTGAAGACTTATGATCATGGACTATGGAAACATAATGTTATTAATTGATACCCTGCATGGGAGGGAACTGCATTTCAAATCTAGGTAGCTAGAAAATTTGAGAATCAAGCTTGCAAAGAAGTTAGTAGACTTGGCTTTCCTAAAACGGTGTCATGACTCCAATGTTTTACCGTCATTTGTAAAAATCTGCCATCACTTGCTCAACCCCCATACCAAACGGATCTTCCATCAAGCTGGTCTCTCTCTTCTTCATGCCATAATTAAATCCACTAGGATCTCTATCCACCACATTTTTGCCAGGCTTTATTCGCTGCACTTGGAACTAGCTTCCTCACTTCGACCAAACTTGTGGACTTGGCTTGATACAACATCTCAAGCTAGAGCCGTAGGCATCAAATACAAGTGCGAACAAAAGAAAAAGAAGAAATTCTAGTCTTTGATCTCTAGAACTAGCAGAGAGGCTCCTCTACATGATATGGTCGCGCCAATCCAGCCTGGTACCATGCCTGCCACTTCACTCCCATCTGCGCATCCTCATGTATCTTCCTCTCTATCAGAAAATTCCCTACCTTCTCCCTGTCGTCAGGTTTCTTCTCTTGTGTGGTGCCTCTCCCCTATGTCTCATTCGAGACACGCTCCACCTCCCATTTCTTCTCTTCCATCATCACATCTTAACTCATATCTTCCATCCCCTCCTTCGCCTTTCCCTCATGATTCTCCTCCTGCTGTTGCCTCACTCTACCTTTCCCCTTTGATATCTTGTCTTCATTCTCCTCCATCTTACTCTGATGGGAAAGTGATGGGAACTGCCTCAGTTCCTATAAATGATGAGCCAGCCATTAAAGATGTCGAATCAGCGGATCACTCACCCTGTCGTTCTTATAGTGCCAGCCATCACCGTGGACTCTGCAATCCTCTAGACATCATTTCAGATTCGGCTCAAGAAAATTCATGTCTAGACTCTTCCCCCAGCCATTCCTGCATCATTGGCCAGCTTCAAGGCTCCAACAATCTTCAACTCGCAGCTCCAGGTATGCAACCTTGCCCAATCTCCAATCTTCCCTTTTGTCATACGTCTCTTTCTGACATTTTTGACTTTAGCGTTAATTATGGTGCGTCCCCTCACAACGGTTGTCTTTCTCCTTAGTCCATGGTGACTGTGGGCAGTCGATCCAACCTTTCTTTTGTTAGTCCTCGAGCCACTATCCATCCTTTAACCTCTGATTTGGATCATACGGCCGATCCCATTATAGCTGGCTCCTCCTTCCCGCCGCCTTCTTTTGTCCTTGCTCACCAGTCATCCCCCTCGATCTCTTGTCCCTTTCAGTCCTCTCCCCTCATCAATTATGTCAACCTCCCCCACATCCCCCCCATTCTTTCACATCCTAGGATCCCTTCCATCCTAGCGTGTGATGGTAAGAAAAATAACAAAAGCCTCCAAATCGTTCATGATTGGGAAAACAAGTTGGTTATTAACCTTTCTAACACTCGTATTTGTCCTCTTGTTTTTAACTTTCTAAAAAGAGGCTTGGGCTACGCTATCTCCCCTCACTGTATTCCCTTCATGGATTTTCTCATTGAAATAGAAAATGCCATCCAATCTCTCCCTAATGGGGCTTCCGAAGAAATTTGTCAAGATTGCACTGTGGCCCTTAGACATGCTAAACCCCCCAAGCGCAATATTCCTAGATCTGAGTTGATCGCCTTCAAAAGCCTTATGAGCAATTCTAACTTGGTTATTTCTTAGGCTGATAAAGGCAATGCAACTGTAATCATGAACAAGCGGGATTACTTGTCCAAGATGCAACTCCTCTTATCAGATTCTAATAGCTACAAAATCTTGGACTCCAATCCTATCTCCAAATTAATCAAAAAGGTTAAAGCTGCCATTTTTGAGTCATCTTTTGATGATAACACCAAAAAATGGCTTTACCCATCCAAAGAAGTAACCCCTCACATCTATGGGGCTCCAAAAATCCATAAAGTTGGCACCCCCCTTAGACCCGTCATTGATACCATTAATTCTCCTACCTACCATTTGGCAACCCATCTTGCCAAACTTATCTCACCCCTCATTAGTAAATCAAACTCCTTTGTTAAAAACTCATCCCATTTTGTTGATTTCATCAAAGATAAGAAACTAGATAATAATGACATTCTGGTTAGCTTTGATGTTATCTCCCTCTTCACCAAAGTCCCCTTACATGACTCAATTGAGCTTATCAAGCAAAAAACAAGCCATGAAATTGCTTCCTTAGTTGAGTTATGTCTCAGATCTACCTTCTTTTCCTTCCAAGGTGTAATCTATGAACAAGTAGATGGGGTTGCCATGGGCTCCCCTCTCTCTCCCATCGTGGCCAACCTCTACATGGAACACTTTGAAGATATCGCCCTCCACTCGTTTCCCCTCAAACCCAAGTGGTGGAAACTCTATGTAGATGACACTAATATTTGTTGGTCTCATGGTCTTAACAAATTGGAAGAATTCCATTCCCATTTAAATAACATTTCTCCTCATATCTCTTTCACCAAGGAAATTGAATTAGATAACAAACTTTCGTTCCTTGATATTCTTCTCATTAAGAAAGTAGATGGTTCTTTATCTTGCTCTATCTTTCAAAAATCTACCCACACTGACCTCTACCTTCACTCTTCCTCTCACCATCACCCATGCCAAAAATCTGGGGTCCTCAAATCCCTAGCACACAGAGCTTTTGTAATTTGTGACAATGAGCACCTAGACCAAGAATTGGCCCACCTTACCCACGTCTTCTCATTAAATAGTTACAAAAGGAAACAAATCAACAGAGCAATCTTCCAAGCCAAAGCGAGGCTTAACCTCCAACCGTCAACTCCCCACCCCCCTTCCTTCCCCTTAACCACCCTCCCCTATGTCGAGGGTGTCTCACAAAAAATTGCCAAGATCCTCCTCAAAAAAGGCATCAATTACACTTTCAAGCCTATCTTCACTATTAGGAATCACATTCCTTCCCCAGAAGACCCCCATGATCATTTCCTCAAACCCGGTGTTTATAAAGTGTCGTGTTCCTATGGTATCCCCTACATTGGAGAAACAGGACGATCCATTAACACAAGAATCAAAGAGCATTGTGCTAACATAAGACATGAACGTACCTCCAAATCCGCTCTAGCTGAACACTCCTCCAAGACGAAGCACCACATCGCCTTAGAAGACACCGAAATATTTTTTACTGAAGATAACTTCTTTAAGAGAAAACTCAAAGAGGCCATTGAAATCAACAATCACCCCTCCAACCTTAATTGGGATGGAGGTTGGGCTTTGAGTTACTCTTGGAAACCCCTTCTCAATAACCTCAATGCCCTCTCTCCTGATCTATCATAATCCCCTTTCTTTCATCTTGCTTAGCGTCCCCTGCCTCATCACCCCCTTGCCTCACTTTTTTCCTCTCTTTCTTCTTGTCATTGTCTTCTTTCTTGTTTCCTTTTTGGTCTTTCCTTTTATTTTAACTTGCTAGTTCTTCTCTTTTCGTGTTTTGTCTCAATTTTGGTTGCTCCCTTTCATTTTCTTATCACTTTCTTCCTTGGCTTGTGGAATTTGATAATCTTTGTTTTCTTTTTCTTTTATTTCTTTGTATTCCATGTCCTCAATTTTGCCTCATTTTAAGATTTTTTATTATTTTTATTATTTTTTTCCTTGTTTTAATTGTTTTATTTTGTGGTTTAATTGTCTTAACCTTTTCTTTGTTCTTGGTTTTTTGTTTATATTATTTTTTGTTTTATCTATCACAATTCTATTATTATTTTATCTTCACTATTCCTTCATTCATTGTAATCCCGTGCTTGTTTTATTATTATTTTGGCTCTTCTTGAGGTTGTTTTATTATGGTTCTATCTTTCTTTTTTGTATAATTCTTTCCTTGAATGCATTCCTTTTCATTTATAATTGGTGACTTATTTTATTATGGTATTGATTTATTTGTTAGAATTCATGACTTTAATTTTTTTTGGCATTATTTATCGACTCTTGTCTTCTTGCATTGGATGTTTCATTTATTTCCTTCGTGTTCTTAATCTTATTTTGTCCTTTCAATCTCTTTTATAATTTTTTGTCTCCTATTAAATTTCTCTCTATTGGTTTTTTTCACTTATTGTTTTCTTACTATTTTCTTTGACTTTAGGGTTCTTATGTCCTTTGTTAAATTAGTTATGTGTTTTTCTAGGTTTTCTCATTAATTTTCTTCTTTGCAATTTCTCCATTTATTTTTTTCTCCTCCCTTTGACTTTCTCATATTTTTGGATTGGTTGCCTCTCATCCTCCCCTCACCTCCATTTCCCCTATTTATATCCAAGTCTTCTATCTATTCTTCATTTCTCTCTATCTGCTAATCATCCTGATGATGGATCATGGAGTATGATCTGAAACATTGATGAAAAAAATGACACACAGTTTTATCCATAAATCTTGAATACATATGTGATATGTTGTGTATCCCTACAACTTGGGGTGTCAAACGATTTGATGAGGAAGAGATGGAAAGTTTTTGGGAAGCCAGAACCAAGAAGGGAAGCTTTTATGAGGATGAAATGAAGGAAAGAACATAGAGATCACTTTTTTTTTCCTCCTGTGTGTAGAAAATTCAAGAAAGACACACAATTTTTTTTCTCAATGCTGGCCTAGATTTACAACCTTGATGATGATGTAGAAGTCTATCCCTTTTAGATGGGCTTGAATTTCATACTTAAACAAGAGAAAAGTTAGAAGTATTATGATTTTGCTGATGCAGTAGCCAAAAGAAAGCTAGAGCAATTGAGGACCTATGATACTGAGTATAAATTCAGGTATTCCTTTTTCCTGGTTCACTTGACTTTGCATCAAAATTTTGAGTTTCCAGAGAGAAGTTTTTCATTATCAAGGTTCAATGTAAAGGGTTTGTATTAGCCAATTTTGGTATGGAATCATGTACTATCAAGAACATGGGATTACTATTGGTTTGTGGATTATTTTATGAGGCTAATACTTCAAGATTTTCTCCCACACCCTATGGGACACTTCTCTCCTGAGGTCTTGTAATGGATGAAGGTTTCACTGACCCTAATGTATTATTTTCTAGGTGAGGATTTCACTTTTATCAGATTCCATTGTTTTGCTAGGGAGCCTTTTAGCTCCCAAAATTTGTAACAGATAGAGTTTTTTCTTTGGAGGCATGCCATTAGGAAACCCTTTCTAACAATTCATATGGTGCTAGAAGGCATAAAAAAAGGACTTACCTAATCCCCCTTAGCATTTCCTATAGTCAGGTGAAATTGGGGAAACAGAAGGCGAAGGGTGAGCTTACAAAAAATAAGGCAATCTTAGGCTTGGTTCTAATTTGTGACATGTGGGACTACAACCTGACAAGGCACCTCCTAATTTAGAAACATGAGAGTTGGGAGTATTTTGAGTCGAGGAAAAATCTAACCAAAGAAGGATTAGATGTATACATTGACTTGGCTAACATACCAATCAAATGACTAGTGTAGACACTTAAAATTGACCTAGGCCTGAAAGCTCTATTTTTAACACTTTCCTCCTAGCATAATTATGACATTTAATTATGTCCTTGGTCCACATTTGACTATTGATTAAATAATTCATAATTATTTAATTAATTCATATCCTTTTATTCTTCATGATTATTAAATAAATAAATTTTATTTATTTATTAAATATGTCATTAATTGTCTAAGTCTTCCCCTAATTAAATAAATTTCTTAATTTATTTAATTACCTTTCTTCATTTATTTCTTCTGATTATTAAATAAATAAATTTTATTTATTTATTTAATATGTCACTAATCCTCATAATTAAATGAATTTATTAAATTATTTAATTATTAATCATATCTTCTAAATTAAATAATTATCTTTAATTATTTAATCGTCAAAATTAATATTTCCCTCATTTTAAATAAATGAAATTATTTAAAATGATATTACATTCTTAACTGACAGTCCATTTTGGTAAATAATCTAAAAATTGATTATTTATTATGTCACAAAAACCATATTTTGAATTAATTTAATTCAAAATGGTAACTTTCCTCCAAAAATCAAGTAATTGAGAAAATTATTGATTTTTCAAATCTAATCTTTAGTTCAACTCTTATCTTCTATATTTTTTTTGAATCTCACAAATCAGGCAGTCTTTATCTTCTTGATTTTTGAAAATCTTTATTTTTCTAATTAATTATCTCATCTATTCTCCACCGCCGATTTGATTTTATCAAATGACATCTGGGCCACTCATTTAACAATCTTTCCCTAACCCTAATTAGGGATTGTCACATTAAATCTTTTCCTCTTATTTTAGGTCTCTATCGAAAGTCAATCTCATCTGTCCATTCAAAATTACATTTTCTATAAAATGCTATTTTGCTCACATTTTTAGATTATGCACATGAATTTCGTTATTCTGACACATTAATGCTTAGAGGTTGTTTGGATTTTTAGAGTTATTTTTATCATAGGCATAGGCATAGTCATTATTTAAATCCTTCAAAGCTTGTGTAGGACTTAGTCTTTATTTTCAAATTGCTCATACGTTCGATCTGAGGGCAACATTTACAGCAAGTTAGGAGGTACTATGAAGAGGAATCATGGAAGCTTCAACGATTATCTGGTATAAACATTTATTCTTTTAGTTTTCAATGTACTTCATAGTTCTTTTGGTTTATATGCATTGTTGATTTGCTAACATCTAACAACCTAAAAATTAACCCTTAGATACAACTAGCATAACTGAATTTCTATATAGTGCAGGCAGAGTATCATAGGAATATCTTGATGGGTAAACCCCTTAGCACATAATTGAAACATAAGGGTTGGTCAAAAAGGAAGAAGGAAATTTTCTAGAGGTTTTGACAAGAGATGAGGTACCTCAATGCCCTGTTCATAGAATTGCGGCCACATGATAAAAGGTTTGAAAAAGTTTAGGATGTAGAGGCTGATATCAACAATAGCAATCCAAAGACTAGTCATGAGATCGAAAAGGAGGAGCTTCTATGTCATGCTTCCTAGCCTTAGGAATGAGACAAAAGAAAAATATTGAGGCAAAAGGACTCACAAGTGATTTCCTATGTTAGTGCATCAAGCAAAGGTAAAAGAAACCAATAGTCCCAAAGAAGGTCCACTATGGTTATTGAAGGCCAAGTTTTGGTGGGATTGGCCGCCAAAGGATCAGAACAAACTAGTTCCAATCATAAAAAGAGAAGATGAGTCCAAGATCTAGGTAGATCAGATGCAACATTTTGTGGAGAACTGGAGTTTACTCTGCAAGGAATTTTGATCATCCTAGCCCAAGTAAGTTTCACTCCCTCTCTTCTTTCTTCCTCTACATCTCTAGTTACTCCCTTGCCCCCATCTATAGAGAAGATTCCTTCATCTGTAGACCCTGATTATTTTCTCCTTAATGAAGCTCCATCTATTTTCAATAATGAACCTTGTGAAGTAACCCCACGTGCCAAATGAGTAGCATCCACTTTGACTTCTATTGATTCTTTGATCGCCATGTCAAGGGCCCCCATCAAAATAGCTTAAACATTCATGTTTCTCATTACTCTAGGTCCATCCACTTCCAAGAAAACATTTCTCCTTGTTCCCATTTCTCTTCTCACCCTGATTGGTTTTCCCCTTACCTAATCCCAATTTGGTATCCTACAATTTTCCATGATAACACTCCCATTTGCTTCCCCGCATGCTCATATATCTGAGGTTTCTCCTTCCATCACCATTTTTTATTTTCCTCCAAGTGCTTCCATTGCTACACAAAGCATTGATACTCCTCAGAGTCTCCAAGAGCATTTTGATGAAACCAAGTAGCCCTGACAGGCTAGAAAGCAGAAATGACAGTTAAAGAACGTCATGCAATCGACTACCAAGAAAATTGAAGCTTGCTTCAATGAAGAGTGAAATTATTTGTTGATCACTACCATGAAACCTCTCATGTCTATTTTTCCCTTAACACACACACCTCATTCAGAATGGGGACCCTCTCTTTCCTTTGCCTTGCTAGGTCACTTTTGGCTTTGCCTCATTTTACGTGCCCCTATTTTGGTGTTCAAAGTGGTCAGTAAGCTCTTAGTGGTGTCTTCCTAAACTAGCCATGTTCTTTTCCCCCTCAAATTTCAAGGTCTTTTGTCTTGGTAAGTCCCCAGTTGTTGTTTTCCTTAGTGTTTTAGGAATTGGAATCCCTCGGGCCCTGTAGGTCCACCCTCGTGAGCTACCCCTAGTGGACTTCTCTACTGCATTCATCGTGCCAAATGACTGAAGGACCCCATACTTCGACAGTCCAAGACCTGCCACTTTGATTGTCATTCCCCCATGTTTCTAATAATTAAGCCTAAACAACCATCCTTTAGACCCATTGGGTCTACCCTTTCGCAACTTCATTTCCATTTCAAAAGGGTCTTTCTCGAGCAACTTCCCTTCCATCAGGTTCTGGGGTATCTTCATCGCCTATTTTCTACCAAACTTTCAGATGACCTTCCCCTGATGACGTTCTAACTATTAGGGACTGATCTCCTTGGCACCACTTGTTTATTGTCAAACTTGTAAGCATCCTTTAGTCGACGACGTTCTAACCTTCATAACCCAGATTCTTCAGCATTGGCCGATCATCACTACAGTTAAATGGCCATTTGTCGATGTCCTCCAGGTTGTCGAACCTCAACGCTCCCGTGGTTGATTTCAAATCGAGGCTCACCAACCTTTTTTCTGCCATATGAGCATTAATTGTTGGCATTTAGTGTCCTATTTTATATAAATAGTTGAGCCTGAGTTGTCATTTTCACTCACCAGTTTGTCATAACGAATCAGACAGCTACCCTACGATTTCCAACTTTGACCCTGATGGATCCCTGCATCAATTCAAGCCATTTTCCAACTGATCTCTTCACCTCCTTCATCGAGTTCTAGTGGTGAGTTGACCATCTTCCCTCCTATTGTGTTCTTCTTGGTTTACAGAAAAATGAACAAGTTTAAAAGGAGAAAAATGTGTTCCCTAGATAGAAGAAAACAAGGCACCCCAAACCCAAGTCATGAAATTTTGAGAAACCATTCAAAATCCCCTAATAAATGGCCACAAAACCTTGTCCTCTTGGCACCATTCCTCAACCAGAGCATTAATGCTTAGTGGATTCAGATATTCTCTTTTTCGTCGTCAATACTAGAAAACTGAACACAACTTACATGTGGTGAAATGCTCTTCTGGGTCAACTATTGCGGAAGGCTCCCATATTCCCGCCATTGAAACTTGATGAAAAATCACAAGCTAAGTGGACTCCGTCCATGCTGCCTAGACCCATGCTAGTGGAACTCCGTCCTCAGTGCACTACTTGAGGGCCACTGTTTCAAATGGAATTCTTATCCTGGCTCTACGATGCCTCAAACCCCAAAACCCTATCCACTAGTTGACCTCGTGCACTGACGATTATATTCCAAATGTATTTTGGGTTTCGGTGCACAAACCTCCATCCATGGGCTGCCATGGTAATATCTTTGTTCCTTACAAATTTCTAGGGGTATCCTTCTGCCCTCCGGGTCCCAATCATCTCACGACTACATGAATGAAATGATAAAAACACAAGGGCCCTAACCTTTAGTAGGTCAATCCCTCCGGACTTCCATCATCGGGACTCCATCCTGTCCTAACCATTATGAAGGGGAGAATTTCTTTCATCCCTCCGCTACCTGAGACCTGATCCTCTATTTTCTTATGAGCTTCCCCCAAGAGAAACAATGAAAAAATGGAAGCCAAGTCCTTGGCTGGGCCCGGTCCTTTGGATTGCTCCCATCAGAATTTCGCGTGCATTCTACCATTTCAAATAGAAATCTCCTCATGGCTTTCTGCCCCATTTGACCTAAACTACCCAAATGCTAAGGTATGATGTCAACCATTCTCTAGACTTGTGGGTCCCACCTGACGGAACTTCATCCCTAGAATGTTGTTTCACCAGAGCCATTCCAAACGACAAACCTTGACGGCCAAGCTCCTCCTTGACTCCGACCACCTAAAAGATGATCCAAATTCCTTCCAATCACCAAATGCTTTGATCCACATGCCAAATCAGCTTGTTCTCCTTAGTGGACCCCACAATCTTATCAAATCCTAGGGCAGGTGGAACCCTGCAAGGCGCCCTGCCTTGTTTTCCCTTCAAAGTAGCCATTAGCCCAGGGGAGTCCAACCGTTGGGGCCTGAGTCATCCAAAATCCCTCCTATGAACTACTAATCACAATCTGGATTATATGTTATATTTCTTAAATGTTGAATTATCCAATCTAACCCCGTTTGTAGGAATTTGACTAATGTTTCATTGTTTTCGTGCTTGAATATGCTCGCCCCTCCTTTTCCTACAGGATACATGGAATTAGGTGCAAGACCTTTGGGAGTAGCTATGGAGAAAGAAAAAGGAAATAAAATGGGAAAAGCACCTCGTGGAAAAGAAGATAAGGACCAAATGAAGTTTCAATTCTAGGGGGAACCCTTGAAATCCAAAGTCACCATAGAGTGGAAGGAGGTCTCTAACACAAACATTAGACACATAAACATCAACGAGTTCAAGTAGAGGGATAGGATCAACCCTACGAAAGAGAATGCAAGACTAATCAAAAGCAGTGGAATAGCCAAAGTTGTAGGCTTTCCTCCTGCTCTTGTCACCCTTGAACTAGTAATGGCCTGTAGGGAGGCATACCAGCAAGAGAACCGAACGATAGTGGATAAAGATGGAAACATGTTAGCTAATATGTCTTCACACGCAATAACTAGAACCTTTCATATCCATACCTTTAGGGAAATGGAAATACCAACCAAGGCTGATGGAAAGGCAATGTGGGAGGAGGACCCACTTAAATGTAAGAAAATCATAAATTATTTTTGGCTCAAGGAGAAGAGGGGCAGTGCTACCAAGGTTCCCCAAGAATTGTTCTGAAGTGATTTTTATGAAGATTGCCATGATTTGGTAACATTGTTAAGTAGGGTAATGGGCCTCCCAATGGCTTCCTATTTCCAAGAATGGATGGTCTACTTTGTAGAAGAGATTCTCCATGGAGAAGAAACCAATTTTTACTGGGGTGGGATAATCAGTGACTGCTTCCATGAACAGTTTATGGCTATTAAGAAGATCTCCAAATTCTACATGACATCCTATTTGGTCTATTCATTGGCTGAACATAGGTAATACAGAGGCTTGTTCAAAGCTCCAGATGGAGAACCTAGTAGGGAACTAAAGGTTTATGAAAAATACCCCCAACTGCAATACAAGAACTTCAAGAAAGATTACTACAGGGTCAATGACCCTTTCATAGGTCATATCATCAGATTTCTCAAGGGTGACTTTAAGAGGTGCGTCTCCCACAACACCAACACATTTCTAAAGTAGTATTCCTTTTTGTTCATGTAGTACCCGAAGTTCACATATATTCATGTAGAAGGCTTCTTAGAAAGGCCAAACAAGCTACCCTGATATCTTAATGACCGGATAATACTATTGGAGCTCTCTCAGTAGCTACGGCATGTGCACACCCTCTTGAGAAGTAAACATAAGGTAGGGATTCCTTATCCCCTTTCTTTTAGCCAAGGGTTATATGAACGCCATACCTCTTAGTGTGCTAATAATTCAAAAAAGGAATTATCCAAATACCATTTGAGACTCCACACTACCCAACCATGGATGGATCCCTATGGCCATATCAAGAAGATGCTTGGACCTAAATATGCCCATCTACATAGCGTTGAGGATTTTTGGGCTAGTTGCAAAGATGAAAATGAAGTGTGGATGAGGCACTATATGTGGATGACCACATACTTTGTAAAGAAGGTCAATCTATTCCAATTACCTAACCAAGTGGAAGAAGATGAAAGCATGGTCATGGATCCAAGATATAATGCAATTGCTAATCTACCACTACCACTGATTGATTGGGAGAAGCAAGAGGTCAATGACCTTGATATTATAACCAATCCCGTCGAGGCTCGCACAAAAGAATGGATTGATGGGAAAGTTTCTTGATTGAAATAGCAATGGGTCACTTTAACCTATGAGGGGCTCAAAAATGAGCCAAGTAGAACAGACAGTGGGTCAGTTTCTGCCTCATAAGAAGAGACTTTGAAATCCCCTCTAGTTACTAGATCAAGGAAAAGAAAAAAATGTTGATGAACAACAACCCAATCCCAAGGTATATGCTAGAAAGGCTTTAGAAGGTGAACCTTCCAAAAAACACAAGTTTGGGAAGCATCATAGAGATGCTTGTTATTCAAGAAGATCCTCTCCATGAAGGAGAGGAAATGGGGAATGAGCAACTGAAATCTGCACCTTCTAGCTCTGCTATTGCTACCCCTCCACCTACTTCCCAGGTGTTGGTTGCTACTTTGCCACTTGTGGTGGACATCTCGGTCCACCTTTCTTCTTCTCCACTTACCGGGTAGGTTGCGATGATTGACTCTTCTTCTACCACCACCTCTGTACTCTTGTCTACTTCCATGTCTCTAACCACATCTCTCTCATTAGTAACAATAATGATACCCATACCCACACTCTCCCTTCTAGAGGAATTCTCTCAGAACATGCTGAAGGTTCCTACAAAGCTTTCAAAAGTATTAATGAACCCATCTATTCAGGCTACCTTGGCACAGATTCTTGCTAGTATACCCGCATCCACTCCTCTAATTGAACCACCCAAAATGAAAGCCACAATGCAAATATCTAAGGAGTTAGAGAGGCAAGAAAAGGAAGAAACAAAGAAATTGGAGGAAGAAGTGGATGAATACCATGAACACCCAAAGCATCAACATTTACAAATTGATAAGGTAGTCCATGAGGGAGAGGAAATAGAATCCTCTGAGGGTGATGAAGAAGATTCTAGCACTAAATATATTGTAGAAACCTTCGATGCAGACCTAGAAGAAGAGCTAGCTCGATAGTTAAAGGATGTTGGAGAGGAAGTGGAAAGACCACCTTCGGAAGAAGAAAAAGAGTCTAGGGATAAAATGGAAGAAGACACTGAGCTTCCAACTGGGGAGAAAGAAGAAAGCCCCAAACATGGTGAAGAGGTGTTTTTCTTGGAAGGGGAGGAAAAAAAGAAAGAAAGAGAAAGATGTGCCAATTTGGAACGAGGAAAAAGAAAGTGAAGAAGACGCTGAAACCCACAAGATTCCAAAAAAAAGCAGCTTGAGGAACATGGGCATGAAGAAGAAAAAGAAGAAAAGGATACTGAAGGGGAGGACAACACCAAGGAACACATGCCCACCAAGTCCCCCATTAAGCACACAGTGTTCATATGAGAGACAAGGATGGAGTAGGAAGCTCCTGATGATAAAGAGATTGAATTTTTAAGGGATGAAGAAGAAGGTGATCATGAATCACCCAAGAAAGAGTCTCAGATACTGAATTGGCTGGAAAAGAAATTAGAAAAGAAAGCTCCTGCTCCAAGAGATCCAAGAGCAAGGTTAGAGGCCATCTTGGCCCGAGCTCAGATTAGAACCAAAAAAGAGAAGAATCCCAAGTTTAGATCTAGGTTGAAAATGGTTGCTTCTAGATCTAGGACCATGTAGGTAGCCACACCTGTGGTGGGAGAAGAAGGGATAAGTTACAACGTCTCCACTATCAACTTGGGGATAGCTTCTAGAGAGTAGAAAATAGATCATTTCAAGGAGTCAGTTGCCATCGTGGTGCATTTAATATAGCAGGATAAGATCTCCAAGGAAGAACTTAGGGCATAGGTGGCTAATTTGACAACCTATATCCAACAATGGTCATCTGTGGAAGAGATTACTATGACATCCTCAACTCCGCCACAAATGTTGTCCAAGGAGAAAATTGACAAGATTGAGAAAATAAATAAATAGACTAATACTATTGAGGATTGGTTCTAGCAAGTCTTGTATGCTGGAAACATGGGCATCAGTCATGCTGTCAGGACAACAAATAAATTCTTGGAAGTCCAAAAATCCCTTGAGGGAACAAGGAAGTTCTGTACTAATTTCCTAGGGATATATGAATCCACCTATCCTAAGATTTAGTTCATCCTCAAGCTGCCTCACAAAACATGGAAAGAATACCTTGCATTCACAGAAGATGATCACTACCTAGTGGATATATGGAAGCTAGATTTTGATCATAGAAAAGGGATATTGGAATAAGAACTTTGAAAAGTGTAGCCTTACATTGATTGGGCTAAGGACATTAGGGCCAATTGTGTTGAGAATCTAAAATTGATGACAGGTTATGATGTGCCTATTGTTGAGATCGATCTAAGAAAGGTAAGACCTCATTTCCATAAGAAAATGGAATATGGAATGTCAAGAGAGCTCATCATGGATTTCATGATTTTTTTTGCTTGGGCCTTCGCCCAATGTCAACAAGTCATGGATAATACAACTAAGTGTGATGAAGATTGGGATACACTTATGGGCTGATCTAAACAATGGAACTACCAAGTCTTCCAATCTAATATAATGGAGATCGAGAAACTTTGGGAATTAATCAAAAAAAATTAAAGTATGCCACTTTGAAGAAATAGGAAGGAAACTCGATCATTGATGAAAAACTCCTCATAGTATAGCTAAAGCAGAGGAAATCAACAAAAGACAAAAATGCTACAATGCTACCACAAGAGGAAAAAATAGGGAAAAGACAAGGAATGCATTTTAAAATGTAATATATTTAGGGGTAGGTGAAAACCTACTTTGTAGTGAATCTTGGCCACATAATGCAAATCAATCCTTGCCATTCACTTTGATTTTTGAATGCTATAAATAGGGGGTCTCCTCTCATTTTCAAAGGAGAGATGGGTTATTGTAATGACATGTTACTAAAATTTTAATAGAAGTTCATTGGCTTTTGGTGGACTCTTGAGTTTCTATCACTTGTTTCATGATTCATCTCCCATAGTTGATTTAGTTAGCTTTACTATGTTGTTCTTCATGGTTTTAGATTACTTTGGTAGATTAGTTAATGTTGTTCAATGTTTGTGCAGATTTTTTCTGTGTTGATGCCTTTCTTTTCCATACTTTTTGCTATTTACTGATGGTAGATAGCTGTGCAAAGTTATTCTTGACTTAAATTGAAAATTTAAATTTTCTCCAAATTTTTATCTTTTGTTCATGCATTTTTATGGTGAATGAATTGTAGAACAATTGCAGTCCTTAGAAGCTAGCACAAGTTTCATGATACTATGAGTTTTCTTGTTAAGTGAAATTATATTTTCGGGAAGCTATCCATAGTAGAACCCTCCATGATCACTGTTCATAGTTAGTTTCAAATATAGGAACCTCTTCTCTTCCCTACCTTTTTTTCCTTTTTTTTAATAGGTAACCTGTGCTAAGGTTCATTGCACATTGTAAAGTCAAATCTTAAGATAAAACATGAGTTTATGATTGTTCTTCAAACCTATAGCAAACTGCACTCTAACTTTCCAACTGAGGAACTCCATTTTAAGATTCATCTTGCATCCATCCCAAATTATGTAAGTCCTCCCTGTGATTACTAGAAAAATCACATCAAAAATCAACTAAGAAATTCGAAGCACTGTCAAGACCTGACATTAGAGACCTTGAGATAGTGTTCTGCAATTTGATTGTGGAAGATTGTATTTGAAGAGAAGTGATGCACCTATGCATTACCTATGTTGAGAAGTGCATAAAAAATACATCAACAAAACTTAACTACTTCTAAATGCAGTAGCTCAACTAAGCGAACTTCTGTACAATTCCCTTCTTCATAAAAATCATTGGTAAATTGGAGGGTGGGAATCTTCAAGTGGATTGGGAATATTGGCTCTAGTCTATAAACAAGATGGAATGGAAAATCATCAAGGGAAGCCTTGTGGTAGGTGCGATCTACCCAGAGGGAAAAACGGAGTTGGGAATGCCAATCCTTGGGATTCCTATCGAGCATTTTTTTTATTACAGTGATCAAATTCTTGTTGGTGGATTCTGCTAGGCCATTGCCCTAGGGATAGTAGTTGGATGAGAAGTTGAGGGAAATTCTGTAATCAAAGGCCCAATTGGAAAAATTGAGTGAAGAAAATTTAGGGCCATTGTCACACAATAATACATAGGGTCAATCAAAATGATTTAATATAAAAATTTTAAGAAAATTTGTAACTACCTTTGTTGTGCATTTCCTACATGAAATGGCTTTTGTCCATCTAGTGCAATAATCAGAAGCAATTAGAATGTACCTGTGTCATGTAGACAATGGTGGGCTTACCAGACCAATGAAGTGGAGACCCCATTGTGCAAACAACCTCACCTCCACAACTAGTTGTAGCAGGAAAACATTCTTCTCTTTGGTTGTGACGATCTGGCAGATGTGGCACATACGAACATAGTTGTGAGCATCCTTGAAGACTGTTGGACAATAGTAACCTACCCATACGATTTGATGCACGGTGGAAGGACTTGATCCATGACCGGTGCCAAACTTGTCATGAAATTCCCTCAAGACTCAGTTAGCTTCTTCTTTTCCAAGGCATCTTAGATAGACACCTTCATTATTCTTCTTATATAAAATGGATCCTTGTAGCATATAGTTGCTGCTCTTCAGCTTGAGGGCATGCTTTTGAACTCCCTGCAAGTGAGGTGGGAATTTTTAGTTCAGTAAATAATAGACTATGTCATCATACCACTCCCCTAGGGAAACATCCTCAAGCTGGTATTGTTGCACTATAAGTTCAGGCCCTGCTTGAGCTGCTATTTCAGCTATTGTTCGAGTGAGTGCCTATCCTCTTACTAATTTCATGGGCTGAATCTCCATGTCATATTCCTATAACAATGTAACCCACTTTTCTCTTCGTTCTCCTAGCTCATTTTGCATGAGTAGTGTCTTCACTTCTGGGTTAGGAACAATGGAAAACACCACCTTATTACGTAAGATGTAATTTCTAAACTTCTTCACTCCTTTAACAAGGACATACACCTATTTTTCCACTTTGTGATATCTTAGCTCAACATCTTTTAAGGGGGAACTCATGAAGGAAATAGGGTACTCATTCTCATCGTTGTCTTTGTGGGTCAAAATGTTGGCACATGAATGATCTAAAGAAAATGAATAGTTGTAGAGGGGCTTCAGATAGTCTAGGTTGACTAGCATAGGTGCTTCAGCAATTTCCTACTTAATTTCTTCAAAGGATTTCTTTTTTTGGGGGATCCACTCGATCTTAGCATCTTGTTTCAACATGGCACTGAGGGTCTTGACAATCTTAGCAAAGCCTGTAATGAACTTTCACACCAAGTTGATCTTTTTCAAGAAAGATTTGAGTTCTTTCTTTCTACCTAGCAGCTAAATCTTCAATAAGGACTAGATGCGCTCAGGGTCAATGGAGATGCCTCGCTCTGAGATAACATTCCCAAGCAATTTCCCTTCTGCTACTTCAAAGATGCACTTCTTTAGAGCAAGAGAAACGTTGAATTCTTGGCACCTCTAAAATACTTTGCACATGTCAGCGATGTGATCACTTCGCTTCTTAGAGAACACAGTCAAATCATCCATGTAGATGATTATACACTTTCCAATAAAATCTTTGAATGCGATGTCCATGGCATGTTGAAAGGTTGCACCAGCGTTGATGAGCCCAAATGATATTCTTCTAAAAGTGAAGGTTCCACACTTGGTGGTGAATGTTGTCTTATGGCGGTCTTCATACTATACCATCACTTGATTATACCCAAAGTACCCATCAAGGAAAGACATCATTTGTGAACCATTGATGATCTAAAGTACCTCATCCAATGATGGCACTAGATAATTTTTCTTTTTTGAGGCTATGTTCAAATTGTGGAAGTCTATCAACAATCTGATTTCTCTGTTCTTTTTTCTAACTAGGACCAAGTTGGCCACCCATGTAGAATGTCTAACTGGGAAGATAATTCTCACTGAAAGTAATTTCTATAACTCCTTGTAGATGATTGGTTCTAGAAAGGCATTAATAGGGAACTACCATTGGCGGAATGGTCTCACATCAAGCTTGAGGGGGATGGTGTGTGTTATGATGGAGGTGTCATAAGTTTTTAGATCTTCATAGCTCAATGCCACCACATCATGATACTTCCATAAAGTTTCCACAATCCCTTTCTTTTCTTCTATAGTGCACACTTTGCCAATAAAAAAAATCTTGACTTCCTCGGCTATCCCGAGGTTGTAAGTGTCACATTGGTTACTTATGGCATCCCTCTTTGTTTGTTGATCCTGATCTCTAATCTGATCCAAATCAAATATGCGCTCAAGCTGAACCATACCTCTGGGGATAGTGCTTTTTTTGATGTTAATAACCCCTTCTATATCTAATTTAGCCTCTTTGGGATCTGCTTCATCAATGATTTGTGTGGAAAACACATCAGAGCTCATGATGAATTCTAAGATATGCTTATCATCATTGAATACCTAGAAGTGAGTGAAATTGTTCAGAAGAGATGGTGTGGAAGCCAATTACACAGTGAATTTCTTGAGGCTAGATAAGGAGAGGGGTTGCAAAGTACTAGCTGCCTGAGCCAAAACATCAGCTGTTTGATTATGGGAATGTGGGATCAACTATATATTAAATGCATCTAGTCCTTCTAATAGATCCTAGACCCTATTCCTATAGTTTTTCAACCTTCTATCATGGCATGAGTACAATTCTCTAACTTGCTTGACTACCAACTTGGAATCACCAAAAACTTGCAGCATTTTAACATTCTTCCTTAAGGCCATCAAAAGACCATGCACTAAAGGTTCATATTCTGCTACATTATTGGTACAATAGAATTGAAGTCTGTGGGCAGCAAAATAGTTCCTACCCATAGGATTGATTAGCTCGAATCCAGAACTAACTCCTTGCTTTGACTTAGATCCATCAAAGTGTAATGTCTAGAATTTGGAAGGCTCTTTTCCTCTAGGGCCAATAATGCATTCATTACCTTTAGGTGGTGAGTTGTCATCTGCAACTTACAAAATATGTATTGATTCAATATGATTTGGGGCAGTCTGCTCTGCTAGCATCTCCTTTGAGGAGAGACTAGTCTTTTGACATGTTTCATTGCGATCTGGCACAAGTAGTGTTCAAACTCAGAGTGGGCAATGTTGTGTACCCTACACCAACTTGGCAGTAAAAGGTCTTGGAAATCCATTCTCACCCCTAGAATATGTTGATTTTGTATGCATCTTTGCATAAAGTATCAGAAACCATCTAGCAATCCTAAATTTCCATCTTCATAAGGTTCTTCTTCCAGTTCCACTAACATTTATGTCCTTTGAGGCACATGGACCAAGTTTGTTGGAGGACTGCATTGCACCAAGAAGACCTCTATAGGTATTTCTTCTTCTTGTGGCTCCGCTTTTTCTTGATAAGTAGAGGGGCAGTATTTTCCCAATTCTATTTCCACAAATAACACTTCATTGGTGGTGGTGTTGTATTCCATGATCATGAATTTCATATGTGGCTCTCGATCTATGTGAATCTGATTTGGAAACCCCTTCCATGGTAGCCACATGTGGGAAAAATCTATTGTAGCATATCCATTCAATGCACGAGTGAAGTCTCATCCCAAGATGATTCCATACATATCTAGGATATCCGCAACTTGGATATCAATAACTTGTTGCACCCTTAGATCCACAGCAATCTACATTGGGATCTGATTCATTTCTCTAATGATGTTTACTTCAATTTTTTCCAATTGGTTCATCTTTCTTCTTGAGGGAGTGGAGGTAATCCCAAGAGCTCTACATACTGCTAAGGGCATGACATTGGTTGATGCTCTGGAGTCAATCAAGAAATTGTGCAAAATATTTCTGAATATGTGGATGGTAGTAAGGAAGGGTGGTGTTTCCACCTTTCCTTAGAAGAGGCCCGTGGGTGTATCTATCTGAGCTACTTGAGCTTTATTATTATCATTAACCTTGTCCTTAGTCTACTCAGAGGGATGATCCTTGGGTTTTTTCCTATTGTTCTGATTTAATTCCTTGACAGGTTGCTTACCTGTCAACTGAACTTGAGGTGGATTAGCCTTCTTGCCATGAATTTGCTGAATAACGGGTTCATTTGGAGGATCTTCGAAAGAAACTCTCTTGGATGATAATTATTGTGTTGCCTTTGAAGATGGGGTTCCATTAATAACTCTAAAGAAGGCATGTCTAATAGCTGGGACCTTAAGTAACTCAAAGGAAAATAAGCTGATTTTCACCCTTTTGAACTCCTCGGCAACGTATTAGCCTATTTGTTCAATTTTAGATTTGAATGCTTAGCCTATGGTGGAGCTAGTTGGTTGGGCTTGTGTTTGGCTTGACCAACTTTGGGGTTGACCTTGAGGCTGATTCTGTGGTTGGCTTTGAGGTTGATTTAATGACCTATCCTTGTTGAGATATTGAGTGGGCACATGGGGTAAGCCATGATTATTACTGGCATTGGGATTAGGTGGAGTGCTAAAGTTTTTGGGCAGAATGGAAGTAGTAAAAGGTTCGCCCATTTGCCTATTCCTAAGGTAGTAGGGATTCACTCTTTGATGGAACATTTGAACCTCATCTACATATGATTCTTCCTCATCTACTGGACCATTGTCTATAGAAGCAAAAAGATGAGACAAAGTTTATTCATTACTTACCTCTTGCACTTCTTCATTCTTGGCATCAATGATCTTAATCTCAGGCTCATTGCAGTCGCTCCGCGGGAATGGGGCTTGGTTGACTACGAGAAAGGAGGATTCATAAGGCTCAGATGGAATGAGGTCTTTGACTGTCAACAACATTTTGGACCTCTATTTGAAAGATTTCTACGGATGTCTAGAATTAGGGGAAATCCAGCTTAGAATTCCTACTTGACTTATGAATTTGGCACCATCCAGATAAGGTAGCCTTAGTGAGGTACACTCTACTAGTTGTCTCTCATTACTGGAAGGTTGATCAAGAGGAGTAGGAACACTCCCATTGTTGGGCCTTGAATTTGACATTTGGTTCTACCTTTGGGAGGGTCTCCTTTCAAAAGTTTGATTGAAATTTTGCGCCTGTTCATAATTCTATCCTGAAGAGGTACCCACTTCACAGTTATCCCTACTATCTCTATTATCTCCATTGTCTGGATTGAGATTATCCTAGAGGTTACATTTGGAGGCCTATAATTGATTATTCTAATTTCTCAGGTGTGTCATCTCCACGAAAATTTTCTTGATCATTTCAGTCAGCTCCTCGAGTCAGTCTTTCTCAGTGTTACTTGGCAATGACACTTGATTTTGAAGAAAAATAGGTAGGACAACTAGTTGATTTTGTTATGCTAGAGGAAATTTGGGTCCTAGTAGGTATAATGGTGGTTGAGGAATTTGAGAGTATGCCTGCTACTATTGGGAAGCTTGAGGGTAGGTCTACTATTGTTGACGTTGAAAATACGAAGTAACGGGAGGCGCCTGGTTCATTGGTTGTCCTGGATGTGGGACTATGGGTAGTTGAGGCACTTGGTTCATAAGAGGTGTCTGATGAGAAAAATATTGGTTGAGCCCTTGAACCTGCATCAGATGAGCCACTAGACCTAAAAAGGGTAGTGGACCAGAATTTTTTTCCCCTTAACAGGTACTAGCGATGACTTCCTCTGAATAGGCATCCACCAACCTTGTAAGTGGAAGACACATTCTTTTTACCAATGTTCACATAATATTGTCTAAAGTTGCATAATAGATGGGTAGGGAAAGGACATATTTGAGCACATTTGGAGCTTGAAGCCTCATGTAGGCATGATGTAAATGATCATTGAATGAGCTGATTGGTTCATTGATTTCCCTATGGAAAGACATAAACTATTGGTAGAACTCTGAAGGGCTGATCAGAATTTTGTATTTATGTAGGAATACATTCATCATAAGATCCCATGAAGTAATGGACCCCCTCAATAGATTGATATACCAATAAAAATCTTCTTCTCCTAGCAAGTATGGAAAGAGCTAACACGCCACATCATCATGATCGACCTACATATCATTGATTGTTGTTTTAAATATCTTAATATGTTCCTCTGCAATTCTTTGTGGATCGTGAGGATTAAACTTTGTACAAAATATCTTTAAAATATTGGGCATGTCATGGTAAGCATTGAAGTGCAATGGAGAAGGGTTTTGTGCTAACCAAGCCATGAGGGGAGGCAGAGGTGGTACTTGTTGTTGCAGGACAATGATGTGGGGCTGCACAAAGGCAACGAAAGTTGGGACTATTCCTTGGACTTAGAAGGCAGTGGTGGAGGCCACTCCCCGACTGTGGGAAGGATGAGGCCCGAGGTAGTTTGGAGTGGCTAAGTGGAGGATGGATGAAGGGTGGAGGAAGGTGAAGGTGGAAGGGAAGTGGAAGAGATGGAAGAAGAGGAAGAGGTTGTGTCTCCTCCCTTGGTTCACTTAGCCCTTGTGGGGGGCTGCAACTCTTAAAATTTCCATTTGTTTGGTGTTGACCTTAGAACTCTTTGGAATCTTTCGGGGGAAAATGATCCAATTCAATCCATCTTAACTCAGCCCTCCTTCTAGTGCCAGTTCTATTGATGTGTTTTTATGTACTTCTTAACACAGGTAATGCATAGGTGCATCACCTCTCTTGAAAGACAATCTTCCACAATCAAATTGCAGAACACTATCCCAAGGTCTCTAATGTCAGGTCTTGAAAATGTTTGGAATTTCTTAGTTGATGTTTGATGTGATTTTACTGGTAATCACAGGGTGGACTTATGTAATTTGGGCTGGATGTGAGATGAATCTTGAAATGGAGTTCCTAAGATGGGAAGTTAGAGTGCAGTTTGCTGTAGGTTTGAAATACAATCATAAACTCCTATTTTATCTTAAGATTTAACTTTACAATGTTTAATGAACCTTAGCATAGGTTACTTATTAAAAAAAATGGAAAAAAGGTAGGGAAGAGAAGAGGTTCGTAGATCTGAAACTAACTATGAACAATGATCATGGAGGGTTCTACTATGAACAACTTCCTGAAAACAAAATTTCACTTAACTAGAAAACTCAGAGTATCATAAAAATTGTGCTAGCTTCTAAGGACTGAAAACATTCTACCATTCATTCACCATAAACATGCATGAACAAAAGATAAAAATTTGGATTAGATTTCAATTTAAGTCCATACTAACTTTGCATAGCTATCTACCATCAGTAAATAGGAAAAATTATGGACAAGAAAGACATCAACACAACAAAAATCTGCACAAGCATTGAAGAACATTAACTAATCTACCAAAGTAATTTGAAACCATGAATAATAGCAAATTAAATCTAACTAAATCAACTAACTATGGGAGATGAATCATGAAACAAGAAATAGAAACTCAAGAGTCCACCAAAATCCAATGGACTTCTATTAAAATTTCTGCAGCATGTCATTACAACAACTCAACTCTCCTTTGAAAATGAGAGGAGACCCCCTGTTTATAGTCTTCAAAAAGAGAAATGAATGGCCAAGATTGATTTGCATTGTGTGGAAAAGATTCACTACAAACTAGGGTTTCACCTACCCCCAAATATATTACAATTTAAAATACATTCCTTGTCTTTTCCCTATTTTTTCCTCTTGTGGCAACACTATGGCATTTATGTCTTTTGTTGATTGCCTTTGATGTAGCTATTCTATGAGGAGATTTTCTTTGATGATCAGGTTTCCTTCTTGCTTCTTCAAAGTAGCATACTCTATGAACTTGTTGATTAACGCCTGAAGTTTCTCAATCTCCATTATACTAGATTGGAGCACTTGGTACTTCAATTATTTAGATCAGCCCATAAGTGTATCCCAATCTTCATCACACTTAGTTGTATTGTCCCTGACTTGTTTAAATTAGGTGAAGGCCCGAGCATCAAAATTAATGAAATCTATGGTGAGCTCTCCTGACATCCCATCTTCCATATTCTTATGGAAATAAGGTCTTACCTTTCCCAGATCAATCTCAACAGTGGGCACATCATAGCTTGTCATCAATTTCAGATACTCAACACAATTGGCCCTAATTTCCTTGTCCCAATCAATTTCAGGCTCCACTTTGCAAAGTACTTGTTCCAATATCCCTTTTCTATGATCAAAATCTAGCTTCCACATATCCACTAGCCAGTGATCATCTTTCGCAAATGTAAGGTCTTCTTTCCATGTTTTGTGAAGCAGCTTGAGGATGGACTCAGTCTTAGGATAGGTGGATTCATATATCCCTGGGAAATTAGTGAAAAACTTCTTGGTTCCCTCAAGGGATTTTTGGACTTCCAAGAATTTATTTGCTGTCTTGACAACATGATTGATGCCCATTTTCAGGCATACAGGACTTGCTGGAACCAATCCTTGATAGTCTTTGTCCAGTTCTTTCTTTTCTCAAGATTGTCAATTCTCTCCTTGGACAATAGTTGTGGTGGAGCTGAGGATGTCATTTGAAGCTCTTCTGTAGATGACCATTGTTAAAAATAGGTTGTCAAATAAGCCACATATGCCTTAAGTTCTTCCATGGAGATCTTATCCTACTGTGATGAATGCACCACCATGGCAACAAACTCCTGGAGATGATCTATTTTCTGCTCTCTAGAAGTTTCCCCCAAGTGTATAGTGGAGATTTTGTAACTTATCCCTTCTACCACCACTGGTGTGGCTACTTGCATGGTCCTAGATCCAAAAGCGTCCATTGTCAACTTGGATCTAACTTTGGGCTTCTCTTTTTTGGTGCTAATTTGAGCTCGAGCTAAGATGGCCTCTAACCTTGCTCTTGGATCTCTTGGATTAGGAGCTTGCTTTTTTGATGGATTTTCCACCCAATCGGGCATCTAAGACTCTTTCTTGGGTGATTCACAATTACCTTCTTCTTTGTCCCTTCTGACTTCAATCTCTTTATCATTAGGGGCTTCTTGCTCCATCCTTGTGTGTTCTCCTTCTTCTCTATTAGAGTATTAGATGAACCTTGTGTGCTTAATGGGGGACATTGTGGGCATGCATTCCTTGGGCCTATACTTCCCTTTAGTATCCTTTTCTTTTTTTTCTTCTTCATGCCCATGTTCCTCGAGCTATTCTATTTATGGACTCTTGTGGGTTTTAGCCTCTTTTTACTTTCTTTTTCCTCATGTTGGGGTGGCACATCTTGGTCTTTCTTTTTTTTTTCTTCCTTCCCTTCTGAAAAAGGAACCTCCTCACCATGTTTGGGGATTTCTTCTTGCTCCCCAGTTGGAGGTTTAATGCCTTCTTGCATTTTATCCCGAGACTCTTTTTCTTCTTTGGGAGGTGGTCTTTCCACTTCCTCTCCAACATCCTTTAGCTACCAAGCTAGCTCTTCTTCTAGGTCTACATCAAAGGTTTCTACAATATATTTAGTGCCAACATATTCTTCTTCATCATCCTTGGAGGATTTTGTTTCCTCTCCATCATGGACTACCTTACCAATTTGTAAATGTTGGTGCTCTGGGTTTTCATGGTAGTCATTTGCTTCTTCCTCCAATGCATTTGTTGCTTCCTTTTCTTGCCTCTCTAACTTGAATATTTTCATTGTGGATTTCATTTCAAGTGGTTAATTTGGACGAGTGGAGGCAGGGATAATAGCAAGAATTTGTGCCAAGACAATTTGAATAGATGGGTTCATTAACACTTTAGAAATCTCCATAGGAACCTTCTACATGTGTCGATAGAATGGCTCTAGAAGGGAGAGTTTGGGTATGGGTATAGTTGCTATTACTAATGAGAGAGATGTGGTCAGAGACATGGAAGAATAAGAGAGTGGAGAGGTGGTGGTGGAAGAAGAGTCAATCATCATGACTTGCCTAGTAGGTGGAGAACAAGCAAGGTGAACCGAGATGTTCACTACATGCGAGGAAGTAGCAACCAATGCTTGGGAAGTAGGTGGAGAGGTAGCAATAACAAAGCTGGCAGGTGGAGATTTCGGTTGCTCAACCCCTATTTCCTCTCCCTCATGGAGAAAATCTTATTAAATAATAGACATCTCTATGACGCTACCTGAAATGTTGTGTTTTTTGGAAGGTTCACGTTCCAAAGCCTTTCTAGCATATACCTTGGGATTGGGCTGTTGTTCATCAGCCTCTTTTCTTTTCCTTGATCTAGTAACTGGAGGGGATTTTGAAGTCTCTCCTGATGAGGTAGCAACTGACCCACTATCTATTACACTTGGCTCACTTTCGAGTCCCTCATAGGTCAAAGTGACCCCTTGCTATTTCAATCGAGCAACTTTCCCATCAATCCATATTTTTGTGCAATCCTTGACGGGCTTGGTTAGAATATCAAGGGAATCAACCTCTTTCTCATCCTAATCAATCAATGGTAGTGGCAGATTAGCAACTACATTATACTGGGGATCCATAATCGTGATTTGATCTTCTTCCACTTGGTCAGGTACTAGAAACAAATTGACTTTCTTTACAAAGTATGCGGTCATCCACATAGAGTGCCTCATCTGCACTTCATTGTCATCTTTGTAACTAGCACAAAAATCCTCAACACTATGTAGATGGGCATATTCAGGTCCAAGCATCTTCTTGATATGGCCATAGGGATCCATCCATGGCTAGGTAGTGTGGAGCCTCAAATGGTATTTGTCTAATTCCTTTTCTGAATTGTTAGCACACTAAGAGGTATGGATTTTGTATAACCCTTGGCCAAAAGAAAGGGGATAAGGAATCCCTGCCTTATGTTTTTTTCTCAAGAGGGTGTGCACATACCATAGCTATCAAGAGAGCTCCAATAGTATATCCAGTCATTAGGATACTGGGGTAGCTTGTTTGGCCTTTTTGAGAAGCCTTCTGCATGAATATATGTGAACTTTGGGTACTAGATGAACAAAAAGACATACTACTTCAGAAATGTGTTGTTGCTATGAGATACTCACCTCTTGAAGTCACCCCTGAGCAATTTAATGATATGACCTATGAAAGCATCATTCACCCTGCAGTAATCTTTCTTGAAGTTTTTGTATTGCAGTTGGGGGTATTTGTCATAAACCTTTATCTCCCTACTAGGTTCTCCATCTAGAGCTTTGAACAAGCCTCCGTATTACCTTTGTTCTTCTAAGGAATAGACCAAATAGGATGTCATGTACAATTTGGAAGTCTTCTTAACATCCATAAATTGTTCATGGAAGTAGTCATTGTTTATTTCACTCTAGTAAAACTTGGTTTCTTCTCCACAGAGAATCTATTCTACAAAGTAGACCATCCATTCTTGGAAATAGGCAGCCATTGGGAGGCCCATTACCCTACTTAACAATGTTACTAAATCATGGTAATCTTCATAAAAATTACTTTTGAACAGTTTTTAAGGAACCTTGGCTATACTGCCCCTCTTCTCCTTGAGCCAAAATTGATTTATGAGTTTCTTACATTTAAGTGAGTCCTCCTCCAACATTTCCTTGCCATCATCCCTGGATGGTATTTCCATTTCCCTAAAGGTAGGTATATGAAAGGTTCTAGTTATTGCTTGAGTGGACATATTAGCTAACACGTTTCCATCTCTGTCCACTATCATTTGGGTCTCTGGCTAGTATGCCTCCCTGTAGGCCATTACTAGTTCAAGGGTTGCAAGAGCGGGAGGGAAGCCTGTAGCTTTGGCTATTCCATTGCTTCTGATTAGTCTTGAATTCTTCATCGTAGGGTTGATCATGACCCTCTACTTGAACTCGTCAATGACTATGTGTCCATTATTTGTTTTAGAGACCTCCTTCCACTCTGTAGTGATTGTGGATTTTAGGGGTTCCCCCTGGAATTGAAACTTCATTTGGTCCTTAGTTTTTTTCCACTAGGTAATTTTCCCATTTTCTTTCCTTTTTCTTTCTCCACAGTCGCTCTCAAAGGTCCTACACCTGATTCCATATATCATGTGGTTAAAGGAGGGGTGAGCATAGTCGAGCATGAAAACACTGAAATGTTAGTCAAACTCTTGCAAAAAAGGTTAGATAGGATAATTTAGCATTTAAAAAATATAACATATAACCTAGATTATCATTAGCAGTTCACAGGAGGATTTTGGATGACTCGAGCCCCAGGGGTCAAACTTCCCTACACTGACAGCTATTTTGAAGGGAAAACAATGTAGGGTGGCTTGCAAGGTTCCACCCACCCTAGGATTTGGTCAAATTGTGGGTCCACTAAGGAGAATAGGCCATTTTGGCACGTGGGTCAAAGTTTGTTTGGTGATTGGAAGGCATTTGGATCATCTTTTAGGTGGTCAGAGTCAGGGAGGACCTTGCCTATCTGGATTTTCCATTTGGAACAAATCTGGTGAGACAACATTCAAGGCATGGAGTTTCACCGGGTGGGACCTGTGAGTCCAGAGGATGGTCAGCATCATACCTTAGCATTTGGGAAATTCGGGTCAAATGGGGTGGAAAGCCATGAGGGGATTGCCATTTGAAATAGTAGAATACATGCCAAAGTCCAACATGAGCAACCCAAAAGACCGGGCCCAACCAAGGACTTGGCTTCCATGTTTTCTTTGTTTCACTTGGGGGAAGCTTATAGGAAAACATAGGATTGAGTCCTAGGCAATGAAAGGATGAAGGAAATTCTCCCCTTTGTAATGGCTAGGATAGGAAAAAGTCTCGATGGTGGAAGTCTATAGGGAATGACCTGCCAAAGGTTGGGGCCCTTGTGTTTTTATCGTTTCATTTGCATAGTCATTGGATGATAAGGAACTGGAGGGTGGAAGGTTGCCACCATAAAGCTATAAGGAATGATGATATTACCACAGTGGCCCATGGATGGAGGTTTGTGCACTGGGACCCATAAGAAATTTGGCATATAATTGTCAGTGCACGAGGTCAATCAGCGAATAGGGAGTTGGGGTCTGAGGCATTGGAGAGATGGAATCAAAATGTCATTTGAAATGGCACCCCACAAATACTACCCTAGGGACGAATTTTCATGGGCTCAGGTCTGGGAAGCATGAATGGAGTCCACTTAGCTTGTGATTTTCTCCTGAGTTTGAATGGCGACAAGGTGGGGGAATTCCATGATGATGGACCTAGAAGAGCGTTTCGCTACATGTAAGTTGTGTTCAATTTTAAAGTATTGAGGACAACAAATAGAATGTACAGACCTATAGAGCATTAACACTCTAGCCAATGAATGGTGCCAGGAGGACAAGGTTCCATGGCTGTTTATTAGGGGATTTTGAATGGTTTCTAAAAATTTCTTGACTTGGGTTTGGGGTGCCTTGTTTTTCTCTATCTAAGGCATGTGTTTTTCTCCTTTTAAACTTGTTCATTTTATCATAAACCAAGAAAAACACAACAAGAGGGCAGATGGCCAACTCACCTCTAGAACCCGATGAAGTAAGCAAAGAGATCAGTTAGAAATGGCTTGAACCAGCGTGGGGATCTGTTGGGCTCAAAGTCAGCGATTGCAGGTTAGCTCTTTGATTCGTTCTGACAAACTAGTGAGTGAAAATGACTACTTAGGCTCAAATATTTATAGAAAACATAACATTAAACACCAACAATTAATTTGTGTATGGTGGACAAAAGGTTGGTGAGCCCTGATTTGAAATTGGTCACAGAAGCGTTGGGGTTCGACAGTTGGGAGGACATCGACATATGACTGTTTAACTATAGTGATGATCGAACAATCGTGAAGAGTCTAAGTTTCGAAGGTCAGATTGTTTTCAACTGAAGGACACTCAAAAGTTTTGTAATAATCTGGCGGTGCTAGGGAGATCAAGCCCTGACGATCGAAACATTGTCATGGGAAGGTCATCTAAAAGTTTGGTGGAAAATAGGTGGCAGAGATACCCCCGAAACTCGATGGAAGGGAAGCTGCCTGAGAAAGACCCTTTTGAAATGGTAGTGAAGTAGTGGAAACCCAATAGAGGAAACTCGATAGGGAAAACTGGAAAGGGTGGACCCGATGGGTCTCAAGGATGGTTATTTAGACTTAATCATAGGAAACATGGGGGGAACAAAAATAAAAGTGGCGGGTCTCAAACCACAGAAGGATAGGGTCCTTTGGTCATTCGACATGGAAAATGTAGCAGGGAAGTTTGCTAGGGGCAACTCGTGAGGGTGGACCTATAGGGCTTGAGGGACACCGGTTCCTATAACCCTAAGGAAAATAGCAACTCAGGACCTACCAAGACAAAAGACCTTGAAATTTGAGTGGGCAAAGAAGATGGCCAGTTTAGGAAGACACCACCAAGAGTGTACTGAGCACTTGGAACAACAAAATGCGGTGAAGCCAAAAGTTACCCAAAAAGGAAAAGGAAAAGGAAAGAGAGGGCCCCCATTCTGAATGGGGTGTGTGTGTTGAGGGCACAACAAATAGTGACTTTGCTAAGGAATTCTCCCGAGCGTTCTGAGAATAAATGCTCATTCAAAACCCAGAATCTTTGGTTTCACAAACCAGGGGTTGACGTCCAAAAGTGAAATAGGAGAATAGGGTCCTTAGTTGAGTCAACCCACAAAGCATCCTAGAAGTGTGTGCTTAGTGAATTCATTTCCTTTCCTTAGAAACTGTGACAAGCAATAGCCAATCAAACTAAGCAAGCTACATGAATCTTTCAACTCCAAAAGTAATTTGGACATTACCCCACTACCAGTTAGGCATACATAGCCCTGGTGGACTTCTCACTATGACCCCATGGATATTTCTTTACTACCAGCCAAGCGTCCATGGCCCTAATAAAGTTATCTGCACACCCATATGGTTGCTTGATTTTAGAATTTTTGTTTCTTTCTTTCTTTTGATACTTATTTTAATACTTTATTCTTTTTATCAATCATACAAGCAATGAAGCATTCTATGGGTTTGGGAAACATAGTTGTCACTAGAGTGGAATTAAGATTTTTCACTCACCAAGTCATCATAATAGCTACTGTATTGCACTTTGGAAATGATTAGTATGTGTTTTGTGCAAAATATGAGATGAATGTAAAAGAATTCAATGAAGGGTCAAGTTCTAAGGAAAATTTCAAATGAGGAAGTCATTCCATAGTAGTGATTAGAGATAATCAGTTGAGAATGAACATTTAGACAAAAAACACTAAGGATGACCAACAAAGTGAACCGTTCATTGAATGAGCAGGGCCACCATGACAAAAGCTAGTCCTGTGACATGTTCCACTACTGTCTAGCACAAGTAGCATTCGAACTCAGAGTGGGAGGTGTTGTGTACCCTACACTAGCTTGGTAATAAAATGTCTTGGAAATCCATTCTCACCCCTAGACTGAGTTGATTTTTTATGCATCTTTCCATAAAGTCTCAAAAACCATCTAGCAATCCTAAATTTCCATCTTCATAAGGCTCTTCTTCTTCTAGTTCCACTAACATTTATTTGCTTTGAGGTGCATGGGACAAGTTGGTTGGAGGACTGCATTGCACCAAGAAGACCTCTGTAGGTAGTTCTTCTTCTTGTGGCTCTGGTTCTTCTTGATAAGCAAAGGAGTAGTCGTTTCCCAATTCTATTTGCACAAATAACACTTCATTAGTGGTGTTGTTGTATTCCATGATCATGAATTTCATATGTGGCTCTCGATCTATGCGAATATGATTTGACAACCCCTTCCATGGTAGCCACATGTGGGAAAAATCTATTGCAACATATCCATTCAATGCATGGGTAAAATCTCTCCCCTCAAAAGGAGATGCCAGTGGGGAAACATGCCCCAAATAATACTAAATCAATATATATTTTGTAGGTTGTAGATGACAACTCACATCCTAAAGGTAATGAATGCATTCTTGGCCCTAGCATCAAAGAGCCTTCCAAATTTTGGACATTATGCTTTGATGGATCTAAGTCAAAGCAAGGAGTCGGTGCCAGATTTGAGCTAATTAGCCCTACAGGTAAGACCTATTTCACTATCCATAGACTTCAATTCTATTGTACCAATAATGTAGTGGAATATGAAGCTTAACTACATGGTCTTTTGATGGCCTTAAGGAATAATGTTAAAATGTTGCAAGTTTTTGGTGATTCTGAATTGGTAGTCGAACAAGTTAGAAAATTGTAATCATGCCATGACAGAAGGTTGGAAAACTATAGGCATAGGGTCTAGGATCTCTTATAAGGACTAGACACATTTAGGTTCCTAGAATCAAATGGCTGATGCTTTGGCTCAGGCAACCGGTACTTTGCAACCCCTCTCCTTATCTAGCCTCAAGAAATTCATTGTGGAATTGGCTTCCGCACCATTTGTTCCAGAAAATGTCACTCACTTCTAGGTATTCAATGATGATAGGCATATCCTAGAATTCATCATGGGCTTTGACATGCTTTCCACACAAATCATTGATGAAGCAAATCTAGAAGAGGCTGAATTAGATATAGAAGGGGTTATTAACCTAAAAAAAACCACTATCCCCAAAGGTATGGTTTAGCTTGAGTGCATATTTAATTTGGATCAAATTAGAGATCGGGATCAGCAAACAAAGAGGGATGGCATCAGAAATCAATGTGACACAACCTTGGGATAGCCAAGAAAGTTAAGAATATTTTTATTGGAAAAGTGTGCACTACAAAAGAAAAGAAAGGGATTGTGGATGCTTTACATAAGTATCATGATGTGGTGGCATGGAGCTATGAAGATCTAAAATTATGACACCTCCATCATAACATACACCATTCCCCTCAAGCCTGATGTGTGGCCATTCTACCAATGGCAGCACTCTATTAATGCCTTGCTATAACTAATCATCTAAAAAGAGGTAAAAAAATTACTTTTAGCCAAAATTATCTTCCCAGTCAGACATTCTACATGGGTGGCCAACTTGGTCCTAGTTAGAAAAAAGAATAGAGAAATCATATTGTGTGTAGACTTCTGCAATCTAAACAAAGCCTTGGAGAAGGACAATTATCTAGTACCATTATTGGATGAGGTACTACAGATCATCAATGGTTCACAAATGATGTCTTTCCTCAATGGGTACTCCAGGTATAATCAAGTGATGGTATAGTATGAAGACTGCCATAAGACAACATTCATCACCAAGTGGGGAACCTTCACTTACAAAATAATGTCATTTGGGCTCATCAACACTGGTGCCACCTTTGAACATGCCATGGATATCACATTCAAAGGTCTAATTGGAAAGTGTATAATCATCTACATGTAGGATTTGACCATGTTCTCTAAGAAGCAGAGTGATCATGTCGCCAACTTGTGCAAAGTATTTCAGAGGTACCAAGAATTCAAAGTTTCTCTTAACCCAAACAAGTGCATCTTTGGAGTAATAGAAGGGAAATTGATTGGGAATGTTATCTCAGAGTGAGGCCTCTCCATTGACCCTGAGTGCATCCAATACTTATTGAATATTTAGCTATCAGGAAACAAGAAAGAACTCAAATCTTTCTTTGGAAAGATCAACTTTGTGAAAAAATTCATTACAGGCTTTGCTAAGATTATCAAACCCCTCAATGCCATGTTGAAACATGATGCTAAGATCAAGTGGACCCCCAAAGCAAAGAAATCCTTTGAAGAAATTAAGCAGGAAATTGTTGAAGCCCCTGTGCTAGTCAACCTAGACTATCTCAACCCCTTCTACATCTATTCATTTGCTTTAGATCATTCATGTACCATCATTTTGACCCAAAAAGACAACAATGGGAATGAGCACCCTATTGCCTTCATGAGTGCCCCCTTGAAAGATGTTGAGCTAAGATATCACAACGTGGAAAAATAGGCGTATGCCCTAGTTAGAGGAGTGAAAATTTTTAAACATTACATCTTATGTAATAAGGTGTTTTCCACTGTTCTTGACTCGACAGTGAAGACACTGCTCATGCAAAATAAGCTGGGAGAATGAAGAGAAAATTGGGTTACATTGTTATAGGAATACGACATGGAGATTCAACCCATGAAATTAGTAAGAGGACAGGCACTCACTCAAACAATATCTGAAACAACAACTCAAGCAGGGACTAAACTTATAGTGCAATAGTACTAGCTTGAGGATGTTTCTCCAGGGGAGTGGTATGATGACATATTATATTATTTGTTGAACCATAAGTGCCCACCTTGCTTGCGGGGAGTTCAAAAATGTGCCCTCAAGCTAAAGAGTAGCAGCTATATGCTACAAGGACCCATTTTATATAAGAAGAATCATGAAGGTGTCTATTTGAGATGCCTTGGCAAAGAAGAATCTGACTAGGTCTTGAGGGAATTTCATGAGAATTTTGGCATTGGTCATGGATTAGGTCCTTCCACTATGCATCAAATCCTGTGGGTAGGTTACTATTGGCCAATAGTCTTCAAGGATGCTCACAACCATGTTCGTACGTGCCACATATTCCAAATCGCCACAACCAAAGAGAAGAATGTTTTTGTCCTGCTACAACCAATTATGGAGGTGAGGCCATTTGCGTAATGGGGTCTCGACTTCATTGGTCTAGTATGCCAACTATCATCTACAGGACATAGGTACATTCTAACTGCTTCTAATTATTGCACTAGATGGACATAAGCCATTGCATGTAGGCAATACACAATGTAGGTAGTTATGAATTTACTTGAAACTTTTATATTAAATCATTTTGGTTTCCCCTATGCATTAGTGTGTGACAATGGCCTTGCATTTTCTTCACTCAAGTTTTCCAGTTGGGCCTTTGATTATAGGATTTCCCTCAAATTCTCATCCAACTACTATCCCAAGGGCAATGGCCTAGCAGAATCAACCAACAAGAATCTGATCACTGTAATAAAAAAATTGTTCGATAGGAATCCCAAGGACTGGCATACCCAGTTTTGTTTTTCCCTCTGGATAGATCGTACCTGCCACAAGGCTGCCCTTGGTGATTCTCCATTCCATCATGTTTATGGCCTCGAGCCAATATTTCCAATCCACTTGAAGATTCCTACCCTCCAGTTTATCAATGATTTTTATGAAGGGAATCATAGAGAAGCTTGCTTAGCTGAGCTGCTACATTTAGAAGTACATGACCATGCAATAGAAAATTTCACCAAACATTAGGGCATAATCAAAAGATGGTTCAACCATTGAGCCAAAATTAAGGCCTTTCAAATTGATGATCTAGTCCTATGTTGGGACAAGGGCCATGAGAAGAAAGAGGGACATAACAAATTTGACAAGATTTGGCTTGGCCCCTTTTAGATAGCTGAAATCCTTGGAGACAATACTTTATGCGTAAAGACCCTAACTGGTGAGGACATCCCATTGCCTATCAACAGGAAACACCTAAAGAATTACTTCCAAGCCTGAGCTCTCTTGAGCTCTTCTTTTGTAAATACTTGTATATAGGTTAGTTTAGGTTTCTTTTGGTTTGCTTTCACTTTGCTGCTTTGCATTGCTTCGCTTTTTTTTTGTTTGTTCCCAGCCATTTTGATTTGGTGAGGGTGTCCTTCACTTCTTCCATGGTGGCCCTGCTCATTCAATGAACGGTTCACTTTGCTGCCCATCCTTAGTGTTCTTTGGCTAAATGTTCATTCTCAACCGTTGGTCTCTAATCACTACTATGGAATGACTTGCTCATTTAAACTTTGCCTTAGAACTTGACCCTTGCTTGAATCCTTTTACGTTCATCTAAGATTTTGCATGAAACACATATTAATTATTTCCAAAGTGTTGTACAGTAGCTATTATGATAACTTGGTGAGCGAAAAATCTTAAGTCTGCTCCAGTGACCACTGTGTTTCCCAAACCCATAGTAGGCTTCAATGCTTGTATGGTTGGGTAAAAGAAGAAAGTATTAAAAGAAGTATCAAAAGAAAGAAAGAAACAAAAATTATGAAATTAAGAAACCATATGGGTGTGTGGATAAATCTATTGGGGCTATGGACATTTGGCTGGTAGTAGAGAAATATCCATGGGGTTATAGCGACAACTCTACCAGGGCTATGGACTCCTGACTGGAAATGGGGCAATGTCCAGGTTAGTTTTAGAGTTGGATGATTCATGTAGCTTGCTCAGTTTGATTAGTTACTGCTTGTCACAGTTTCTAAGTAAAATAATTGAATTCACCAAGCATACACTTATGAGATGCTTCATGGGGTGACTCAACTAAGGACCCTATTCTCCTAGTTCACTTTTGGACATAATCCCCTGGTCTGCAAAACTAGAGATTCTAGGTTCTGAATGAGCATTTATTCTTAGAACACTTGGGAGCATTCCTTAGCAGAGTCGCCATTTGTTGTGCCCTCAACACACTCGCCCTATTCAGAACGGGGAACCTCTCTCTCCTTTCCCTTACCAGGTCACTTTTGGCTTCACCTCATTTTGCATGCCTCTATTTTGGTGTTCAAAGTGGTCAGTAAGCTATTAGTGGTGTCTTCCTAAACTATCCATGTTCTTTTCCTCCTCAAATTTCAACGTTTTTTTGTCTTGGTAGGTCCCCAATTGCTCTTTTCCTTAGTGTTTTAGGAACTCACATCCATCATGCCCTATGGGTCTTCCCTCATGGGCTGCCCCTAGCGGACTTCCCTACTGCATTCTCCGTGTTGAATGGCTAAAGGACCCCATCCTTCCGTAGTCTGGGACCTGTCACATTGATTTTCGTTCCCCCATGTTTCTGACTGTGTTGGTTGATTTTTAATGTGTGTTATATATGTAAAAACAAATGAATCAAACACACCAATAAGACATTATATCAAAAATAGAATATTAAAATAATAGAGATGTAAACTCAGTATCCTGTTATCAATGTTGTCCTATCATCCTCTATCTCCAGTGTTTTCGTTGATTCCAGCTGGCTCTTAGATTGTGTGCTAGGCTCAACGAACAGTCTTCCTAGAGAATGAGATTGAATATGAAATGCATGTAATGCTAAGACATGATTATTCTAATGCTAAACATGATTGCTAAAATGAAAGATTATGATGATGCTATGAATAATAAAGCTATAATGATAATGCTAGAATGCTAGGATGCTAGAATGCAATTAATCTCTAATTCATCTGTTGTGTGTTGTAACCATTGCTTAGATTTGCAGTACTATTTATAGAGTTTTTTGAAAGCTTCTGATTGGGTGATATGATCAATGATTGTGAAAATTCCCACCAAATCAAATGGTTGAGGATGGACATGACTGAAGAAAAACAAAAGAAAACAGAAAGCAAGATTTGTTTTCTTTTCAGAAAAAGAGGTAAGATAAGATGATAAAGATGAATTGTAAAAATCATCTTTTTGTGAGATTATGGAAATATTTTGAAGAAGATAAATAATGAATTATTAAATTCAATTATTCATTTATAGGTGACATGGAGATTTTTCTCAAAATAGAATATTTACCCCAGATTTGAAGAATAATGGAAGATTTCATAGTTAAATAAAATATTTAATTATGATTTTAAAAAGATATGGAAGATATTTAATTAAACTTTTTCAGAAATGGTATGTAATTGTAATTAAATAAGATATTTCATTAACTAGAAGAAGAATTTGAAGAGAAATATTTAAATTTAATTAAATCAAAAAGACTTAATTAAATTCAAAAAGTGATAATTAATTAAAATAAATAAAGTGCATTTATTTAATTAATCAAGTGGACATATGAATGTGAAATAATTAAATAAAAAATTATTTATTTAATTATGATAGAAGAATAAATTGAATGAACAATATAATTTAATTAATTAAATTTAATCATATGTAGAAGACTTTAGAGAAATTAATTAAATAATAAATATTTAATTAAATGCCAGGATTAATTAAACATGACTTCAAAGAAAATATTCCCGCTTTTGAAAGAAAGTTTTTTCCCTGATTGGAAAAATGTGACTGATATGCCCCTGACTTGAACCTGATATGTTTCTGATTGGAAGATATTGCTGGTGTTAATGATGCCCCCTCGGGAGGTAAATCACTAATGATGATATGAGTTGTTGATAATGTTTGAAAATTTTGATTTGATGATGAGATTTTGATTTTGATGTGAATTCAATGATTTAGCTCTCGAAAAATGATGTATAAGGATGCCCTAGTGTGAAAATAAGGTCAAAGTTAGATAAAAAGATAAAAATAAAATAACATGCCACTAAAACTCACCTTTGTTTGACCTTTAAAAGGTAAAAGGGAAGAAAAGGACAAGTCATTTTCACCTTTTAAATTTGAGAAACCTTGTGCTTTGATAGTGACCTAGCGAAATGGAAATTTCGTACCACAGACATAGATTTGAGTGGGCCCATCGATACTAGAGACCAGCTGCCTATGGACCCCCGGTGAGTTGATCCAACCCATTTTGTTGTGAAATTTTCTGTTGTCAGTTGATTTTTTATTCATTTTGGCATGAATTTATGCGTAAACAGTCCGGTTTAGCACTTAGAGTAGGCATTTTAGTGCTTTCAAAATTTGTTTTAGCGCATATAGGATTCAATTTTGATTTTTTTGTGAAAAAGTAGTTTAGTGCAACCGATAGATAGTGTAACGCTTATAGGATTTCATAGGAAAATTGGTAGTTTAGCACATCTAGGAAAAAAAATTAGTGCTTTTAGGAAATAGTTAAGCACTTGTAGGGTTGGCATGCATCCAGTGAATAAAATGATGCTTTCGATTAGAGTTTTAGCACTTTTAGGGAAATAGCGTATAGAGGAAATGATTTAGCGCATCTAGGGCATAGAATGGCGCATCTGAGTTTGAGCGCATTCAGGGAAAACTTTGGCGCATACAAGGTTTTAGCGCATAGAGGCCATAGATTAGCACTTTTAGGAAATGTGCCTATTTGATGAAAATGATGAGGGTTATTGCTTCATTGGTCAATAGATATAAAAAAATTCTTATCATCATGGTGATACAGATAGAAAATCTAATAAATGATGGATGGGTAACTGTGTTTAAATAGTAGATAGCTGATAACTTTGTCTCCCTTGAATGAAAAACAAAGAGTAAATGATTGATATGACTTCTAATAAATTTGCTTTCTGTGATAGAAAACAAATAGTAGACGATTGATTGAAAACATATTTGCATTCATGACTGAAATACAAATAAGATGATGGTCTGATTGTTGATAAATTTGCATTCTTGAAAAAAGAAAACAAATAGTAAATGATGATAGAGTAGATTGATTTGGTATTTAGATTGATAGATTGTACATTGATTGCATGATATGAGTTGCTTAGATAGAACACTTGATATGGGTCACTTGATATGGGTCAACTGATATGGGTCATTGATAGATAGACATGAGTTGGATTTGTTTTCTTGATGTAGATTAAGTTAATGATATGATTATGATTGATTGTCTTTGTGATAATCGAAAATAGGAGGTTTTCAAAAACCTCCAGATTAGGGAGTGTCACTCAGCGAGGTGGGATAGGATACCATAGCTGACACCAAATGATATAGCACTAATAGGGGTATGTGGATTGGGATCTTTGTTTTCCATGCCTCTGATTCGAGTCAATAGGGGGCTATTGACTACGCTAGCAGAGAGGTGGCATTCAAAGAATAACACCTTTCATTTGCTAACGGGTGAGGTGACTATGACTCTTGAGGACGTGTACATGATTCTTGGTATTCCAGTGGTAGGCTCCCTTGTGTTCTATGACCACAAGGAGCTAGGTGGTATAGATGCACTAAGGAGAGTGTATGGTGATGTGCAGATAGCAGGATATTAGGTACCATGGAAAGACTTCAGGGGGTATCCGACCTTACCTGCAGTTTTGGGTGCATTTATTGGAGGTCTCCTTTGTCCAGATCACTAGTCAAAGGGACTATCAGTGGGATGGGGAAGGATCCTTGAGCAGATGCTAGTACAACCACATAGATATGCCTAGGGGAGTTGCATGTTGGCTCACCGATATCATGACCTACATTAGGTGGTTTATAGAGGTTCATCTAGTTTGTCGTGTAACATTACACTTCTCCAGATTTGGGCATGGGAGCATATTGTTGTGATGAGACCAGCTTGTCCCAGAGTGAGGCCACCAGGCAGACCCTATGTGTATGCATATTGTATGTTCCTTGTCTAGCCTAAGTTGGGAAAGTTGGATTACTAGAGACGGTGCCTTGATGATATGGATGCAATGATATGGCAACCATACATAGATTGCGAGCCATGGGATACAGATCATTTAGAGATGTCGTTTGTAGGTATACCCCAGTTTTTGATAGGGAGGACCATATTTATCATAGAGAGATTATTGGAATTGCAGGTGCAGCAATAGTTCGGATTTACATAGGGGATGCCTCAAGGTGTTGCTCAATATGAGTGGAGCAAGGATGAGGTGGGATGGGGGCCATGTATTTCATATCAGATAGCATATACAGATTATATGGATTTAGTGTTGGAGGCATGGGATGATAAGCGGGATATTTTTCATGCTAGTATGTCCAATGAGTACTCAATTTATTATCATACACATCCATTTCCATGGTTTACATGTCTTGATGAGCCGACACCCATTTTGGTGGTACCATAGCCATGGGTAGGGAGACAGGAGGATGTGGCAGGTGGTTAGCAGGCAGCGGTTGGGGGAGAGGAGGTAGATAGTGGAGAGGAAAAGGAGAGCTCAGATGGGGATGATGGGGATAATGGTGGAGATGAGGGGCAGGTACCAGTGAGACCGAGGCCATATTTTTTGGGTGGTATTCAGATCATGCGGAGGCCAAGGACTAGGATTGGGTGGAGGATAGTGATCAGGGTTGCCTCCTCATCATAGCAGGGACAGATAGGTAGTCTACAGGCCCATGTAAAAACACTACAGGGACAACAGGCACAGTTGCAGAGCTAGTTGGCTCAGGCATAGAGTATGGCAGTGCAGTTACAGGCACAACTTGCATAGGCATAGGCACAGGTACCTCATCCTGCCCCAGACCCATAGGTAGCCAATTTGATAGTAGAGAGTGATTGTTTTAGATGAAGGGTAGCAGAGGCAGAGGGCATTGTGTAGAGACTCATGGGTACTATGGAGAGTACATAATTGTGAGAGGCCATTATAGAGGGCTTTGAGATGGCCAAAGAGGCTGAGTACTATTGAGTTTGATACAAGGAGTTGTGTCCTTCTGAGCGTAGAGATCCTTTCCCACGATCCCATAGTAGGACCAGGAGCAGGACACAGACAACCACACAGAGCCTGGGGGTTATCGGGCCTTGACGGGATCCAAATGTAGGGACTAGTGGTAGGCCACCATCTGTGAGACTAGCTCCATCAGGGGGGTCCACCAGCTAGCCTTGAGCCATTGATGCAGGATTGTTGATATACATCATATTCTTTGGAGCATGTATATTGATTTTGATCATGTCTCATATATCTGTCTAGAATTTTTAGTTTCATTGGACTTTTGGACATTGTTGTATGTATTTTGATGAGCAATGATATGTAGCGGTGATGAGTTTTAATGATGTGTTGCATTTTTTGATATGATGGTTTGATATCGTCATGCACTTATTTCTTTATTATGTGATATGGATGTGTGCAAATGATTTGATGACTGATCATGATATGCAGGATGATTTGATATGATTATGATATGATGATGATGAAATATGATGTGTACTAATGATCTCATGCAAGTGGATCCTGATGATAAAAATTCCACATGTTGAAATGATGTGATATATGTTATGGCAATGTATGTTTTGCAAATGATGTGGAAATGTAATGTTTCTATGAAATTCTTATGTTTTGATGTTTTAAATGCCACAAATGATCATGATGATGTGATGGATGTTGTGAAATGCATCATGAATTTGTAGTATCAAATTTTGTATGAAAAATGACAAATGAAATAATATGGACAATGAGAAAATGATAAGATGATAATAAATGATATGAAATGTAATGGAATGAATAATAATATGATAAAATGTAATGATATGAAACGTAATGATGAAATGTGATGAAATGAAATGAAATGAGATGGGAGGATAAAATAAAAATGTAATGTAATATGATTAATTATGAAATGTAGTGGTACAATAAAGTATGAAATGAACTGAGGAAAAGAAATGATATAATATGATGATAAATGATAAATGATAATGGTATGAAGAATAAGGATATGAAAATGATAATGATGATATAATGAATATAATGAATATGAAAATGATTAAATAATGATATGATATAAAATGTAATGAGATGTGATGATGAAATGCAATTAAAATGAGTTTATGAAATGAAATGATATGATATAATGAAATGCAATGATATGAACTGTGAAATGAGATGATGAAATTATATGATGAAATGTAATGAAATGATATGAAAATGTAACAATAAGATGAAAATGAAATGAAGATGGTAAATGGAATACTAATGACATGGATACAAAAAATGATGGATAAGATGATAATGAAAGTGATATGAAAATGCCTAATGAATAAATGAATGAAATAAAGACGATAAAAATGAGAATGACCCATGATATGCAATGAAATGATAATGCATCATGAAGGATAAATAAATGAGAAAGATTCTAAATGATGAATGCTAAACTATATGATATGCACAAGACCTAGATGAAATGATAATGAAATGAAGATGAAACAAATTTCCAAATTTCCTCCACAAATAGTCCAAAGAGACATGACAACCATTGATTTATCTATTCAACTTTTTAAAAATCTAATGTGAATCCAGTATGCAAATATATAAATGCAACTAAATAAAATCGACCGCTTGTTGAGCCTTTTGCTAGCTTTCTTGAATCATCATAGAGATTTATAAAATGTTGGAAGTATGTACAAGCATCAAAGGGGAGATTAGCACCAGTGATGACCTGAGTACAACTTTCATGATTTTTAATATAGCAAGCGAACACAAGCATCGAGGTATAATTGAACCAAGATGACTTGAGCATTTCTTGCATAAACAGACAAAGACTAACCACCTTTTGATGAAAATGTGGAACTGTCATCAATTATATGCTTTGGAAATCACGTCTCATGACATATTTGCACCAAATCGATAGTTAACCCCAAGACAACAGACAAAGAAAAATCATCCTCTTTCCTTGCCACTCTAGTTTAGTACATCATCGAGTGTGTTCTAGAGAGATGATATCAAAAAAATTAAACAACCATTGTTCAAAATATAACACTAATATTCCAATCATTATTCAGATTTTAGATCATCCAGCTATGAGGCATGATATGGTATTTGCTGAAAACTATTGTGATATGGATCAATGATTGGATAGTTGTCCATATGATTTGATTATTTTTTCGCATGGTTGGATTTGATGTCATTTGTCTAGTTGTTTTGGTAAAACCTGAAAGTTGATTACCCCCAGTATGTCAACATTTTCCCCCAGTATTTGACACAACTTGCTGAAATGAATATGTACGATGGTCAAGCCATGGTAAGATGTTATCGCTCTAGTCAAATGGTGGCAACATGATGCAGGTGCGGCCCTAAAATGATGGGTGCATCCTTAAAATGATGGAAAGATGTGGAAAAATGAAGGCTGAAAAGCTAAGTGTAAAACATGAACTAATAGATGGAGAGCTACAAATAGCGTCTATTTTTCAGATTTTCACTATTTGTTTTTATTGCATTTTTTTGATTGATTTTTCTTTTCTTTTTTACTACCGAGATGCCTGTTTGCCAAGTTTTCACCAAGGTAACCATTTTTTTAGGACTTTTTCTATTGTTTTTGTATTTCTTCAGGACATTTTATTCTTTTTTTTTTGTATTTCTTTCAAGACGTTTTATGCTTTTTTGTATTTCTTCTGGACATTTTATGTTGTTTTTGTATTTCTTCAGGACATTTTATGCTATTTTTGTATTTCTTCAGGACTTTTTCTGATGATGATAACTGCTTCAGACATAATAATTTTTTAGGTGCACGCTATTGATGGGTTCGTCAAATAGGTCCCCTTCTAGCGTTGACAACTTGTATGCTCCTAAACCATATACTGCTATGACCATGTAAGGACCTAGCCAATTTGGTTCAAACTTTCCTTTCTTCTCTATGTCTTGCTGATTGCATGGGTTCTGTTTTAGAACAAGATCTCCAACTTGAAAGGTATGTGGTTTGACTATGTGATTATAGTTGTGAGACATCATTTTTTGGTATGCTTTCAAATGATCAATTGCTCGTTGTCTCTTTTTGTCAAGAATTTCCAGTTCTTGCAGTCAAAAAACTCTGTATTCATCATCTGTGATTAGACCTTTTAGAGATACTCTGAGTGATGAAATCTCAACCTCTAAAGGTAGGATGGCTTATGCTCCATAGACAAGAGCAAATGGTGTTGCTCCTTTTGGTGTTTAGATACTAGTTCTGGAGGCCCATAATGCATGATTAAGTTGAATGTGCCAATCTTTCCCTGCATCATTCACAATATTTTTCAAGATTTTTAGTATTGTTTTATTTGAGGCTTCTGCTTGGTTGTTCCCTTGTGGATAGTAGGGTGTTTAATATCTGTGTTGAATATGGAATCTCTCTCACAAAGTTCATCAACATCCTGATTCTTGAATGGTCGTCCATTATCTGTAATGATGGAGTTGGGAATGCCATACCGACAAATGAGATAGTTGAGTATGAATGATGAGATTTGTTTGCTAGTGACCTTAGTGAGAGGTACTACCTCAATCCACTTGGTAAAATATTTTATCGCTATGATGATGAACTTGTGTCCGTTTGATGATGAAGGATGAATCTTTCCAACTAGATCTAACCCCCATTGAGAAAATGGCTAGGTTGGTGTAAATGATTGTAGTTCCTATGCTAGTGAATGAATGAGGTTTCCATGTATCTGACATTGGGAGCACTTCTTTACAAAAGTGAATGATTATCTCTCCATTATAGGCTAGTAGTAACCCATTCTAATCAATTTCTTGGATAAGGTCAGTCCACTTGAATGAGTACCACAAATGCCATCAAGAACTTCTTGTAAAGCCTTGTCAGATTCATCATGTTCAATACATTGAAGTAAAGTACCATCAAGACTGCGGCAGTAGAGGATGTCAGCGATGAGGGTATAGCAAGAGGATTGGCGGATAAAATTACGCTTTTGGTTATGGGATAAGTTAGATGGTAAGATTTATTTTAGCTAGGCATAAATATTTCTGTACCAAGGTGAATTAGATCCTACTAAGTGGCAAATGATTTGGATTTTGGGTGTGTCATAGGCAGGCCTAAATGATTTTTCCACTAGAAATTTGTAGCGAGCCTAATTTTTTGGGAGTTGTAACAATGAAGTGATTGTAGCCATAGTGTTAAATTCCTTGTTATCAAGCCTTGGAATTTGTATGAACTTGATGTCTACAAAGTATTTCTTAAAATTTTCAACCATTTTCTAATATGGCAACAATTTGTCATATTTAGTCTGATAATCATCATTGATCTGGTTAATGACTAACTATGAGTCACCGTAGACTTGTAATTCTATGATTCTCCATTCCAATGTTATTTTGAGTCTAGTGATTAGAGCTTCCTATTTTGCTATGTTATTAGTGCATGGAAACATTAGCCAATACGACCAAGGAATAGTATTTCCTTGAGGGGTGACAAAGAGTATGCTTGCCCCCGATCCATGTTGAGTAAAAGATCCATCAAAGTATAATGACCAAGGTTGCTTAGATTTTACAGTGAAGACATCAGCTTCTAGGAATTCAATGTGCATGGGATGCTCTACTTGTAGGGGTGCATCAGCTAGTTGATCAGTAATAACTTGTCCTTTGATTGCTTTGCGATCAATATAATGGATGTCAAAATCACTTAAGATCATAACCCATTTTTCTAGCCTTCTTGTCAATGTAGCCTTGCTTAGAAAATATTTAAGTGGATCAATTTTTGCAACAAGATTGATTGTATGAGTTAACATGTAGTGTCAAAACTTTTGTGAAGCAAATACCACTGCTAGGAAGATTTCTCGATGAAAGTGTAATTGAGTTCATGACTTGTTAATGTTCGGCTGATATAATAGATTTCGTGTTCTTTTCCTATAGAGTTTTCTTGTGCTAACAATGCCCCCAAAGATGTCTCTATTGCAACAATTTATAAGATGAGTGGTTTGTCTGGATTTGGTGGTACTAGAACTGGTGGGTTCATTAGATATTGCTTGATTTGTTGAAAGGCCATTTCACACTTATCATCCCATTTGAAAGGAACATTCTTATGCAATAGATGTGTGAAGGGTAGGCATTTATCCACTAGTTCTACAATGAACCTTCATATAGATTGGAGTCGTCCCTATAGTGACCTTAACTGAATGATATTCCTTGGTGGAGACATTTCCATGATTTCTTGTACTTTGGTAGGATCTACTTCAATCCCTAATGCTGAAACTATGTATTCCAAGAGTTTTCTAGATGTGACTATGAAAACACATTTATTAGGGTTGATGCAAACTTTGAACTTTTCCAACCTTGCAAATATTTTGGATAATATCTCGATATGTGCTTCTCTTGTGTATGATTTTTCTAGTATGTCATCGACATAATCTTCCATGAATGTGTGCATCATGTCATGAAAATTGTAGTCATAGCTCTTTGATATGTAGCCCCAACATTCTTTAAGCCGAAAGGCATGACGTTCCAATAGTAAGTCCCCCATGGACATGTGAAAGTTGTTTTGTCCTAGTCTTCAAGTGCAATCTTGATTTGGTTATAACCAAAAAAACCATCCATTAGTGAATACATGAAATGTCCAACCGTCAGATCCACTATGGTATCAATGCTTGGAAGAGGGAAGTCATCCTTAGGACATGCCTTATTAAGATCTCTAAAATCTATGCATACTTTAACACTTTTGTTGAGCTTGGATACAGGAACTATGTTGGAGATCCATTCTGCATAGTCAATTGATCTTATAAATCCCACATCGAGGAATTTCTTAAGTTCTTCTTTAACTAGTAGTGCCACATGACGATGCATCTTTCTAAGTTTTTGTTTCATAGGTTTTACTCCCGGTTTAATGGACAAGTGATGCATTATAAGATTAGGATCAAGACCTGGCATGTCTGCATAAGACTAGGAAAAATTGACTTGATTTGTTCTAAGAAATTCCATGAACTCAAGTACTTCTTTATCTATCATTGATGCAGCTAGATGTAGAATCCTTGGTTTTTCTATAGTTTCAAGATTGACTGCTTTTGTAGGCTCAATCAAGATGGGTGATCGATCATGATAGTGCTCCAGGAGAGTTTCAAGTATCCCATCATCTGGTGCCTTAAAAAGGTTTTCACCATCTGATACGCTCTTTATTTTATCTTTTGTTTGATCTAACATTGATAGATTCTGGTTTTCGCCATTAGATCTTTCTTTTTTATTTTTATTTTTGCTGCTAGGAAACTTGACACTCTCCTGACTAAGGATCTTATGTCAAAAATCACTAGTGGAACAATCATTTACATCATCTGCGGAAAGGAAGTTTACAATAGATTCATTGGCTGGAAACATAGGCATATCAAGAGGTTCAGATAGATCCCAATCAATGAGATCAGGATGTATTAGCGGTAGTGGCTCATTAAGCTGTGTGAAATCAGCTATGGTTATGGTCATAATGGAAGTGTCTATAGGATCCAAGGTATGTGGTAGGTCAATGATGGTATTGTCCTCATGGTAGTCTTGTTCAATTAAATCTGACTTGGTTTCACTAGAATCATAGTCACGTTGTAGTTTAGATTCGTGTGGTTGCGTCCTTGAGCCTTCTCCTTTGATTAAAGTTGGGGTATACTTGTGTATCACATCAACCTATTTATCCCTCCAGAATTCATCATTATGGATGGTATCCCATTCATATTCTCTAGAGTCTATGTCAAAGTTATTATCGATGAAATTCTGAATTGTTGTCAAGCATGCTTCTCTTGGATCAAAACTTTCTTATAATGTGAGTACAGTATCACTCGATTGTTTGGTTGTTGTTTCTTTCGAGCTAGTATCATAGCCTAGTCCTATTTTAGCTTTTGTAGCAAATCCTAGAGGGTCAATAGGCTCAACTACTTCTTTTATGTTTTTGATAGGACCATTACCATCATAGACCAACTTTTGCATGATTGAATATCCCTTACCATATTTACCAGTTGGTAACTTGATATTGAAAACTATTTCATCTTCATCTTTATAGAGCCAACTTAGAATATCTCTATCCTCAGGATCTTCCATGGGAAATTTTTCTTTGATAAAACGTCCATTAAACTTTGTATTTGGCCTTGTTGGTGGTTGCGTTGATGTTCATCCTATAGATATCTATTGTTGTGTGATAGAAGGTTTCCCATGTGACCAAGGCGATGTAGGAAGATTAGCCAGAAAAAGAGAATATTCTCCTACTCCATTGTCCTTGAATCGTAGTTGCTTGTCAAAGCTTTTTGTTATCTGACTGATTTGTGTATCAACTTAGGCACTTCTCGATTGTTGGGAACCAAAGTGTCTTGACTAGATTTGATGTTGGCACAAGTTTGACTATGAGAATTATTAGCTAGTATTGTGATCTCCTATCCATCATAAGGAAACTTAAGACATTGATGATATGTGGATGGTACAACTTGCATTTTGTGGATCCAAGGACAACCCAACAAGATGTATGCGAGATCACAGTCTAACACTTGATATAAAGTATTTTTGATAATAGGTCCCACTCTAATTGGTAACATGATTAAACCCTTGGATGATCTTTCCTCATCATCATAGGCTTTAACAGTAATCTTTCTTCTGGGATCAATGGAATCCTCAAAAAATCCTAAAGTCCAAATTAATTTCATGGTACATATGTTCAAACCAGCACTTCCATCTATTATTACACGTCTGACATGAAACTTGTGGATCATAACTTCTAAGTATAGTGATGAATTATGGGGATGAGTCATGGAAACATCATCTTTTTCAGAAAATGAGAGACATGTAGGTGAGGACAAATGTCCCACCATGGCTTGAAATTGATCCACATCCAGATTAGTGGATATAGTTTTTTCAATGAGGGATTTGTCCAAAATTTCCTTATGTGCTGGGGAAATTTTTAGAATTTCCAAAATAGAGATCTGAACGGAAGTTTTTCCAAGTTGATTGATTAAATCATATCAATGTTGAGGTGGGGGCACAATGGATTTTGAAGGAGCGCCTTTTATAACAACTTTAACTTGTGCCCTTGTTATTACGTTAAGTTCTCCATATTTCATTTTCTCTTTGACCTTTATAACATTAACCTGCTTGTCATTAGTGTAGATATGATTAATTATATGCTGATCAATATGATTCACACTTTTTCCAAAAGACTCACCCTTTTGATAGTTGGGGAAAGGGTTTCGAAATGCTTGGTGGTCTTCATTTGATTGTTGGTTCCCTTCTATTGTGACGATGCCTTTTTTGATTAATTCTTGAATAGCATTCTTCAAGGCTTGACAATTATTCGTACGATGGCCCTTGCATTGATGATAATCACAATAGTATGTGTCATTCCATGATGGTGGCTTCACACTAGGTTCAAAATTACTTTGAGGTGGTAGGGTAATAGCGTTCTTTGCTATCAAGTCTTTAAGGGTGGATTCCAAAGATTTCCCCAACTGAGTAAAAGTTCTTTTGTTGGAGAAAAATGTTGGATGTACTTCCTAGGGCATTGTTGTTTCCACGGTACCCTTGATTGTTGGTATTACTTTAATTTGGAACAAAAGTTGGATTTTGGTTATTCCTCGGAGGGGGAGGATTGTTTCCTTGATTTGTAACTAAGTTGAAATTGTTATAGTTGTTGTGAGAAACACTAAGAACAACTGGCTTAGGAGATAGATGGTGTGCATCTACAACACCATCATTCACCATGTTTTTGTTGTGAGTCCAAAAATTAGATTTGTCATTGTGGTGATTAGAAGAGCTAGGATTGTCTCTATCAAGTTTGATTATCCCCCTCTAGACTAATGCACTTTCAATTGTGATTTCATTTTCAATCATTTTCTGAAAAGAGGGAGGACAATGAAGATTTAAACAATAACTCATCTCTTGATCCAAGCTGTTTATAAAAGTAGTGATCTTTTCCTTTTCAAGAACATGACGTGGATACCTAGTGAACAATATTCTCCATCTCTGAAGAAATGTGATGAATGGTTCACCAGGTTTTTGCTTAGCCTTGCATAGATCAATCATGGTTATTTGGTGTTGTATGTTATAGGAATATTGTGAGATGAACTCATTGATCAATTCCTCAAATTTTTTGATAGGCGGTGTGATTTTTGATAACCATTCCATAGATTGGCCTCCAAGACTTCGTGGAAACAAATACATTAATTATGTATCCTCATGAGTAAACTCTAGAGTCATGTTTCAGAAGTCCCTAATATGGTCAATTGGATCTGATTTCCTGTTATAACGATCAAATTTTGGGATTTCAAAATGCTTAGGAAATTGGATCATGTTTAGACATCGATCAAAGGGGTATGGACAGATATCATCAAGAGCATATGTCTTTGTTGTGGCTCCCCCTTGTATATCTTTAATTTTTCCTTGTAGTTTTTTAACTTGTTGAGTCAAGGCACTAAGATCAGATAGTGTTTCATCATGATTACTCTTTATGTTCTTAGTATCAAAATCATGAGGCAATTTAGCTTCTTGGTCGGCCAGATATAGGAAATATTTTTGTTTGTCATGTGCTAAGATCTTTTCTACTATTCTAAGAAATTTAGGATCTTGTTCGGCTTCTCTAAGGTGATGATATTCTTGTTCATCATCACTATCCTCAAGGGTTTTTCTCAGATCTCTGTCAGAAGTAAACAAATTCTTTTTTCCTTCAGCCATGTTGTCTTCAAAAAGGGGATTTCAACTCACACTATAAAAAGGATCACTATTTTCACCTTCTTCTTGAGTTCTTGAGGTATGATCTTCTTGTTGAATATATTCCTTCAGTTTATTATATTGTGATCTTGTAAAAATAGGCATATGATTTCAAGATGTTCTTCTAAACTTAGATCATAGTTTGATGAATGCAACCAATGATGATGTTTTTATCTGATAAGATTGGAAATCTTATGATATGACCAAAACTATGTTCCTAATTCATGGTTGTGGCTTCCAATGATGAAGGATGTCAGAATCCTATTAGGAGAAGTTGAACCAAGAATTTAGAATTTTGTGATGAAAGGTGCACTTGTAAGATTTGATCCTTGTTTTCAAAGAATGATTGGTATATGAAATAGCCTATTTCAACTTACTGAAGTATTTAACTAGGATGTGTCGAATATTCGATAGAAGGTTGTGGTAGATAGTTGAAATCAAGAGGCTAATTGTGATTGTGTCATTATGAGAGGGCTCTTCTTTTAAAATAGGCCAGTAAATCTAGACGGTCTACAATGTATTTGTCAGTAAATCCCCTAAAAAAATCTTGGTATCTGTGGAGAAATTTGAGATAATGGAGAAAGACATTTCGACTCTTGTATAAAAAATTCCTTCATTGTAATGTTTTCTTGTAACCTAGAGGTTTCTTGTGTTTCTTGATTCTCTTGGAAATTGACTTCTTGAAAAACTTGGTAGATTTCCACTCCCTAAGCATGAGAGAAAATGTTGATACATTACTAAACCGAGAATGCTATGAACTCAGATCTGTCAAAAATAATGATTCGGGAAAAGTGACAGATGCATTGTTTTTTCCCCTATATGCACTTCAGAAACAAGGATATGCACCAAAGAAATGGTGAAATGTGCTACAATATGTCCTAGATGCGCTACTATGTATCCTATATGCGTTGTAGGAAAAATGTTGTGATAGTGACCAAAAATTTTATTTTTAGAATAGCCAACATATGAGCCAAAAGACTCAATGTGCTAAAATAGACCCTAAAAGCACTGAATTAACTAGTGAATGCGCTAGAACAGACCTCATATGCACTAGAATATACCCTATATGCGCTAAAATAGTTTTTCCAAGGTAACTTTTTGAATCAGTTTGTGAGCAGTTTTAGCTAAAATTTGACATGTTCATTTCAGATGATCTTTTATCTGAATTAGTGTGATTGAAAACACAAAAAACACTCTGAAAAAAGTTATTTTTAAGTCTTATACTAAACATCAAGTGTATGCTTCAAAAAAAAATTCAAAAAGTGTTTTCACAAGTTTTACACGTGACAGACAATTCAAGGAGACTCACTCTTAGTACTCAGGTAGGTCATCATAATAGTCAATAGCCCACATCTTAGAACTACGTCGACTCACACAGCCGTGTCACCCCCGAAGGGGTGCCCATGTTTTTGTTGTTTCTAGGTGCATACTCAGAGTGACGAAAGTGGATACCAGATCCCCTGAGCAAACAGTCCTTGGCAGTTATATGGTGAGTATCTTGGGGGAAGATTCTTCCCTCCCCTTGCACTGTGATTATTATGATGTTCGGAAACTGACTTTGGTTGGATACTACACTAGGTTCATAGTAAGGATTTTTGTTTAGTGTGGCAATAATAAACTCCCTCAGGAGACCTCCCATCCTTTAGAACAAAGGTTTTGGGGATGGTTATCTTGCACACTACTAGAAAAATAGGGTTTCCCCTTATTTACTTTAAATTTTATAGTGGGGCAGAATAGTCTGGCTTTGGCTTGAACCCACTTGAGTCGTTCCTCTTGGGTGAGTACTTTTTCCCACCAGAGCAGGCCCTCTACAGGATTGAAAAAGATTGAATATGAAATACATGTAATGCTAAGACATGATTATTCTAATTCTAAACATGATTGCTAAAATAAAATATTATGATGATGCTATGAATAATAAAGCTATAATGATAATGCTAGGATGTTAGAATGCTAGAATGCAATTAATCTCTAATTCATCTGTTGTGTGTTGTAACCATTGCTTGGATTTGCAGTTCTATTTATAGAGTTTTTCAAAAGCTTTTGATTGGATGATATGATCAACGATTGTGAAAATTCCTGGTAGATCGAACAGTTGAGGATGGACAAGACTTAAGAAAAATAGAAGAAAACAGAAAGCAAGATTTGCTTTCTTTTCAGAAAAAGAGGTAAGATAAGATGATAAAGATGAATTGTAAAACTCATCTTTTTGTGAGATTATGGAAATATTTTGAAGAAGATAAATAATGAATTATGAAATTCAATTATTTATTTATAGGTGACATGGAGATTTTTCTTAAAATAGAATATTTACACTAGATTTGAAGAATAATGGAAGATTTCATAGTTAAATAAAATATTTAATTATGATTTTAAAAAGATATGGAAGATATTTAACCAAACTTTTTCAGAAATGGTATGTAAATGAAATTAATTAAATAAGATATTTAATTAACTAGAAGAAGAATTTGAAGAGAAATATCTAAATTTAATTAAATCAAAAAGACTTAATTAAATTAAAAAAGTGATAATTAATCAAAATAAATAAAGTTTATTTATTTAATTAATCAAGTGGACATTTGAATGTGAAATAATTAAATAAAAATCAATTTATTTAATTATAATAGAAGAATAAATTGAATGAACAATATAATTAAATTAATTAAATTTAATCATATGTAGAAGACTTTAGAGAAATTAATTAAATAATAAATATTTAATTAAATGCAAGGATTAATTAAACATGACCAATTTTATGCATATACACCAATGATTAAGTCTAAATGACCATCCTTGAGACCCATCAGGTCCACCCTATTGGGTTTCCTATGCTTCACTATCATTTCAAAAGGGTCTTTCTCGGGAAGCTTCCCTTCCATCTGGTTCTGGGGGTATCTTCGCCCCCTGTTTTCCACCAAAATTTCATGCAACCTTCCCTTGATGGTGTTTTGACTATTGGGGCATGATCTCCTTGGTTCCACTCATTTATTGTTGAATTTTTAAGCATCCTTCTACCAATGACGTTCTGACCTTTGCAACCCAGACTCTTCAATGTCGTCTGATCATCACTGTAGTCAAATGACCATCCGTCAACGTCCTCCCGGCTGTCGGACCCTGACACTCCCATGACCTATTTCAAATCAAGGATCACCAACCTTTTTTCTATAGTACACACATTAATTGTTGGCATTTAATGTCCTATTTTCAAGTTAGGGATAATACAGCTAAGTGTGATGAAGATTGGGATACACTTACAGGCCGATCTAAACAATGGAACTACCAAGTGCTCCAATATAATATAATGGAGATCGAGAAACTTTGGGAATTAATCAAAAAGTTCATAGAGTATGTCTCTTTGAAGGAGGAAGGAAACTCAATCATCGATGAAAAGCTCCTCACAGAATAGATGTAATAGAGGCGATCAAAAAAAGACAAAAATTCTACAATGCTGCCACAAGAGGACATAATAGGGAAAAGAAAAGTAATGTATTTTAAATTGTAATATATTTTGGGGTAGGTGAAAATATAGTTTGTAGTGAATCTTGGCCACACAATGCAAATAAATCTTGGCCATTCATTTTTCTTTTTGAACACTATAAATAGGGGGTCTCCTCTCATTTTCAAAGGAGAGTTGAGTTGTTGTAATGACATGCTCTAGAAATTTTAATAGAAGTTCATTGGCTTTTGATGGACTCTTGAGTTTCTATTGCTTGTTTCATGATTCATCTCCCATAGTTAGTTGATTTAGTTAGATTTATTTTTTGTTCTTCATGGTTTTAGATTACTTTGGTAGATTAGTTAATGTTCTTCAATGATTGTGCAGATTTCTACTATGTTGATTCCTTTCTTGTCCATACTTTTTGTTGTTTACTGATGGTAGATAGCTGTACAAAGTTAGTCTAGACTTAAATTGAAAGTTGCTTCAAATTTTTATCCTTTTTTCATGCATGTTTATGGTGAATGAATGGTAGAACATTTACAGTCCTTAGAAGCTAGCACAAGTTTCATGATACTGTGAGTTTTCTGGTTAAGTAAAATTTTGTTTTCAGGAAGCTATCCATAGTAAACCCTCCATGATCACTGTTCATAGTTAGTTTCAGATCTAGGAACCTGTTCTCTTCCCTACCTCTTTTCCCTTTTTTTTAATAGGCAACCTGTGCTAAGGTTCATTGCACATTTCAAATTCAAATCTTAAGATAAAACAGGAGTATGATTTATTGTTCAAACCTGCAGCAAACTGCACTCTAACTTCCTATCTTAAGAACTCCATTTCAAGATTCATCTTACATCCAACCCAAATTACGTAAGTCCACCCTATGATTACCAGCTATGACTAGGTGAAAATACTATACTAGAAACGAGCAACAACAAAAAAATATGTAAGAAACAATAAAAACACCTAACACCTCAAGATTAGCCTAGTTGGATTCAAAACAAAATAAAGATAACAAAAATAAGCTAATTATACCTTGTCTCGAATCGATCCTTTGGCTGGCCCTTGATGGTTGATTTGTGTGCTCCCTTTTATGGCAATAATGCTAAAGTAGATTCAAAATGATGAGGTTTTGATAAGGATTCAAATGGAGGATGTGGATAATTTAATGGATGTAAGAGATGGTTGCAATGAAAGCTTGGAGATGAGAAATAATGATGGATATGAGAAAATTCAAGTATGAGCTTGAGAGATGAAGTTGGTTGATTTGAAATTGTGTGAATGAAAGTGATAATTAATGACAATGATAGAATCTTCTTTCATTTTATGGGGAGGAACCCTAAAAAGGATGGACGGTTGAGATTTTTCCACCATGGGAAAGATGTAGGGCTATAGTGAGTTGAGGACTCACAAGCCCTCACATCTTTCCATGTGGAAGATGATGTGTCCAAAGGACATGATGAGATGTAAGGAGGGAACATGATGTTAAGGAAGGACATGTACCTTGAAAGTACATTGGAATATGAGAATATTCGTTGGAGGAATAAATAGTGAATTTAAAATTCACATGATTGAGGAATCTTGTGGATAAGACAAGATTCCAAAGGGAGAGGTAGAAAGTACTTTGGATAATACAAAGTGCCTAAAAAGGTATTAACTTGTCACATGTGACTTGATTTGACAAGTCAAAGATTCCATGGGGAAGAGTTCACATTTCACTTGATGTGACAAATAAAATATCACATGGGGAAGAGTCCACATGTGACTTGATGTGACAAGTCAAAGATCACATGGGGAAGAGAAAAAATGAATTTAATATTCCTTGGAAGGATAAAAAGAATTAAAAATTCTTTGGGAAAATGATTAGGCTAGTTAATGAAGGATTAGAGGAAGGTTAGGTGGCTAAAAGACATTAGGGGTCAACTTGAAAAATTTGGAGGATGTGACACATCCTAATCAATGATTAGACATGTGCACATCTCTAATGATGAGATTAGAAGATGGATTAGGATTAGATGAAAATGATGGAGGATGTGACATGTGAGGAATTAAATAAATGCTATATTTATTTAATTCATTTGATGAAAGGGTAGTTAAAGATGTAAGGTATTTAATTATTTAACTAGATACCTTAGGGATTTCATAGAATTAAGGGTATTAATTAAATAATAGCGATATTACTTAATTAATGCAAATAAGGGGATGCTTAGACGAAAGGTGATAAATTTGGATAGATTAAGTGTCCAAATTTGGGTGTCTACATTTTTCCCATCTTTGAGATGGTGCTATGAAGTAGCATCATTTCAAGGGATATTAAAACATAGAACCTGGAAGAAGATGGTTAGATTGGGAAAGATGCGTGAGTCATTCAAAGGAGTGACTAGGAAGAAAAAAATAATGAAGATTAGGGATGAAAGATGCCCCCAAAGAGGAAATGTGGATTTAAGAGAACATGGGTTTGATCTCGAAATGGATGAGATGATGCAAGTGGTATATGAAGAAGATGAAGCAAAGTGATGGGTAAGAAAGGATGAAAAGGTGATAGGAGATTGGGAGGGGAGAGTGATGAAGGATGAATGGATGGGGGGGATTTTGATAAATGAGAGAATGGGGGATACATGCAAGATGATGTAATGGAAAAGTAGATACAATCCTAATGCAATTTTCCATCTTTGAAGCACTGATTTTTGCTATAGAAAAAGACACGGCACACCAAGGTATAAAAGACCAAGGCAGATTAGTGTCTAATGCATGAAACAAACACAACAAACAAGAAGGCTATCCCAATACCCCAACATCGTGATGACCTTGGCTAGGCCAGATATTGGGATAACCACAAGCACATAGGATGCCCCAGCATCACACAAGATCATAGGGATCTTGGTGTACTACGCGAGACAACCAAGAAGACATAAATAGAAAAAAGATCAAGATATGCCCCTATGCTTATTGGTCAAAGCACACCATGATATGATGGATCAAGGCAACCATGACAAGTGATGATAGGGAGCTCAAATGATAAACAAAATCTAAAAGCATCAAAATACTATAATCAATTTCAAATGTCCTTTGCCATAGTATCAAGGGGGTTGATGGGATTGATGAGGTCTATTAAGAAGGATGCATCCTATTGAGACCAATAATGAATACTAAACTAAAAGATCGATATGACGTAGGATATTTAAAACTGATTAGATCTGATGATACAAGTGGATCTTGTTTGTTAAGAACCAGCTAGATAAGGGCATAGCTTGACGATACGACATAAGGGAGATAAGATAGGAGATAGAAGATTGACACACCCTAAAGACCTAGGGGCTTGGGGGCCAATCAAAGATTAGCCTTGCTTACGTGAAAGCGCAAAGCCCTTGTAGTTTGATAAAAAGGCTGATGACTAACGATGGATAAAGGTAGAAAGAGGACAATGAAGACCTCAATGGATGACCGATGATAGGACAGTAAAAATAAAAAAGACTGATGATAGACAATAAAGGAACCCCAAGGGCAGATCAAATGATTGAACTTTCCTACGTGAAAGCACATGGGCAACATAGTTTGACCAAAGGACCAAAGACAAATGATGGATAAGGGATGATGAGATAACCCTAGGAAAGGGGATGAGACTGATAGGATGAAACAAGATAGACCTGGTGGATTGGATAGGATGATGGGGATTACACAAAGATTAGGGATGGGATAGTTATCCAAATCATCAAAATGAATCGGGGGAATGATATGATGGAGAGATGAATAATGAGAAAGGATAGGAGATTGAAAAGATGTTCAAAAGAAGCAAGAGTGATGACGATGAGATATATGGCATTGGATTGCATGGGGAGAAGCCTATAGCTAGATACCAATGACAAGGGATTTTAAGATGGGATGAGGATAAGGAGATAAGGATGGGGAGATGAAAAGGATTGTTTAGATGGATAGGAAGATAAAGATGGGAAGATGGATGGGATAGATGAATGATTTATCCAAGGACTTATGTCACAAAGGAAGAAGATTACCCACTCTAGATATGCCATATATAATGAGGCATGAGGGATGAAAGATGGAAAGATGGGAAAATGAGTGAGATGGATATGGATAGGATGTATGGATAAGGAAGGGAGATTTTTGGTAGCATGATGGGTGGAAAAGGTAGATGAATTAAAATAAGGATTAGGATAGTGTGTGGATGAGGGGAATGTATGCCAAGAGGTGTCCAAATAATGTTTATATGTTTTCCCCTATCAATATGAAGATCACAAGGAGGATGGATGGATTGGGATAAATGGGATATGATATGAAAGATGCGGAAGATAGGTGCGATGGAGGGGATGAATGAAGAGGATGTAGTTGCCCCCAAGTGTGGAAGGAAATGGATGGGGATTTACACATGATTCCTATTTGCCAGGTTTTCATCATGGTACTTATCCAAGGCACTTGTTTGCAAAGTTTTCACCATTGGATGGATTATTTCTCTTTACTATTTTATTTTTTATTTTATTTTTATTTTTTTTGATTGGATAGGAAGGGGATGAAAATGGATAAGGATAGGGATGTGGATAAGGGGATTTAGAAGATACAGGATAAGGATATGGATGAAGGACTCAAGCATCAAGTTCCATACGAGGTATTGAGAGCCCATGTGTGAAGTGACAATTGGAAGTTGGTACAACCTTATTAGGATAAATGGATTATGCAAGAGGGTGAATTAAAGGGATTTGATGGGGAAGATATGTTGGATAATGGGTGGGATGCTGGAAAGGGTATGGATAGAGTAATAGGGTTAGTGTGTGATGGGGTGGTTAGTTTAGGACCAAAATTGGCACATGTGGTGGTGTATGTGAAAGGATAGGAGGAATAATGGATTAAGAATGTGGGGATAATGGAGGAGATAGGATAGTCATTTTTGGGATATAAGGACCCAAAATAGATTTAGGAGATGGAGGATGTGTATGATTGGTTTTTGGATTAGAAACTTTGGATGTTGTTATGGATGCTTCATTTGAAGGCATGACATCTTTTTTCTTTGGGATCAACATGGTTTTGATTTTTTCTTTGGTGGGCCTTTACGGCCTACGAATTTGATTTGGATTTTTCATTTTATTTTTGTTTTCTTCACCATGTCCTTTAGAGGGGACATGGGGAGCTTTAGATTCATGTGAATGTTTGGATTCATGCATTTTTTCTTTAGCATCCAAAGTAATTTTGATAGAAATGTGATTGGTGCGAGGAGATGGATGATGTGGAGCGATGGAGGTAGGATTATGGGGATTATGTGTAGAGGGAGGATGTGGGGGTATGTGCCTTTGTTGATCCTAATTAGGGGACATGTGAGTGGGATGTTTATGATGGGTGACATGGATAGGTGATGGATGGATGAAAGGATGAATATGACAAGATGAAGGGGGTGATTTTGGGATATAAGGGCCCAAGATGGCCTTAATGGGTGGAGGGACATAAGGACCTAAAATGGATCGAGCAGATGAGGGAGGAATATGGATGGTTGCTTTGAGGTGATATGATGGATGAGGAGGGATGGAAACATATGATCTGGTGGAGAGATGGGAAGAGCCTATATTTCTTTTGAAAGAGGCTCATTGAGGACATCTAGAGGTTGTACCAACTTCTTTAGATTGTGAGTATTGGGAAATAGGTCCAGCACCTTGCATGTAGATTTGTTCTTTGACCTAGATGGGCTCTAAAATACCTTTCTCATGAAGGCCTAAACCTTTTCCTTGATAGTTCATGTTCTTAAGCATTGGATCCATGATAGGATTTTTGTTATTCGCAAAGAATGATGCGAGTCCATTATTAGGCGAAGGATGATGGGTGGTATATATGCTTTTCTTTTCTTTGGCGAGGAGACCACCATGGAAGAATGTGAGAGGACCAAGCAGATATACAAGTGGTGAGGGGGTAGTAGGTTTAGGCGATGATGGAGGATCATGAGATGGAGATGGTGGGATAGTAGCTTCTTCCTAATCAGAAGGAATAAGTGGTAAAGTATCAAGAGAGGGATTAGGGGATATGATAGGATTTGGATTTTTGACAGTAGGAGATAAGGGATCATGCAATGGAGTGATTGGATCTTGAGTATTAGGGGGATCATGGGATGGAAAAAATGGGAGACTATGATCTTGATATTGAGAAGAGGGTATGTTGTTATGCTTTGGATCAATCTCTTTGCATGACTCTTTGTGTGTGGGAGGCATGATAATGGAGGCATGTTGGATGGGTTTTTCAAGTAGATGTCATGGAAGGATGGAGGATTCATGAAGTTCATGAGAGGGGATTTCAATGATACTAAGAGTGGAAGGAATGGATTGGATTTGCAGATCTGTGATGGAATGGGAGGATCTAGGTGTAGGAGGAGTGGATCAGATTTGGTTATCTTAAATGGGTTCAATGGATCTTAGAGTAGGAGATGCGGGCTTAGTGCATTCAGTGATGGTTTCAATGGTGTCAAAAGTTTGAGTGGTGCTAGGGGTGGCAACATCAATGATAGGTGTTGGATGGAGAAGGTTCTCATCACTAATGACCATGGATGATGGATTAGGATGGCATGGTTTCAGGATTTCAAGTGGTGGAGTTGGGGATGTCTTCTTTGTCATAAGTCCTTGGAGAAATTTGAGAGTTAGAAACTTGCATACTCTAGGCTTAGATGGTGAGGTAGGAGTGGATGAAGGATTATAGATTGGTAGAAGATTAAGGCTATGGATTGGTGGATTAGGATTAGATTGAGGAACGAGATTGGATGGAAGACTAGGAGTAGATGGATTATTAGGATTGGATGAAGGGTTAATGTAAGGATATTGGAATGGTGAATTAGGATTGTAGTAAGGATATTGGGATGGTAGATTAGGAAAAGAGGATACAACTAATGGAGTGTAGTAAGGGTGTTGGGATGGTGGATTAGGATGGGGAGACGTGGGTGTTGGATTAGGATAAGGAGATGTAGATGTTGGATTAGGATAAGAAGATGTGGATGTTGGATTAGGATAGGTTGATTGATAAGGAGGATTAGGATAGGGGACATGGATGGGGGATTGTAATAGGAGTATTGAGATGGTAGATTAGGATAAGAGGATGTAGGTATTGGATAAGAGGATGATGTAGATGAAGGATATGATGGATATGCAGACAAGGAAGGTAGTGAGTATCCATTGTCGAAGGTAGCATAAAGAGCATGATTAGGCATGGATGAAGAAATAACAAGATAACTTGAAGGGGTGATTGGATTTTGGAAGGCAGGTGGAGAAAGCTTACTAGCAATGATAGTGTCAAAGAGATCTATGTCATATTCTTCTTGATCGAGAATACTTTCATTATCATTGTTGACATAATTAGGGTTTCCCTTGACTACTATTGATGGAGGATAAGGATTCATGGTGATGAAAGGATAAAGAGGATGGATCAAATATTTTGGATGGAAATGGACTAAAGCTCAAGTCAAGATTTAAGTCAAGCTTATATCAGGATTGGATTAAAGCTCAGATTAGGATGATTGGATGATGCACTGGGATTGATCCTGATGATTGGATTAGATTATCAAAGGATGATTATGACACTAAATCTACCTCAAGATGGAAGCAGATTGATTAGGTTGAAGGTGATTAGATAGGGATGCGACTGGACTGGATTGGATAAGATCAATCAATGATCGGATAGGATGACGAAAGGGACTGTAAACCCCATTCAAAGATTATCCTAGGTGACTTAGGATACTGATTGATCAAAATAAAGGATAAACAGATAATTGAGACACTGAACCACCTTGAGATTCAAAGTGGATTGATTGGGCTGATGATGATGATTAACTTAGGATGGATGAAAATCCTAAGCATATTTGGATGATGATGATCAAATTATGACCCTTAGGTCAATGTGGATAATAACTTGAAATGAAGTTTAGGGGATTTGGATGGGGAAAATGATGATTTGATTGGGGAAAAGGATGATAAGAATAGATGAACGAATACTCAAAATGAGTAAACGATTAGCTAGATTGGATGAACAACAATCAGAATGAGGAGAAAAAATCTTGGAATGGACGAAAGATTACTCAGAACAAGTAAACGATTGATTGAAATGGGTGAACGACTACTCAAAATGAGTAAATAATTGCTTGGAATGGATGAATGACTCTCAGAATGAGGAGGTGAAAAGTCAAAATGGATGAAAGATTACTCAGAATGAGTAAATAGATGGTTGAGAGGGATGAATGACTACTCAAAATGAGTAAATGACTGCTAAGGATGGATGAACGACTCTCAAAGCGAGGAGACGAAGGTTCAGGATGACTGAATGATTATTCAGAATGAGTAAATGAATGATCAACAGGGGTGAATGACTAATAAAAATGATAGAAGGAGGTTTGAAATAGATGAACAATCGGTCAGAAAAAGGAAATGATTGTTCGGAAGGGGTGAATGATTGGTCGAAATGAGTAAACAATTACTCGGAATGGATGAACAAGTACTCAGAATGAGTAAACAATTGATCAAAACAACTGAATGAGAGCTTGAAATGATAGAAGAAGGTTCAGAATGGATGAAAATTTACTCAAAATGAGTAAAAAAGTGATCAAAAAGGGTGAACGATAGTTTAAAAGGAGAAAAAATGTTTAGAATGGATGAATGAAAACTTGAAATGAGTAAACAATTGATCGAAATGGATGAATGAATGGTCAGATTGGGAGACTGACTCATGGAATGGATGAAATGATATTCATAGTGAGGTGAATAATTCTTGAGATGTGAAGAAGGGTGCCCAAAACAACCAAATGAAGGGTGAAATCAACTGTTTGAGGGGTAGGTTCACCCAAGTGCAGATTAAGATTTTGGTTAAAGCTCAAATTGGGAGTAGATTAAAGCTTAGATTAGGATTCGATTGAAACTTAGATTTGGATTATTGGAGGATGTTATGGGATTGATTCTACACCAAGTTCAAGGGTTTAAAGGATGTAAGGTGCTAACAATCAGATTTTTCTAGATTTGGCAATTTTCAAAAATTGTCAAATTTTGCGATTTTAGGAAACTTCACAAACATACCTTTGAGAATCCATTTTTTTCCCCAAAAATACCAAAAATTAAGATAGGATGAATTGGAAACTAACATCCCAAATATGAGATATGCATTCTGAGTTATTAACGAAAATGATTTTTCAAAAACTAAAAAAAACTCTAAATTGTGATTTTGAGGGTCAAGATGAAAGTTTGGAGCCTCAAAAATATGTCAAAATGGGGTCCAACTAACTCAAGGTCAATTGGGAATCCACATGCCACCTCATAATGCAACCACTTGTAAAATTTCAGCTCAATCAGACACCCAAGTCAAAAGTTGTGGCCTCCAAAAGTTTTGACAGAAAAATCAAAACCCTTAAAATGAAGTCTAGATTATTGGGATGGATGATTTGATGATAGATATGGACTCTAATGATGTTCCAAGATGCACCTATGTGATTTTGGTGATGAAATAATGACTTATGAAAAAATGTTGATGATGGGAAAATGGGTGCTCAAAACGATTGAATGAATGGTGAAAAACATTGTTTTGAAGGGTACGTACACCCCTGGTTGGTTAGGTTTAGTCCGAGCTGGTCAAGTTCACGCCTGGCTAGTTAGGTTCGCCCCTAGCTTGTCAGGTTTTCCCTTGGCTTGTAAGGTTCACCCTTGGCTGGTTAGGTATGCCTATGGACAAGTTTGGACTTGGTTTTGGGAAGAAAGACTAAGGTAAGGGACCCAAAACACAACAAACAACAATAAGAGGATAGGGATAACTTGATTGAATAGAGAATTATTAGTTTCTTATGAAGAAAACAGTTCAAGTAGCACGATCCTAAGACTAGTAGAATAGGTATGGCCAACAAAGTCTTCTATTCTAGGATGTGCATGGTTGCTAGGGAGTCCTCAATATACACCTGATACGTGAGGCCAAAACTGTGAACACCAACCCATCACAAGCATGAGTCGAGAACCTTAGCGAGATACTAAAGGCTCGGAACAACTCTTCATGTGATCTTGATGCTTCACTCATAACGACATGAATGGATTGAGGTACAAATTTCACTCTCCCCTGTTTATATACCTTGCTAGTATGCATGGTTGGAATCATTCCTTGGGGTGATGAAATCCCCAAGCAGGTCCCCTAAGAAAAAAGAAAAAATGGGAGACACAAAGACTTGGTAAGCTACGATTTCTCATCACCCTGGATCACCAAATGGAACAAGGGGATTGGATATGTCAAATAGCTTACCAACAAGCACAACACACAAGGTAAATTAACACCCCTAATTAAGCTATGTGCCTAAGTTAGCGAAAAACAACAAGCAAAAATTGATAAATGAATAGCCCTTTAAGGAAACTTGTTAGTAGTTTCTCTTCTTGTTTTCTACCAAACGTTGATTAGATACTTGCACAGACACAAACAACACAAATTAGGGGGTCAGAAATACTCAAAACAACAAAAAGAAGTGCTTAAAACTCAATTTTTACCTTATGGAAAAAGTTATTTTTGGTCAGGTTCACCCTTGGAAAAGGTCAGGTTTTCCCCTAGAGGTCAAGTATGCCCCTGGAAAGTTTAGGTTCTCCCTTATAAGAGGTTAGGTTCGCCCCTAGAGGTCAAGTTTTCCCCTCTATTAAAAAAATTGCAAATCTTTTGTTTTTGGTCTCTATGGAGGTTAGGTTTGCCTGTCTGTTGAGTTAGGTTCACCCCTGGAGGTTAGGTATTCCCTTAGGAGAGGTCAAGTCTTCCCCTATAGGTTAGGTATGCCCCTGGGTGGGCAGCTTCACCCCTAGATGGGTAGGTCTACCTCTCTACTAGGTCGGGTCTGCCCCTCTGCAACCTACACCTACAAATAGTGAAAAAACAAAAAACATGAAAGAACAAGAACCGTCTGTGGGTCCCACCGGGCGTGCAAGAAATGTGACCAGGTGAAAATATTGTTCTAGAAATGAGCAGCAAGAACAAATATGCAAGAAAAGATAAAAACACCTAACACCTCAAAATTAGCCTAGTTGGATTCAAAACAAAATAAAGATAAGAAAAAGAAGTTGATTATACCTTGTCTCGAATCGATCATTTAGTTGGTCCTTGATGGTTGATTTTGTGTGCTCTCTTTGATGGAAAAAATGCTAAACTAGATTCAAAATTATGAGGGTTTGATAAGGATTCAAATGGAGGATGTGGGTAGTTTAATGGATGTAAGAGATGGCTGCAATGAAAGCTTGGAGATGAGCAATAATTGTGGATATGAGAAAATGCAAGTATGGGCTTGAGAGATGAAGTTGGTTGAGTTGCAAGTGTGTGAATGAAATTGATAATGAATGAGAATGAAAGAAACTTATTTCATTTTATGGGGAGGAACCCTAAAAAGGATGGACGGTTGAGATTTTTCCACCATGGGCAAGATGTAGGGTTGTAGTGAGTTGAGGATTCACAAACCCTCACATCTTGTCATGTGGAATATGAAGTGTCCAAAGGAAATGATGAGATGGAAGGAGGGTACATGATGTGGAGGAAGGACATGTACCTTGAAAGTACATTGGGAGATGAGAAGATTCTTTGGAGGAATAAAAAGTGAATTTAAAATTCACATGATTGGGGAATCTTGTGGATAAGACAAGGTTCCAAAGGGAGAGGTAGAAAGTACATTGGATAATACAAGTTGCCTAAAAAGGTATTAACTTGTCACATGTGACTTGATGTGACAAGTTAAAAATTCCATGGGGAAGAGTTCACATGTGACTTGATGTGACAAGTCAAATATCACATGGGGAAGAGTCCACATGTGACTTGATGTGACAAGTCAAAGATCACATGGGGAAGAGAAAAAATAATTTAATATTCCTTGGAAGGATAAAAGGAATTAAAAATTCCTTGGGAAAATGATTAGGCTAGTGAATGAAGGATTAGAGGAGGGTTAGGTGGCTAAAAGAGATTGGGGGTCAAGTTGCAAAATTTGGAGGATGTGACACATCCTAATCAAGGATTAGTCATGTTCACATCTCTAATGATGAGATTAGAAAATGGATTAGGATTAGATGAAAATGATGGAGGATGTGATATGTGAGGAATTAAATAAATGTCATATTTATTTAATTCATTTGGTAAAAGGGTAATTAAAGAGATAAAGTATTTAATTATTTAACTAGATACCTTAGGGATTTGGTAGAATTAAGGGTATTAATTAAATAATAGAGATATTACTTAATTAATGGAAATATGGTATGCTTAGATGAAAGGGGATAAATTTGGATAAATTAAGTGTCAAAATTTAGGTGTCTACACTAGCAAAATCACATCAAACATCAACTAAGAAATTCCAAGCACTATTGAGACATGACATTAGAGACCTTGGGATAGTGTTATGCAATTTGATTGTGGAAGATTGTCTTTCAAGAGAGGTGATGCGCCTATGCATTACCCATGTTGAGAAGTGCATAAAAAACACATCAACAATGTCCAAGCACAAGGGACAAAGGAAAATGGAATATTATGACATTAGAGCCATGGGTCTAGATTTAAATGAAACTTTCCTACATGACAAGGTGGTCCTAGCCAAGGCCACCTAGAAGTGTGAGGTAGAGTTGATAAATGTAAAGGAAATTGAACAAGTGTGAGGTAGAGTTGATAAATGTAAAGGAAACATTAAGGGAGCTACAGACAAATATCAAGGCCAGAGATGTCGAGATGGCCCGCATAAGACAAATACAAAATTAGCAAGGAGAACTATGTTGCCCAAAGAGGCCCAAGGTGAATAGTTTCAACTGTATATTGAAATTGGAAAGCTAAGAGTTGAGATTGCTAGTGAGGGTCAAAAAACCATAGAGTACCAATGTACTTAGGAAAACATACAGAGAGAGATGGATGATGTCCAATCCCAGGCTTCCAAAAATCTAAAAAAGACCCAAGTAGAAGAAGAAAGGTCAAGGAAAGAGAAATAGGAGATCGTGTCCACTCTACAGGCTCATGACCAAGAGGTTGGAAAGTTGAGATCCGAATTGAAAAAAACCCTCTGAGAGAAGAATTAGATGGAGGAGAAAATAAAATAAAGAGAGGCTCAGTTTCACTAGGAGTTAACTACTTCATAGGGTTCTTGGACCCTCCCAATGTTGAAGAGTTTAATATCATAGTTGTGGTTGCCATTCTTAAGCCAACCCTACAGTTCATAAGGGATTCTCAGGAATTCAATGAAAAGGTTGGCCTAGTGGCCAACAAAATCCTATAGAGATATGCTCCCTAAGTAGTGGAATCATAGAATTTGATTTCCATATTGTGTGTGGCCACTGACAAGGCCCTAAGAAGTGTAGGGATTCTAGATCAAAGGGCCACCTCAAGCAAAGAAAGCAAATTCTTCAACTTCCACAAAGTTGCAACAAAGAGAAAGGAACTCTAGGCAGTGCTAAACATGAAGGTCGTTGAAATCTGAATGGAGTTTAATGTTATGATTAGCTATGGTTTGCCTCCACTTTTCTCACTGAATGGAGAGATGCTATCCATTGAAAAAATCACAGAGGAAATTAGACAAAAGGTTTGGAATTCTACAAAACTCTTGGGTTTAAGCTCAATGCCCATTACTAGTGAAATTGAGCATGAGATCTTTCCCCTTTCCTACCTCTATTACCACCTTGGGGTTGTTTCACCTAGATGGGGAGTTATTTCTTTTAATGAATTCTTTGAACTAGATCAAGTGCACACGATCTTTCATGCTCTCATTTAACCCACTGATTTGGATTGGGAGGTGCAACATTTCACTTTCCTCAAGCTCCAGGAATTTCTAGAGCTCTAGGTTCATGCCTCTGCAAGCAAAGCCCCCCTATGAGTCACCAAAATTGTGAAGCAATTTTTCCTTAATCTCCCTTTTATTTTTGGCTTTTATATTTTTTTGTCTTCGAGATGTGTCCGTGCTTAAATCAAAAGTTGTTCTGAAAGGAGCATAATGTGCCACATGGTGTTTGCACAGTTTTTTTTATCATCTTCCTTTCAAGAGAAAGTCAGGGCACGTGTTGGTTTTGTGGGGATTTTCTCAAAGGATATCTTCATAAAACTGAGATTCCCCGCCCACTCGAGACATCATCTCTTCGCATTAGGTAGGTTTCACTTTAAGGAGAAATCTCTTTTGGATTTTTTTGGAGCATGCTAATTTTTCCTTATTTTCATGATGGAAACTTTGAGTCGACCTTGACAATCTATGTGATTGGTCAACCAAAATTTTCCAGGATTTTTTCTAGGATATGATTGTTTTCAGATAGCAATCTTTGCTAAATATCTAAAATGACATAAATAAGGTAGTTGAGAATTAATGAGAAAATATTTCCATGACCTAATAAAAAATCTACATTCAGATTGTGAGCTATTAGATGTTGGCATCAAGCAAAATTTACTTCTAGGATGTTGGTGGTGGTTCTCCCTTTTCAACTATAAATAGGAGGCAATGACAGAAAGAAGAAGTTCCCTGGAAGTTCTTTTTTTGGAAAAAGAAGTTATTTTAGTGTTCCTTAGTTATAAACATTTTTAGAAGTTTAAATTTGGCAAAGCACTTCTTTCCTCTAGCATGTTATATTTTTTTAACTCAAACTATTATCAGATTGGCATCTGACCTTTTTATTTTAAGTTCATTTGATATTAAAGTGCAAACTGTTTGGGAGAAATCTTTGAAATTGTGCATGTTATTACCTTTGTCAAGTTCTTTGTTTATGTTTCATTCAAGAATAAAATCATTGTGTTAAGTTTAGTTTGATAATTTGAGTAGTTGATTTCCATGTCGTAGGCTTCTATGAGATAATGATAACTCATGAAAAATTGGATTATGTCTGTTGAACTTCTCCATTTTCTTTAAGGGTTACTATTTTTTCATATTATGTTGTAAAAGGAGGAAGATTTTATGCAATTTATGAATATTTTTTTGTTAACTTTTGGAACTTTTATGCTTGATCAGACTTAATGAGCATTTCCCATGGGGAGATTTCAAAGACTACACTGTGCTTGTATTTAGCCTATGTTTCTCATTCTCTTCCTAACAATGAAGGGTTGTGGAATTTTGTGTTTATTATATCATTCATAGGAGAAGGATTGAGTTAAAATGTTGTAAAACCTTTGGTGCATTGCTATTTTTATGTTTTATATTTACATTTCTTTCTATATTTTCCCTAAACTCAAAGAAGAGTCATATTTCTAAAAAAATTCTGGAGGTATTCAGTGAGGCACAAATTGGTCCCCCACTCACTGAATTTCCCAAAGGGCTATCAGAGAGGCACAAACTTTGATGATCAACAGAGAAGATAACTGATTTCATAATGTGATATCAAGCACTTTTCTCATAGATGTCGTACATGTTGCCCGATTTTGACATGCATAAGGTATTCATAAGGAACTTGTAGAGACCTTGGTAGGAAAAGGTTGCCCTCATGAAATACCCTTTTTTCACACACTTGTGTGCTATGCTACGAGAATCTCAACAAATGGTAGTCTGGATTGGAGGAACCTCCTAGCACTCCTGTTTAGAAGGGAAATCCATTATATTGATCTTGGGAAAAGGGTAAGGCTATTGCGAATGTAGTGGCCGCTACAAATGATATGGACTCAAATAGAACAAAAAGTTTACAGAGTTAGCAGAATCTTATTCTTCCATCTTATAGAGATTGTTGAAAGATAAGATCATAATCTTGGATAACCCTAAACCTCTCAAGGAACCTTACCCTAGTTGGTACGATACAAATTCCTTCTGTCAGTACCATCGAGTCAATGAAAATGATAGTGAATGATGTATGTGCTTGCGTCACAAGATGAAAGACTACATTGAGGATGGTACCATTCATCTTGATGGGAATAAAAAAAATGCCAAAAAATTGGTGGAAAAAGAAAATAGTGAGTTGTAGATGTACACGAACTAGTTTCCATCACATTCTACCAACTTAATTGTTTATCCGTCTAATTCTACCATTTAGCCCAATGCATACATTAACATGGTCATGGTTACTCCTACCACATATCTAGTGACTAGTGAGCCAGACCTAACATTCACCTTGCAAGATATTCCCTTGAACAACAATCCCTCTCCCCTCTACATTCCCACTTGCCTCACTCACAACATTATGATAAGGGTCTTAGTTGACCCCGCAAGCTGAGTGAATGTCATTATAGAAGAGATGTTGCTAAATTAATTACAGAGGGAGTATAAAGAAATGAAGTCTACCATCTATACACACAATGGTGTTTGTCTCAAGCCATATGGCTTAATAACAGTGTTTGTCATAGTTGAACCTAGGGTCATAGACACAGTCTTCGATGTTATTCTAGAGAAATATTTATTTAGACTAAAGCTAGGCATACCTTGGCTAGCTTCCATGAATGTAATCACCTATGTCATTCATAAGTGTTTAAAATTCTCCCATGAAGGTGTTGTGCACATGGTGCATGACACTAGATACAATTAATTGGTGTCTCATGGGGGCTACTCATTAGATCATTTTCCCTGCCTCAATTGGTCTATTCCCCCCAAGAACGTACCTACTTTACAAAAAAAAGAGTGAGGTATAAGAATAGGGGCAAGGAACAACCGAAACTGACCCTTTCGATAGTGTAGTAGCAAGCTCCCCACTCTTCCTCAAAAGGAAAAGAGAAGCTATCCGGTTCTTAGGATGTCACTTCCACTTGTATTTCTTAGGAAGAGTTTTAGATGTCTACTCTTGGATTCTACTTAAGGAGTCCAATGGTGCTTTCTTGGCGCCAACCTATTATAAGGATTTTGGACCTCCCTACTAAACCTACTAGACCTTGGCCCTACTTATATGGTAGATGAAAGGGTTCCCATAGGGAATCCTCTATGTCTCATCCTTTGTGGAATCCTACCACTTTTTCTCCTAAAGGAGTGAATGGGATGAGGCCCACTATTGAGGTGCTAGAATTGACTCCCCTCATTGTTTCTCAACTTGCTCCTCCTAGTCCCATTAAAGAGCTTGTCCCTCTATCAAAAATGGCTATGATGGACACCCCTATGGCTAAGTAGGATCCTTCCATCCCTTTGTAGCTCCTAGCCTCTAGCTCAAAGAGTTAGAGAAATTTCCTTGTTCACGAGCACAAGCATTGATGAAAGGCTCTGGCGGCTAAGTAGGCCACTTTACAGAGGAAAGAAGAGAAGATGACCACCCCTATATTATGGCCTCCTACTATGTCCTCCTCTCTCATCCCCTCTCTTTCTATTCAATTGAGTTTAGTATTGTTTATGGCTTCTATTGTGAGTGTGAGTTCTCCTAACCCCAAAAAAGATGTAGGTGTTTATCGCTTATTTGGCTAACCTACCCCTATTGATGTCCCTCTTAGACATCCTACCATTCCCTAAACCCATGGATATTCCAAATAATTTAGTGGTATATTCCATGGTTTTCTCCTCCTCCACTTCCTCTATGCCTCTCTCCTCATCTGTGGGGAGTTCATATCCCTCGATAAAGCTGAAGGTAGAGGTTGGCCCCTCTAGCAAGTCCTGACTTCCCCTAAGTTTTTCACTGCTCCCTAGTCACTAGGTGAGCCTAGTAATGAATCTCAATTGTCATCCTCCCTATCTATTGAGGTACAACATGAAACTCCTACAAAGTGTATGTTAAACTCTTTAGATGAGGTTCTAGCCTTATCGATGATCTTTGAAAAATTTCTTACCGTAGCTCCACAAGAGTCTAGTGGAGGAGACCTTGTGGGGCCTTCTTCCTTAGCCCTTATTGTGGGAGGGTCAAAATCTCCTCCCCTTAACATTCCACCACTACATGCTTTTCCTCCTTCTCCTTATAATGATCTATATTGGGAATCGAATGAACTCTTGGTCGATGAGTGTTAAGGGGAAGCCTCTTCTTTTTCTTTAGATTAGATGTGTGTGTTGTGATGTGTTCCCTTGTACTTGTTCTATGTGTTCCTAGATGACCCTTTTCACTCTTGTTGGTGCTTGGATACAAGAGTGATTTTGTGTCATGAAACTTCATCTATTTGTATCATCATTCTTCCATGTTTATGTTTGAATTTTGGAAAATTGGGGATGATGCAAAGTGTTGGGGGCATTTAAGCTTCCCTTCCATGTTGACCTAATTTTTTTATTTTTATTTTGTATTCTCATGCATTATTCACATGGTCTAATATAGTAGGGGGCTGATGATAGATCATTTATATACTATTACTAATATATATTTATGAGCAACTATAACCCTAAAATATCATATCACCTCTATGTCTCTTGTTCGTGATGTTATTTCTCTTTCGCTCTTTTATTTTTCTCTCCTTTTTTCTTGGGTTTTCCCTCGTATGTGTGTCAAAAACTACTTTCACAATGTTTCAAATTTCATAAAACACATTCATTTCTAACAAATCTCTTCTCGAAAATCCTTGCAAAACATTTTTTCAAAGATCACATTCTCAACCTAGACCCCCAAAGGAACATGTTTCCTTTGTCATGGGTTCACAAAGAAATAACTTGAAAAACTTTCCTCCAAGGGGGAGCAACCTTTTCTTGTGGGAAAATCCTTGACCTTCCTGTCATGTGGGGGAATTTTCTTCCTTTCAAATTCCCTGATGAAGTGAACATCTTTCAAAAGGATTCCTTGATGATGAATCAATTTGAGAAATAACATCTCTCTTTCAGTTTCAAACAACGTGTCCCTTGAGTGGACTCCTTTTCTTTTGAAGGGTTCCTAAGCGACCACTTTGAAATCCTTTCGATACACTAACTATTTGAATGACTTTCTTCTTGTTTTCCTAGATGGCTACTCTATGTAACTTCTTGGCATATTTTATCTATGGATTAACATGTTGCTTTGTAGGTGTGCCTATGAAGCAACTTTCTAACTCTATAGAGTCTCCTTACATTAGGGTTTCCTTTATGTGAGAAATCTTGGGGCATGCCTCCTTGTAGGTCTGTGAACTTGTGAGGTACTTATATCTGGGCCTCCTTAATGCAAGAGATCTTGGAGGTTTCCTTCTTGTAGGTCTATGGGCCTATAAGGCGCTTACTTCATGGGGCTTCCTTCATGAGAGAGACCTTGGAGGTCACCTCCTTGCAGGTCTTTGGGCCTGTGAGATTGTTTCATTATATGGTATTTGTCCATCATTAGTCCTAGGGCCTTTAGTGTACTTTGTGTAGCTTCATAGTTCTATGGGACTATGGAATCCTTTTGTTCGAAACTTCCCAGGGAGATTAGTTGTGGAGTCCTTTTCCTACCCTACTCTTTCAAGTTCACCAGATTGTGGTCTACTTCCTTGATGGTTCAAATACACATTTCTAACCCTACCAACTCTTTGATCTACTTTACCAAATAACTCATCTTTACTCGTGCTCGCTAAAGTGGGGGAAAATGTATAGGAGAAAATTTACACCCCTTACACAAATTCCCCTTTCACATATCCTCACCTTAGAAAATCAAATCCAAAGGTGAAATCTAACATCACCCAACTGGTTTCCATTCACTTGGCATCTATCCTTTGTGTAGGTGAGAGAATATTTGTCAGGGAAGAATGCACATCATGTGGACGTCTATGTAGTGTGCTTCCATACCTGATGAATTCCTGCATCTGGAGTTGGTAGAGGCATTACACGCCTAATTGGGTCTGAATTGTAACATCCCTCTTTGACCAACCAACCCAAAAATGATGGATTGTTCCTCATCTTTCCTTCAAATTCATCCATTCTCACTTCATTTGTCTCTCTAGCAATTTTTTTGAACTCTCTAAGTAATTCATCTTCATCCTTTCACTCTCAAGTAGAATTATAGCATTCCACTTTTGAGCATTATAACAGTAGCAACACTTCATCAACTCCACATTGCAAGTGTGAGGCCATTACAAACATTGCAAGCTTGGATTCTTAGGAGATCTCCCTTCACCATAGTTGTAGCAGTGGTGACTTTTCCAAGTTCATAGCTTGCTTTCTCCTTCCATTGGCTAGTGAGCTTTTGGGTGGAGGTAGTAATGCTTCACTCCTCTCCTTTGTGATTGGGTTGAGTAGCATAATATTGTGTGTAGTACTCCTTGTTTTCTTTTTCTTTCCTTTATCGTATATTCTTCTTCATTTATTTTTTCTTTCCCGTGGTAGTGGAAACACCAAAACGGGGGTCTGACTGAGGCAGGCCCTATAGAGCCCCAACAATTTTCCCTCTTTATTGTGTGTAGGTGGATGTACGTGTGGAGTTAGCTAGCGAACTGGTACTTTTGTGATATCATCTTTGTCACCCTAGTTCTTATTTACTTGCTTATCATTTTAGTATTTATTTCCTATACTTTTTCATTATATTTTTACCATCTAGATTAACTAGCTAGGTTGTTAGTAGGTTTCTCAGTAGTTTCTACTATGTTTATTATTTTCTAACTATAGGAACACTAGCACACCTAAGAGATGCTATTACTTTGTGTTGTCATCCTAGAACTATGTTGTCGTCCTTAGATACAAAGTTATTTGAGACACATTACCGACTCCAAAAACTAGCTCACCTAGCCTAAACCTAAACTCAGGTCTAAAGAGCGATAGATGTACTACATAGTCTTCTTCATTCTCTATCCTTATCCTTTTAGAGTGAGGTAAGTTAGGGAAGCCCTCCGCTCTCGACTCTTTGTGACTTGGAGCCTTGGTATGGTTGGTCCCCCTCTCGTACACTTCTTATCCATTGTATAATGGAGGTAATGTATTACATGTTTGAGTAGTGTTTTGAGACTCATGAAATATGGGAGAATAGTGAATAATACCTTGTGTACTATGAAGTAGTGACAATAAGGTTGAAGGATCTTAAGACCCATAATACCATGAAACAATGAGCCCCCTGTAGTAAGCAAGTAGATAGTCTACAGGGCAAAATTTTATTTTATAGAAGGATTCTCATAAAAGGAATCTTCAAGTGATAGTGAGTGAGCTATTTGAGATTGTAGCTAAGGGTGCAATATCCATTCTTAAAGGCAGTTAGAAAAGCAATAAATGTGCAAGAAAATAAAATCATACACATCAAACAATTCACAATGTTATCTTGCATAATGCCTTGAGTTTGAAGACATAAATTATCTTGATGAAAGTAGTGACCTTAAGGTCAATCACTAGCAACCATGATTTTAAAACATACTATATTGCTTATGGAGGTATCATTTTAAGCAAGGTAGTGAGTGATGGTTTGGAACAATGGAAAGTATGAAGGACTTGCTTTATATGCATACTATGCAGTCTAGCTTAAGACAACATTCTTAGAAGAGATTGAAGGTGGATTATGGAACTCAAGGGTTACCATGATAAGGATTACAACAAAGACAAAGATCTATTTAAAAGTCGTTATCATGAAGATATTAAAGATGTCACATGCAAAATCCTAGCACCTGGAGTGATGAATATAGTACCAAAGAGGATAGTGTTCTGGGGTAGATTTAGGAGATCTCCACATTATTTAATCATATGCAAATACATCATTTATTTATTTTTTAAATTAAAATAAATCACTATAAACCCTATATATGATACATTAATACTTCAAAATAATTTGATTTATTTTTTAAAATTAAAATAAATCATTCTAAACCCTATATAGGATACATTAATATTTCAAAAGCATCTGAAGGAATTTTAGATTATGCAAATATATGTTAATTAAATACCTGGATTACAAACAATAGTGCAAACATTGTAACCCTTGTTGAGTGAGTATGAATGAGATAAGAAAAAATGAATCCTATGCCTCTTTTCATGCACATCTCCTTACCATTCTATGTCATTCTTTACTGATACACCTCCAATTTGGAGGGCTACGCTTGAAAATAAGGTTTCAAAGAAGGTTTTAGAGTATGTTTATTAAAATGAAAACTCCATTCTGGTGGGCTTCACTTGAAAGTAATATTATGATAAAAGTTTTAGAGTATGTTTATTAAAGTTTTAGAGTATTTTGGTAGGCTATATTCTTGATTCCTTAAATGATTTTGTTCAAATGGATTGTAACTAAATAAATGACTAACTATTTAGTCATTTTTATTTTTGTGACTAAAAAATTTTTAGTTAATGAACAAATTAGTCATTTATTTACTCATTTATATTTGTTTTACAAAAAAATAGTAGAATTTAGTCATTTTTAGTTGTGACTAAAAGTTTTAGTCACCTAGCCATTTAATTGCTAAATTCTACTAGTGACTTTGCCTTAGGATATGCTCCAATTTTGACAAACCAATGCAAAGAGAAAGAGGGTAATCTAAAATCTGCAACCATCAAGTTGTTAGAAATATGTAAAACAAGATTTACCTGACTTGGTCACACTGTCCTTGTCCATGGTTAAAGAAAGAATCAATGAAGCTCCCCCTGGATATATGCACTATCACTAATGGTTAGTGATATGATGTGGGAAAGACTACTCTTAGATTTTTCCGTAGGTACTCAAACTACTCTATGGGAAGAGGCTTGGTGAATATATCAGCCACTTGTTCCTTTGTAGGAACATACTCCATGCTCAATTCCTTTTTTGCGACCTTTTCTCTAATAATGTGATACTTGATTGATATATGCTTGGTTCTAGAATGCATCACCAGATTGTTTGAGATTTTGATAACACTAGAATTGTCACAAAGAATAGAGATAGGTTCAATGTACTCCATTTTGATGTCCTTTATAGTCTTCTTCATCCATAAAACCTAAGTACAACAAGAAGCTACTGCAACATATTCAACTTTTTTTGTAGAAAGAGGGACATACTCTTTCTTTTTACTCATCAATGAAACCAAATTATTTACTAAAAAGAAACCACCACCACTTGTACTCTACCTATCATCCACACTTCCTACCCAGTCGACATCTATATATGTTGTTAAGGTGAAATTCATTATTTTGGCATACCACAATCCATAGTCAATAGTACTCTTAATGTACTTGAAGATCCTTTTCACAATGTTGACATGAGATTCCTTTGTTGTACCCTAAAACCTTGCAACCATACAAACTGCTTACATAATATTAGGCCTAGATGTAGTTAGATATAGTAGACTTCCAATCATTGACATGTATAAACTCTAATTTGCATTAGGTGATTGATCTAATTTTCTTAACTTGTAGCCAATAATCATGGGAGTACTGATCAGTATACTATCCTCCATCCCAAACTTATTGAGAATTTCTTTTGCATACTTGGTTTCTGATATGAATATACCTTTATTAGTTTATACAATTTGCAAACAAATAAAAAATCTGAGTTCTCCTAGCATGGGCATTTCAAACTCATCTTGCATGTGTGTGGTAACTATTTTGTACATCACATCATTTCTACAACCAAATATGATATCATCCACATACAATACAACAATGATCATATGCTCACCTTCAAATTTAAGATATAAATTGCTATCTACACAACCCTTCTTGAATCCTTGTTGTTACAAATACTAATCCAACCTTGAATACCATGCCCTTGGGGCTTTATTTAGACCATAGAGTGATTTTTTCAATCTACAAACATAGACATCATCCTTTGAAAGATAAAAAACATTTTGGTTGGTCATTATATATTTCCTCTTCTAGGTTCCCTTTCAAGAATACAAATTTAATGTCCATTTGGTATACTTTGAATCCCTTGTAGATTGATAATGAAAGAAACATTCTTATTGCTTATAATATTGCAATAGGGGAAATTTTTTCTTAAAAATCAATCCCTTCTACTTGTGCATATACCTTGCATACTAACCTTTCCTTTTTCCTAACCACAACTCCATCTTCATTCAACTTATTTTTGAATACCCATTTTTCTCCTATTACATTATTTTTTGATGGTCTAGGAACCAATTCCCAAGTTTTTCTCTTTTCAATATCATTGAGTTCCTCTTCCATTGCCTTTATCCAACTCTCATCCTTACTAGCTTCATCAAATATTTTTGGTTCAATCTGAGATGGGGGAGAAAAGTTAACTTGTTCCTTGTCCTTTACAAGTTTCCTCCTTGTCTGAACACCTTCATTTTTTTCACCAATTATTTGATCAACAAGATGATCCTTTTGCACATATTTTGCAGGAGCTCTCTTAAAAAATTCTTCATTACCCTCTTCTTGTTCTTCTTCTTTAGTTGTTGCTCCTACATCATCATGTTCTGATTCAAAATCAAAGTTGTTTCTATTGGATTTGCTTTGATTTCTATTTTAATCATCTTTGAGATTTATGATTTCAACTACTTTATGTAGTCTCTTGTTCTAGCATTTGTATGCTTTGCTTTTATTTGAATATCCTAAGAATATTCCTTCATTACACCTTGAATCAAAGCTTCCTAAATCTTCATCTTCACGCTTTATATAGCATTCACTACCAAATACCTTGAAATTGTTGACAAATGCAGGCCTAGCAAACAATAGTTCATAGGTAGTTTTGCCACTGTTTTCTCTTAGCAGGGCTTTGTTATGAATGTACACAATAGTTTGAGCTTCTTCCTTCCAAAATGTATCAACCAGGTTTGCTTCACTTAACGTAGCTCTAGCCATGTATCTCACAATTTTGTTTCTTCTTTCTACCACTCCATTTTGTTATGGAGTTCTAGGTGTTGAATACCATTGCTTAATTACATGATCTTCATAATATTCTTTGAATTCTCTTGAAGTAAATTCTCCACCTCTGTCTAATATTAGACATTTAATTCTTCTCCCAGTCTCATTCTCTACCAGCTTTCTAAAGCCTTAAACTTCTCAAACACTTTTTCCTTCTCCTTAAGGAACGTGACCCATGCCATTCTAGTATATTCATCAGTCAGTAACATAATGTACCTCTCACCTAGCATCCCTTTTGTCCCCATGGGACCATAGAGATTAGTGTGAATTATCTCCAAAGGTTGTGTAGTTGAATAATCTTTTGTAGAAAAATTAGAATTTTTTTCTTTCCTTGTTTTTGATTAGGTAAGCAGCATTTTTAGGATGTTGTACCCTTCACATAGAGCCACAAGGGCCAATAGAGTTCAAGATAAAAAAAAACATCAAAAAACATAAAGACAAAAAATAGACACCATAGATAACAACAAACAAACAAAAAACAAACCAACAACATACTAGGTGGCCCTTTCCAGGTTCTTAGATAGGAGATTCACAATATCATCAGCGACCCACTCCTGATGGTATTCAATTTTTTTCATGTCCATCTCATCCTTCATCACCACTGATAGGGTTCTCGTGACACAGTGGACCAACTTAACCATGAAGTGGGTCAACCCACATTTTTTTTCTTCAATTTTATCCAATCTTTCCTTCAACATAGAGAGCTCCTCCCCTCCAACTACAACCTTGTCAGTATTAGTATGGTCAACCTCCAGCAGTTCTAAATACTAAGAGACCAAAATCTCCTTCTGAACTTTTTTCATGTTAGGAATAGAGCAAGGACCTCTAGCATGCTCCTCCTCCTCACCCTTAGACTCCTCTTCAATCTTGCTATCTTTGTTGTCTAAATTCTCCTCTTCCTTCTCTAAATCTTTAACTTGCACTTTTTTCCTATTCTTGGCTAGCCTATCAGAGCATCAAATGATGGCATCACAACCAATAATCATCATCTCCACAACCACTGTATCCCCCATAGAGTCCTTGCTCACCACATTTTTTCCTTTGCTTGGAGGCTCCTTCACTTCCTCTTTGTCTTTCTTTGTTTAGGTAGGCTTGATAGTAGTCTTGGTTGGGATTGCTTTGAGTTCACAAAGACTAGCCACCACACTAGTCTAGGCCGCTCCCTCATTCCCTTTAAGCTTTTTAGCAATGGGTTTAGATTTATACATGTCAACAGGAACCAGATGGTTTTCCCTAACATGGCCTTTAGATTCAACAGGAGATAAATTGGTAATAGTGGGTGACACAATTTCTTCAATGCAAACAATCGATATGGGTTTTGGTAGACATAAGGCAAGGTGGAAATGGTATAACCTCAAAATGAGGCCCTGATGGAGTGGTATGGGAGAAGGGTCATTAGGATTCTGACCAGCAGTCTCAACATATTCTTCCACCAAATTTTCTAAGTCCATAAGAAAGAAAAAAGGAAAGCTCAACAAAACTTTATTCTTGAGGTGATTCAATAGCGGAAAATGGTAGAAGTAATAGGTTTTGTACCTACCTTCCAGAGTCACATACTTCACCAAAGTAAGGCACACATGGTTCCATAGCTGAGGGAGAGCCTCCCGGTCAAAACCCAACTAGTTGCACACTAGCACCTCATTCCACACAAATAATTTTTTCATACTTTCATTGTCCTAAGTTTTTGTGTGTTTCAGATGCTTTATACCAATACACTGGAGCCCCGTAGCCTACACAATCACTTCCTCATCCATAGTAAAGGAAATTCCTCCCAAAGTCACATGACGGTATTTCCACGAATTGACAAACTGAGCAGACAGATTAGGGTCATGTCCCACCAGTCTCTCCATTAGAGAAGCAAGACAACCTTCAACAAAAATATGCCAAACAATCGAGTCTTTACAAAATTCATTGTAGTTATCTAGTTTAGAATACACCCTATCACCACCCATAATGTTACTTTGGACATAGGATAACCACGAACCTTGAGAAAATAAAAGGTTAGAGATAATAGAAAGGGAAAAATCACCTGCACATTAAGGATTTTAAGCCAGAAATAATAGTTTTTGATAATCAAGGCAAAGGACAGGTCACACGCATGAATAAGTAATTTCTAGAAGGAAATCTTAGCAGAATCATAAAGGATATCTCCACACACAATTGGCTAAGCAAGCAATATTTGAAAGGAAAGGAAGGTTGTCCTTCCACGTAGAAGATGCGTAGAAAACTAGGCAAGATGGCTGCAGGGCCAAAATTAGAAATACCAAGTTAACTTTCAGGAGCAAGCCAAATTTACTGAAATAAAAAAGGTTAGCTATCAGACTCAGAGACAAAATAATGGATAATATAGAGCCAATAAGGAGCTTGATCTCATAATTATTAGTCACATCAAACTCAAAATCAAAAAACTTGGGAATGTGATAACTTAACATGATCCCCAAAAGGAGATTACAAAGGGTATGATCCAGCTTAGTTTTAATCATCAATTACCTATCGCAACATCTCATGATTTCCCTTTTCAGAATGAGTTTCTTTCCATAATTTGAATTATGCCACTTGTTATCCATCTCATCATTTAAAATTGTCCACATAGCCTAATAGATAAGCATGTGGACCCCCCAAAAAATCTAGCAAGGCACTTGATTAGTTATCATCATGGGTCAAATAAGGGCTTTGTTCTTTCAATATTAAACCCTAAATGTTAGGAGGTAGGTTCCCTAAAGAACGCCAACATTTGGATAATTTCTAGTGCATGCCAAATTTTTCTAAGGCATCGGCCACTTGGTTTCCCTCCCTATAATTGTGGGTGGTAACTTTAAATTTTAACTTTGACACGAAGAGCCTAATGTCTAGAAGAATGTATTTAGTACTTCACCCCAGTAACCTGTCAAAGTTAATAGCATCAATAATAGATTAGAGTCTCCTTCAATATGAAGGTTCTCAATCCCCATGGAGACAACCAACTGTAAGCCCTTCAACAATGCTCTAGCTTCAACAATCATAGAAGAATGAACACCAATCCCCCCGAAATAACCAGCCACATAATTTCCTTTGTAATCCCTAATCACACCTCCTATACTGGCTCTACCTAGGTTTCCTTTAGCGGCCCCATCAAAATTTAGTTTATACCAGCCTCTATCAAGGGGTTTCCAAATAGTGACACTCTAAGCCAAGGATTTGGAGTTGTCATAAGAGTTAGCATCGAGGTTCTGATGCCAAGCTTTGGCCATACTTATTTCCACCTCAATCAGACCTTTGTCGGGGGTTTTCCCTTTGAAAAGTGAGATATTTTCAGCAATGAGCTGAGACCCAATACCAAACACCTCTTTTAGACTCATCTCCATGTTCCTGAAGATCCTAGTGTTTCTCTCTTTCCATAAACACTAGCCAATAATATGAGGGACCTGGCTCCAAATTTCACCAGTTAGAGGATGGATAAAGGATCCAAACTAGCTCAAGATAAAGGATTTGATATCCTTACACATAATCTAATGAATCCCCAATCTTTCTAAAACTAGCTCCCACACCTCCATAACAAAAGGGCAGTGTAACAATAGGTGATCCACCGATTCCTCATTTCCATTACATAAAAAACATCTGTTAGGGATCTAGAATCACCCTTTTCTCAGATCGTCCTGAGTAAGAATCTTGTTATGGTAGGTCATAAACCAAAATAAGTTAACTTTTAGGATCATGTGTCAATTCTATACCTTCTTCCATAGATCAATGACAACACCCTAGTCTTTCAACATATTGTAAGCCAACTTAACTGAGAGATCACCCTGTTTATCATGAGTCCAGAAGAATTCATCCCTCCTACAAGTAGCAGGAAGCTTGGTGAGGGAGATCAATTCCTACAAGGACTTAGCAAGGAGGCATAGTTCAGGGGAAAAGGGGCAGCAAAGGCCTAGGTCATTCATTTTTTGACTCCCAGAGGCCCTAGGAGGTAATCACTAATATAAATGCCAAAGAATCATTGAGCCAATCTCATAAGATTCCTAAATTTAGAGTTTTCCAAGGGAGTGTAAAGTAACTAGGTGTCCTCCCATAATATAATTTTATTGCCATTGCCAATCTTCCATTTGATCCCACTTCTCAGAATGTCCTGCAAATTGCATATACATCTCCAAACCAATGACCATGAAGTGTGAGTCTCCAATAGGTAGTTAATCAAAGGTCTATTCTAAAGGTACATAGCATTCATGATCCTACACCAATATTTTTTATCCCTCAGATGATCCCAGCCCACTTTGTCCATTAAAGTTTTATTAGTATTAGAAATAGTCCTAATCCCAAGCCCGCTATAATTTTTAGGTTGGAAAATTGTGTCTCATTTAACCAGAGAAATTTTCTTTTTTTCCTCAATCCCCGACCAGAGGAAATTCCTTTTAATTTTCTCAAATTACTCAACAATATATCTAGGCATCTTGAATATAGATAAAAAATAGATAGGGATTCCTTGAAGAACAATAGATAGGAGCTACAATTTACCAGTATGGCTAAGTAGGGAGCCTTTCCACCCAACCAATTTTCTTTGGATTCTTTCCATAATAGAATTCTAAAAATTAGGAGTGACTTCTTTGACAATAAGTGGTAACCCAAGATAAACTGAAGGAAGAGAACCACTCAAACAACCCAGGGAAGTAGTCACCCGAGTTTGTAGGTTAGGAGTGTTGTTAAAGAAGTAAATCATGCTTTTATTATAGTTAATACATTGCCTAGAACAAGCAGCATAGTTGTTGAGACAATTTTTCCATTTCCTAGCTTCAATCACCAAGGATTTCCCAAAAAGAAAGGTATTATCCACAAATTGTTGGATCATAGTCAGCTCTAAGGAAGAGGTAGCCTTAATTCCCTTTATAGATCCTTTAGACAACAAATTGGAGAAATTCCTGCTCAGGACATCTGCCACCATTATGAATAAGTAGGGTGAAAGGGGGTCTCCCTGTCTGATACCTCTCCCAACAGAAAAAAAAACCCAAAAGGAGACCCATTTACTAGAACAGATTACTTAACCATAGTAACAAATTCCATTATAAGGTTGATCACAGATTGGTTAAACCCAAATTTAGCTAGGACTTTACGGACAAAATCCTAGATCACCTTATCATATGCCTTAGAAATATCTAATTTAAGGGTCATACCAGCATCATTGCATCTATCCAAAGAGTAGAGTAATTCATGTGTGGTTATGGTAGTATCAAGGATATGATGACCAGGCACAAAACCATTTTGATTTGGGTTGATTATTTTATCAAGGAGAGGTTTGATGCGGTTCACCAAAATTTTAGAGAGGATTTTATAAAAAGTATTACACAGGATGATGGGGAAAAAATCAACCATAGATTGAGGGTCAAAAACCTTGGGAATTAAAGCTATGAAGGTGTGATTCAGTTGCTTAAGAATCATACTAGATCTGAAGAAATCATGAGTAGCTATGACAATATCTTCATCAACAATCTCCCAAAATGTCTAGAAAAAGGTCAGAGGGAAACCATCAAAGCACAAAACTTTGAAGGCCCCCATGCTAAAAGTAGCCAACTTAACCTCCTCATGAGTGACAACACTAAGTATCCCAAGATTATCAATCTATGATATAATAGTCAGGAGTGGGTCAAGTAGCAGCCTGTCAAGAGCTGGGTTAGAAGCCTCAATAGGAGCCGCATAAGACTTCTGAAAATAATATGTGGCCACCAAACTGATTAGGGAGGAAGAATTGGAAACCTCCCCTTGAGAATTGTGTAGCTTGGTTATCTGATTCCTTTTCTTATGTTTAATAGAAAAAATATGAAAAAATAGGTGTTGTTGTCACCTTCTTTGAGCCATTTGACCCTAGATTTCTGCTTCTAGAAAATCTCCTCTTTCTTAAAAATTTGTTCCCACTCCCTCCAATTTTCCTTCTCCTAGTTGCAAGTAGAAAGACTAATGTCTCCATCCTCCATTTTATTTTGAATCCATTTCAATTTATCCCCAACAATTCTTTTTTGTTGGAAAACATCCCCAAAGACCCTTTTGTTCTAGCCTTTCACCATACATTTAATGTGTTTGATCTTAAAAAAGATTATGAACATGGGATAACTATGAACGGGAATATTCCACCATTTAGCCAAAAGAAGTTTGAAATTAGGGTGAGAATTCCACATAATTTCAAACTTGAAAGGGAAAGGTCTGATAGTAGACTAATAATACGAGGTCAACAACAAAGGATTGTGATTAGAAACCATCCTAGGAAAAGCCTGAAGAGTGGCACTAAGAAGGCTAGTCCAGTTACTAGAACAAAGGAATCTATCTAATCTAACTTGAATCAAATCCTCTCCCATCTGCCAGTTGGTCCAAGTAAAATCTTGGCCCGATAAGTCAATCTCAATCAAGCTAGTAGAACTTAGAAAGTTTTCCAGGTCAGCCATGCTACCAGAATAATCAACCAAACCACCACTTTTCTCTGAGGGGAATAAGGGGGAATTGAAATCCATTGCCATTAGCCACCGATAACCACTATTGTTTTTAATCCAATTAGAAAGGGTATGCCATAGAGAAAACCTAGCATTCCTTTGGTTAGGTGCATAAACATTAATAAGCAAGAAGGAGCTACCTGGGAATGTAAAAGAAACACCAACACTACTTCGACAGTAGAATAGTTTCGAGCCATTAAATCTAGAAGGGTTCCAAAGCATAGCAAGACTCCATGAAGCCCCTTCGACATCACTGTAGGAGTAAGTGGCCCCTGGCCATAAGTACTTAGCAACATTATCAAAAAACAAAAAATCATCTTGGTTTCTTGTAATAGTAAAACATCTATCTTATGTTCTAAAACATAGTTTTTCAAAGCAAGTTGCTTATGGGAGCTGTTCAGCCCAAGCACATTCCATAACATGACCTTCATTTATGACCTTTTTTGGAGGAAACATCCAATATTCTCTATTTACCCATGGAAATCTCATTTTTGGTTTCACTTAGTCTCGTAAATCTCTGACTTGGTCTTCCAAGCTTGAACTCACCACCCACATCCACCTTTTTCTTCCTCCCTCTTTTCTTTGGGGTTATCTAGTTATCCTCACTAGTAGCATTCTCCAAGTTTGAACCCTCAAAGTTGAAAGCTGTCACATCTCCATTACTCATGTCCTCCTAGATTTCACCCTCTTCCCCCATATTCTCACTAGTTCCCACTGAAGCCACCTCCAAATAGGAACCACCATCAAGCTCATCATCCCCAATAGTCAGTTTATAGGAAGGATTAGCTATCTATAACACCTTATCACATGCCAAATCCTCATTCAAGGAAAGATTAGAAAGACCTGAAGCCGGGTCCACATTAGACTCTAATCGAGGAACATGAATACCAGAGTTAGGGATATCAGATAAGTCTAGCGAGGTAGGTTTAGCCAGATCACTACTAATCATATTATCAATTTCAGGAGGAGAGTTAGTAGTAGCAGCATAATCTCCCAGGTTAGTTTCCTTGTTGAAGGAGGACTTACAATAAAAAAATAAGGTGCCCATGTTTGGAAATTTTTTGACAAAAAACCACAACATTTTCATAGCACACAGGTTGGACCCAGGTACCAAACTTAGAGAAAAGATTAATAGAGTTAGGGAGTGTCTTATTCACATTGATGTTCACACAAAAGTAGGCAAACACTAACCTAGACTCTGATCTGGTGATGGAGTCAAAAGAAACAAAGTGACCTAAGGAATTGCCAATGCTTTTGAAGATTGATTCATCCCAATATTCTAGAGGTAAACCAAGTAGGCGAATCCAAACTAGAGCTAACTTAATGAGATCAACAATAGGGTCAAACCCAAGTTTCCAGTGACATAAAGCCAAGCTGTGTTTTCCATAAACCCAAGGTCCACAAGAAAGGACCAAAACCAGATCTTCCGAGGCCATGAAATTGAATAGAAAAAGACCACCCAACATAGCGCAGATGTCAACACTTCCATTGAGGCACCATTTAGTCACATCCCATATTCAAACCATATCAATAGTGGGGTAGAAAGATAAAAATTGACCCATGACTGCATTCTCCATGGAGAGAATCCTATCACTGACTGTATCTGAGATGGAAAAATTTGTTCTCGACACAATGAATTATAACTCTTAAGGAGTAGGAGGGATTGAGCTTTGTTTACCATTGGTTAGAATGTCCTTCCAACCATTAGAACTAGGAATAAAAATGACTATCGACACACTGTCCGAAGACATGGGAGGCACTGAAAGATCCATAACCAAAGGATTAGACTCTCCAGGAGTGTCTCTCGAGGGACACAAGTCCACATGAGACAAGGAAAGGCACGGGTCAGAGGGAAAAGGGGGACAGTGGGTTACCCCTAGGGAAGATTCTACCATGCGCATAGGCTGTTCAAACTTGGGAAGAGGCAAGAGGAGCAGGAATATCATTCTTGGAAGATTGTATTTTTAGGATTTGCTATCTTAGGGATATTTATAATCAACTGTTTCAAGCTTATCTTTACCAAATTGTTGAAGTTAGAAAGTCCCAACCTTCTATGCCATAACTAAATTGAGCATCATCATGGATGATTAAACATGTTTGACCTTCCACATCACATAGATTATAAAGATTACTATCTATTCTTAGCCTTTGAGCAATTGTCTTACCATTTTTCCTTATCTTGTAGCTTTCAGAGTTAAATACAACCTTATACCCATTATCACACATCTAGCTAACCCTAATAAGATTATGTTTCAAGCCTTCAACATAGAGAAGTTCTTTAGTATTATTCTTCCCATATATGCTCAGAAATCCTTTACCATGAATCCTAAGAGCAGTATTATCACCTAAGCTTACCGATCCTCCTTTTCTCATTTTTAATTCAATGAATTTTCTCTTATCTCTAGTTATATGTTTGGAGTAGCCACTACCAATTACCCACAAATCCTGTTCCTTTGCATGCAATGTTTTTTGGGAAATCATAGACTGGGTAGAATTCTTCTCTTTCTCCTTCCATATCTTCTTAGGTTTCTTTCCAACTTTTTCTTCCTTTTTCTTAGAGACCTCAACTTCCTTTTCAACTTTGGGAGATGTAATTTTCTTCCTCTTAGACTAAGCATTTGGTTTTATAAGTTTTTCTCTACAATTCCTAGCTACATGAAAAAAATTGTTTCAATTATAAAAAATCTATATTCATGTCAACCAAGGGGGGAAATGGGTTTTTTCTTACAAAATTTATGTTCTTCCTCGTAGTGACTCTACATTCTCTAGCCCTATGACCAAAATTGTTACAAGGATAGAAAATAAAAATTTAAGTATGATGACTACCTGGTCATGGAATTTCCTTCAAATGGATGAGATCTTCTTTTTCTAGGCCTCCTTGGATAGCGTACTCGTGTGAATCCATCATTTTCTATTCTCTTAGTATTTTGCTTCTTTTGTTGATTAGGGATTGTCCTGTTATCTTTCTTATCTTCAATGAATTTCTTCTCTTTATTAGGATTCACTTTATCTTTAGAGGCTTCCCCTTTGTAAAAAATTTCACCATTAAGGACTAATTTTTCTTCTACTCTAAATATTTCACAGAGCTTTGCAGAGGCATCAACAAAAGTGTTTTCTCCTTTTTCCAGTCCTAAGCCCAAATTTTCTTTATTGGTTGGCTTTTGCATAATCAATAATTCATTAAGAATGTTAGTACCACCTTTTAATTTTAGAATTTTATTGACCTACTCATTAGCTTTCTCCAACTCTTTTTTTAAGTGAACTATTTCTGCCTCCAGCTTCCAGCATCTCTCTAGTTTAGATTCTAGTTTGGACTTTAATACTTCTTCACCTCTTTTAGATTCTTCAACCTAAAGTTTTAGATTTACCACCAACTGATTAGATTCTTCAAGTTTTTTAGTTGATTTTTCATTCTCCTTTTGAGCCCTCTTTTACAATTTCTTGTTTTCCCTCTTAAGATCATCATATTTATCTCTTATCTCATCAAGATCTTCAAGAGCACTAATTAATTCTCCCTCAAGATCAACAATCGCTTCCTCTCCTTATTCATGTGAGTCCTTAGCTTGTGCATCCTTTTGATCCTTAATGTCTTTAGCCATGAAGAGGAATTATTTTTGACCTTTTCTCATAACTAGAACATGATCTTGATTATCATCTGAACTATCACTAGCATCAAATACATCACTTTCTTGTTGAATGCATAGGATCTTCTTTTTCTTTCCAAAATTCTTCCTTTAAGGATATAATGTTTTCTTGTTTTTTCTATCTCCTTCTTGCTTGGAGTTATCATCTTTATCATATGGACATTTAGAAGCAAAGTGACCTATTCTACCACAATTAACGCATTTGAATGGTAGCTTACCTTTATATTTTCCAGATCCTCTCCTCAATCTTCTTACGATATTTGCTTCTTCCTTATTAGTTTCTTTGTAGTATGAAGCAATGAAAGTAGCCTTTTCTTTCTTATCAGCTTCATCCTTTTCATTCTTAGCAACCTTAAATGAAACTTCTCTCCTAGAAGGCTTGACATCTAGCATCCTCATCTCATATATTATAAATATGCCATGCAACTTATCAAGAGTGAGTTTATCAACTTCTCTTCCTTCTTCAATAAGAAAAATCTTGGAATCATATTTAGTTGTCATTGACCTTAGGAATTTCAACACAACTAAATCTTCTTTCACTTATATACCATATCTTCTAACAACATTCACTATATCATCTACTCTCAGAAGATAGTCTACAATCTTCTCCTCTTTAGTCATATTCAAGCCTTCAATTTTTTCTCTTAACACTTGTAACTTTTCCAACTTCAACTTGGTGTCTCTTTCATAGATTTTGTTCAATTTTTTCCAAGCGTCATAAGTAGTATCACAATATATAACCTTACTATGCACAAAATTAGACAAAATGTTCATAATGGAAAACCAAGCTTTCTCATTATCCTCATAATCCTTTTTTCTTGTAGCATCAGTAAGAGGAGTAGCAGAGAAAATATGTTTGTTCTTAACTAACATCTAAACATCATTTCTAAGAGAACCTAAGTATCCTTTCATTGAAGATCTCCACTTACCATAATTTGTTTCATTAAATCTAGGTAGCTTGCATGAACCTTCCTGAATTTCCATTATGTTCACTTATCCAAGATCTACCCAAGTTGATTAAGCTTCTCCTAGGGAACCTTGCTCTGATACCAATTGTTGGAACATAATGATCTATTGATAGTGGGTGAATCAGTAGATCTTAGAACTTTTGTTCCTGAAAACCTTTTTGCGGATTCAAACTTAAAACTAAGATGTACAGATTAAAACATAAACCAATAAAGGAATCACATGCACATGAAACAACACCACATAACACTAGACGTATATGAAAACCCAAGATAGGAAAAACCACGGTGAGTAATGCTGCTAGGATCTGCTATCCTAATCCAACCTCACGAGCAATGAAGTTTAGTTTAAATTTTAAGGGATTCAACCCTAAGGAAGCTCCAACTTCCTATTTAGAAGCTACAACTTCAAGGATGCTACAATACCCTGATTTAGGAGCTACAATTCCAAGGAGACTACATGCCCCTAATTTGAGCTACAACTTAGTACAATGAGGCTACAACCTCTACAAATTTACAAATTCAGGTATGCATAAGCTAGTTTTGCAAAACCTATACTGCATTAATTCAATACAAAACATTTTCTTTCTATTAATTTTCACACATGAATGTAAACAAATTCAAATGTTCATTTAGATTTTGACACAGCGATATAGTATCACACTTCTCTCACTGAATGTTATATTTTTCACACATACCAACAAATTTATATCTCTAAACTACAAATATATATGAAATTTTGTCTTCTTTTATTAGCAACTCGAACCATACTATAATCCTAATAGAAATTCAAAACTAAATGATTTCATTTTTTGGTGGGTTGTTTCTAGGATTTGTATGTCATTTCACCATTTTCCTATGCATTGAATTCAAATTCAAATAGTGTATTGTTATTTTCCTTAGAATTAACATCATCATCCAATAGCTAGCAAAATCCTTGTTGGATGTCTACTTGATAATCTGTGTGGGATATTTTACTCGATTATACTTTTTCTTGGATCAAACTCATCCCTTGTTTATTGTGAGAATCTATGCCATTACTTCGCCATTGGATCAAACCAATTTAAAGTTATGTTCATCACATAAGAAATCATCTTGCTTCTTGTTTCCTCCCATGTAGAGATTTCATTCCCTAGATATGTTATTTTATTGCTCTTCATTGACTAAAGTTATACAGTAAATCACCATTGCCAAATATTTCAATTGATCGAATCATTGATTTGCAACAAGAATGCAAAATCAATGAACGATCAATTTTCAGGTGTCGTTGTTTTATTCGCCTTCCATATCCACATCATTAGTCGTTTTTTTGTCATTTACACTATTGGTTTTTACCTAATCGCCATATCACTGTAAATTTAGTGAATGCATATTCATATCAATGATGTAATGATCATTGCTTCATTGCTACTTCAATAAACCTTCATCTAGTATTTCGGCGATGATCATGTTCCATTGTATATCATTGAACACAATCTCGGTTTCAAAAAAGCTTTTTGTGATGTGTGATAGTCTTCATTACCAACGGGTCACACTACCACATTGTATTCATTATGGAAAAAATTCCACCAATCCCTGCTTCCCACAGGTATTAACTGAGTTGCATTGAATTCTTAGCAAGCAGACGAGCAACTGCCACGTATATACTTCTGACGTCACCAAAAATCACTGTCCACAAGAAATTGGTCCCACCTTGATTACATAACCATCGTGTAGTTTGGAAGTATGAGTTAGCTTTAAAAACTTTATGTGATATAAGGACCGACAATGATAGCCATTGGATTTCCCTTCATTTGATCTCCATTGTTGATTATTTGTCATTGCCACGTATACATCTCTGTAATCCACAACAAGGATGTGGATTATTGTTCAATCAATCTTGGCATGCCATGTGTCTTCTTTGTCATATGTCAAGCCACCAACCTGATACACCTCTAGGACACTGCCAATCTAGATGATGAGATCGGTCACCAACATGAGTTTAATGACATAAGTGGTCATTAAAGATAACCTATGACTTGTTATGGCAAGTCAATAAAGAAATATAAAACTATAACCAGATCCACCATGACTATAGTTTCCTTTGTGATTGACACTATTGATTATTTCACCTTTGAAATCAATGACAATATTTCACCAACAATGATAATGAAAGAGTCCCACATTTTTATTGTACATCTAGAGATCTTGCTTCATAGGATATGTTCTAGCTAGTGATCACATTCTTCAAATATATAGATAATTATTATCTAGAACATATAGACTCTCCTATATGTTCTAGTCTTGATAAATACCATTCCATGAGGTGTCTATTGATGTGTGTTATATTTTTCATATTCTTGATGTTCCTTTTAGATATTGTTTAAGACTGCATATCTATGAAGATTAGTCAAAGTTAATATATTTTAAGATGAGCATATCATTTCTATCACTAGTGATGTTCATCTCCATGATAATGCCTCTTATTTTTCTTCTCATGGTTTTATTGAGGATTCCTTGATTCATGGAAAATCTATTTATGTTATTAATGCTTTAGTCAAAGTTAATATATTTTATGATGAGCATATCCTTTCTAGCACTAGTGATGTTCATCTCCATGATAATGCCTCTTATTTTTCTTCTGATGGTTTTATTGAGGATTCCTTGATTCATGGAAAATATATTTATGTTATTAATGCTTTATTATGTTATGATAGAATATAGTTCATATTTATAATAAATATGTTATTTTCAATCCTATGTTATCTACTTGTAGTACTTCAACACTAACTCCTATGTATACGTATAGGGTTTATGATTTATATGATGATCTTCTTTCAACTAGTTATTATAACATTTTCTATTTGTATATTTATCTATTGAGGATATTCATAATGATTGTATGACTAATTGTGATGATTTACCTTCTTTATCACATGATGTTGCAACATATTAATATAGTGATTAACTAAAATATGCTAGTGAAAAACATGTTGAAAATATATCTCATAATGTTGTAGAGCCTATAATTTGTATTTTTTATTTTATTATCAACCCATGGGTTGACGTGTTTAGTGGTGATAGAAAGAGAAATCATTTAGGTGTATAACTACATGTTGAAAAATTATTCTTCATATATTGTGTCTATATGACAAATGAGATGTTTCTAATACATTCGATTTGCATCATGCTTCTTATGAACCATTCATGGATATTATGTATTATTTCATATAAAATTTTACTTTTAGTTTGAACATCATTATTTATAGTATATTATTAATCTTTCAACATTAAATAACTATAACATTATTCCATATACTTATTGTACTGGCCAACATAAGAATAAGGATAAGCATTTTATTAATTTATTAATCATGAGAATATCACTCTACTAAATTAAGTTATCAAAATATTTTTTATTATATTGGCAAGTCCTCCATATGTGATATTGAAACAACTTTTGCAAGAAAACCTTATCAATTTTCCCACTATCAAGATGATTAATGCTTCTAGATAGGTGTCAAAAGTTATTAAAAATATTGATTTTATCACAATAATCAATTGCATGGATATACTATAGATAAATATTGTAATGGCATAAAGCTTCACCTAAGAAAATTTCCCATTAATTTACCCTTACCTTAACTTCACCAGTTTGATGATGCAAAAACCCACCACCTTCATCTTGATTTTACCACATGTCCCTCCCATTTTTTTTGGTGGAGGAGTTTTTGTTAGGGATGCATACACACTATGCTACCTTCTTGACAAGATTCCTATGGCTAGAATATATAGAGATGTTATGATCCTTGATTCCTTCGAATGTAACATTTCCTACCAACTCTTGATTGATAAAAAATGACTCTTTTCCTCCATTTATCCATTTAAATTTCATTCTATCACAATTCTTTCACTCTTAGGATCAATCTCTCTCATTCTTGCTACACTTATTGATCATTCTTGAAACATTCTTTCTTCTCCATCACTCTTTCTTCTAACTACCAGCTTATCACTTGGCTCCAACAACATCTTTTTTCTTCAAGAACATCATCATTGTAGGTTTACAAAGCTCTATCTCCTTGGTGTGGTGGTCTTTTCTTTCTCCTTCCTCTATTGGCCTTGAGTGCTTATAACAAGGGAGGTGATATTATGTCTTTTCATTTACTTGAATTATCATCTTGTAGAGTAGTTTTTAGGTTATCATTACTCTCTACTATATTGTGTCGTTTATATTCTCCCCTTTATTTTTTTCTACATATCATTGCATATTGGTTGTAGGTGGAGGTGGGAACATCAAAGTGGCGGTCTAACTGAGGTACACCTCAAAACATAGGCCAACATTTTCCTTGTTTCTATGTATGTAGGTGCAGTTTTGTCCATTTGAAGCTAGCTAGGGAGCTGGACTATATGTGAGTTGGCATTCTTCTCCTATCTTTGTAAATTTATCACTACAAGAGTTTTATAGCATTCTTCTTGTTGTAATTTGTATCTATATATTTTCCTTTCAAGGTGTGAAACTAGGAAAATTGGGTTGTTAACAGGCTTAGTGAGTTTTTTACTATCACTTGACCCTCTATCCGTACAAGACACCTTTGCATCTCTGAGACTCTAGTGTGACACATTGAAGTCTAAATTCAATGATGCCATCCTCAGACAGAGAATTTTCTAGGCTACAACTAGAGACCTTTGTAGTCATCTCACTCAAATCTTGAAAAATGCTTGTCATTAACACAAGGGGAAAAGAGTTTTATTTTCCCTTCCTTTTCAATCTATCCTTTCCTTTCCAATCTATTAGTCAATTTTAGGTATTTTAGGGTATTTCTTTCCCTTCTCTCTCTCATGACCTAGACCCTTGGGGGTGACAAATCCCCCTACTCTACAGTTTTGGTGAACTCGATGTGAAAGTCTTGTTTTTATTCTTTGTGTCATATATCTTCCTCTTGTTTCTTAGGTGCATTATGCATTCATATGTCATGAAGCTTTAAGAGCTTTATGAATCACTCTACAACCTCCTTGAATGTTGTTAGGAGTTTATGACATATAGAGATGGAATCTAAGAAGGTCACTACTAGTCCTACCTTTGAGAAAATATCTTTGGGGATGTCTACTAGTTTCTCTAGCCCCTTTGGAGAAGCCACTACACATGTTCCTATCCCTCATACTTCTCCTTCCACTTTTTTGTGGAAGAAAATGATACTCTTGAGGTTCCCATAGAGAAACTTCTTTCCCTAGACCAAAGACTCAAGGAGATTGAGAATTAGCTTAAGAGAGACAAAAATATTACAAAAGCCACTATGGTTGTTAACAAATTGAGAGCTATGTTGGACAAGGACCAAAAAGGTCTATAATTTCTTTGATGTCTTGCTAATATTGTGTACACTCATGTCCCATCATATAATACTACCTTGGGCACTACTCGAGACCTTGGCTTTGAGACTATTGAAATACAACTAGAAGTCTTTATGCCTAGTGTATTGGTGTGCATGATCGAGATTGACCCTTATGTTTATACCACCTTTGGTCCTTGATTGACCCCCATTGTTAATTTAAATAAGTTACCCTTCGGATTCAATTTCACCACAACTAATGCTCCTAAAAGTAATCATGGAGCCCATGGGTATGTGCAGGATCATGATGGGCCAAAAAGTGGCAATATGATGGGTATGTGGCTGATGACCTTTTTTTTACACAAAATTGATGAAATGAAAAGGGACTTTAAAGGAGATTCTCAGCTTTCCACCAATATAAATTATGCTTTACTTTGAAGTTAATATGTAATTATTATTCATTTTCTATTCAAATTACGACTAAAGTCCTGATTGATAGACTGATTGAAAAATATCTATAGCTTTCAAACGGTATCACATCTTTTGAATCAAAACATTCACATTCTATGCTATACTATAGGATTAAAAAATAAAATTTGAATTTCATGAAGTTTTGAAAGTTAAGGTGGTTATTTTTTTATCATAATTAATTATTTACCAAAAATATGCATCACATTGGGACATGAGTCCTCTACTTATATCTAAATATTATAAAAAAATATTATCATTTTATTGTGGTTAGGTCAGATAGACACCTACTTATTTTTTCCCTGAAATTTAAGTACTACTATATTGAAATTTAAAATTTTCACCAAATATATTTCTTTTTTCTTAAACAAACCTAGTAGTTTACAAACTACATTCAATTTTCTACACATTCTATTCTTACATATTTTTGAAATAATATAGATAACGTATTCAAATTTTTACGTCAAGTTGCCTAACTCTGATTTTTTTTATTTTTTTGCCACTTAAGGGCCTATTTTTTCCATGATGATCCTACACATACCCCCATGCTAGTCTCAAAGATGAGGCTTCTGCTGGTAAGGTGGCCAGTAGATTTGGTAGTTCTAGTGGTGGTTCCACTAGACTTGTTTCATTGTCTGACCTGGTCCATCACTATTTTGAACACTCACATCCCTAGGGGATGGATATTTTAAAATTTGAAAAGTTTGATGCTCAAGGAGACCCTCAGATGCACGTTTTGGCATATAATGCTATATGCACTAATTTCTTCTACCACAATGCCTTGATGGAAAATATTTTTCCATGATACCTCAAGGACACCACACTCAAGTGATATTACAATTTATTGGATAATTCCATCTTTTCATTTGATCAATTGGTGAATTATTTCTTGAGGTAGTTTCAAGATAACATTTAGTCGAAAATGTCTTTCTCTAATATTGTCTGATACAAGAAAGGGGACCATGAAAAGGTAATTGAATTAATAGCTCACTATATGGAATTATTCTCCCAAATCTCTTATCCTTTACTAGAATCCAATGTTTAGAAGGTCCTCATCAAGAACTTATAAAAAAAGTTGCAAGAGAATTCTTCCTTGATGACATAGCCTTCCTTTACACACCTATTTGTAACATTGCATGAATACCAATAGATGGTCACTCAGTTGAGGAGTTTATCCTCATGCTCCTATCTTGATAACCAGTCTATAGAGTCAATTTCTAGAAAGAATAATGCTATTGTAAATGTGGCCTCTATGTGTAAAGAGAAGGGACTAGGGCACAATAGATATTTCACAAAACTATCTAAAAATTATACTGTTGTTTTGAAAAAATGTTAAAATATAAAATTATGATATTTTTATAAGTTTGAAGTCTATTTGAGTTGTATCCTAAGTGGTATGATGTGCATCAATTCTCTCAATTCCACAGAGTACATGGACATGACACTGAGCGATGTATGCATTTGTGTCATGAGATTTATGAACACATTAAAAATGGGACTATCTATCTCAATGGGAAGAAACATAATTCTAATGAATCTATAACTAAAGATAATAGTGAATTACAAATTTATATTGATTTGTTTCCTTCTCACTCTACAAATCTAGTTACACAATATTTTGCATCTTCTAAGCTAGTTTTGTTTGAGTACATGAACATGGTCTGATTCGTGTGTATCTGTCCTTCTAAAAATGTGAGTGTAATACCTGATATAACTTTCACCTCACATTATGTGCCATTAGGGTAAAAGTACAAATATTTTTGAGACTTTCATCCAACTTATCAACACAACTAAATTTAAGTATTTCTAAAATAAAAACATTTGATTAAACATATGATATAGTAAGATTCATTCTAGTTATGTTATATATGTCCACAAATGTTCCAACTAAAATTGTTAGATAAATGCATATGTATCACCACTTTGAATCCAATTTACTGAAAAAATTAAATTATTTGAAAAACTTGATGTTTTGAGAACTCCTATTCATGTAAATAATATTATTTTAAAATATAAAAATAACCTTTTGCAGATCCATAAGTGTAGTTTTCAAAAATATATATATATTTAAAAAATTTAACTATTATTTATATTTTTGATTTTAGTTTTACAAAAAGTAGGTTATCAACACAAAAATATTAGGTCAATTACTATGTTAATAAAAATACTAAAACTTATGCCGGCACAGGCAGCGGAGTTGGCTTGAGGTTGTGGGATGGCTCCTCATGGTCTCGGGTTCGACTCCGCTCTCGTTACTTACCCGGTGGTTTGTGGTAGCCGACACTGCTGACCACCCTCAGGGACTAGTCTCGCTCCCCCCCGCTCGCCTCTAAGTGACGCTGGATGGGGGGGCCGCGGGGACACCCTGAGTTAACAAATAAAAAATAAAAAAATACTAAAACTTATTAAAATTTTTATTTTAAATATGACGCACTAGATAAAAGAATCTATATCAAGATGGTATAATTTGTTTTTCTATTTTAGATAAATAATCAATGTAAAAGTTTACATCAAATGGAAAAAGTTGTGTTTCAGTACACACACATTTTAATACTTATTTAAAAATATATATTTATCAAAATTTAAAAAAAAAATATCCATGCACTAAAGATTCAAGTCATAAATACAAACAAAATTTTTGAAGGAAAAATAATAAAATTTACTATATAAAGATTGATGCATCATGTAACTTTATCTTTTAGCATTTTATCACCAACAAAATTATAGTGTAAATTTATTAAAAACTATATTCAAATATATTTTTCAAAAAAATACAAACATAAAATATATTAAAAAATACACATTTTATTAGTTTACATCATTTCAAAATTCAAAACATGTATGCCACTTTTTAGTGATTCAATTTTTAAAGTTGGATCAGTGTTGGTTGTTTCCTTTATAGTGTGACACGACTTTGTACTTTTACACATTAAATAAGGAGCCTTCCCTATTATACATTCCTACCCAGATTAATGGCAACATCATAATTGGCATCCTAGTTGATTTGATGAGTAGGGTAAATGTGATAATGGAGGAAACTCTTTTCATAAAACAATTACATAAGGAGAGATACGAAGAGTTGTAGACCACTCTCCATACCTATGATGGACTTTTTATTTCCCCTATGGGCACTATTTATTTATCAGTCTTGGTAGGACCCAAGGCTATTGATGTCTTGTTTGTTATAATCTTAGAGTGTAACTTGTTCAGAGTTAGGCTAGGCATCTCAAGGTTGGCCTCTATGAATGATGTTTCCTATATAATTCATAAATTCTTAAAGTTCCCTCATGAAAGTGTTGTGCATGTGGTGCATGAAACTGTCTAAAAACCATTGGTGTCATGTGTGGGATTCTCTTTGGATCACTTTTGGATTGCTTTAGTTGGACCTCTCCCTCCAAGGGGAGATCTATGATATAAGGCTTATGTTAAATATATCCAGCTACCTCTTTTGCCTCACATAAGGGAAAGTGGAAGCTTGCTTGCACTTTAGAGCTTTCTCCTTTTGTTCCTTCAATTCTAGTTGATTCTTCTTCTTATCTCATCATGGCATCCTCAACTTTCAGTCGTATGCCTCACATGGGAAGTGTGATAGTGTCTACATGGAAAAAAGAAAAGTATCAAGTTTTTGAGATTCCTATTCTACCCATGATTCCCTGACCTACTATCTATGACAAGGGGAAGTCTTCCCATGGGGTTTTGACTACTTCTCAGCCTCCACCACCTCCTACTTTTCTTCCACCACTAAGTTTCCTATGTTTATTTCTCCTCCTATGGTTGTTCCTTCTTGTATTCCTCCTCTTCTTGTTCCTAATAAAGAGACAATCATTCCACTAGAAACAATTGTAAAGGATACTCCTTTAGCTGAGCAATAGCCATTGACCTCTTCTCAAGCCACATCCTCCAATGCTCATAGCTGACATAATTAGCTTGCACATGAGCACAAGCACATCAAAAAGGCTCTAGATGTAGAGCATGGTATCTTGTATAAGAGGGAGGGGTAGCCGGTTGCATCTGTTTCTACATATCCTTCCATTGCTTTGGTTTCTTCTATTAGTACCTTGGTTCCCATCACCTGTGTCCTACATCTAGCTCCTCCAAAAATTCCCAATGATGCTTACCCTAAAAGGGTGCAAGTTTTCATCACTCCCTCCATGGAGGCTACTCTTCTGATGTCCCTCCTAGACATTCCTCCTTTCTCATAGCTCATTAGCTTGTCGTATATGATAGTTTTGTTTACTATGGTTCTTTCTTCTTCCTCCTTCGCTTCTGCTTCCTTTATAGGGGATTTGCATCCTCTATTGAAGTACAAGCTAGATGATGACCTCACTATGAGTGGTTGCTAGAAGAAGGGTTCACCTTATTCAAAAGATAGCTTTTTCTTGACATACACTATCCTCATCATGGAGGTGCCCCCCACATCCCCAAAGATTGTCACTGCCCCTTTTGATGAGGTTGGAAATTACTATCTTTGATCTTTGTGAGATCAATGACTTTTATTTCACATGAGCTCAATGAAGAAGACCTTGAGGGGCCTTCTTCCTTGGCCCTTATTGTAGACAATTCAGAGGGTACCACCCTCACTATCCTACCTTTACAAGCCCAACTTCCCTCCCCTTATAATTATTTACATTGGGAGCAAGATGACAAACTAGTTGATGAGGACTAGGGTGGTGCCTCTTCATTATCTATAGATTATTTTTGTTTGTGTGTTTATGTTCCCTCATGCTTGTATTTTTATGTTTGTGATCCTATTTGTATTACCCTTTCTACCCTTTTAGGTGGTTGGATATAGGAATGGAAAATATATCATGCACTTCTTCTATTTGTGTCATCATTCTTCTATGTGTTGTGATATTGCTTTTTGATATTGGGGATGATGCAAAGTGTTGGGGGAATTTAGGCCTTCTTCAATGTTGACCCAATTTTTAGTTTCCATTTTTCTTCATGTGCTCTTCTTCACATTTTGAGAACTTTGGGGATTGCCAATAGTTCATACATATATTATATTATATCTATCTATTTATATCTATGAATAGTTCTAACCTCAAATTCTCAGATCCCCCTATCTCTTGATTTCTTCATCTCTATTTGTTTGTTTCTTGATGTTGTGGTTTCTATTGGAGTACAATACAACTAAGAGGGGGGGTGAATCAATGGTATACCAATTTAAAATGACCTTGAATTAATCTTTCACAACTTTGAACATATAAAATGCAAGTTTTAGAAAAGTTCAACTATCATGTGTTGCATCATGCATGTAAAGCTATCAAGCTTGATGGATCGTAAAGAACATAGGCATATCGTAAAAGCTAAAGACAACATAGAAACTAAAATTTTGAAAGATACAAAAAAATTATTTTTTTAACATGTAGACCAAGTAGACCACAAATAATGAGAAAGCATAACGTAGTGATTTATGAGTGGAAAACCCTCATAGGGATAAAAAACCACTTGGTAAAAATTGACTTACTGGCTTCATAAAATCCCACTGATTATAGAGCCTCATTGGCTACACAATATGCCTCACTGGAAAAGGAACCTCATTGGTTACAAGTATGCCTCACTGGCAAAGGAACCTCACTTGTTACAAGTATGCCTCATTGGAAAATACAACTACCTAACTAGATAGATAAACTTTCACATTAAAGTGATTATGTAAATAACAAGGTAGAGTATAATCTTTATTTCACTGCAAAACATTTCTTGTTTATCTCATTTTCATTGGAGATACAAGAATATATAAGTCTATAAATGTAATTACAACATACACTTAAAGTTATTTTCAATGTTTATAACAGATTTCTCATCAATGTTTTCATCATAAAAATAACAGTAAGTCTTAATAGAGTATAAATCCCATATTTGCATCAAACCTATGCATAGTGACTATGTCACTTTTTTATATGCACCAAAGTACTAAATTCCTTTCACAAAAAATATTTAACAATTTTTCACAAACTACCATTTTAAAATTTCATAACTTCCCTCTAATCTCTACGTAGGACAAATTTTGTATAGTTTTAAACAACTATTTAACATATGCATAATATTCAATGGTGGCCTTTTAAGTTTCAACACCTTAAGCACAAATATGCACAAATATAAAGTCAACATGCTACCCTAGAATAGGGTATACAATATACATACAATGAATACACATATGCCTCAATGAAAACCCTTGTCAACACTACATTGGCATATAGACTATTTCACAATTGAAACCCAAATACCATTATTTTTTGAAACAAGAAACCCTTAGAAACCTGATAGACATAGAATTTTGAAACATCATAAAAACCCCTTTTAAAACCAACTGTGATACATGACAATCCCATTTCTCTTTACATTGAAACCTTATGAAAATGTGAAAACCTTATGAAGCAAACATGTATAGACCTCAAATCAGAAAACCAATTTCAAATAATGTAACCTATAAAAAACTAGAATAGGGTTTAAAAAAAACATGTTACCACTTTGAATGCAACTCAATATTGCAAATGGAAGATGATATCACCTAAAGAGGATGAAAAAACATTGCCTGGAAACCACTTCTTTATACTTCCAGCTACCATACCATCTTTCCTCAAGATTTTACATGCCTTAACATGACCATCATATGTGCACAAGGAATTGTCTAAGAACTTAGTCAAAATAACTTTAGGGTATCATTGTTTCAAGACCTTTTTCATTATGTTTTTCCATTTTTGCATGAAAACCAAAACACCATAATGCTAAAATCATTGTGTCAGTCTATCATTCCAAGTTATTTCTACCTTAGTCAAACAACATTTTCCACATTTAATGATAACCAAGTATTATCCAAATGCAAAACAAAAACCCAACATCATATACCCTTCAAATATTTACCAAGGTGAATACCCAAATTGACATCAATTCCAAAAAAACACAATACCAAAGGTCAAAAGGGTCAACAAACTCCCCCTTTGGCATTGATGTCAAACACCCTGTCATATCCATAAAAAATTTATCACCACTATTAGGAGTAATGGGTATGTGCAAGATCATCATGGAAAAGATAGACCCTTAAGTGGCAAAAAATTTAGAAAATTCAGAGTTAGGAAACTTGACATAAAAATTTGAATAATTTATCTACATTATTTCAAAAATATGTAAGAATAGAATCTGTAGCAAATTGAATGTAGTTTCTAAACTACTAGGTTTATTTTAAAAATCTATTTGCTGAAAATTTGAAATTTCAATGCAATAGCACTTAAATTTCAGGGAAAAATAAAAAGTAGGTGTACTCTAATCACCTAACCACAATAAAATGATAATATTTTTATAATATTTTAGATATAAGAGGACTCATGTCTGATGTGATGCATTTTTTTTGTAATTTTTTCCAAGTAAATAATTAATTATGATTTTTATTACAACTTTTAAAAAATATAAAACTCATATGTCGACCACCTTAACTTGGTCAAAACTTCATGAAATTATTAAAAAAAAATTAATCCTATAGTATGAGAAGTATAGAATGTGGCGCATGTTTTAGATTCAAAAAATGTGATATCATTTGAAAGCTATATTTTTTTTTTCAATCAGCCTATCAATTAATACTTTAGTCGTAATTCAACTAGAAAATGAATAATAATTATTTATTAAATTCCAAGTAAAGCATAATTTATATTAGTGGAGATATGAGAATCTCCTTTAAAACCCCTTTTCGTTTCATCAATTTTGGGTAAAAAAAAGTTGTCAGCCACATACCCTACACTACTCATCATATCACCACTTTTTGGCCCATCATGATCCCACACATACCCTATTACTACTTATCAAAATTAAATACAATACCAACCACTATCAAGAGTAAGTAGCACTATCACAACATATAAAGTGAGTGAGTAGCACAAATGATCATGAACAAAATATAAAGTGATTAGCATCAAGAACAACCCACATTGTCAAAAATACCAACAACGCATATCACTTTCAACCTATTATCCAAGTAACCAAGAACAACATATATCACAAAGTAATTAGCACCCACTATGACTAAAACAACTGAACTGAAACAAAGAACAACATATTATTTTCTCCCCCTCTTGAAAACAATTCCAAAGGCTAGGGACAAAAGATTAAAAGAAGATTATTCTGGAAACCATTGCAATTGTATCAAAAAAAATAGAGTAGTGTGATCAATGATTACCAAATGGACCGTTCAGTATCAACTGTAAGACCAACTATATAATTCTACCACTATCCCGAGTGTAAACCATGTAGCAACTAAAATATCAACCCAACTATCAAATGAACAAGGTCAGATTACCAACAACAATGTGTGAATATTAGCAAAATGGACCACCAACAATGTTACCAACTGAAGAGTACCAAACAAGAAGTATGGACAATCATGACCAATGATAAAGTAATGCATTACCAAAACAAAACAAATACCAACTATTAAACCTATGTAAATGAGCCATGTACCAAACACCAAGTGGATAATCCTCATGAAATGTTTTCATGCATAAGGTCAAAGCATTGTTAGTAAGACCATCAACATTATGCAAACATTTTCATTAAGGAAAAATTCCCAATCAACCACTACAAATGTTAGACTATCCAAATACCACTGCAAATATTCACTATCACCTGAATTCACATCTCACTATTAAAATAAAATGGAAAATGTGACAAATGGTCACTCACTATCAGTCCAAGAAAAGTGATGGTGTGTATTAATCATAAAATAAAAATAATCACTGTACTGTTCAATGTAGATAGAGGAAAAAAATGAAGGCAAGATCAGTTCATGAGAAAGCAACATCAACCAACTCAACAACCAAGAGTCAAAAACTATCAATGAAATCATGGTATGTAAACAATATTAAAGTCTCACTATCATCAAGTAGTTTCACAGTCTACAAGGGAGCATTGTGACAAAGAAAGCTATTATACTCATCCATCAAAATGACACTGTTAAAGCATCAAGAAAATATAGTCATCCTGAGTAGAAAGATGTATATCACCAACATTGGTTAGTTCCACTAATTACTTCAATATCACCATGAATAACATGGACCCAATGCATCATATGTTTGTACATTTGAACTTTTCCTTCACTCTATCAATGACATAATAATAGTGTCAGCATAGCATGGTCAAAGAAAGAACTAGCAGTCACTGAATTGATCATGGATATCACTATTTTTTAATATAGATGGGTACTTAGGAATCAATACTTTATACTCCTTGTACCATAAAGTAATACCATAGACTAGTATGCAAGCCCATCCATAGTATAAGATACCACACTTTAATACATGAACATTGTCACACCACACAATTCCAAAGAAGTAGAGAAAATATTCATGGGAATGAGACAATCACTATTGCAAAATAATACTACTGTGCACCATATATTTAGAAAAAAAAGTTTTCCAAAATAAGGTATATAATGAAAATCATTTCAAATCAAATGTAAATGGTTCTTCATCATCAATTCACACTATTACCTTATTACACTACAACTAACATTGTTACTATTGGCAACAAAGATTGCACCCTCAACCAAGCTAGGCTTGGCTATCCTATTGCAACATGGAAATGCTCTCTAATTTGTGGGTCAATCAATGAGTGAGAGAAAATCTCTAGAATGGGTTGGTTCCCTCTAGCTAATCACCTAACCTATGAAATTTTCAGAGGAAAGGGGAAGGAAGAAAACTGAAAATGAAACCTACAGCTAATGATGATCAACTAGATATTCAAGGATTCTAACAAAACTTAACTCACAACAATCTCTCTTGAAACATTAGCTCTCACAAATCACCTTAATAAATCTAGCTCAATAGTATTTTGCATAAAGATTCATAGAACATTGAAAACAATATGCAACCTGAACTAACTATACTTATTTCCTACAACCCACAATAATAAGACAAAAGGATTCTCAACTTTGAATCACAAAAAACATTCAAATTATTACTATAACAACGTGACAAGAGAAACTGAAAGGAAAAATCTACTGCTTATATTGAAATTGGAGCAAGACATCAAAATCTAATTCAACAAGTTTACAAAACTCTCAGAAATGCATATGAGAGAAAGAAACAAAATTCTGAATCCTGAGAAATTCAAAAATTTCTCCAACTTATAGGTATCAAGTGACCTCCATAGAGAAAAAATAGAAAAATCAAGCCCAAAAGGAAACTCATTTTGTATTTTTGATATCAATGAAAAAGCCTAAAAAAGAAGGGGCTCAATCTACTCCAAACAACTTCAACATAATGGAAACTTCTCATCTCCACCAAGTTGATCCAAAAACTCCACAAAATTAGGTTCAAAAATGCCCAAAACTAAAAATAGAAAGTTCAAACTACCACCTCTTTTCTGAATCTGCCCAAGAACTAAACTCAAAATGGAAAGTCTTGTTGTCAAGTCAAGTGCATCATCCAACTGCATTTAAATAACAATTGTCTAAGCAATTTATAGAAACATTGTTTAATCAGTGTTTTACAACTTGTAGTTTCAAAATTACAAAATAGAAAGTCCCCCTTATTACATCATTTTTTTTACAATTCACTTCTAGATGCTTTGATTTTATTTTATCTATCTCAAATATTTTGGTTTTGCATCAATGTTTGTAAAAATCAAAATATTATACAAGGCTCTCTATTTGATTTTCTACAAAAATCATAAAAGAAAATAGGCCCCCCATCACATATATCAATTCAAAATACAAGGGGAACCCTATAAAATTCAATACTTGGGAAAAAATTGGAGGGCCTAAAGTCATTGTTCAACTTTTCTAAGGCAAGGCATGAGCAAAAAAGGTTTCTAAGGCACTGCAAGGTAAGATTACCCTAATGTGATGGGCAGTGTGCATGGTTTTGATTTCATTTTCTTTAAAAATCAAAGAAAAATGCCTAAGGAATTCGACCTAGGCATAAGGCATTAACAAAAAGTGATGAAAACAAAAAAAAATGTGACAAAAGTCACATTCGACTTAGGGTGATGATGAAACCCTAAACACAAAAAGGGATCAACTTTTGCATCACTCAACCTCATTTCACACTTGGTCACTTGGAAAACTCTCTGCACATTGCCGACATGGGAGAGCTAGGGTTTGAAGACCTTGACACCACCATTTGAGCTCCCTCCTTCGATTATTTGATGTATTTTCTTCTACATTTGGTGGTAAGTTCTTTTATATGTATTTTGATGCAATTTTTTTCTCCATTCGATGAATAAGAAGGGCCTGTAGGCCATGGATATGGTTGTGGTTTTGATGTATATTTTCTTTCTTCTTTGTCACCTTTCTCTACCACTCCTCATGGCCGCTATGAGAGACTTTGTTGGGCATTTGTGAAGGCTCATCCGTGGGATTTGTTGAGCTCACCCACAAAAATATTGAAGGTAAGCTTCTATTTCTCCATTTTTGAATAGATTTCCCTCTTAAATAAAGCTTGCTTGAGCTTTTATTTGCAAATAACAATGAATATTTTGTGGTTTTTGAGCACTTGACCATTGTGCAGGCCATAACCATATTGTTCTTCTCCTTCTTTTTTGTAGAATGAAAGACTCATTTTGGGCTCAACCCTAATGATATGAATGATGCCATTGTTAGATGCAAACATTTTTTGAATGGAAGTCTTCTATTTTCTAGATTTTGCAAAACCCTCCATGGCTGCAGGCCTATAGCTCTGATTCCACCATTTCTTGAAAGCTTCTCTATTGTTAAGGCTCAAACCCTCGTTGTTTCTCCTTGTATTTACATTTTGAGCATAAAACCCTAAGTGGGTATCAACATTTTTGAATGATAACCTCTCCAAGGCCACGACCATGAGAGGATAACTGGGTCTTCTACATTCTTGTATGAGCTTGAAATACTTCATTATCTTTGCATTTTGGAACCTCACAATGCACACCATGTGACTTTCTCTTAAAGGTTCAAAACGAGGTATCTTACACTTGTTTCATTTAAAACCCTAGCCTACTGTAGTATAAGCTCACTGTTCTAATATCACTAAAAGCAAAATAATTTCATTCTTTTTGAGTTCAACACCTACAATTGTAGCTTATTTTCTTGTCTTTATTATGAAAATTCCACTTAACTTAAAGATTATTTTAAATGGAACAACTATTCTCTTCCTTTGCACTATTTGTGTTTCTCCAATCATGATGTGCATATTGTTAATAGTTACTTGCTTCCTATTCTTACTTGAAATGCACAACATAGTGGAACTCATCTTCATGGACATGCACTTTCTCACTTTTCCTTTAGACAAGACTGCCATACACTTGCATTGCATATTGATGTGTTTACTTCATCTAATTCCAAGCTTGCACTATGCCATCGTGATACTCCTATAGGTTACTTTGATGCCTTCATGTGCACTTGAATGCTTTAGGAAATGTACTTTCAACTTCATATCTTAATGAAATAAGGCAATGTGATTTATCTTTATGTGTGTAGCATAGAAATTTTTGAAGCAAGACTTGCAAATTACCTCATTGAATGATACTGGTCCTTACTCTACATTTAGTTCAAACACTTAATGTGTTGCACCCACAATCAACCATGTCATCTTTGCATTCATTCTATGCTTTCAATAGCTCACTTGCAGCCACTTGTCACTATGTTATTGATGGATTCACCCTCTCCTCTATACTCTTCATGCAGTTTTATCTCCTAAGAAACAACATGATGATGTGAAAGTTATCATTGCATAGAAGATTTTGAAATATTAGTAGTTGTTGTTGATGTTCTAAAGCTTTTTCATTTTCTTAAATTATCATTGCCTGATTTGTAAACAAGGCATTATGTATCCCTATTCACTATCCCATTATGTGGTGATGCACTTGACTACAATTCACTTGAACAATTAATCACCTATGATTTTCATTTCATTTCAATTTTAGACTTGACTGTCTTGGGTGATCACTTGCTTGAGTCTTCATGGCACTTGTATGAACTCCTTTAGATTCATATTTCTTTGAGCATTATTGAATTGTTTATTTATGAAAACCCTTTTTGGAATGTTGAGGGAAAGCATGCCGGGTCTCAACCCTTGTGGGAGCCTGTTTTAAACCACATGCTTCACGATATTCAAAACAAAACGATAACATGGATTTTCCTATGCCTGCACATGGAAATAAACAATGTTAGATTAAACAATAAATTCAGAAGTTTCTCATGATGCTTTCTCCTTGGTATTCTCTTGTACTCTTCGTATTCTTGCTCAGTTGATTCAATGCATCATAGAGAATATCCTACATTACTGTTGATGGACCATGTAGGAATGTTCATAGTCTAAGCTCTAACAAAACTTTCATCCACTTGCAGGTTCACTTGGAGCATCCAGGGGTATGTGCAGGATCATGATGGGTCAAAAAGTGGCAATATGATGGGTATTTGTAGGGTATGTAGTTAACGACTTTCTTTTCACCCAAAATTAATGAAATGAAAAGGGGTTTTAAAGGAGATTCTTAGATTTCCACCAATATAAATTATGCTTTACTTTGAATTTAATAAATTATTATTATTCATTTTCTATTTAAATTATGACTAAAGTCCTGATTGATAGGATGATTGAAAATCATCTATAGTTTTCAAATGGTATCATATTTTTTGAATCCAAAACATGTGTCACATTATATGCTTTTTATACTATAGGATTAAAAAAAAAATTGAATTTCATGGATTTTTGACCAAGTTAAGGTGGTTAGACATATGAGTTTTTATATTTTTTAAAAGTTGTAATAAAAAAATCATAATTAATTATTTACTTGAAAAAAAATTACAAAAAAGTATGAATCACATTGGGACATGAGTCCTCTACTTATATCTGAAATCTTACAAAAAAATATTATCATTTTATTGTGGTTAAGGTGGTCAGACAGACACCTACTTCTTATTTTTCCCTAAAATTTAAATACTATTGCATTAAAATTTCAAATTTTCACCAAATAGATTTTATTTAAATAAACCTAGTAGTTTAGAAACTACATTCAATTTGCTACAAATTCTATTCTTACATATTTTTGAAATAATATAGATAACTTATTCAAATTTTTTATGTCAAGTTGCCTAACTCTGATTTTTCTGAATTTTTGCCATTAAGGGCCTATTTTCCATGATGATCCTACAAGGTATGTGCAAGATCATCATGGGCTCCCTTAAGTGATAATTAAAAAGATTGAGCGGCTTGACATAAGAGCCGAATAAGTTATCCTATTATTTCAAAAATATCAAAACTAGGCTCTGTGAAAATTGGAATGTATTCTAAACTACTAGGTTTATTTTTTTATTTTAAATCTATTGGTGAGAAAATTTAATTCAATGCAATATGTAATTTTCAGGAAATAAGGAATGTTTCGACCACCTAACAATGATGATCTTTTATATATATTTTGGAGAGGCTGAATTGATATAATGCAGTGTGATGCGTATTTTTGTAATTTTCAAATAAATAATTAATTATTGATTTTTTGCAACTTTAAAATAAAAACTTCATATGTCGACCGCAACAGTCAGCACTTCGTAATTTTAATTTTCTTTTTTAATCTATGGTATATGTGGCATAGAATGTGATGCATATTTTGCATTCCAAAAATGTGATACCATTTGAACTATAGATGTTTATCAATTAGCCTATCAATCGGACTTTAGTCACAATTCAAATAGAAAATGAATAACTGATTATTTATTAAATTTAAAGTAAAGCATAATTATATTGATGGAAACTAAGAATCTCCTTTAAAACCCTTTTCATTTCATCAATTTTGGGTAAAAAAAAAGTTGTTAGCCACATACCCTATAAATACGCATCATATCGCCACTTTTTGGCCCATCATGATCTTGCACATACCCTACACATACCCATGGAAGAAGAAAGGAGAGCTCAACTCTAGAGGCAGCTTGAAGACACCATCAGGCAATGATGATTATGTTCTTTCTTGCATGCTCTTCTTCTTTTCAATCTTTAGTAGTGTAGTATATTCTTTATGGTTCATTGTTCCAGCTACTCCCACAACTTGTGTGGGACACTTTATTCTCCTTTTTACTCCAATGAATACAAAATCAACATTTGTGAAATACTTGTTCAATTATGTACTTTCTCTTCTTGCAAATAATGTATTGAACATTGTGAGTGAACCATAGAATGAAAGCACTTCTTTTATCTTTTATGCACTACTTAATGTTGCAAATCATATAAAGCAACTAAAACCACATTACATTTCTTAAAAATTAACAACTAAATTTTTTGCAATGGTTAAAACATCTACAAAAACAAACTAAAATTCTTCACCTTAAAAATGAACTTGTATAACCAACTCTGTCAGTTTGATTTGTGTGAAAAAATGATAATAATTACCTTGTTGTAGAAGTAAGAGTTGCAAGCTATCAACTGTCATATGCAAAAAAAACACTTAACTGCAACAAATCATTTCCAATATTGGTAAGAGACTCAAGAAAGTTGTGAATGAACAAAGACAAAAAACAACATTTCCAAAAACAATTACATGTCCAAAAAACTGTACCTACAACAAGTTATTGGAGGGGAAGGAGTATAAATAGTATAGCATTTTCAAGTGAACTACCACCAAACCATTGTCCAAGAAAAGAGATCATTGCAACAAGTTGTATAAAGATAAGAAGTTGAAGCATTTTCAAATAATCAAAAGACATTATCAAACTAGAACTATTGCCACCATTAGAACACCAAATCACTGCAAAGATACAAATTCTTTGTTGCTTAAGGGGTTTGAATAATAAAGCTATAAGCATCTCCCCCTAACTTTTGGATTCCTTTATGCGCTAATAGATGTCACTTGTGGAGAATGCACAAGCTTATATTCAACTTTCCTTCTTCTCATGGTCTCATGAAGATTATAAATGTTCCCTTTTTTCATTAAGCATGTTGTAACTATCATTCCTGATTTCTTACTTATCTCATAGCCTTGAGCATTAATTGTAACACTACATGTCACGCCCTGCCGTGCGAACCACAAAGGAACTAAAACAACGGAACAATTTTTTTTTTTTTAAAGAATATAATAATCATACTTAAGTATTACAACATAACATTATATTAAGAGGCACAACTTGTTCCAATGGGGTACACAAAGTGACATGACTATTCTAACCCATAACACGATAATAAAATAACAATAATTAATCCATTACGCATATCTACTCATACCCATTTCATCATTTAAAATATAAATCAACTATATCCATATTAATAACATATGCACATATGACAATACATGGAATTATAAAGTGTTACATAATTTCGATAGATATAATTCAACATAACCAACTATAACAAAAGATCCCGAATAAATACATGGCTTGAATAATTATTACATACCAAAGATAGAAGAATACAATTATCTGAAATTACATCACGATAACTACATATACAAATTACACCAATGTCATCCCAACACATGTGGGAGACAACCCAACAATGAATACATTACATAAGAAGTCTATACATCAATCTGGTACATAAGGACACTGGATCATCAACATCCGCCAAAACCTGCAAGAAAATACATCTGCAACAGAAGAGGGAACCCAATGGGGTGCGAAGCACGTTCCACCCAACCACCCCCGTGCTGAGAGTAGACAAGGAAGGGTCCCCGACCAAGTACGCCTAACAATAACAAAGACTGACTCCCAACAGACACATAACATCAAGACCACCTAGAAAACTCACGACAACCATTCCAAGAGGCATAACAACAAATCACTTCTGAACATAACAATAAAACACCTTCCCAAATAACACTAGTCACATGCACAACTTCAATGAACTCAAGGCATAATAACAAAGACCTCATCCAACAATGACCAAAGAGAAAACGACAAGGCACTTAACCACAACAATCACAATATTACTTCTCAACTACAATCACAAAGTCACTTAACACAAGGTTACAATGCTTCCAGAGAACAAGATCATAGACATCGCACAATAACTGGCTAGCTGTTGACATAGGAAGAGTGTCATGCATAAATTGCCATGAGTTACCCTGGCTCAACCTTCCTAGGCTACCGGACCCCCATCCTGGGTTACCCTGGCTTGCCTCTACCGGCCGCCGGACCCTCACGCAAAACTATGCGTCCCATCTCATCTCGAGCCTTATCATTCACTTGCTTCACGAGAGAGACATCCTTTATCTTTATTAGTGTGAAAGCCCCCCATTAATTCTTTTAGATTATCACTTAATTAAACTCTAGGTAGGTTACCCTGGCGCCCCTTTGTGTGCCGGACCCCCACAAAGAGCCACTCTCCTATCGACAACACACAAGGCACGATACCACAATAGGTAACTAAACAACATAAACTCTCCAATCCAAGGAGAAAACAAAACAAGGAACTCACTCCATACACTGGAGGAAACCAATTCAAAATACACACTCCTTCCAAAGGAGGTACAATTCTCATTACCCACTCCTATTTCCTAGGAGGCACAAATCCCCGTTCGTGGAAACCGGGTACAACATCATAGCACAATACATCAAGGCGATTCACCAAAATGAACCCCTACACATAACATCCCACGCAAGAAAACTTCTCTGGAAGACTTACAATACCCTTAACCCTAATTGCCTGACATGGGGAATAAAAGAAACATGAAAGACACGCTTTCCATCTCTGAATACCCTTAACAATAACTTATACTCTTACGAACAGTAAGGTGAACCTAGGGTTGACACAAAAGCACTAAGAAGAAAATGCCACAGAAGAATCAGCGAATAATTTCGAAAATCACAATTACGTTTAATCCAACCCATAAAAGGAAACAAATTACAATGAATAATAAATTCCACCTAATAACTCAATCAATTACACGAGTACACCCTTTTCAACACAACACAATAAATTTATTTCCTATTTCCTAATTAACTATAATATTGCAAAATATTAAAACGTATTCACAATATATACATAAATCTCCTTTATACAAATATAAATATACAAAATAAATTAAATAAATAAAACTATATTTAAGAACATTCTATAAGATTAACATTTATATCCTATTCCGTTTTAAAGAAAATTATAATTTTAAAAAGAATACCCAGCCCCATCAATAAAACAATAAAACTACTATATCACAGTACAAAAAATTATCATACGAAACAAATTCGTATTAAGTCGCATTTGAATAATATATAAATAAAAAGAATTTAAATTAAATCTCAACAATTAATTATAAATATATATATATATTAAATAATCTATATTAAATATATATTAAATAATATAATATATATATATATATATATTATATAAAAATTTATTTAAAACAAATTCGAATTAATTAAAAACCAGATTATAAAATTAAATAAAAGTTTATTTAAATCAAATCAAATTATAAAATTAATTTCGATTAACTCATATAGTGAAAACCGCATTAACAGAAATTAAAACCAAATTTCAACACACTTCTTTTAAATGCCCAGCAGGTAATGCGTACCTCCCAAGGGAGGTACTGCGTACCTCCCAAGGGAGGCCGCAACCTCCACTGGGATGCGTACAGCAGTCGTAGGCTGCTGTGCGCAGCCTAGTGGCTACTGCGCAGGGTACAGCCAGGGGAGCCGGGGAATGGTACGGCAAAAGCCGTCCGCCCCTTCCCCCAAAACCCAAAAAAAAATTAAACTTTTATTTCATTAAAAAAAAAACTTATAACTTTTTAAATAAAACTTTAATATTATATCATTGATAAATGTGCGGAATGACAAAAATAAAAACGTATTTAAAATCAAAATCTGTACCTGGTTAAACTTCGAAATTCAAAATTCATAAAAATTTATTTGTTTATCTATTTTTATTTTTTTATACATATATTAAAACTTTTATCATAAGGATTCCGAACTTCAAGACAATGAATACATATATTTTATATATATTTATTTATTTAATTCTTTAAATGTATTTCTTAACCAATTTAATATATCTCTCATTCAACATGGCACGCAGTACACAGTACACAAACGTACACAGGGAAAAGAAGGTAGATTGTATAAAGTATATTTTTATTTATTTATCTGGTACACACATATATATAGATATATAAAAATACAAATATTTATGCAAAATTTACAAAAATAAGTAACATAACATTTAAATTTTTCCTACCAGACACAAAACAAATTAGGCAAATAAATTCAAGCCATAAAATAATGATTTTCTTTTCAACTGTAATGTTCAGAAACAAATTTTATTGAATTAATTTTGAAGGGTTTTACCACCGTCTTCTACAGATGATTTGGTTTTCTATTTTGGTTATTCTAATTTTTAATCAGACAATCTAAATCTGGTTATGCAAGTTTAACCTACAAAACAAATGATTTTATTTTCAAGACAATGGTTTCCAAACTAAATTTTATTGAATACACAAAGGGTTTTACTATGGTTTTCAATGAACAATCTTCAAACGTCTGTAGCAACTAATTTACAACTACAGAATCCTCTTTCACAATAAAATAAATAAATAAATTTAATTTTCAAACAAGAGGCATTTCAATGAAAGTTTGATTTCCAAAACAATACTAAAAGGAGTAATAATTTTGAAGAACCTGAAATCCCTCGTCTGATGAAGAATCTTTTCTGTAGCCTCCTCACGATCTCCTCCTGCGGCTCTCTTGTCTCGATCCTCTGCCTTCAACGTTCTTCTGAACAATCTTTCCTTTCCATCTCACAATAATTTTACACAATAATTTTTTTCTTTTTCCAACAAATCCTCAAAACTCCAATCTATATCTTTTTTTTTTCTCAGATCCAGAATCACATAGTAAAAACTTGTGTGAGGATAATTCCCTCATAAAAATAATAAAACACTAAATAAATCAATAAATCTTTTTCTACTTTCTTTTCCAAAAAGCCCCTTTTTTTATTGGTCCTTTTCCAGCTTTTAAAAGCTCACATTTATCTTAAAATTTGAATTGAAATAATTTATTTAAATTTAGATATTATCTTCACCTAATTTCCTAATTTAATATTAATAAAAATAATATTTAATTACTCTCAACTATATTAATTTAATTATAATTATTTTCACTTTTAATTAATTAATTCACTTTTAATTTATTATTTATTCAATTTTAACATTTTTCTAACTCTCGATTAGATCAAATAACAGTGCAACCTTAATTAATTATTTTATGCAATACGATTAATTAATTAAACACGACCCAAGAATAAAATAAATACTCAACAATAAAACTACATACAAGACAAGACAAGACTTCAATCATAGCACAACGACTCACAACAGACGACGAACTTGGGACGGGGACACTTCCAAGCCTACTCCCTTTTTCAACTTTTACCCATTGGGTTAATTTATTGCTCGCCCTGTCCTGCCGAAGCAGGTGGAATCGAGACTTATTCCTGCAATCCTGCATCCAAGCAAACGTCAAGTAGCACATGTATACATATGAAATCAACATCTTATCACGAGAAGGAGTTGCAGTGTAGCAGGGCACTCGTGAACGAGTGATGCTACACTGTCCTCTCACCTAATCTATTCTAACAATCATAATATCGATAATGAGCTAACATTTCTAACCTAATTGACATAAGATAACATGATATTAAACTATTGCATCGATAATAATACTGAATTAAATAACATCACCATAAGATCATCTCATTGACATATAAACATTAATGGCAATTCATTTAAATAAACAAATAATCCAAACAATGCACAGAGCATCATCAATCATCCTAATAATGTCATATCAACCGATTATGTCCAGAAAAGGAAAAACATCATCAAACTACAAGCCAACCAAATCAAACCACAATAGTATCATCATAGTATCAGCATATCAAAATAACACCTAGAAATTAATAAGTCTAAACAGTATGAGGGGTATTACATCCTCCCCCCCTAGGATATGGCTTACTCCTGGAAGCCATTAAATACAAAATAAAATAGAGTAACCAACAAAACTAACGAGATTGCATTCGGATAGCCAGGATGGCCGCCTTAATAGCTACTTCGCTGGAAGGTGTCCATTCCCTTCTTTCACGATGGAGTCTCCTTAGAGCTTCCGCAATGGTCTCTAGATCTGACGGCTCAGAGCAATTGGAATAATCGTATTGGAGTCTGATCTTCCAAAGCCGTCTAACAAATGGGTCACGAACCTTCTTCCGAGGTGTGCTCCTTATCTTCATCCTGAAGACACACCAAGGAATAGGTTTTAGTCAGAACCCATACACAACAAAAGCACACCGAACAAACAAACAAAATAACACACAAGAGTGCACAGAGTTCAAACGTGAGGTTGCCTAATGGACCTAATTACCCAGAGACCCCAGTGTTTGCAACCTTGGCTCTGATACCAAGCTGTCACGCCCCACCGTGCGAACCCCAAAGGAACTAAAACAACGGAACAAATTTTTTTTTTTTAAAGAATATAATAATCATACTTAAGTATTACAACATAACATTATATTAAGAGGCACAACTTGTTCCAATGGGGTACACAAAGTGACATGACTATTCTAACCCATAACACGATAATAAAATAACAATAATTAATCCATTACGCATATCTACTCATACCCATTTCATCATTTAAAATATAAATCAACTATATCCATATTAATAACATATGCACATATGACAATACATGGAATTATAAAGTGTTACATAATTTCGATAGATATAATTCAACATAACCAACTATAACAAAAGATCCCGAATAAATACATGGCTTGAATAATTATTACATACCAAAGATAGAAGAATACAATTATCTGAAATTACATCACAATAACTACATATACAAATTACACCAATGTCATCCCAACACATGTGGGAGACAACCCAACAATGAATACATTACATAAGAAGTCTATACATCAATCTGGTACATAAGGACACTGGATCATCAACATCCGCCAAAACCTACAAGAAAATACATCTGCAACAGAAGAGGGAACCTAATGGGGTGCGAAGCACGTTCCACCCAACCACCCCCATGCTGAGAGTAGACAAGGAAGGGTCCCCGACCAAGTACGCCTAACAATAACAAAGACTGACTCCCAACAGACACATAACATCAAGACCACCTAGAAAACTCACGACAACCATTCCAAGAGGCATAACAACAAATCACTTCTGAACATAACAATAAAACACCTTCCCAAATAACACTAGTCACATGCACAACTTCAATGAACTCAAGGCATAATAACAAAGACCTCATCCAACAATGACCAAAGAGAAAACGACAAGGCACTTAACCACAACAATCACAATATTACTTCTCAACTACAATCACAAAGTCACTTAACACAAGGTTACAATGCTTCCAGAGAACAAGATCATAGACATCGCACAATAACTGGCTAGTTGTTGACATAGGAAGAGTGTCATGCATAAATTTCCATGAGTTACCCTGGCTCAACCTTCCTAGGCTACCGGACCCCCATCCTGGGTTACCCTGGCTTGCCTCTACCGGCCGCCGGACCCTCACGCAAAACTATGCGTCCCATCTCATCTCGAGCCTTATCATTCACTTGCTTCACGAGAGAGACATCCTTTATCTTTATTAGTGTGAAAGCCCCCCCATTAATTCTTTTAGATTATCACTTAATTAAACTCTAGGTAGGTTACCCTGGCGCCCCTTTGTGTGCCGGACCCCCACAAAGAGCCACTCTCCTATCGACAACACACAAGGCACGATACCACAATAGGTAACTAAACAACATAAACTCTCCAATCCAAGGAGAAAACAAAACAAGGAACTCACTCCATACACTGGAGGAAACCAATTCAAAATACACACTCCTTCCAAAGGAGGTACAATTCTCATTACCCACTCCTATTTCCTAGGAGGCACAAATCCCCGTTCGTGGAAACCGGGTACAACATCATAGCACAATACATCAAGGCGATTCACCAAAATGAACCCCTACACATAACATCCCACGCAAGAAAACTTCTCTGGAAGACTTACAATACCCTTAACCCTAATTGCCTGACATGGGGAATAAAAGAAACATGAAAGACACGCTTTCCATCTCTGAATACCCTTAACAATAACTTATACTCTTACGAACAGTAAGGTGAACCTAGGGTTGACACAAAAGCACTAAGAAGAAAATGCCACAGAAGAATCAGCGAATAATTTCGAAAATCACAATTACGTTTAATCCAACCTATAAAAGGAAACAAATTACAATGAATAATAAATTCCACCTAATAACTCAATCAATTACACGAGTACACCCTTTTCAACACAACACAATAAATTTATTTCCTATTTCCTAATTAACTATAATATTGCAAAATATTAAAACGTATTCACAATATATACATAAATCTCCTTTATACAAATATAAATATACAAAATAAATTAAATAAATAAAACTATATTTAAGAACATTCTATAAGATTAACATTTATATCCTATTCCGTTTTAAAGAAAATTATAATTTTAAAAAGAATACCCAGCCCCATCAATAAAACAATAAAACTACTATATCACAGTACAAAAAATTATCATACGAAACAAATTCGTATTAAGTCGCATTTGAATAATATATAAATAAAAAGAATTTAAATTAAATCTCAACAATTAATTATAAATATATATATATATATATTAAATAATCTATATTAAATATATATTAAATAATATAATATATATATATATATTATATAAAAATTTATTTAAAACAAATTCGAATTAATTAAAAACAATATTATAAAATTAAATAAAAGTTTATTTAAATCAAATCAAATTATAAAATTAATTTCAATTAACTCATATAGTGAAAACCGCATTAACATAAATTAAAACCAAATTTCAACACACTTCTTTTAAATGCCCAGCAGGTAATGCGTACCTCCCAAGGGAGGTACTGCGTACCTCCCAAGGGAGGCCGCAGCCTCCACTGGGCTGCGTACAGCAGTCGTAGGCTGCTGTGCGCAGCCTAGTGGCTGCTGCGCAGGGTACAGCCAGGGGAGCCGGGGAATGGTACGGCAAAAGCCGTCCGCCCCTTCCCCCAAAACCCAAAAAAAATTAAACTTTTATTTCATTAAAAAAAAAACTTATAACTTTTTAAATAAAACTTTAATATTATATCATTGATAAATGTGCGGAATGACAAAAATAAAAACGTATTTAAAATCAAAATCTGTACCTGGTTAAACTTCGAAATTCAAAATTCATAAAAATTTATTTGTTTATCTATTTTTATTTTTTTATACATATATTAAAACTTTTATCATAAGGATTCCGAACTTCAAGACAATGAATACAGATATTTTATATATATTTATTTATTTAATTCTTTAAATGTATTTCTTAACCAATTTAATATATCTCTCATTCAACATGGCACGCAGTACACAGTACACAAACGTACACAGGGAAAAGAAGGTAGATTGTATAAAGTATATTTTTATTTATTTATCTGGTACACACATATATATAGATATATAAAAATACAAATATTTATGCAAAATTTACAAAAATAAGTAACATAACATTTAAATTTTTCCTACCAGACACAAAACAAATTAGGCAAATAAATTCAAGCCATAAAATAATGATTTTCTTTTCAACTGTAATGTTCAGAAACAAATTTTATTGAATTAATTTTGAAGGGTTTTACCACCGTCTTCTACAGATGATTTGGTTTTCTATTTTGGTTATTCTAATTTTTAATCAGACAATCTAAATCTGGTTATGCAAGTTTAACCTACAAAACAAATGATTTTATTTTCAAGACAATGGTTTCCAAACTAAATTTTATTGAATACACAAAGGGTTTTACTATGGTTTTCAATGAACAATCTTCAAACGTCTGTAGCAACTAATTTACAACTACAGAATCCTCTTTCACAATAAAATAAATAAATAAATTTAATTTTCAAACAAGAGGCATTTCAATGAAAGTTTGATTTCCAAAACAATACTAAAAGGAGTAATAATTTTGAAGAACCTGAAATCCCTCGTCTGATGAAGAATCTTTTCTGTAGCCTCCTCACGATCTCCTCCTGCGGCTCTCTTGTCTCGATCCTCTGCCTTCAACGTTCTTCTGAACAATCTTTCCTTTCCATCTCACAATAATTTTACACAATAATTTTTTTCTTTTTCCAAAAAATCCTCAAAACTCCAATCTATATCTTTTTTTTTTCTCAGATCCAGAATCACACAGTAAAAACTTGTGTGAGGATAATTCCCTCATAAAAATAATAAAACACTAAATAAATCAATAAATCTTTTTCTACTTACTTTTCCAAAAAGCCCCTTTTTTTATTGGTCCTTTTCCAGCTTTTAAAAGCTCACATTTATCTTAAAATTTGAATTGAAATAATTTATTTAAATTTAGATATTATCTTCACCTAATTTCCTAATTTAATATTAATAAAAATAATATTTAATTACTCTCAACTATATTAATTTAATTATAATTATTTTCACTTTTAATTAATTAATTCACTTTTAATTTATTATTTATTCAATTTTAACATTTTTCTAACTCTCGATTAGATCAAATAATAGTGCAACCTTAATTAATTATTTTATGCAATACGATTAATTAATTAAACACGACCCAAGAATAAAATAAATACTCAACAATAAAACTACATACAAGACAAGACAAGACTTCAATCATAGCACAACGACTCACAACAGACGACGAACTTGGGACGGGGACACTTCCAAGCCTACTCCCTTTTTCAACTTTTACCCATTGGGTTAATTTATTGCTCGCCCTGTCCTGCCGAAGCAGGTGGAATCGAGACTTATTCCTGCAATCCTGCATCCAAGCAAACGTCAAGTAGCACATGTATACATATGAAATCAACATCTTATCACGAGAAGGAGTTGCAGTGTAGCAGGGCACTCGTGAACGAGTGATGCTACACTGTCCTCTCACCTAATCTATTCTAACAATTATAATATCGATAATGAGCTAACATTTCTAACCTAATTGACATAAGATAACATGATATTAAACTATTGCATCGATAATAATACTAAATTAAATAACATCACCATAAGATCATCTCATTGACATATAAACATTAATGGCAATTCATTTAAATAAACAAATAATCCAAACAATGCACAGAGCATCATCAATCATCCTAATAATGTCATATCAACCGATTATGTCCAGAAAAGGAAAAACATCATCAAACTACAAGCCAACCAAATCAAACCACAATAGTATCATCATAGTATCAGCATATTAAAAAATTTCTTGTTTGTCTTAATTTCATTAGAAACACAAGAATCTATAAGTCTATAAATGTAATTACAACCTACACTTAAAGTGCTTTCAATGTTCATAACTAATTGCTCATAAATGCTTTCATCATAAAAAACAACAGTAACTCTTAACAGAGTATAAATCTCATATTTTCATCAAACCTACACATAGTGACTATGTCACTATTTTATATGCACCAAAGCACCAAATTCCTTTCACAAAAAAATTATAACTGTCATTCATAATTCATAATTTCCCTCTAATCTCTACATAGGAAAATTTTTGTATAGTTTCAAACAATTGTTTAACATATGCACATAATATTGAATGATTCCCTTTTATGTTTCAACGCATTAAGCATAAATATGCACAAATATAAAGTTGACATGTTGCATAAGAATAGGGTATACAATCTACATATAATGAATATGCCTATGCCTCAATGAAAACCCTTGTTAACACTACATTGGCATATAGACTATTTCAAGATTGAAACCCGAATGCCATTGTTTTTTGAAACAACAAGAAACCCTTAGAAACCCGACATACATAGACCTTTGAAACTGACTGTAATGTATGATAATCCATTTTCTCTTTACATTGAAACCTTAAGAAAATGTGAAAACCTTACGAAGAAAACAAGTATTGACCTCAAATTAGAAAACCACTTTCAAATAATGAAACCTATAAAAAAGAGACTAGGGTTTAAAGGAAAATGTGTTACCATTTTGAATGCAACTCAATCTTGCAAGTGGAGGAAAATATCACCTAAAGAGAATGAAAACACAATGCCTAGAAACCACTTCTTCCCGCTTCTAGCTTCCATACCATCTTTTCCTCAAGCTTTCTCATTCCCTAACACATCCATCATATGTGCACAATGAACTGTCTTTGAACTTAGTCGAAATTACTTTAGGGTATCATTGTATCAAGACCCTTTTAATTATGTTTTTCCATTTTTTCATAAAAACCAAAACATCATAATGCTCAACTCATTGTGTCATTCTATCTTTCCAAGTTATTGCTTCCTTAGTCAAACAACATTGTCCACTTTTAATGATAACCAAGTATTAACCAAATGCCAACCAAAAACACATCATATACCCTTCGAATATTTACTAAGGTGAATACCCAAATTGACATCAATTACAAAAAAACACAATGTCAAAGGTCAAAAGGGTCAATAGTTTCAATGTGTTGTCCCTCATGTGTGTGAAAACATACCTCAAATACATCTTTCTACTTGTTGTGTGCCACAACATTTCTTCCTCTCCTTTCTCTCCTTAGGATGTTATGTTCTCCTTTATGTAGCACACACCATCCTAAGAGGGGGGTTACCATTCTTTCTAATTTTCAATAAGGTCAATTCTTTAAAAATAATTCATTGGTGTCAAAATTATTTAAAATTAATTACTTAATGAAATAATCCCTTAATTAAAATCTCTCATTTTCCAAATGATGCATTCTCTCAAAAGGGACTCATTGAAATTTTCTTTTGAAAAATATTCAATAGAAAAAGAGTCTTAAAATTTTCCTTTGAAAAAAGGAGCACTTTTTCTAAAATAAATTTCTTAAAACTTTCCTTTGAAAAGGAGCATTCTTTCTACTGGTTTTCTTGACAAAAGATCTTATTAAAGGATTCCTTGATGACAAAATCACTTATGAAAAATATTGTGTCTTTCAATCAGAGTGTTCTTTGAATGACCCCCTTAGTTTCTTGAAGGGTTCCCAATCAAAGGAACCCCTTGTGAAAGCCTTCTTATCAAATGAATTCTTTGATTTCTTGAAATGTGTGTCTTCTATCTAATATTTGATGACACGTGTCTTGGTGTTAGACATCTTATATCTCAATGTCTAGCTTGTGTTGGTGTAGGTTTTTAATATTTATTTTTCCTACACATTATTAAGCATACTTAGGCTATAGTAGACATGATTTACGTGAGGACACATGGTGTAATCCATCAATTACATGTGTTGCTCTCACCCACACTTGGGTGGTTGAGACTCATACCCTCTTTTGGACTTTTATGCTACCACACAAAACATGTATCTTGTCTCTTTTTGAGAGGTTGTGCCACATGTTTGGAATTTTCCAAGTAGGCATAACTCTCACCTAATTTTGTTATTTGGGAGTTACTACTCCTCTTGGAATTATATGCCCACACTATTCTATATAATCAACACCCACCTCTCCCTTCTTTGCTAGTTCATATGAATTCATATAAGCTTAGTTAGTGCAAGGGAGTGTTGATGCACATTGTCTTATTTAGAGTGTGATAATATCATTATTCCATTATTACACCATATTTATTCAATTCATCCTCTTGTTGCTCTTGTGTAGAAGGTTAATCTTAGTTTTTTAGGGGGTCTTGGGAGCTCAATTTCACCAGTAACTCTTATATGGTATTAGAGCATTATGACCTACAAGCTTGTTCTCGAATTTGGGATAATTTCAGCATTGATCTTTTTTTGAGTGTATTTTCATCCAAAAAGAACATCACCATCAAGTCTAGAAGGCTAAATAGATGAATTTTGATATTAAATACTCTATATTTTGGCTCCCAATTTTTTTTGACCATTTTCGAGGGACTAAAGAATCTTGGACGAGATTATTCCATATAGAATCTGTATGATATTTGTACAACGTATTTGGATTGTGTGCCTACATTATTCCCTAGTAAAAAAAATTTTGATTGTAAAAGTATTTTTATAAAAATCAAAACAAAAAAAGTGGAGGAAAAAAATTAAAAAAAAAAATCAAAATTCAAAGAGCAAGGTACTTGCATAGGGTATGTCTACCCTGTTGCACATACCAGAGGGTACATGGGTCCCCCATAGGGCCTCACGCCCCTTAAAGGCCCCAATCCTTATAAAAGGGTGTATACATTTTTTAAAAAGGCCACCCACCAAATATTTTTTAATATATTTCTATAGTATTTAAAATTTTAAAAATTAAACATTTCCAACCTTCAATTTTGTGTACCCTATTGTACCACTACATCATCTCTCCCATGTCCTTTGTTCTAGAGTTGACCCTAGCCAAATTTGGAAGGGAATTTGGAGGTTTTCTATTTTTGGAGCATTTCTAAAGTAAGCTAGTAGTTAACTAATTTTGGATGAGTATTAAATTGATTCATGGATTTCTATTTTAGAGATACTACTAAATTTGGTGGCATTCATGCCTTGGTGGCAATTTTTATTTCAAAATTTTGACCTCTCACCATTGAGATTTTTCATTTTGCACCTTCACTTCAGAGGCTTATAACTCAGCCATTCAAGCTCATTTTTAGGAGATTTTTTTTTATTTGGGATAGAATTTCATATGCTTTGCAATGGTGTAATTAGTTTTTGTTCAAGCTATTTAGTTTTTCTCGACAATAAGTTTTCTCAACATATTTGAAGGATAGCTCTCAATTTTTGAAATTCAAACGGTTGTAACTTTCACATATGACCTTAGTTTGAGGTGGCTCTTTTTTTGAAAGTTGATATTTTTTCAAGAACTACACATTGGTGATATTTTGAGGTTCTAATTATGATATTATTTTATACATTCAATATTTGGGTCCAATTTTGGACATTGTAAAACTCTAGTAATAACTCCAAAATTGCAAACACACTAATTGTAAAGTTCCACCATCATATTTTCTAGGGGGTTCATTGATTGAGTGAATTTGAGGGAGTGGTCTTGTGGTATTTTCAATTTCTTTCATTTTTTTTTTGTGTGTTTTAACAATGGGGAAAACTCAAATTGAACTCCTAATTCCATATAATTATGAACCATGGAAAAACTTAGTATGGAATTATCTAAGGGAAAAAGGTTGCATAGGCTATGTAAAATAATCTATTCCTAAACCTACTAATGATAATGTTAATGAAAAATGGGAGATCAATCATGAGAGAGCTAATGGTTACATTTGTTCACTATTATCTTTTGATTTACAATTTCATCTTGAATCATGCAAGACACCTAAGGAGGCTAGGGAGACTCTTGAAAATTTGTATGGTAAAATAGATAAAATTAGGGGTTATCAGATTGATAATGATTTGATGAATCTTGATCCAAAAAATTTCAACCACATCCAAGACTATATCTCCAATATTAAACAACTAAGAAAACAACTAAAAGACTGTACATTTGATTCTTAATGTGTTATCCAATCTTGGTCTCAAGTATTTAGTGTTTGTTTCTACGTTTCACACCAATATGACTTCTATGGGAACTGCATATGTTGAGCCTACATTTGATGTATTTTTATATCTTCTAATCCAAGAGGAAGTGAAGTTGATTCAAATGGGTCTCATCAGGGATTCCAAGTCACAAGAATTGGTGGCTAGTGAGCCTAAGTTATAGAAAGAATTAGGGAATCTTGATTAAAAAAAGAAGAAAAATAACAAAGCCAGAAAAAGAGTTTGAATCATCTTCCTCAAAAGGGGAATCATCTAAACAGTAGAAGCCCACATGTGTATATTGCAAGAAATTTTTGCATGATGAACACCAATGTTATTTAAAATAAATTTATGAGTTGAAGCATCTTTTAACAAATAATAATATCAATTTACCTTCAACTATGTCAAAGGATTCATCATCTTCTTCTAAACAAAAGTTAGAGAAACAAAAGCAAAAAGAACTTGTTGCAATTATAGACTCTGAATCAGGGATATGGATCCTTGATTCTAGACCTTCGCATTACATGGATTCATCAGATAGTATTTTATCTTCATTTGAAACTTGTTTGTCACCAAAAATCATGATGGCTAACAACACATATATGTATGTTTATTGGAAAGGATCTACTAACATAGATGAAGGATCATTCAATGGTGTCCTTTGTGTTCCTTCATTGTCAACAAATGTCCTTTCTATCTATTAGATCACACATTTTGGGGAAGGAAAGAGTGTTGAGTTCACACTAGATTCTATGATTATTTAGGATTTTCATAGAAGAGATATTGTTGTAGTTGAGAAGGTAGATCATCAATCTCAAGTATACACCTCACATTTTTCTTCCAATGTTCCTTTAGTTGATGTACACACTCAAGCATCTAGTGTGAACATTTTTTAGGAGATTTAGTATGTTCAAGTAAATCTTTGTATTCTTTCTAGTGAGGTTCAAGAGACATGTGTGAATACTCCATCTCCTAGATTGCATGTTGTTTCTGATGATACTAGTATTGCTACATCCATTGCTTCTATTGAATGAGTGTATTAGGACATTTATTGTCTTATAGACACAACTACGTGGGATGAGTACTTGACAGACATTGCAGGTTTATTTTGTGAGTCCTATCTTGTAGACCTGGAGGACAAAATTGAGTGCATACATATTCTCTCTGATGAAGTTTCTTTGTCTTCTATAGATGTTAAGGGGGAACCTTTTGACCCTCTTGTTCTTTATCCACATGATTGTTCCTCACTGTTTGACATGACTATGGCTACTATTCAACAACATTTGGAGGTACCTTTATCTTTAGAGGAGATATATTTACCTTTAGATTTTCTTCTACATCCATCTCCACTAGGTTCTGGATTGTCATATTCTGTAGTGTGGCCTAGAAAAACTCTAGCATCAACATGGGGACACCTAAGAAAAGTTGAAAAACATCATATATTTTCATCATTCTTCCTAAATATTCTATTTAGGAATGGGAATATATCCTGCATACATCGTTGGTTTACTTTCTTCCTAAGGGGAGAAATATTGTTCAATGATCTTGGATCATCTTTAGATTCTTTTGCCAATCATTCACCAACAATGCAAGAGATTCTACATTGGGAGGTTGTATGACCTCTCATCTTCTCCTCTCTTGGGGGAGCTTTGTCCTATAGTTTTTCTCTTTCTCATCTTTTGAAAGGTTTTATAATTATACATCAGTACCTAACATGGCCTTGTATCTAGGACCCATATTTGCATGGTTTCATCCTTTCACCCACCTGAGATATGCTTAAGGGGGGGATGTTAGTGTATGTTTTTTTAAATTTATTTCTCTTACACATTATTAAGCATACTTAGGTTATATAACACATGGTTTATGGTGGAACTTAATTTTTCATGTTCCATTGATTAAAATTGTTCAAAACCTAGTTATTCTCATTATTGTGGGATTAAGTTTTTATCATGTCAATCATGCTTTAGGTTTTTGTGCTCCTTAACCCTCTCAAAAGGGTCTAAGTATGAAATTCCTTATTGGTGTTATAATTCATTGTTGACCCCATACTTCTAGTCCCCAATCATTTAAGTTATGCTTTATGCCTTTCACCTCATTGATAACTTGATCTTGGTAGTCCCGTGGTCATATTGAAAATATTGCTTTATTATAATGTGGGTTGGAGTTTATCTAAGTCTTGGTTGGGTCTTGGGTTTGGCTTAATTTTTCTCATTTACCTATGGCCTCATCTTTTGTTCCTTATGTCCAAGCCTATCGCACGTCTAGTTGGGCTCATCTTTTAAAAACTAACAAATTTGAAATTTGCATATCTTATGTTTTATGATGACCATTTGATCACCACGACCAAATCTCTATTTTCCCCCACATCCCTGTTTCCCTTCATTTTTCATTAAAATAATCACACGGGATAGCAGGTGGTTGCCACATGTCATGCCCAGTGGTGGGCTTAGTATTTTTAAAAGGTTAATAGGAATATTTTTGAAGAAGATAGATGGTGGGTGTCATGTGACATGTCTTCATCCAAGTCCTTCCCCACTAACCCATCTATACCAAAATTTCAATAAATTATTATCATAGGATAGTGGGCTATGGATGTGTGTCCTAGGGTCAGTGGACGTATCAACTTGTAAACCAAAGTAAACACTCTACTAAGAGAAGATAGATGGTCGATAGTGGATGAAATGGGTCAATCTTGACTACTCCCCACTATCTCGTGCAGCACCCATCTATACCACTTGGCTCCCAATGGGGAAGTGGGAGAGCACCATGTGGAGAAACCTGGAGGGTGTAAAGGACATTAGAATTAAGGCCATTATTAAACAAATATTTTAGCACAGGGCATAGATAGTAAAGTGTGTGCTACTAAAAGGAAATATGAGGCACACATTTTAACAACATTTGAGATCTTTTAATTTTTGTTATTCGTTATGTCAAAGGAATATAGTTTCGAACGAGTGGTCCTATGTTAATACATGAATATATTGAAGGCATGGGACTTAATCTCAGACCTTCCATGTCTTCCTATTGTCTAGAGTTGCATGAGGGATATGTTCATGGAAGAATGGGAAGGTTGACATGTGTACATCACTTTAGTACCAAGGAGATAGTGGAGCCCACACATGACAAGGAAGCCCCTCCACATGGCTTATTTTGATTTGATGAATGTTATGGCTGCTTATAGTTATTTTGTTTCAAAATCAGGTTGACTTAATCTAGATCATTTGTCAATCAACACATCTATGCAATCAACAACCAAAATTCAAATATCAGTTCGAAGGGAAATGAGTCATTCTAATTCATGCGAGGAAGCCTTAATAGTGAAAAGGATTTCAAGCTACCAAATTAGGAGGTTGCACAACTATTAAAACTTGTGGGTATGTGCAGGATCATGATGGGCCAAAAAGTGGCAATATGATGGGTATGTGGCTGATGACTATTTTTTTACCCTAAATTGATTAAACAAAAATGGTTTTTAAAGGAGCTTCTCAGCTTTCCACCGATATAAATTATGCTTTACTTTGAATTTAATAAGTAATTATTATTCATTTTCTATTCAAATTATGACTAAAGTCGATTGATAGGCTGATTGAAAAACATTTATAGCTTTCAAATGCTATCATTTTTTGAATCCAAAACATGCATCACATTTTATGCTTTGCATACTATAGAATTAAAAAAAAAATGAATTTCATGAAGTTTTGACCAAGTTAAGGTGGTCAGACATCCTAGTTTTTATATTTTTAAAAAAGTTGTAATAAAAAAATCATAATTAATTATTTACTTGGAAAAAAGTTACAAAAAATATGCATCACATCGGGGCATGAGTCATCTACTTATATCTAAAATATTATAAAAAAATATTATCATTTTATTGTGGTTAGGGTGGTCAGACAGACACCTACTTCTTATTTTTTCCCTAAAATTTAAGTACCATTGCAATGAAATTTCAAATTTTCACCAAATAGATTATTATTTTTTAAACAAACCTAGACATTTAGAAACTGCATTCAATTTTCTACATATTCTATTCTTACATATTTTTGAAATAATATAGATAACTTATTCAAATCTTTATGTCAAGTTGCCTAACTCTAATTTTTCTAATTTTTTTGCCACTTAAGAACCTATTTTTTCCATGATGATCCTGCACATACCCTTGTTTCAAAGTATAATTGAGAATTGAGAAAGACATTTTTCACACTTGGAGAGTTCATGTTGTGGTTTTCAATCTTGTCTGACATCGAAACTAGGGTTATTAACCTCAAAAAAATAGTAAGTGAATTATTTCCTTTTCATCAAAATCATTGATAAATTGTGGTCTTCAAATATTTCTATCAATTAGGTTTTTCTTGGTTTTCCATTTCTTTTAAGGTTTGATGTTCATTGAAAGCAATTAGTTGATCCTGCATTGTTATAATTACTATCAAAGTCTTAGTCAAAGGTTTTATTCTAAGAAACCAAAAACCTTACTTTATAAAACCCTTGAGTTATGGCTCCCAAAAAAAGAATCTTCATCAAAAGGGGAATCCTCTATTCCTAAAAGGACTTTGAGTAAAGACCATGTTGACAAGCTGCCACCCTTAACCAATGAAAAACCTAAGGGCCAATTGCTTTTCCAGGGTTTGCAAGTAGTCACGGGCTTAATTGACAAAAATAGTTTCATTAGGGATGCCAAACTACCTTGCATTGGGTGGGAATTTTTCTATGGCTGGTTCAAAAATAGAAATTGTGGTATTCCAGTTGGCAACCCTTAGAATGTTGGCCTAGGGAAATTGACCATTCCTAATGTATACTTGGATATTGATCTACTGAAAGAAATAGTTGTGAATTATGACCTAGTCACTAGGACTATGAGGTCTTATGATGGAATTGACATGGTTAGGGTCACCAGGGAAGAGATTGCTTGTGTCTTTATACTCACTAAGTGGAGTGATGATATGTGTAAAATTGATGAAAATAATCTTAGGGAAGAGTATGATAGAACTAAGATCCCATTCAAGGTCCATATATTGCCACAGTACCTAGTAGAAATTTGGGACTAAAAATTTACATTGGGACCATTTGATAAAGATCCTTTTCCTATTAACTACTTTGTACCTTATTTCCAAAGGACTTTCTACTCCATTTGTTAGATAATTGGCCAAGATCCTATCATTGGAATTCCCATGGAATAGATGTATATGACATCCCACATTCAGTACCCCCAGTATTGCACAACATATGATTATGCAAGATTTCTGGAAGAGACAATTCATGAGGGTTTGGTAAAATTGAAGAGGGGTGCAGATGGAGTAAGGTTTAGATGGTACTCATTGTTAATGTACATGTTTCTATTTAAAGGTGCACCTTACTTTGGGAATAATATGACACTGGATAGGATCAAAGGTACTTTGGAGCTACTTGTTCAATGCTGGACTAGCATCCTAGATAAGGGTGATAAAACTTTTGGTTATGTGATATTTGAGAACTTATTTTCTTGAGAGTTTAGAAGAGCCCTAATTATGAATGCATTTAGAATTCCCAAGGCCCTGCATGACCTATTAAGACCGAAAGATAGGAGGCTGGAGCTAGGGATTAATCATAATTAGGGAGATATTATCCCATACCCTACATATATTGTTTTTAGGGTGTATGGTGCCACCGCCTCACCTTACCTGCTACCAAAATATGTACCAGAGAGAATTGGTTTCCTTGAAGTAATATGGCCCAATTAGGAAGTACTACACCCTTAATATTGGTGTACATCTTGTTATGAATAGTCATCTTGTGGCTATCTTAACTCCTAATTAAGTCATGTTATCATTATTATGTTATTATTTAGTTGGCTAGGTCAACCTAGGGCTTATATAATGGTGTCTAAGTTTTCCTAGGTGATATCCTAGGCATAAATAGGTATATATAGGAGGTTGTGAGTCTTATTTCATCATCAAATTGTGAATTGTGTTCTCATTGGAGATATTTGGAGGTTTCCCCCTTAAAGTGGCTTGTTATTATCAGTTATTATTGAGTATTTGCAACATATTTAATATCATCTTGTTCTATTGTGAAAGTTATTTCATTACAAGTGGTATCAGAGCATGATCTTGGCACCGTAGATGCAAGGTTTTCTTTTCAATAGTGGAGGCGATTTTGGGAAGAGCATATCTTTCATATTTTGGATTATTTTTTCCTAATTTTTAAAGGGTTTTTGAAGAACATAGTAAAGAAGATACAATCCATATTTCAAAGGAATTGGAATAGAATTGACTGAATTATTACAACATTAGGGTTTCTACACAATTTATTTGGAATCTGCATATCTCTCACATCTTATTGAATTGGAGCCTAATTTTTATTTGGTTGTTGAATACATATTAAAGGAGATTACAATAAAAAATCTAGAGAAATTAGAGAATAAATAAGCAAGTTATTGAAAAATTAACGTTTCCACAAATATCACTCTCAAGGCTGTAAATTTGCTTATTTCTTGGAGATTTTTCTAGGTGAGAGGTATTTTGGCCCTTGTAAGTTACAATAAAAATTTCAGAGAATTTTAGTTTCATTTGTATGATTTATTTTAAAATTATTGGTTCCCATCATGACAGGGTCTATAACAATCAACAAAAAGAATGTTGTCACTCTAGGGAAGATTCCTGATAAGGATGGGGTAACAATAGAGGATATTACTCCTAATGAGGAAATCAATAAGGTCAAGGAAGAAATTTCCTCAATGAATATGGATATGTGTGACTAAGAGGACACATATCAAATATATGGAGCATGTTAAGTGCTTATATGAATGAACTAAGAGAGGAGTTCTCAAGCAACCAAGGTGAAACTTCCAGGTCAGCTGGCATTGAAAAAAGTTTTAATACTCCTATAAGATCTATGAATTTTTTTCCAAAGGTGGATATGTGCAAGTTCAATATGTGCAGGATCATCAGGAAAAAACAAGCCCTTAAGTGGCGAAACATTTAGAAAATTAAAGTTAGGCAACTTGACGTAAAAATTTGAATAAGTTATCTATATTATTTCAAAAATATGTAAGAATAGAATCTATAGAAAATTGAATGTAGTTTCTAAACTACTAGATTTATTTATTTTTTAAAAATCTATTTGGTGAAAATTTGAAATTTCAATGTAGTAGTACTTAAATTTTAGGAAAAAAATAAGTAGGTGTATGCCTGACCACCCTAACCACAATAAAATGATAATATTTTTTTTATAATATTTTTGATATAAGTATAGGACTCATGTCCTGATGTGATGCATATTTTTTTGTAATTTTTTCTAAATAAATAATTAATTATGAATTTTTATTACAACTTTAAAAAAAAATAAAAATCGTATGTCTGACCACCTTAACTTGGTCAAAACTTCATGAAATTCTTTTTTTTTAATCCCATAGTATGCGAAGCATAGAATGTGACACATGTTTTAAATTCAAAAAATATGATATCATTTGAAAGCTATAGATGTTTTTCATTTAGCCTATCAATTATGACTTTAGTCATAATTCAAATAGAAAATGAATAATAATTATTTATTAAATTCAAATTAAAGCATAATTTATATTGGTGGAAAGTTGAGAATATCCTTTAAAAACCATTTTTGTTTCATCAATTTTTGGTTAAAAAAAAGTCGTCAGCCACATACCCTACACATACCCATCATATCGCCACTTTTTGGCCCATCATGATCCTACACATACCTAGATCCTCTAACATGGATCAACCAAATGAAGAATTTTTTTGAAGTACATCAAATCCCAAATGGATAAAAGGTCATGATGGATTCTCTATATCTAGAACTAGATCAATTCCTTTGGTATCATTGGCTTTGTACTCATCGAAGGAAAAAGGGTCTCACCATCTCATGGTCAATTTTTACGGAGAAACTCCAAGCACAATATAGCAATAGTGTGACATACAATTTCTTCAACCAACTTGCTAAACTTCAACAAATAGGATTAGTTAAGGATTATATTCAACAATTCCAAAATCTATCCTTAAGAGTGGATACAATTATAGAGGAGAACTTGAATAATTTATTCTTGGGGGTCTCAAGGATCACATTCAACATGAGGTACGTGATGAGGTCCTTAGAATAACTTTTAAATAGTAATTTTATGGTTTAAAAGACTTGGTTATATTATTACTTAACATGATTGGCGATAGACTATATGTTGATATATTTACGTGTTTTACTTTATGTTTGGCTAATTTAGTAAATATATTAGAGGTAATGCTTTATATTAAATGTGTTGCTTTTGTGGTGATAATGATGAGTTAATTATATAGTTTTATTCTTTTACTATCATAATTGGTATCCTATTCGTAAGGATCTTATTCAGGGTATTTAAGGATGATGATTGATGACTTAGTTCAAAGATAAAGTTAAACTCCTTGTTTAACCACATGAAGACAATCACACCACTAATCACTCTAGCTGAATGATGAATCACTGAAGCTTCAAATTAGCTCCTCTTAGTCAGCTTAGGAACTTCTTGTCCCAACATTGATCTGGAATTTTCCCTCTATCTATTTTCAATTCTATTTTAGTTCTATTTTAGTCTTTAGTTTAGAAACTTTGTATCTTGGCAGTTAACGCCATGTTTTGAATTCAATACTTGGATATAGTTATAAATATCCATCTTTAGATTTTAGAAAGGAGTTAGATAATTTTCAATTAGAATTTGTAATTGTTGTACTACTCTGTTTGGTATCCCTATTTTGATCAATATGAATGAAAATAAGAAGTTAACTCGAATCACTATGTTAGAAGTCTCACCGGAGGAAGAGGCGGGCCCGCTCAACCAAAGGAATTGACCTTGTGTGGTATTTCTTTGAGTTTATTTTATTTATGTTCATTGGATATTAAATCTAGAATGCTAGTTATGTTTAAATCATTGTCAACAACTATGTTTAATCACTTTTAAGCTAAGTTCATCATGGTTAGAATGGTTTATTAGATTTGTTATAAAGCTTATTGAGTTAATCAAGATTTAGATGTTTTTTGTAGAAATTAAGTTTGATAATTATTTGCTATGTTTAATGGAAGCAATGATGGAAACTTATGGAAAGATGAAACTAAAACTTGTTTGGAATCTATTCATGGAAATTAGTATTTATGTTTTCTAGGCTAATAATTATTTCCTTGCAATTTATTTTTGTTCTTTAAAATAGTATTTATTTTCTAGAAAATCTTAAAATAGATTTCTTTTGAAGTAGATTAGAATTAAATTTGGATTTCAAATTCTAGATTAAGAATTAAGTTAAATTTTAGTATTTTCAATGAATCAATTTCAATCAAGTCAAGCGAAGTAAAAAATAAGTGAAAAGAACTTTAAATTAAGAAATAAGATAGAATCTATCCTTAGGAATTAGTCACAGAAGTTCAACTCCTGAGAGATCCTAAAATCTCTTGAAAGCTCCTGAAGGAGCCAAACTGAAACTAGAAGTCACTATTTACAATGTAAAACCCCCCAAAAATCCATGACAAACATCCTTATCACATATAGCTCTGAGACACACCCAGTTTGATAATTAAATAATTAAATGATGCAAGTTGTGACATCAATGACCTTTCCCATAATTTTTGGTGCCATTTTTAGGGAATAAAAGATTTGGCTATTAATTGTGAAGCCTTAGTGTTGATAAGGAAGATAGATTTCAATTGTGGATGAGATGAAATAGAGACCATCTAGGAAGGTTTCTTCCACGAAACATTGATTTTTGAAGAAATATTGATTTTTATCAAGAACAAGAGATTCAACAACATCAAATCAAAAATCAAAAAGAGAATAGAGATCCATTTCAAGAAGAAGAAGAAATGGGGGACCAACTAGTACGTCCACCAACAAATAGGACCTTTTCTTATCCTATTAATCTTGAAAGATAGATTGATGAGCCTCCTATGAAGAATATTTCACCCTCAATTTTTCCTACCTTGAGGGGAAAAACTTCTAGGGATCCTAATCAATTCCTTTTTGAGTTCAAATTTTTATGTTAGACCTATTATTATACAAATGATAACCAAAAGTTGAAGTTATTTCCTTATACGTTGAAAGTGTTAGCTTTATCCTGCTTCATGGGTTTGGGAAAATGAACAATTGCAACTTGGCAGAAAATTGAAACTAAGTTCTTGGATAAATACCAAGATTACTTTCGAGTAAGGGATAGGAAGGAGGAATTGTTTCAGATAAGAAAAATGGAGGACAAAATTTTGGAGGATTACACTGATAGATTTCAGTTTGTGCACTAGAGGTGTACTAATGGGTTGGATGGTGAAATTAGTAAAAAAAATAATCTGAGAGGAATTGATGATGAATTTAGAGAGTCTTTGAATCTTATGGGGAAAGGAGACATTAATAAGCTTTCCTTGGATGATATTGTTGAAATATGTAGAAACTACTCTAGGACTAGAGTAGGGACTAGAAACTCCCGAAGAAACAAGGTTCATACTACTGATGTGTTTGAAGTAATGGAGGAATTGGAAAACATGAAAATTGATTTACTTCTTCATATCAGCATGCAAGGATATAAGAATAATATTGAGCCTTTACCCATTTATTGTTCCAATTGTAGAGGGAAACATCTTTTATGAGAGTGTCCATTGAATCAAGTTAATATCTATGAAATTTGTGAGAAACAACACTCAACAAGTTCCTACAAACTTTTGGCTATGATTAAGAGAAACCTAAAGAAACCACTTGTGGTAGAGGAAGAGCTTAATTATGTTGGCTAGAGACCTCAAAACATAGGGTATAATGTTAATCAAATGAAATATGGTTCTACATCTAATTGGAATTAGAACCCTTGGAAAAACTAGAATCAATGGATCCCTCCATATAAACCACAACCACCACCTACATATTGGGGTCAACCTAAATGGATGAATCCTCAATGGAAACAATCACAATGGAAAGCTAATTAGTATCCATAGTGGCAGTCAAATCATCGATATTGCAGCAAAACTAGACACAATTTCAACCATGGAAAAATCAGGGGAAAAAATGTCCCTAGGTACAAACACCTCCAACAATCAATGCCCCTAATCCTACTAATGAATAGGTAAACCAACCTCAGTTGCTAGCCTAAACAATTGCAAATCCAAGAAATAACTGTAATGATGCAAATTCCCCTAATTTGAACGTGATTGATGCTAATGATATTTAGTTGAGAAATAAGGTTGTTCAATCTACACCAACATAAGAAGTTAAAAAAGGTAGGAAAGAAAATGAGAATTTAGAAGAACAACAAAAATCTAAGGATAAACAAAAATTCAATCAAGAACCTTACCCTGAGAGATTGAAGGAAGAAAAGTTCACTCCTAAAATCTCCCAACCCAATTACATGAATGTAGTTGATTCTCAACTTCTTCATGAGTTAAAGAAGGTTAACATTGAGATACAATTATTACAAGCTATTAAAGACATACCAGAGATAAATTAGTTTGTAAAGTCCCTTTGCATGAAAAATCCGAGGACGAAGAAATTACCCCCCACAATACAAATAGGGACAAAAATCACTGATGTGTTATCAGGAAGATTGCTTCTCATAAATATAATGATCCTGGTAGTCTTATAATAGCCTTGAGTATTAATGAAGTAGAGATATCCAGTGTTCTAATTGATTTGGGAGCTACCATAAATGTTATCACATTTGATACTATTGAAATATTAGGAATGACAACTATTCATCCAACAACAACTATTTTATAGTTGGTTGACCAATCTACTACCAAACTTGAAGGTATTATAGAAGAGATCATGGTCACCATTGACACATGGGATTATCTAGTTGAATTTTTGGTTATTAAAGCCAGAAAGAAAGATTTCGGTTATCCAATTATCTTAGGCAGACCATGGTTGGCTACTACTACAACCTTAATAGATTGTAGATTTGGAAGTATGATCATTTCAAATGGTCAAAAACAAAAAAAATTGTCACTCTATCCACTAGCACAACCATCAATTCAACCAAAAAGTCAACTTTGGGTTGATGAGGATATAGAATCAAAGGGTGATGGTATTGTAGAGTTAACTATGGTTACTTTGGTTGAACATGTCAATTAATGTTAAGAACATGAGTTTACTTTTGAATACATTAATTCAATTGGGAAAGGAAATTGTAAGCAACATTGCATCCACAACACTCTTGTCCTCTGAATACGCTTGTTGAAAATTTTGTTGATTCTAAAAATGGCACTAAAGAAATTACAATGGCTGGGGATAAACCTCTCAAAATTAATTCATCTTTATCCTTATTGATGGGTGTTTTAGCACTTATCAACACATGAAATGCATAAGTGCACTACCTCTCTTCAAAGACAATTTCCTACACAAAAGTTGCAGAAAATTATCCCAAGATCTCTTAGGTGTCAGGTCGTGACAATGCTTGGAATATTTTAGTTGGATGATGCATTTTGTTGGTAACACAGAGTCATCCTTTATGGTTCACAAAGCATGGGAAGTTTGGTCTACAAATGGAGTTTCAAAGTGCTATAAGTGAATGACTAGTGGCTACCCACTCAAAAAAGCAAGCTAAAACTCACCAAGTTCAACTGATTTAGCTTCATGGTGATGCTTGGAATCCTACTCTAACAATAGACTAAAAGAAATAGCAAAATGGAAAGGTTTGAGAAAGCTATTCTAAATCCTAAGCTACAAATGAATAGTAACAATGGAGGCTTCTACAGTAGACAAACTTTCCCAAACTGAGTTTTACTTAGCCAAGAACCTACAGTTACACAAAACCAGTGCAATATCCTAAGGTATGCTAATTTTTAGATTGCACATGCACATCATGAAAATGCAATTGAACAAAGTTGTAGTAATTAAATAAAGAAGCCAAAGATAACTTTTCACAACAACTTGTCATCAACAAGTGCCAAAACAATGGGTGGAAAGCTCATCAAATACCATAAAAACAATGTCCATTATCATAGCCATTCAAGAAACTACAACCTAAAACTAACATGGAAGTAGAACCATGCATGTAAGATGAGAAAAATAAAAGATAACATCCATTAAATCATGTAATGATGTCTTTTATTGCTGCTAATTCCCTTTGCACTAATTCTCTAACCATTTACAAATGAGAGGCAAGCCCTTATTTATAGTTTTCCAAATCCCAAATGAATGGCTAGGATTAATTCACAATGTGTGGCTCAGATTCAATACAAGTTATGGTTTCAACTACCCCCGATATTTCTCAATTTAAAATAGGCTATTTTGTCTTGTAGCCTATTTTGTCTTTTAGTGACCCTGGTACTATAGCAGTTTTTTCTTTTAGTGACTACCTTCTTTGTTGTAGCTAAAAACTTGTAGGAAGATGCCCTTTGTCTGATATGTTTGTAGCATTTCTTCATTAGATCTTGCTTTGAATTTGTGTCATTGAAAAGTAGTTATGCTTCTCCTAATTCTAATGGATAGATCCTGACAAATCATGATTGTTTGGTGGAAAATAAAGCAGCTCCTTCTTGTTCCTTTGAAGGTCACCCTTTGGAGTTTTGTCACTGACTTCCTTGACATAGGCCTCCTTTTAATGCCAGCTCTGTTGATGGGTGGTAGGAGGAGAGGCGATCATAAAATGAATGGTGATAGGAGCAATGTGATTCTTCCTTGTTTAGCTTTCTCAATGGGCTTGCCCGATGAACCTGCGGTAGGTTTCATAAATCTTGCATACATAAAGTGTAGTAAGTGCTTTCATATGTAAATCAAGGAAAATGTCAGTTAAATCCTACAAATGCATCATTAGATCCATCCATGCATTATTAAAATATCATAATATTCATATTTGGAGATCATTTGCACCACAAACATAAATGTGGGTTTAGGGGTGCGGGCGCCATAGGGCAGAAGGACAACAGATGGATGGATAAATGATGAATGGACAACAGACAACAAGTGGACGACGAACAATAGACGATAGGCAGATGATGGAGGTGGATGGCATACGGATGGCGAATGATGGATGGCGAGCAGATGGTGGACAACCTTTTGTAGGGAAAGACCCTCAAGCGCATGACTTGGTGATTTTACCATCTTGGACCTCAAGTCTTGGATCATTGATAACTTTTGTGGAATGCACAACTTGGAAAGGTCATGAAGGCCTCATCATTGAATGAAATTGAAAGGGGAGCAATGGGTGTGGAGTCTGTAATGTGGGGGGAAGTTAAGGGTTGACCGCCCTTGAAAATGGCCTTGAGCACATGGCAACCCACAAGGAAAGTTCTGAAATGGCAATGGAGGGACGACAACCTATAAAGAAAGTTCTAAAATAGCAATAGAGGGACGACGACCCACAAGGAAAAATTTGAAATGACAATGGAGGGATGGTTTCCCAAAATGAAAGTTCTAAAATGGCAATGGAGGGACAACATCCCACAAGGAAAGTTCTGAAATAGCAACAAAGGGATGGTAGCCCACAAGGAAAGTTCTGAAACCATAATGGAGGGTCGATGACCCACAAAGAAAGTTCCAAAATGGAAATGAAGGGATAGTGGCCCGCAAGGAAATTTTTGAAATAGTAATGATGGGGCCACAAAGAAAGTTATAAAATGGAAATGGAGGGACAACATCCTACAAGAAAAGTTTTGAAATGGAAATGGAGGGATGATGACCTACGAAGAAAGATCTGAAATGGCAACAGAGGGACGATGACCCCCAATGAATTTTTTGCAAATTCCCAAAACTTAATGAAACCTTAGCAATTCACTTAAGCATCACAAAAACATCCCAAATCCATAGGGAAATTGTCCCCAAAGTCAAAAAATGAAGGAAAAAGTGAAGCAAGCAAGTAGGGACCAAGTCAATAGGACCAAGGCAAAAGCGAAAAAAGGGAGGGAGGAATTTTTTTCTCTTCTCAGATTTGAATGCCCTAGGTTAAAATGAAGGGTGGGGAGCAACGTTTATAGGCCAATTTCCATTAATGGAATGCATTGATTTATTGGTATGGTGAACCCGGGTTAGGTGAGATCTAGAAACCCACACTCGTTTGGATGCTTGGTCAAGGATTGGATGGGGAAACTAGCTACGGACCTCGCCATGTAGGTGGAAGTTGGGCATCAGTCACTACTTAGCGGTGAAACATGAGTGGCAAATCGCATCAGGTGACCCGTAGTTGTGGGTCTATGAGGCTTGGAGGACATCAGGGCAATGAGTGAAGGGAAATCCATAGGGGCATAGTCGTGAAGGAAAAATAATTAGTGAAAATAAGGTGGGTGAATTTGGTCAAGGGTAAATTGATCATTCTAAGGCATGTGACCCACTTGGACTCTAGGAAAGGGGTACAAAAAATGAGGTGGGAGCAAAAATGAGCCAACAAGAGTAGGAATGAGCCATCAGGAGGAAAATAAAGGGGGTACCAACCTTCAGTGGGGCGTGTGTGAAAAATATGCATAACAAATGGTGACTCACTAGGGAAATGCTCTAGAGAATTTTGATGAAAAACTAGAATCACGAACCCAAAATCTCTGGTTTCGATCTTCATGCTAGGGAAAACAAACTAGATGCTCGACCAAAGGATCAAAACCACTAGTCAATCCAATCTTCAGTATGTTGAGAATGTAAGTGTGTGGAGATGCATTCATTCCCATCCTTAAGTTGCTACATGAAACTAAGCTCTATCAAGTTAAGCTAAATATTTTATTCTAACTCCAAAAGCATCTAGGAAATTTCCTCACTACCAGTCAGGTTTCCATAGCCCTAACAAGGTTTTCACTATGATTCTCCTAAACATTGCTCTACTGCTAGTCGTGCATCCATAGCCCTAGTAGAGTTGTCTATATCCCCCCAAAAAGTTGAATTTATTTCTTTTAATTTTTAATGTTTTTTTAATTTTTTTTTAATTTTCTCTTCTCAATTCTTTTCATTTCAATCCACAAGCATTGAATCTTGCATTCAAGACTGAGAATCACAATGACGCTGAAGTAGAATTTTATATTTTTCACTTAACTAGATTTCACAAAGGACCTACGGTGACCTCTGGATTCTTAAATTACGTGAGATATAATATTTCAGAATACATCAGAGTCAAACTAAGCAACAACTTATTCTCTTTAGACAAAACATCTAGATCACTTGGCACTAACAAAAGACCTTCACCATCCACTCTAAAAACTTGATTAGAGTTTAACAAAGAAATACATAGAAAAACCCCAAGCAATAAGTATGGTTGTTGTACATATAGATGTCTCTAGCTAAAAGTAGAGGTACCCCAAACAAAGTAGTAGCAAAGTGGTAGCAAAACAGAGAGAAAAATAAAAAACAAATGGAAAGCAACACCTACACTAACCAAAGTAGGAAAGCAAAAGAAAATGGAAGGGAAACAACCCAAAAGAAAACTAACCCATAACAAACCAACTACTCTAATGAAAGTAGGAAAGCAGGACTATATACATGAACCTGAGGTATGTACTTGAAACCTACACTACTCAAAATGGGCTATGTACAAAGATATTTACAAAGCACTATGTTCAGCCAAGGAAAACCAACATTCATGCCTATAGGATTTTAGAATACATGCACAAGCAGAAGGGAAACTGTTATAATTCTTAACCATGCAGATTCATCTTTATATTCAAAAAAATGAAGTTCAACACTACAACATTCAAATTCAATCACACATTCAGGAAAAATCAACAATTGAGGTGGTTCATTAAACCCATGGTTAATCCATGAGGACGTACATCTTCGCTCATTCTCGTAATCAAAATAATAAATATAGCTATAAGAATTCACAAGAGAAAGGAATGATAGAACTTGGATGTCGTCATGAGAAGGTAGCAGTACCTAACAGTTGAGAGCGAGCACTTCATCATCAGTTGTTGCATTGGAAACTTTGGGTGGAGGCATTGGATGGTGTAGCATCCCCAATATTAGGATTTCATAGGGCTAGGTGAATGAAGTAGCAAACACATCTTCCAAGCCACTAGTGGGACCCTCAACCTCTATTGGTTGTTCTTTGAGGAGATATACTTCATCTTCTTGATCTTCCATTGTCCAGTCCTCTACTTGATTGTTGCCTTCAAGGGGAAACATGCCATCCCCTCTCCTTTCTTGGGTGTTGATCTTAATATTATAATGTTCAATATCATAGGAAAATGAAATGGACAAATCTGTCCTATTACAACACCCCAAATGTGTGGGAAAATTAGTAGTGTTCATGGCAAAAGGAGTTCTAGTTGCATCTTGTAGTTGGCCAGGTGTGTCATATTTGTTGGTAGCCATCAAAACACCCCTACCTTTGTCTTCTTCTCTTTATAGTTTATGTATCTCATCATGTCCTCCACTCGCTTCCTCTTGTTCATTGTCAGTATAGATGGAGAAGGAATTCCTCTCCAAATCTAGAAGCTCCAACACTTTGTTGTCTAAAGGTTCAGGTAGGGGGTCTTCATCACCCCCATCTTCTAGAATGTACTCATTCTTAGCATTTTTATACCTCTAAAGTATAGATCCAAATGGAATGAAGACATCAATTGATTACACCTCCCCAAGGGGACCAAAATCCCATGTGTTATTTCTTTCCAAGGATTCCCCATAAAGCCTATCATGCATGGTGTATAAATGTTCTTCAAGAGGGAAAATTTCTTGGCAACTGATGGACAGCGTTCCAATGTGTTCTACTTCATTGTTTGGAGGCTTAGGACTATGTTTTTGTTCTTCTTCTTTTTCCCAACACCTTGTTGAGGATTACTTCTAGCTAATTTGTCACTTGGTTCTGATTCTTGGTCCTCTAGTTCGATCCTTGAAGTAGCTATAGGAGATGGTGTACTTGGCTACCCCACTTGTTTTTTGACTTATCTGATGGTCTCTTGGCATAGTTGACATGTGAACTCTGAATGTGGCAAGTCATGGAGCTTGCACCAATTCAGTAGCAGCAACACCTCCAAATCCACTTGGCATCTTAGCTTTAACCAATCCCTTGAGAGTCTTGAAACAAGCTCATTGTATCTTTCCACTATCGGGTCCTCATCATCAATTGGGAAGGAAGTCTGATGGTAGACAGCCATGGCCTGTGGTTGTTCCCACTCCTCAAAATCTTCATTTTAAGATGCTTAATTTCTGTCATTTATGAAGGAAAGGTCTTCTAATTTGATTTCTCTTATGCTTTCATCATCATTTTCTGCTGCCCTAAGACTTCCAACCTCTTCTTCTTTCTAATTTTTAGCATCTTCATGGGCTACCTGAATATGCACTACTGCAAACTCTGCTAATTCATCTTCAAATTTCAACCATTTCTCTTTTTGTGTGGAGGACTTCTCTTTACCAATGAAGGACATGCCTTTTAATTCCCTTCTAAGTGAATTTTCATCAAATCCTCTTGCTATCCCAAGGAAATCAACTTCTTCCTTTTGAATTTTAGCCTTAGTGTCTATTGTCCCATCACTAACTCCTTTGGGGATACTTTGTTCATCTTCCCTATGTTGTCCTCTAGAAGTTGAAAATTCTCCCACCTCATGGGATGACTTCTCTTCATTGGGAGTTGGCTACTCCAACTTATCTAAAAATCCTTTGACTTGAGTGATGATGTTTGTACATGTTGGACAAGTGAATTTTGAATGTGGTGCATTGTGAAATTTGCATCAACTAGACATCAACACTTCCTCCAAATTTAACCCATCCTTGCTGCTCAAATGTTCTTGGATCATCTCCTTGAATGCCTTAGCTACCATGTTAACAAATTCCTCTTCTATATCTGGTGGAGCCAAGGATTGATATATTTCCCAAAAGGGAATTTCTCCTTGCAAGACCCTTTCAACTTTTCCCAAGAATGTTGGAAATCCCAATTCATTGTGCTTGTGAGTGCCATGGATTGTGCACTTGTCTATGAATGCAAATTATTGCAATGGTCTTCTCAATCTCCTATTTAAATTTGCATTCCACTAAGTGATGTTAATTTGCACATTCTGCTCCATTTCAACTCAGCTCTTGTGTGCCTTCAATTTTTTTTTATTTTAAAATTCCAACATGTAGTGAGATCTCCCTATCTCTGATTTTCACTTGAAGGTTCTTTTCAACTCCCAATTTTAAGCTTTTTATCCTCAAGCTCAGCTAGACCCTCCTTCTAGTGCTAGTTTTGTTGATGGGTTTTCTAGTGCTTCTCAACACAGGTAATGCGTAAGTGCACTACCTCTCTTGAAAAACAATTTACTACACACAAGTTGCAAAAAATTATCCCAAGGTCTCTCAGGTGTCAAGTCATGACAATGCTTGGAATATATTAGTTGGTTGATGTGTTTTGTTGCTAACACAGGGTCAACCTTTATGGTTCACAAAGCATGGCAAGTTGGGTCTGCAAATAGAGTTTCAAAGTGTTGTAAGTGAATGAACAGTGGCTTCCCACTCAAAAAAAAAAGTTGAAACTCTCCAAGTTCATCTGATTTAGCTTCATGGTGATGCTTGGAATCATATTCTAACAACGTACTAAAAGAAATAGCAAAATGGAAGTTGAGAAAGTTGTTCTAAATTCTAAGCTACGAATGAACAGTAACAATGGAGGCTGCTACAGTAGATAAACATTCCCAAACTAAGTTTTGCTTGGCCAAGAGGAACCTATAGTTACACAAAACCAGTGCAATATCCTAAGGTCTGTTGATTTTCAAATTGAACATGCACATCATGAACATGCAATTGAGAAAAGTTGCAACAATTAAATAAAGAAGTGCAGGCTAACTTTGCACAACATCTTGTCATCAACAAGTGCCAAAAGTATGGGTTGAAATCTCATCAAATACCATAACAACAATGTCCATTATCATAGCCATTCAAGAAACTACCACCTAAAAGTAACATGGCAGTAGAACCATGCATTCAAGATGAGAAAAAAAAAATTCCATAAAATCATGCAATATTGTCTTTTATTGCTGCTAATGCACTTTGCACCAATTCTCAAACCATTTACAAATGAGGGGCAAGCCCCTATTTATAGTTTTCCAAATCTCAAATGAATAGCTAGGATTAATTCACAATGTGTGGCTTAGATTCAATACAAGTTAGGGTTTCACCTACCCCCAATATTTCTCAATTTAAAATAGGCTATTTTATCCTCTTCCCTATTTTGTCTTGTAGCCTATTTTGTCTTTTAATGACCCTAGCATTGTAGAATTTTTGTCTCGTAGTGACTACCTTCTTTGCTATAGTTGAAAAATTATAGGAAGATGCCCTTTGTCTGATATGTTTGCAACCTTTCTTCATTAGATCTTGCTGCAGATTTGTATCACTGAAAATTAGTTTCGCTACTCCTGATTCTGGTGGATAACTCCTGACAAATCATGATTATTTGGTGGAAAATAAAACAACTCCTTCTTGTTCCTTTGAAGGTCACCCTTTGGAGTCTTTTCATTGAATTCCTTGACATAGGCCTCCTTCTAGTGCCAAATCTGTTGATGGGTGCTAGGAGGAGAGGTGAGAATAAAATGAATGGTAATAGGAGCAATGTGCTTTTTCCTTGTCCAACTTTCTCAATGGGCCTCATCATTGGACCTGCATTAGGTTTCATAAATCTTGCATACATGAAGTGAAATAAGTGCTTTCATATGTAAATCAAGGAAAATGTCAGTCAAATCATGCAAACGCATCATTAGATCCATCCATGCATCATTAAAAGATCATAATATTCATATTTGGAGCTCATTTGGACCATAGACATAAATGTGGGTTTAGGGGTGCGGGCGCCATAGGGAAAAAGGACGGTGGATAGACAGATAGACAATGAACAAACAATGAATGAAAGATGGCAAATGACAGATGATAGATGACGAACGATAGGCGATAGGTAGATGATGGGTGAATGATAGACAACCTTCTATAGGGGTGGACTTGCAAGTGCTTGACTTGGTGATTTTACCATCTTGGACCTCAAGTCCTAGATCATTGATAACTTTTGCAGAATGCACAACTTGGGATGGTCGTGAAGGCCTCATCATTGAATGATAACGAAAGTAGAAAAATGAGTGTGTAGTCGGCAATGCAGGGGGAAGTTAAGGGTTGATTGCCCTTAAAAATAGCCTTGAGCACATGTTGACCGACAAGGAAAGTTTTGAAACAACAACAGAGAGACGATGACCCATAAAGAAAGTTCTAAAATAGCAACGAAGGAATGGCGGCCCACAAGGAAAGTTTTGAAATGACAATGGAGGGAGGGAAACAAATAAAGAAATTTTTGAAACAACAATGGAGGGATGGAAGCCCACAAAGAAAATTTTGAAATGGAAATAGAGGGATGGAGGCCCACAAGGAAAGTTATAAAACAACAACAAAGGGATGGCGACCCACAAAGAAAGTTTCAAATGGCAACAGAGGGACGATGGCCCATAAGGAAAGTTCTAGAAATGGAGGGATGGTGGCTCACAAAAAAAGTTCTAAAATGGAAACGATGACCTGCAAGGAATTTTTTGAAATGATAATGGAGGGACGACAACCCACAAAGAATATTCTAAAATGATGACAGAGGGATGACGACTTGCAATGAAATTTTTGTAACTTCACAAAATTTAACAAAACCTTGGTAGTTAACTTAGGCATTAAAAAAACTTCCCAAATCCATAAGAAACTTGTCCCCAAAGTCAAAAAATTAAGGAAAAAGTGAAGCAAGCAAGTAGGGACCAACACAGTAGGACCAAGGAAAAAGCAGAAAAGGGGGGGAGGACTTTGTTTCTCTTATCATATTTGAATACCCTAGGTTAAAATGAAGGGTAGGGAGCAACGTTTATAGGCCAATTTCCATTAATGGCATGCATTGATTTAATGGTATGGTGAACCTGGGTTAGGTGAGATGTGGAAACCCACACTCATTTGGATGCTTGTTAAAGGCTCAGATAGAGAAACTAAGTGCAAACCTCACCATGCAGGTAGAAGTTGGGCGTCAATCGCTACTCAACAATGAAACATGAGTGGAAACTTGCATGAGGTGACCTATAGTTATGGGTCTACGAGGCTTGGAGGACATCAAGGCAATGGGTGAAGGGAAACCCGTAGGGGCATTTCTACGAAGGCATAAGACTTAGTGAAAATTAGGTGGGTGAATCTAGTCAAGGGGAAATTGATCATTCTAAGGCATGCAACCCACTTGGACTCTAAGAAAGGGCCATGCAAAGGAAGGAAGGACCAAAAATAACCCAACAAAAGCAGGAACGAGTTTTCGAGAGGAAAAGAAAGGGGTCCCTCCCTTCGGTGGGGTGTGTGTGCAAAATATGCACAACAATCCCCAACACAAGAAAAAGAATTTAAGGAAACTTTAGAAAAACATACTGAAGCATTTTCTTGGGAGTATACAAATATAGAGGTATTTGTCCTTCAATTTATAGTCATCACATTTACACTGAAGATGTAAAACCAATCAGACAAGGTCAAAGGAAAATCAATCTTGTTCTTCATGATATTGTTAAACAAGAAATAAAAAAGATTCTAAAAGTAGGGTTGATTTACCCAATATCTGATAGTCAATGGGTTTCTCCATTGGTTATTATTCCCAAGAAGAATTTTAAATGGCATGTGTGGGTTGATTATAGGGAATTGAATAAATCCACAAAGAAGGATCATTTTCCATTGCCATTCATTGATCAAGTACTTGATAACCTAGCAGGTAGCAATTATTTCTCTTTTCTTGATGGATTTAGTGGATACAATCAGATCCAAGTAGCTCCTGAAGATCAAGATAAAACTACTTTTACTTGTTCTTGGGGTACATGCGCTTATACAGTTTTACCATTTGGACTATGTAATGCACCAACCACTTTTCATAGAGCAGTCCTTGCTATCTTTTCATATTTCACCACTTTGTGTGTCAAAGTTTATATGGATGACTTTACATTTCATGCAAAAACATTTGAGGAAGCACTTCAAAACTTAGAAATTTTTTTACAAAGATGTAAAGATCACAGGTTATCCTTAAATCATGAAAAAAGTTCTATTATGATGACAAAAGGTATTGTTCTGGGCATCACATCTCAAAAGAGGGGATAAAAGTTAACCCCAAGAAAGTTGAAATAATTCAAAATATTGAGATCCCTATGAACCAAACTAGTGTTTACTGCTTCCTTGGGCATGCCGAATATTACAAAAGATTTATTGAAGGGTTTAGTAAAATTATTGGACCTTTTTTTACATTGCTAAAAAGAGATGAGGAGTGTGTATGGATAGATGATTATTAAAAATCTTTTGAGATAATTAAAATTTCTTTAACAACTTCTCCAATTATCAAAGGACCTGTTTGGGGAGTTCCATTTCACATACATGCCAATGCATCCAATTTGGCCTTGTTGCACTATTAGGACAAAAGGATGTCAATGATGCCATGCATGCAATCTATTATGTTAGCAAAAATATAAATCCCACTGAAAGAAATTATACAACAACAAATAAAAAAAATTAGTTGTAGTATATGTAATTAACAAATTAAGGCATTATATTATAGGTTACAAAGTTTCCGTACATATAGACCATGCTGCAATTAGATATTTGATGAACAAGGCTATAGTAGTTGGACACATTATTAGATGGTTACTGTTGTTGCAGGAATTTGATGTGACTATCATAGATAAGCTTGGAAAGGATAATGTTGTTGCTGAATTACTTTCCATAATTGTTTTGCAAGATGATCAAGAATGAGTGGATGATAAATTTCTAGATGAATATTTATTTGCAATATCAATTCATCCACCATGGTTTGCTGATCTTCCAAAATACCTTGTAATAGGGAAGTGTCCAAATCGCTTCAGTCATAGACAAAAAAGAATGTTAATTTGTGAAATTTCTAGATTTCAGTGGATTAATGGACTTTTATTTGAAATGTTCCCTAATCATGTTATTCATAGATGTGTAGCTGAGTTAGATGTCTATGATGTAGTACACACCTGCCATCATGAGCCAGAAGGAGGAAACTACTCAGTGGTTAGAACAATTCATAAGATCTTAGGGGCTGGTTACTTTTGACTATCAATGACAAAGGATGTTTCATTCTTTGTTAAGAACTATGATGAATGTCTGCGGATGGGAAGACCTACACCAACAATGGAGATGCCATTTCAACCTCAAATAGCTCTAGAACCATTTGAAAAATGGGGAATCAATTTTGTGGTACATGTTGATCCATATTGTTATTAATAACTATAATAAATTTCTTTTAATAATTTCAAAAAGTGGTAGAAAAGTTGATATAACTGTGATATGACATTCGAATGATGTTCGTAATGATTACAGGTGATGTTGAGATTCACCTATCTTTTCAAAATATTTTCCATTTTAAAATGACATTTGTAACGAGCACCACTAACTTTGAAAATTGAATTGCAACTGCAAAATTGTTGTGTGGGAAGCATCTAGAGTAGTAAAGAAATTTAATGAAAAGAAATAATGAAACACTGTGTCATTTTTCAATTTTTTTTCTTCAAAAACAAGAAAAGATCATTCTAGAAATTGTTAAACAACTCAGTACACCATTGTTGAAGTTTTCTATTGTTGAATTTCACCATTATTGATAGAAAAAGATGGGAAACAAAAGGAATGTAGAACTAAAGAATTTACTCTTGATTCTAAAACAAAGAGGTTGCTAAGAGAAGAAGGATGGTTGGATTTTATTATGAAGTATGAAGGTTTTCAACAGAAAATTTTGGAGGAATTCGTAAGGAATTTCCACGTGAATGTCACAAGAGTTAAGGGTGAGATCATTGAAGTTACTCCTGAAATCATAACTGAAATTTTAGGTATTCCTGCTGAAGGAAATATTTTTAATAAGGGCTTGGTAAAGTTTGATAAATTAGTGTTGACATTTCATTAGAACTGGAAAAGAAGCTTGAGATTCTTATGCATAAAGGAGATTAGTGGGGAATAGCTCATAACAATTTGGAAGAGCCTTGGAGAACTATTGCAATGTGGGTAATGAAATTCCTTACATGTGAGGGACAATACGATAATGTATTAGGTCCAGGAATGCAAATCTTGATACATTTTAGGTATGGAAACACAAAACCTTCTACTAGACTCAATTTTCTAGCATTTTTGTTTCAATAAATTGCTTCAATGATTTCCCAAGTAAAATCTAGGGGAGAGTCTTCCATAAAATATCATGGTTTAATTCATTTAATAATTAAACATCATTTCTTGAAAACATAATCTAGGAAACAAGGTCGGCTTGAATTTTTTCTACACCTATTAAAAAATAGAAAGAAAAACCCAAAAGGGGCCCACGACAAAAAGGGAAAAAGTAGAAAAGGGAGAATCTTCTAAAGGAGAACAGAAAAAGGGCAAAAGAAAGCTATAAGAATCCACTAGAGTGACCTGTTGTGCTTCCAAAAAGAGAAAACATGAATTTAATGAAGAAATCCCTAGTACAGTTGAGACTATTGTGTCGACTCCTAAGGAAACCCCTATATTTGAAACCCTTATCTCTAAAATCTATAAAGATCCTTTTGAATTCCATGAAGAAATCCAAACGCCAGTGCGGTCCTCTAAATAACCTCACAACCCTCTTGAAGGCCCAATGCTATCTCCTGAAAGAACCCCTATAACTAAGGTCCATGACTCTATTGAAGAGTTTGAAGCAAAGTCAGAAGAAAGAGAAGCCTCAGAAAATTTTTAGGAAGAAGATGCTAAAAGATCCCCTTCACCTTCCTTGACTATTGAGAGAAGAAAAGGAAAAGAGATGCTAATTGAAGAGGAATAATTTCATGAAATATAGAATGAGGAAGAATTAGAAATAGAAGAATTGTTGCGAGCAATGAAAATTTCCAAGATTGAAGCCAAGTTGGAGTAGGAAAGAAAGAACATGCAATTTCTTGAGGAAAAATTGAAAAGAAAAGAGGAGGAATTACAACAATCTCTCAATAGAACTCAAGAAATGGAAAAATAAATTGAAAAAAAGGAAGCAAGGTGCAAAGAACAATTGAATAACACTGAGGAAGCTTTGCAGTAGGATAGTGCACAAGCATTGGCGAATGTAGAGGAAATAATAAAATTAAATTACAGTTGAAGGAAGAACAATTAAAACAATAGTCCATCAGGTTTTATTCTCTAGAGGTTTCTACTTATGTGGCTCCACCAAATTACCTTTCTTTTCCTTTGATTTCATCTAATATTCCATTAAATTTTCTATAAAGAACTCAACTTGGATATATTTCTTTGGCAGCACTAAAATTGAAACATGAAAATGACCAGTTAAAAAGGAAAGTACAACAATTAGAGGAAGAAAGAGATGAAGTAGAAATAAAATTTGATCAAGCAATTGAGATATCCTCAGCAATGTTTTCAATGAGGAGGTTGTCAGAGATGTATACCTTATTTCGGAGGGAGAAATTTCTACAGTGGAAGCTAAATCAATTGGTTTAAAGGATAAACATTGATTATCACAATGGCAATGATTTTTTGTAGGACTATTTTTGTAGCCATTCTAACATTTAGAACCCAATGTGTTAATTTTCCAGCATGGGTTTTTGATGGGGGATAATGATAATTCTTTGTTAAATGTTTATGTTGGAGAATTACAAATCAGGTCATTTGTCTCTTTGATGAAAAATTAAGTTGAATGGTTAAATAGAATTGAAAAATACAAAGAGGCACAAAAGAGGTATGGATTTCCAATGAGACCAGAAATGCAGCATGTAAAGAAGTATATTACAAGGGTCTGATCAATAGTCAGGAAAAATAGTATCAATCCTATCTATGTTTCCAATTTATTGAATAGTATATTAGCTTTCCAAAATGTTGAAGGAACACTTCCTCCAGTGGAAATAAATGCATGTCAAGAAAGATATTACACCATCATTGAAGCATTAAGAATGAGAAAACCTATAAGCCCAAATAATATCAGATGGAGCTTGTCAAGAGTAAGGCACGCAATCTCTTTTATTAAGCAACAACACAAATTTTGGGTTGGTATGTGGTTAAGAATGTTGATAATCATAATTCCTACTCCAAAGCTCAATGCACCTAACAATATTCCAGCAGAAGTCTTTAGAACTTGGTATGAGAAACTAAAGGAGAACAATGGATTTGCACTCAAAACTATACTACCACCACAATACAGGGAAGGAGTGTTCGACTGTGCAATATAGATGGAAGCAATGAACAAGGACAGGGAAACCACTATAATTATTGAAAAAGAACCATGAGGACATGGTTCACAATAGGTGGGGGAGAATGATGAGGGCCTCAAAATAAATTTTAAATAGTCATTTTATGGTTTAAAAGACTTGGTTATATTATTAATTAACATGACTAGTAGTAGACTATATGCTAATATATTTAATTGTTTCACTTTATGTTTGGCTAATTTAGTAAATATATTAGAGGTAATGCTTTATAATAAATGTTTTGCTTTTGTGGTGATAATGATGAGTTAATTGTGCATTTTTAATCTTTTACTGTAATAATTGGTATCCTATTCTTAAGGATCTTATTCATGGTATTTAAGACTGATGATTGATGACTTAGTTCAAAGATAAAGTTAAACTCCCTATTTAACCACATGAAGACAATCATACCATTGATCGATCTAGTTGGATGATGACTCATTGAAGTTTCAAATAAACTCTTCTTAGTTAGTTTAGGAACTTCTCATCCTAGCATTGATCTAGCATTTTCCCTCTATCTATTCTTAGTTCTATTTTAATATTTTTTTAGTATTTAGTTTAGATGCCTTGTATCTTAATTGTTAATGCCATGTTTTGAATTCAATAAGGGTATAGTTATAAATATCCATTTTTAGGTTTTAGAAAGGAGTTAGATAATTTTCAATTAGAATTCAAGTAATTGCTACACTACTCTATTCTGCATCCCTATGAAAAAAATAAGTTAACTCGAATCACTATGTTATAGGTCTCACCAGAGGAAGAGAAGGGCCCACTCAACCAAAGGAATTGACCTTGTGTGGTATTTCTCTGAGTTTTTATTTTTATTTTTGTTCATTGGATATTAAATTTGGAATATTAATTCTATTTGAATCATTTTCAGAAACTGTCTTTAATCACTTTTAAGCTAAGTTCACCATGGTTAGAATGGTTTATTAGATTTGTTATAATTTTTATTGAGTTAATCAAGATTTAGATGTTGTTTGTAGAAATTAAGTTTGATAATTATCTGCTAGGTTTAATGGAAGCAATGATGGAAACTTATGGAAAGATGAAACTAAAAATTGTTTGGAATCTATTAATGGAAATTAGTATTTATATTTTCTAGGTTAATAATTATTTCCTTGCAATTTATTTATGCTCTTTAAAATAACATTTATTTTCCAGAAAATATTAAAATAGATTTCTTTTGAAGTAAATTAGAATTAATCTTGGATTTTGAATTCTAGATTAAGAATTAAGTTAAATTTTAGTTTTTTCCATGGATCAGTTTCAATCAAGTCAAGCGAATTCAGAAATAAGTCATAATAACTTTAAATTAGGAAATAAGATAGAATTAATCCTTAGAAATTAGTTGTGGAAGTTTAGCTCCTAAGAGCTCTTGAAGGATCCAAACTGAAACCAAAAGTCACTGTTTATAGTGCAAAACACCCTAAAAATCTATGACAAACATCCTTATCGCCTATAGCTCTGAAACACACTCGGTTCAATAATTGAATGATTAAAGATGTAGTTTGTGACATCAAAGACCTTTCCCATTAGTACGCATGTTTAGTCCTAGCTCTATAAATGAGTCTTTTATCTTAGCACGTAGGTTAGAGGAGAAGTATTTGATTCTTAAGAAGCAAGGGGCTAATGTGACAAGAGAGAAAGGATATTCAAAAAAATTTCTTGCTCGACCTACTAGGTTGACTCCATAGAAAATTGAGTTGAAAAGAGAAAAATGGTTTTGTTTCAATTGTGATATCAAATACAATCGAGGACATAAATGTAGTGAAAATAAATTATTCTATATTGAAGGTCCAAGTGAGGAAGAAGAGGAGGAACCCATATTAGAGGATGAAATGGAGTCAAATGAGGAATCAAATGATTCTCAACCAATCATTTATTTTCATGCACTCTTAGGTTTTAGTGCTCCATAAACTCTCAAGGTGGCAGGGTTCTTAAAGAAGCGGAAAGTAACATTGTTGATTGACTCAGGTAGCACTCATAATTTCATCAACAAAAAGTTAGCTACTTGTCTTAATTGTTTTATATATCCAGCTCCAAAGTTTTAGGTTTTGATTGTAGATGGTGGTACAGTTAATTGTTTAGGGAAGTGTCATAGCATTAAATTATCCATGGGAGATTATCAACTTGATATCCCAATGTATGTGATATCCATGGGTGCAATAAATATTATTTTGGGAGTATAATGGCTTACTACATTGGGAACAATTGAGATGAACTTCCAAGAGCTATTCATGAGATTTCAATCAGAAGGAAGGGTCGTAGAGCTAAGGGGGTTAAAGGAAAAGTCCCATAGATGGTAAGCTCTCATCAAAAGAAATTTTTTCTTAAGAAAGGAGTGGATGGATTTGTGGCCCAGTTATGTTCATTAGAAGTCTCTCAATCTAATGATCCTACTCATCTTGATTTACAAACTATAATTGATCATCACTCAGTTATTCTTGGAGATATGCCTAAAGGGCTTCCTTTTAAGAGGGATCATGATCATGCCATATAGTTAGTTCCAAGGAGCTAACCACTGAACATTAGGCCTTACATGTACCCACACATACAAAAGAGTGAGATATAAATTTTTTTTAAGGAGATTCTAGAGGCAGGAATTATCAGGCATAGCCAAAATGCTTACTCCTCGCCTGTGGTGATGGTATGTAAGAAGGATGAAACTTGGTGCATGTATCTAGATTATAGATTTCTCAACATGTACACCATTAAATATAAGTTTCCTATTCCATTCATTGATGATTTGCTAGATGAATTGAATGGACCTATGCATTTTACCAAGTTAGATCTTGGATCTAGTTTTCACCAAATTTGGATTAAGGAGGAATATATTTGTAAGACAACATTTTAGAATCATAAGGGTCATTATGAAATTTTGGTGATTCCATTCAGTCTTACCAATGCATCATCAACATTCCAAAGTTTGATGAATTCCATTTTTAAGAAGTTCTTGAGGAAGTTTGTGCTAGTGTTCTTTGATGATATATTAATTTATAGCAAGACTTGGGAAGAACATTTACCACATGTGGATCAAGCATTAAAAATACTTGAAGATAATCAACTCTATGCTAAGCCATCCAAGTGTGCTTTTGGTCTTAAGGAGGTGGAGTATTTGGGACACATAGTTTCACATGGAGTAAAGGTGGACCTTAACAAAATTAAGGCTATCATGGAATGGCCTATTCCAAAAACCATTACGAAACTGACGGGTTTCTTGGGATGAATAGGGTACTATAGAATATTTGTGAAGAATTATGATCATATAGAAGCACCCCTTACCACTCTATTGAAGAAGGATTCTTTTCATTGGAATGAGTCTGCTAATACAACATTTGATAGATTGAAGGAGGCTATGTGTACAACTCCAATGCTTTCCACTCTTGACTTCACCAAGGAATTCATTATGGAATGTGATGCTTCTGGAAATGGGATAGGAACAGTTCTCATGCAAGAAGGTTGGCCAATTGCTTTTGAGATTCATCAATTAAAGGGTAAGAATTAGCTAAAACCTATTTATGAGAAGGAAATGCTAGTAATCCTTCATGTAGATAAACAATGGAGGCCTTATCCAATGGGTATACACTTCAAGGTTAAGCCAGATCATGATAGCCTAAAATATTTTTTTGAACAAAGACTATCTTTTGAAGAGAAATGCAAATGGCTCACTAAGATGTTAGGATATGACTTTGAGATTGTATATAAGAAAGGGAAGGAAAATATTGTAGTAGATGCACTTTCAAGGAAGGATGGGAAAGATAAAGCCTTATTGTGTTCCCTCTTAATATTACAAGCAAAGTGGGTGGAGGAAGCCAAGAGTGGAAAAATGATGTTGCGACAAGTAATCTCATCCAACTATTAAAAAGTGATTGTAGTAGTTCAGATAAGTTTTGTTGGAAGGGAGATACTCTTTGGTATAAAGAGAATTTGTATCTCTACAAGAATTCCCCTCTTAAACACAAAATTCTCAGAGATCTACATGAATCTCTAGTGGGTGGTAATTCAAATTTTTTAAAGATATATCATCAAGTCAAGTAAGATTTTCTTGGGAAGGGCTAAAAGGTGATGTCTAAGATTTTTTGGCTAAATTTTTGGTTTTTCAAAGGAATAAAGGGGAGACAATTAAGACACCAAGTCTCTTGTAGCCCTTGTCTATTCCTAACTAGCATTGGGAAGAGGTATCCATGGACTTCATCATAGGGATTCCCAAATCTAAAGGTCATAATGTCATCATGGCAGTAGTTGATTGCCTCACCAAATATGCACATTTCATTATATTATCACATCCTTTTATATCAATTTCAATGGAAAAATATTTTTTGGAGAATATCCAAAAGCTACATGGTACACCTAAGGTTATTGTTAGTGATTGGGATCCTATCTTCACTAGTCACTTTTGGAAAGATTTATTCTCATGTTTGGGTACTCAATTGGATCATAGCTCTTCATACCACCCTCAATCAGATGGGTAAATTGAGGTTGTTAATAAGTGCTTGGAAGGATATCTACATTGTTTTAATTTAGAGAAATAGTCTCAATGGGTAGATTGGCTACTACTTGCAGAATGGTGGTATAACACTTCTTTTCATAGCTCATAAAAAAGTCTTAATTTTTGGCATTGTATGGAGATCATCCTCCCTCCATCACATCATAATTAAAGGTGTCACCAAGTGTTCAAGAAATAGAGGACCATTTTCTTCATCAACAACAGGTACTTTCAGGGCTCAAGGAGAATTTAGCCATGGCACAAAATTGAATGAAACAATACGTAGACCAACATTGTAGTGAAAGAAGAATTGAAGTTGGGGATTGGGTCTTCTTGAGATTTCATCCTTATAAGAAAATATCACTAAAGCAACAAAAAAAGAATAATAAGTTGTCTCCAAGGTATTATGGGCCATACCAAATCATGCAAAAGATCAGTAGTGTTTCCTACAAGCTAGAGTTGCAACCAACAATAAAGATACATCTAATTTTTCATGTTTCTTGTTTGAAGAAGGAAATTGGGCATTATATTCCAACTCAAACAACACTACCAGAGCTCGATGAAGAAGGAAGAATCATTTTGGAACTAGAGTGCATTCATCAAACATGCATAAAAAAGCTAAGGAGTACAACTCTCACTGAATATCTCATCTAACATAATAATTTACCAGTTGAAGATGCCACATGGGAGGATGAGGAGTTCATTTGAAAGAATCCAAACTTGATTAACATTGCAGAAAATAGTTCTTTGAAGAGAGGGGGCATGCTACACCCTTAATATTGGTGTACATCGGGTTATGAATAGTCATCTTGTGGCTATCTTAACTCTTAATTAAGTCATGTTATCATTATTATATTATTATTTAGTTGCTTAGGTTGGCGTAGGGCTTATATAATAGTGCATAAGTTGGCCTAGGTGATATCCTAGGCATAAATAGGTATATATATGAGGTTGTGAGTCTTATTTCATCATCAGATTATGAATTGTGTTCTCATTAGAGATATTTGGAGGTTTCCCCCCTTGAATTGGCTTGTTATTCTCAGTTATTATCGATTATTTGTAGCATATTTCATATCATATTCTTCTATTGTGCAAGTTATTTCATTATATGAAGTGTGGAAAACAAATACTTGTTGGATCAAGGAAAGGGAAAAATTTTCCCCTCATACACATGCTTCTCTGATTTCGTAATGAAAAAGGGAGGATGGAATAGGATAAATGATATACTCAAAACTTTTCAGATGAGAAGAGAAAGGGAAAGGGAGTATTATGATCCTAAACGATTCATATCTTGGTTCAAATTGAGAAATTGAAGTTCCAAATTTGAGCACATTTTCAAGTACCCTGAGGATGTGATAAGAAATATATTTAATTTTGTGGAGCAAGATGGTAGAAAAGAAAAATGGATTGCTTTTAAAAAATGTAAAGGTAAGGGAGAGAAACCCTAAATTTATTATTCTTGCAGAAATCCCAAATATGATGCAAAAAATGGAATTTATTCTCTGAAACTTTGAAATAGTGGTGGGCCACCTTGAGCGTGAGAAGATGATTTTAGCTAAGGGGAAATCCCCCATTCAAGAAGAATAGGGTGGGGGATAAATCCCTATTATGGAAGAACAACCTAAATCTCAACCTCCTGAGGAATGAAAAGTAAAGTTCTTCATAAGAAGGAAGAACAAGGCAAAGAAAGATGATGAAACTGTTGCTCCCTCTCAACACGAGGAACAAAGACCTCTTTCTCCAATGCCAAAAATTCCACCAAAATCTCCTCCAAGGTCAAATAAGCCTAAAATTATGGATGTTGATGCCCCATCATAGCATGCCTCTCCACCAAAAGAACCACCATTGAAGAAGTAGAAGGTTAAAGCAACAGGTTTGGTGGATTATTATGATGATGAGTTTGATGAAGAAATTTGGGTATCAAAGCAAGAAATGAAACAAGGAATTCCTCCTAGAAAAGTAGAAATGGTTCCACAATAATTGGGTATGAGATTAAGTAAGGTTGACCTCACCAGGCTTAATGACAAGAATGATATTAGGGTGGAAGTGTCCATGAGATTCATAGATGATGATTAATTTATAAGATCTCAAGATTTCATGGAATTTTCCTATAGGACCAAGAAGGATGAATATGTCAACAATCTAGGCAAGAAAAGAAGTATTCATCTAGAGTTACATGATGCAACCATTCAATCATAGGTATTCAATGAAATGAGAGCTAAGTTTTAGGGGATGATTGTAGAAGAGGGTAGAAAGTTGGTAAGAAATACTAGTATTTTGTTATTACCAGAATGGGATTTGGCTTCTAATATTTCCTTTGATATAATAAAAAGATGTGATAGACATCTCTAAAATTTAGAAGATGAGGTTTCAATTGCACTACAAGGATCTACTTTCATTGAGCAGTGAGATGCATTAGCTATTTGGTCTTCAGTTCATAGTACAAAAAATCCTAATTAAGAGTGTTAGAGACATCAACTCTTGAGGCAGCAAATATGTCTATAAATGTTGCTTAGTTCACAAGAGCCACCACAAAATCTATAACTGGAGAACAAGAAAAGTTCAAGACACAATACAATGAATTTTTGGTAGAATATGGAAGGACTGAACAACAAAAGATGCAACTACAAATGAAAATAACATTATTAGAGGAGAAGTTGCAAAGTTTTCAACCAAGAGAGAAAACATAGACTAGTGTTGATTCTCCTACCACTCCACATGAAGTTGCACCCATTGATTATACCCCTTCAACTTGAGTTCCTCATGGTAAATTGTGCCATGCAATATGGGAATTGTGCCCATTTCAATGATAGAGCTTGATACATCAGAAGTACCATAGGCCGAGGAAGGTGTCAAAAAGGAGGAGTTGCTTAAGAAAATAAATGATTATAAAGAGAAATGTGACAATCATGATAGATTTATTTATGAGTAATGTGAATATTTTCACTACAGTCGTGGAACACTTAAATAGAGGGGTTGTTAATAGACTAAATAGTATTCATGCTAGTTATTCCTCCATGAAATCTGCTATAAATAATTTTGGCAATGATAAGGAGAGGGCTATTCCTCTCATGGAGACATGGATCCCCAAGTTGCAAGAGTTGAGGATGATGTCTATTGGAGCCAAGAAGGATGCTAGCCTCACTAAGAATATTAATCCCACCATTACTATTGTAAATGAGATCTAGGAATTCAAAGGAATTATTGAGCCTTTGGAGCCGAAGATAAGGGAATTGGTTAAAAAATTTCATGAAACACATCATGATATCCTCCCATCAAGGATGATGGTAGCATAAAAACCCTACAAGAGTGGAGAAAGGAAACTAATGATGTCATTACAGGTCAAGTTGCTTCAATTTTCCAGGGGCATGATATGGGAACACTAAAGAGGAACATGGATATGCTAGCCCATGCAAAGATTGTCTTGGAAGAGTTTGATAGGGAAGCCAATCAGGTAGTTACCAAGTACTTTCCTTATAGACAAAATGTTGATATCATGAAATTCAGCTAGCCCACTGAGGAGGAGTTAGAGGCCTAGAGGAGCAAATACTTAGATGGACTAGAGGATTAATTACAATGATGGGGTGGCAATTATAATTCTGATTTTGAAATCTGAAATCATGGTGAGTAATGGATGGGATAAATGCAATGCATAGCTTGAAATTAGTATAGATTAGACTTTTGTTAAAGTATGGATAATACATTTCCCTCTCCCCAATTTTAATTGATAATAAGTTTATAGATGTGGACATATTTTGTGTCCTTTCCTATTTTATTCTTTTATGCTTTCTTTAATTTTCACTTTTTGTGCATAGATACACTTTTTGAGCATGAGGATATTGTTAAAACTGCTCGAAGATACCTTTTGAAAGGTGCAACCGGATCTCCAAAATCAAATGAGGATAAATTTTGTTTTATATATGTTTCCCTCCATCTAAGAATGCAAATACAATTGCATAGGAAATATATGTTATAGAGGTCTAGTAGAATGGTGACATGTGTACTTTTTTTCCCGAGGCTTGTTTTTCTCATTCGTTTCTATAAGAAGGAATTCAAGGCTAGAAGTACAGGGTTCGTTGTATTACAATTGATCGCAAAGAATTGTAAAAAGAATACTGAGCATATTTTGAGTTTTTTCTTAGGTTCCGAGTCTGTTAGTATGTATGTAATTCCAATAACAAAACTAGCAAATACAATAAAGAATGGTGTAAATTTCATGGCCATTTTCTCTCCTATGTACTTATTCTCTAGGTTATGAATAATATAATCAAGGATTGTTCTGTTTGTTTCCATTGATTTCGAGTAGATGTAGGGTTTTGTTCTTGCTTATTCATTCAAAGAATTAATGTAAATGCTTGATTGAATCTATTGATTCATATGAATTGAGTGCTAGGATATTCATAGGAAGTGGTGGTCGATAATATAATGTGGAGATGTTGTAATGCAATATTTTTAAATCTTATATGTTTTTTTATTGAATTTTTTTATCAAGTTACATAGGTTAAGATTGACTCCATGTTTAGGATAAGGCATTGGTTTGAGTAATATATTCATAATACATTTTTTGGGTTGATTCATCAGCAAATCACTCTTTATTTACAATTTTTTTTTAAATGAGTTACCATTGTAGTTATTTTGTGATGAATTTCATTGTTCTCATGCTCCAAGTGTAGGGTATTGTTAAACAAGCAGATGAATCTTTTGATACATTACATTGTTGAGTGGTAATATGAGAATTATCTGGTATTACTAATGTATTTAAATTTTAATTGCATAAGTTCTAGAATATACATTGTGGGATCACCCTCTCGAGTTTCACAGAGCCCAAAGTGTAGGAGGAAAGCCTTACTAATTTCACTCATTCATTGGGCAATCCCTTTATATTGCCAAATATTAGAAATAGAAAAGTCCATAGGAAATTATGAAGATTGTCTTGGTTCTTAAAAAACAACCAAAAAATTAATGACTCTGCTAGGGAATTGCTAAGTCCAAAGTCTCTAGTTCATATTAAGTATAGTTAGAGTTGAGTATTTTATTGGTCTTTACTATTTGGATAATAAGTGGCTTAAATTTTCATTTACATAAGTCACTTCTAGTCTTATGTGTCAAGTTCTAATCCATTCTTTCACCTTTCATTGGCTTATGTTCAAAGTCCTTTTTGAGATTACAAGTACCAATCCAAAGTACAATCAATTTCTATTTCCTAGCATCTTGGGTGGCAACTCTAAAGTCTCTCGTTCTAGTGTGAGAATAAATTCCAAGAGAGAAAGTGAGAAAGAGAAGTTTGAGATACAATTTGGCCCCATGAGAAAGACCAAATGTTACACAAAGAAGCATCTTGAATAGAAGATGGAGTCTAAGCACTCAAAGGACAAGCAACCCACCTAGGTGAAGAAACATGTTGAATCAAGTAAGTCGATTGAACTTCCCATTGATCCATCTCCTACTTTTAATAATGAAGTAAATAGTGCAAATACGTATGAAGAGGCACATGAAGTTGAGGTGCCTAATGTAGATCAAGGTATTTTTCCCACTGAGGAATTTTTTGATAATGAATTTGATGTGTCAAGAGAGGAAGATAGGTGGAATGTTTGGGATAAAAATAATAATTTCTTAGAACCTTCAAGTCCTAGAGTTGGATTTGTTTTTAATGGAGATAATTTTAAGCCCAGATGTGAACCTCCAAATGTATAAGTGCACCTTTCCCTTGAGGGAGAACCAATTAATCATGAGTTCTTTACCCCTAATCCAAGTGAGTCTGGAGATATCTTGGAGAATGAGGAAGACATAGATAAGGATATGCATTCCTTAGAAAAAGAACTTAGGCTTAAAGAAGAAGAAGACCATAGGCGAGGGAGTTGGAAGAAAAAAGAGAAAAGGAAGACAAAATCAAGGCTAAGATGCAAGAAAGAGATGCTCAGAAAATAGAAAATATGAGAGAAGAAGTGAAGTAGAAAGTAATTTATGAAAATGCTTCTAATTTTGTTGCTAAAATGACCTCTGATCCACCTAAGGTTACCATCCAAATGGGAACCTCTGCTGCTAATACCTATACCACATTCATTGCAACTTCCAAAGACTCTAATCTGTCTACTATTGCTAAGAAATCATAACATGTAGATCATGGGAAGAATCTCATTGATCAGCCAAAGAAAACTACCTTCAATACTAATACCAACAAAAGTACCAATACTTCATTTGTTAATACTTCCACTAGAAATTCTAAGATTGATCTTACCCCATCAACGACACCCCCAGACCCCAAGATCTTGAGATTACAATTGGAAAATGAAAAGTTACTACAAGATTTGAATAAAACTAAAATGGAAGCTTCAAATGTAGACATGGCAAGGAAGATTTATTTCCTTAAGATCTCCATACTTGAAGTAGTAGCTTCAAGCTTTGGCAATAATGAAAATGATACACAAAAGAAGAATTTTAAGGGACACACCACTAGTGGAGGTGGAGGTGGAGATCAGGGTGGTGGAGGTAGAGGAAATGATAAATATAAGCTCCTATTTTGAAGATGATGGGGGAAAGAAGAAAGGAGGTGGTAATAATAATGGAAATGGAAGGAGTAAGGATAAGTATCAATCTAATGAACAAAAATATGATGAGCCTAGAAATGATCATAGAGACTGAGCTACTAGGAGACCAATGCAAGTTGAAAGATACCAACAATTATGCTTTACTAGGATTCCTAGTTATCCTAACCCATTTCCTAAATATTTTAGGCCTACTTTGGTTAGATTCTCTAGAAACAATGCCTTGAGTGGTAAAGATCACCTCAAAGAATTTTCTAATTTCATGGATTATTTTGAGGTAGAAGCATAGGATGTCATGATGACGTTATTCATGCAATCACTTACTGAGCATGCCATATAGTTCTATAGAAGTTTTCCTGCTAAGAGCATTGAATCTTGGGAGGAATTTAAGAGGCTATTCAAAGAGTAGCATGGTGATAAAACTAATTCAAGGTTTCATTTCAATTAATTTAATAATATTGTTAAAAGATCAAATGAGGGTGTGGCTGATTTCAATGTGAGATTTCAAAAGGCTATGAACCGACTACCTCCTCATTTAATATTAAATGATAGTGTATGTTTGGTGAACTATTACAATGCCTTTGATGCAAAAATGAGCTACCACTTACTAGATAAGAATCCTCAAACATTGAGAGAGGATTATAAGATGCTTTTCCATATTGATAATATCAATAGAGAAACTGGTAATGTGGGAGGAGGTATGATGTAAAGATCCTCAAGAATCCAAGGAAAGAGGATAAAAACTCTAGTGCTAAGGGAAATTCTTTGGAGGACAAGATTGATAATGTAAATAATACTATGAACGATATGAGCAATAGAATTGTAAGACAAAAGAAAGGTCTAACAAATGAAAGGTCCAATTATCATAAGAATGGGAGACCTCCTCAGTTGTAGGATCATCCATATAATACAAACTGGCATAATGGAAATCCCATTCCCAATAATCAAAGAAATGCAAAGAACAAGGTTCCTCTAGATCCTTTAAAGATGAACTCAAGCAATTTTGCTAATGAGACTCCTTGGTGCATGGTTTGTCAAATGTTGCATTCTCCTCATGAATGTTCAATTGCATAGATGGTTAAAGTAGAAGAAAATGTACCTGAAGACTATGATCAGTCCAATGAGGATGAGATTGACATTAATATGATAATGGATGGTTCAAATTTTGCTGACAATGACTGCTCATTTGATATGGAGTCTCATGAAATGGATGTGGATGACCAAAGGAATATTTCCAATACATATCAGCATCAAGTTCTCTCTGATGAAGATGACAACATTGATAGTGAAGCATACACATTGGAAGCAACTGAAGATAATATGTTCTTGAGGAGACCTTCAGATGAGGAAATTGCAAGATACATAGTGGCCTTGTCCATGTTAAATAGGCATAGGACATCTGAGAGGGGGGTGAATCAGTTGTCACCAAATTTAAACTCAAAAATTCAACACTTATCAATTTCACAACCACACTATTATGTTATTAAGTATGAACATGAAATTCAGATAATAGAAAGAAAAATCAACATAATGAACACAAAATTTTATGTGTAAAACCCAATAAGGAAAAAAAACATGGTGAGGGATCAAATCATAGTATAAAGCAATTCCAAAACCGAATATATAAGGCTCACTGCCCAGAGTAGGAATCACTATCTAGATACACAAGCTCACTTCTTACAAGGAGGCTCGCTACCTACAAAAAGATTATAAAACAAAATTGTCTTATTAGCCAAAATGAACTGATGAGAGTGTACCTAACAAGTATCGATATAGTTTCAGTGATGATCAATAGATTGACTTAACACACTTCATCTTTCACTCTTCTTCACATTCATAGCATCACAATCACTACTACTTATTCATCATTCACAGCTTCACAATCACTACTACTTCTTCATCATTCATAGCTTTGCAAACACTACTACTTCTCCATCATTCTTAGCTTCACAATCACTACTACTTCATCATTCATAGCTTTGCAATCACTACTACTTATTCATCCATCAAAGCTTCAAACCTATCCAATATATATACTTGATCCATCTACAAGAATTAATTAGGTCAGCCTAATTAGATGCATTCCTTGTTTACCAAAAATACCAATTGTCAGCCTCAAGTATTTGCAAAATATTTCTAGCTAATAAATGAAAATGTGTAGTGCACTTCATCATGTAAGCATAGACCTAAGATAGGTCACACATATATCTGCATAACAAAAATTGATTCACCATATCACAATTATTTATGAAGTTAGCTAGAAATAGAATTAATTGCAAAAGGTAATAAATAGAATAATTTCAATACACCATATGAGCACTGGAGCATGAGAGATTATGAACATACATGATTTCAACAACCATAAATTGTTTCCCAAAATTGCAAGCATTAACTATTAGTTGTAGAGGATTATGGACCAAAATATCAGAGGGTGTAGCTTGTATACTAGTCCAAAATACCAGATCAAGCACTGATATAGACTTGCAGTCGCAACTCAAATAACATGGTGACATCAATGAAAACATATAACTATATAGTTATCTATTCTTCTTCATTCTTCCAATAATCTCCCCCTTTGTCATTGATGGAAACATGTGCCCAAATTTACAACATTCACTTTTCTTATCACCATAGTTGTTCTTCACATGAATCTCCCCACTTAGATGAGTCTCTCCCCCTTTGAAATAAATGGAAAAGGGAATCCAAAAGGTAGGATGTAAATGTATGTATATGATAACCTTGCATATACAAATAAATTCTGACTTCCCATTACAAACATTCAAAAGAGAATGACACTTTTTACATGAAATATTTTCTTGTACCTCTCTCTTATGATTGGAAGAATCCTTTTCCAAGAAAGCACAACCAAATTCATTCTTGCACTCATACCATGCAATAAAGATAACTGTGTAAAGGAGGGTGTCTAATTAGAAGATAGACACAGTCGCTCATAATTTTCTGCATGAGAGAGAATTTTGGAGAGATGATCCAACCGGACCTTAGCAACTTCCTTAACCAACCAAAAGGTTTTAACCATATCTTCTCTTTGCCTCTGAGTAGTCAGCAACTCCACCTACAATTCACCAACTCTTATTCTTTGTTTTCTATCCTTGTCTTTGAAGAAATAAAAATTATTTCCAATACTATTCATCTTAGATTCAACGGCTTTAGTTATGCTTCTGAAATTGTCAACAATTTCCAGCCAATAGAGACAATACCTATAAATGTCAAATATTTCTTTGATGAATTATTTTGTCTCATCCATGTGTTTATATAACACTTTTTTGGCTTTGTTAAATCTTCTTTCAACCATAGCTTTGAACTTATGACCTTTGGGTCCTTCCAACAATGTTATATCTTCAAAAATCTCTACTATATCATTTGACAAAGAGTTTGATACATCTGAAATTGAAATACCCTTATTGAGAAAATATTCAAGTAGTACATCATCAATTTTATGTTTCTTAATCGGAGAGCATGCATTCCACATTTCACCAATCTTCTTTATTTCACCCTTGTCCAACAACATTCGTATATCCTCTAGATCAATGAAGTCAGATCCAAACATAAATTATTCTTCATTCTTCTTTTCTTCTAAGACATCTATTATGATATTTTTCCTCCTTTTAGGTACTAGAGGGGACTCACCAATGATAACTTCCAAATTTTTCTTACCAGAGGATGAACCCCCTTCAAACTAACTAGGTGTTGACATATCAGAGCATAGATTTTTCTTTAGGGATGTGAAATATGTTTTGAAAAAACTTACATTATCTGCCAACGATTCCAAATATTTGTAAACTTGTTTTCCAATAGGAATACCGGATTCCCACTTAACATTTTCTCTTCCTAGTAGCGATTTCAAAAATTAAAACGTCATACACACAAACAAAGATCCAAACCAAAAAGGATAATCCTCAACCAATGAAAATTGAGCATTCTCAATTAGGTTTTCAAGTAATAGGCTACACAAATGAAACTACTTTTTTTCCTTAATCATCATATGTGCAAGATATACAACAATAGCCGAATTCGAACCTTCATGATTTTGTAAACAGATTTTATAAGAAATGTCATATGCAACATACCTTACAGTGGAATCCACAAGAGTGTTTATTAATAGATCTCAAGGGTCTTTATCAATAAGTTCCTCCACATCTTTGTATTTCATGGTTTTCTTTCTAGGGAGATCCCCAACACTGTATAAACTAGTAATCACTTCAATCACTTCCTTCATGATCAGGTAGTGTTTTTCCAACATAGTCCTACTATTCTCGAATCGGGTTAACAAGAACAAGTTGAATTATTTATCAGTAAACCAAGGAAATTCTCCCCATAGATCCATACCTAGGGTTTTTATGCTCTATAGTTCATTTTTCTTCAGCCCTAGTTCCATTTCCTTTATCTTCCTATGATCAAATTCTTCCAATTCAACTCCTTTCAACTTCAGTGGAATGTCACCACTCAATCCTCTATCTGTTATCATGCTTATATTTGCTTTAATTTGTTATTGTTCAATCGAAACTCCTTCCTTTTCCCTTCTTCCCCTTTGTAAACAGAGAAATAATTCTTGAGTATCTGTAATAATCTCTTCAAATTTCTTTAGAATTGCTTCATATCACTCTGAGATTGCTCCAAGACTCCTTTCAAACTCTTCAAGTTCTCAAGTGATAAAAAATATTTACAAATTTTACCTTATACACCATCGGTTTTCCCTAATTCGCATTAAATGCAACAATATACAAAAACCTGCTAAAATCATTCTTCATAGCATTGAAAACCCTAATTCAATCTACAAATTAGCATGCCAACATGTTTTCTTTTGGTTTCTTTTCCAAAACCTCTATTTATTCATTCTTCACTATACATCCTCATGCCAACCTCTAACATGCTATTCATCTAGGGGGTTTTTACAGTTCTATGATAATGCTCCCCCTAAGACCATGCTTGGTCTAATTCTTGAAGGAATTTTCCATACTAGATGAGGGCACATACAGATCAATAGTTTTAGGTTCTTCTTCTTTATTCCTACATATCTTATTCATCTCTTGCTTCATCTCTTCTTTGTTGATTTTCTTTACCGCTTCATTCTTCTCTACCAAAGTAGATTGATTTCCCTTCTTACTTCTACTAACCTTTGAGATCTGTCTAGGTTTGTTACAATTATAGCAAACAATACCTTTATAATTATTTTGACCTCCATTATTTCTTGATCTACATTATTTTTTTGTGTCCAAATTTTTTATAGGTATAATAGTAGCCATTAAAGGATTGATTCATTATGCCTCCATTAAACCTATTCATCATCACTTGACTAAAAATTCTTACCTGAGATTTGCATTCAATGGCTTTATGTCCAAATTTCTTGCATCAAAAAAAAATTCCAGAGAAAAAACCAGAAGACTGATTCATCTTGCTTCTGCATTCTATTGCCTTGTGACCATATTTATTATAGAAAAAGCAAATACCATTGAAATATTGATATCTTTGTGCATTAGGTTGTCTCATAGGTGGTCTCCTAGCAAAGTTCCTTGAATTTCATTTCTGCTTTCCTTTATTTTGAGTCTTCTTGTTATCCTTAGAGTTTTCACCTTGTTCCATCCCCAAGCCACCTCTTCCTTGGTTTTTGTCAAGTAAGCAGTTCTTCAAGCTTGTTAGAGCTAGATCTGAAATTGTCTCACATAGTTTTTCCTTCTCTAGGTATACTCTCAAGTTTACTACCTCTTGTTCAAGCTTAGTTCATTCCTCAGACTTGTTCTGCACCATTGTATTCAGACGTTCTTCAATTCTCTTCTTTTCTTCTATAAGCACTTTTAGTCTGATGATCTCTTATTTCTACTGCTCACTTATTTCTCTGTGTCTTTCCTTGAATTTCTTCAATTATTCTTTCAATTTCTAGATACATTCATTAGCCTCATCTATATTTTCTTTCAAGTCTCTATTTTCATTTTCTACCTTGTCAAGATCTTCAAGTGCAGTTCAGAGTTCTTTATTACCCATCTAATCAAAATTAAGGATCTTCCTCAAGTGGTTAAACTCTACACCAATGAACCAAGGCTCTGATAACAATTTTTAAAAAGGTGTACAACAACTAAGAAGTGGGGGGTTGAATTAGTTGTCACCAAATTTAAACTAAAAAATTCAACACTTATCAATTTCACAACCACACTATTTTGTTATTAAGTATGAACATGAAATGTAGATAATAGAAATAAAAATCAACACAATGAACACAAGATTTTATGTGGAAAGCCCAATAAGGGAAAAACCATGATGAGGATTAACTCATAGTATAAACTAGTTCCAAAAACAAATATATAAGGCTCACTACCCAGAGTAGGAGTCACTGTCTAGATACAAAAGCTGATTGCTTACAAGGAGGCTCACTGCCTACAAAAAGATTACAAAACAAAATTATCTTCACAGCCAAAATAAACTGATGAGATTGTACCTAACAAGTGTTGATATAGTTCTAGTGATGCTCAATAGACTAACTTAACACATTTCACCATTTTTCTCTTCTTCAGCATTCATAGCTTCACAATCACTACTACTTCTTCATCCATCAATCTTCAAACCCGTCCAATATATATACTCGATCCATCTACAACCATTAATTAGGTTGGCCTAATTAGATGTATTCCTTGTTTACCAAAAATACCAACTGTCGGCCTCAAGTATTTGCAAAATATTTCCAACAATAAATAAAAACATGTAGCACACTTCATCATGTTAGCATAGACCTAAGATACGTCACACATATATCTGCATAACAAAAATTGATTCACCATACCACAATTATTCATGAAGTCAGCTAGAAATAGACTTAATTGCAAAAGGTAATCAATAGAATAATGTTGACACACCATATGGGCATTGAAGCACAAGATATTTTGAACATACATGCTTTCAACAACCATAAATTTTTTTTCAAAACCACAAGCAGTAACTATTAGCTATGCAAGATTGTGGACCAAAATACCAGAGGGTGTAGCTTGTATATTGGTTCAGATACCAGACCAAAATATTGGATCAAGCATTGACTAAGACTTGTAGTCACAACCCAAATAACATGGTGGCATGAATGACAACAAAAAAATGTATAGTTAGATATTCTTCATTCTTCCAATAGTTCACTCAAGCTAGAAGCTCATATCACCCGAGGAACATAATAGTAAGTGGCTACCAGGGTAGCCCTACTAGTCTCTTTATTAAGGAGAAAAACACCAAAGCTAAAGAACAAAAGTGTGATGGAAAATTAGAAGCAGTCAAAGATAAGGAAAGCAAGGGAGATACAATTTGGGATAAAAAGGATGATAAACCAAAAGAAGATGGAGAGCTCAAATTCCATGTTGTGAAGACAATGTTACAAAAACAAAATTCTAAAGTAGCAATAAAAGATGCCAAGCCCAAGGCTGAAACAACAAAGAATCAATAGAAGGAGAGCGATACAGAACAAGGTATGACCCCAATTGAATTACCAAAATACACTCATATTGATATGTTTCAATTGCTTAGTCAAGTAAAAAAATTTGTTCTTTTACTTGAGATTATGAGAATTGATAAACACAAACAAAGGGTAGTAGCCCTTATCAATGGTGCTACTATAGCCCATTCTGAATTAGTGGTGTCCATTCCACCCAAAGTGAGTGAAAAGCAAAAGAAGATAAAGAAGTTGAGGGAGTGATTACTGAGATCCCTCATATTTTTCTATGGAATTCATTCACAACTTGTCCTAGAAAAATAGACCCAATCTTCCTCATGTTGATTGTTGAGGGAAATTTTCTAAAAAAATGTATTATTGATTTTGGAGCATCCAACAACATAATGCCAGCTAAGATCATAGAGGAATTGGGACTAAAATTTGATAATACCCATGGAAAGTGCTATGCTATGGACTCCAGAGAAGTCCCTGTGACTGGTGTAATCAATGAGCTTCCTTATAGATTATTCGCTTATCCAAAAAAGGAATTCAAGATGAGTGTGGTTGTAGTAGATATCCCACTCAATTATGGAATGTTGCTATCTAGAAAATGGATTTCTTCCATGGGAGGAAACATGCAATGTGATATTTCTTACACTACTTTCCCCATTGATGGTAAGGATGTCCAAGTGGCTAGAGAGCGAAAAGTTCAACATATGCTAGAGCATGCTCTTGAGGATGACACAATTTTGTTTATAGATACTGATATTATTGAGTTTAAGGTTGAAGATATATCAAGAGAATGTGATAGGATCCATGTACCTATAGACCATGAAATTATAATATTATTTGATAAGGATGGACTTTGGAAGATGTACTTTGATGGTGCAAGTTCTAAGGAAGAGTCTGGTGTAGGAATATTGTTGGTATCACCTAATGGCAATACACAAATTTTCTTTCACTTTATCTTTTGTTTGTGAAAACAATGTGGTAGAGTACAAAGCATTGTTACTAGGATTGAGGCTGGTTGAAAAGCATGGGATAAAGAAGTTAATGGTAATCAATGACTCTGATTTGGTGATATCTCAAGTAAGATCTAGATATGCATACAAGAATAACAAATTGAAACAATATATAATTGTTGTCTAGGATTCCATTGAATAGTTTAATGCCTTTCGAATAGACTAAATGGAAAGAGGATAAATTAGAGTGGTATACTTGCTTGCAAACATTGTATTAAGACAAGATGATATAACTTTCACATGTATCTCTATGGTTGAGGTACAAGCAAGGCCCTCAATCCATGACAATGTACATAATTGGAAAAATTTCAATGATGATGAAGATATTCTAAATTTTTTGAAATGTGTTGATGAATATGAAGGTTAGTAGATTGATTTTGGTGCATTTGTTGAAAATATAGATAGTAAGGATATATTCTTTGGGAATGAGGTCATTCATTTGAAGACAAAAAAAATCCCCAAGGGCATCATTGCATTAGAAAGAGTCTTTGATAGTTAGGATAAGAGAAAGGTTAAAATAACTACTACCCATCCAGAGGAACTAGAATGAGTAAATCCAGGGATTGAAAATGCCTCTAAAAAGGTATATGTAGGAAAGAATATGAAACCAAAGATCAAGGCAATGTTAATTGCCTTATTGAGAAAATACAAACATGTCTTTTCCTGGTTATATGATGACCTGAAAGCATATAGAGAGGAATTATTCCAACATGAAATTCCTTTGAAAGAATATGAAAAGCCTTTTAGGTAGAAGCAAAGACCCATCAATCCAACCTTAGCTTTGAAAATGCAAGAGGAATTGGTTAAGCCAAGGGATTATGGCATCATAAATCCTATTAGGAATTCTTCATGGGTGTTTAATCTAATGCCAGTTAGGAAGAAAAATGGTGATATAAGGTTATGTGTGGATTTTAGAAATCTAGACATATCATCATTAAAGGATAACAATCCATTGCTAAACATGGAAGCCATTCTGCATAAGGTAACTGGTTGTGAGCTATTATCAATGATGGATGGTTTTTTCTAAATACAACCAAATGAAAGTGAAGGATTTTGAACAGTACAGGACTACATTTACAACTCCATGGGGCACCTATGTGTATGCAAGGATGCAATTTGGTTTAAGCAATGCAGGTGCTACTTTCCAAAGGGCTATGGATGTAGAATTTTCTAATTTTATTGACTTGTTCATGGTGATATACTAGGATGACTTGACAACTTACTCCAAGAAAGAAGAAGACCATGTGATGCACTTGGAGAAGATATTTATTAGGGCCTTGAAATATAGATTCTCATTGAACCCGAAAAAGTGTGCCATTGGGGTCATTGAAGGAAAATTTTTGGGGCATATTGTGTCCAAGGAGGGAGGGAGAATTGACCCTGAAAGGATAGAATCCATAGACAAGATTCCTCAGCCAAATAATATTAAAGGCATTCAAACATTCTTTGGCAAAATAAATTTCTTCAGGAGGATTTTAACCAATTTTGTAGAGATTATAGGACCTATCTCCAAGATGTTGAAGAAGGGAGAAACAATGGTTTGGAGTGAGGAGCCTAGTTGGGAATTCAAGAGTATAAAGTAGGCTATTAAGGGGGCCCCAATTTTAAGGACTCCTGAATTTTCTAGGCCATTACAATTTTTTTCATTTGCATCATTTCATACTACTGTTGCTATTTTGTTACAAAATAATGGAGAAGGTTTTGAACAACCAATTACTTTCTTTAGCAAATCACTTCAAGATACCGAGTTAAAATATGATATAATGGAGAAGAAAGCATATGCACTTGTTAAGGCTTTGAAATTTTTTAGCACTTATTTAATTGGAGCCACAATCATTGCTTAAGTCTCAGCTATGGCTATGAAGGACATCTTTACCCAGCAAGAACTCACAAGTAGAAGATGTAGGTGGATAAATAGAATTCAAGAATTTAATATTGACATCCAAATAACCAAATTGGTAAGAGGCCAGGGATTGGCTAAGTTAATGGTTGAGGTAAACTTGGATGCTCACTAGATAAATATGGAGGATTATTCTAAAAGATCATACATTTGTGATATGGATTGTTGTGATTGGTATACTGGTATCATTTATTACTTGCAGAGAATGCAATGCCCTAAAGGATTGACAAAAAATGAAAAAAGAACCCTTAAGTTACACGCCATGCAATATATGACTATAAGATGTGAGTTGTGGTGGAGAAACTTGGAGGGTGTATTGTTGAAATGTTTTGATGATACCAAGGCCTCTGAGTTAAAATAAATGCATGTTGGGGTATATGGTGAACATTATATGGTGAAACTCATTGCCCACAAATTATTGAGGGGTGGATTCTGGCGGCCTATAGGTTTTAAGGATGCATACAAATTAGTAAGAACATGTGATGCATGCAAAAGGTTTTCTGGGAAGCTGAAATTCTCAAGTAACTTGCCTCTTAGACAAGTCACCGTGCAAGAACCATTTCAACAATAGGGTATTGAATTCTTTGGAGAAATAGATAAAAAGTATAGTGGGGGGTATTCATGGATTCTTGTGGCCACATATTACTTTACAAAATGGGTGGAAGCCATCCCAACAAAAAGAGCAACAAGTAAAGTATTCACTAACTTCCTAATGGAAAATAAATTGAATAGATTTGGAGTACATGAGAAAATTATCTCAAATAATGCAATGTGCTTCAGATCTAAGGATTTTATATACTTTTTGTCAAAACATGGAATCTAGATGTCATATTAATCACCCTATCACCCTCAAGGAAATGGTCAAGAAAAATCAAGGAATAAAAGCTTGATGAAAATTATTGAAAGGATCCTTGAGAAGAATAAGAGAGTTTGGGATTCCAAGTTAAATTTAGCCCTATGGGAAAATTAGGTGACTATTAAGAAGGCCACTGGATATGCACCTTTTTACCTAGTATATGGTATTCAGCTAGGTTACCACAAAATAACCTCATGCAAATGTATAAGTTTATCGAAGAATATGATGAGGTCATGTGTGATGTAATGCAACATAGAATTGAAGCACTAATGGAAGTAGATGAAACAAAGAGGGATGCTTAGAAAAGAAGTGCCAAGATGTAGTTATAAGTCAAGAACTTGTATGACAAGAAATCATCCTCAAGAAAATTTGAAGCAAGAAACTTGGTGTTGATGTGGAATGTAAGATCTAAAGATAAGGGAAAGCATTGAAAGTTTGAAGCATTGTGGCTTGGCCCTTATTTGATCAACAACACTCATGGCGAGGATTCATATTTCCTACAAGAATTAATAAGTGAGATTCTTGAGCTTCCAGTACATGGAATTTTTTTGAAGCCATATTTCTCTTGAAATATGTTCTATTCCATGTACATTGTACAATCCTATAAATGTTGTGTATAGGTGTGTTTGTTTTGGTCTAGTTTTCCTGCCTTGTCCAGGAAGGTCATGGTTTTCGGTTTTATGTTTTTGGTATGCTTAACCTAGGATTATAGGATCTCACCATTCCTATGAGAGGCATGCATCTCCAGTTAGATCCACTAGTGGAACTCCTTAATTTTTCATGTTCCACTGATTAAAATTATTCAAAACCTCATTATTCTCATCATTGTGGGCTTAGGGTTTTATCCTGTCAATCATGATTTAGGGTTTTGTGCTCCTTAACCCTATCAAAGAGATCTAAGTCTAAAATTCCTTATTGGTATTCTAATTGATTTTTGACCCCATACTGTCAGTTCTTGGTCATTTAAGTTATGCTTTATTCCTTTCGCCTCATTGATAAAACAACCCCTCGATCTTGGTAGTCCTGTGGTTGTACTAAAATTATTGCTTTATTATACTGTTGGTTGGAGTTTATCTAATTCTTGGTTGGGTCCTAGTTTTTTCTTAATTTCCTCATTTACCTAAGGTCTCATCTTTTGTTCCTTATGCCCAAACCCGTCATGTGCCTAATCGAGCCCATCTTTTAAAAACTAATAAATTTGGCATGTGCAAATCTTATGTTTTATGATGATTGTTTGATCACCAAAAGAAAATCTCTATCATCCCCCACATCCCTATTCTACTTCATTTCTGATTAAAATAATCACACGAGCTAGTGGGTGGTTGTTGTGTGTCATGCCCAATGGTGGGCCCAGTGTTTTCGAATGGTCAACATGAAAATTTTTAAAGAAGATAAATGATGGGTGTCATGTGACATGTCTTCATCTAGGGCATTTCTTGCTACCCCATTTCTTCCAAACTTGCAATAAATTATTGTCATGGGATAGCAGGCTATGGATGCATGTCCCATGGTCGGGGGACTTACCAAGCCATAAAGTGAAGAAAACACTCTATTGAGAGAAGATCAATGGTCTATAGCGGGTGAAATGGGTCAATCATAACCGCTCCCTACTATCCCATGTGAGGCCCATCTCTACCACCTCACTCCCAATAGGGAAGTGGGAGAGCACCAACACCATGTGGAGAAACCTAGAGGGCATAAAGGACATTAGAGTTAAGGTTAATATTAAACAAATATTTCAGCACGAGGCATATATAGTAAAGTGTGCACTACTAAAAGGAAATATGAGGCACATTTTTTAAGAACATTTGAGATATTTTAATCTGGTCCATTGGTTATGTTAGAGGAATATGGTTGCACACAAGTGGTACTATGTTAATAAATGAATATATTGAAGGCATGGGACTTAATCTCATACCTTCCCCATCTTCCCATTTCCTGGAGTTGCATGAGGGATGTGTTTCATGGGGGAATGGGAAGGTTGACACGTGGAAATTGCTTCAATAGCAAGGAGATAGTGGAGCCTGTGTGAGACAAGAAGGCCCCTCCACATGGATTATTTTGATTTGAAGAATTCTACGACTACTTATAGTCAATTTTTTAAAATTAGGTTGACTTAATCTAGATTTTTTTTCAATCAACTTGTCTGTGTAATCAATGGTCAATATTCAAAGTTTAGTTCAAAGGAAAGTGAGCCATTATGGTTCATGCAAGTGAGCCTTAATAGCAGAAAGGACATCGAGCTACGAAATTAGGAGGTTGCATAGCTATTAAAACTTGTTTCAAAATATAATTGAGCATTAAGAAAGATATTACACACACTTGGAGAGTTTGTGCTATGGTTTTTAGGCCTATCTGACATCAAAGCTAGGGTTATTAACCTACAAAAAACTAGTAAGTCAATTATTTCCTTCTCATCAAAATTGTTGATAAATTACAGTCTCCAAATCTTTCAATCAATTAGGGTTTTATTGATTTTGCATTTCTTTTAAGGATTGATGCTCATTGAAAACAATTAGTTGATCTTGCATTGTTATAATTCTTGTCAAACTCTTAGTCGAAGGTTTTATTCTAAGAAACCAAAAACCTTGCTTTATAAAACCCTTGATTTATGGCTCCCAAAGCAAAAGCATCTTCATTGAAAAGTGAAGCCTCTATTCACAAAAGACCTTTGAGTAAAGACCTTGTTGACTAGCTACCACCCTCAACTAGTGAAAAACCTAAGGGTCAATTGCTTTTCTGGGATCCACAAGTAGTCGAGGGCTTAATTGAAAAAATAGTTTTATTAGGGATGCTAATCTACCTTACACTGGGTGGGGATTTTTCTATGGCTAGTTCAAAAATAGAAATTGTTGTACTCTAGTTGGCAACCCTTGGAATGTTGACCTAGGGAAATTTACCTTGCCTAATGTATACATGGATATCAATCTATTGAAAGCAATAGCTATGAATTACGACCCAGTCACAAGGACTGTGAGGTCTTATCATGGAATTGACATGGTTAGGGTCACCAAGGAATAGATTGCTCGTGTCTTAAGACTCACTGAGTGGAGTGATGATATGCATAAAATTGATGAAAAGGCTCTTAGGGATGAGTATGATATAACTAATAACACATTTAAGGTCCATATATTACCACGGTACTTAGCATAAATTAGGGGCCAAAAAGTTACACTAGGACCATTTGATAAAGAGACTTTTCCTATTAATTACTTTGTCCCCTATTTTCAAAGTAATTTCTACTCCATTTTTCTGATAATTGGCTATGATCCTATCATTGGAATGCCCATGGCATGGACGTATATGGAAGCCCGCATTCAACACCCCTAGTATTGCACAACATATGATTATGCAGGGTTTCTAGTAGAGAGAATTCATGAGGGTTTGGTAAAATTTAAGAGGGGTGCAGATGGAGTAAGTTTTAACTACTATTCGTTGTTAATGCACATGTTTTTGTTCAAAGTTGCACCTTACTTTGGACAAAATATGACACTATATAGGATGAAATGTACTTTGGAACTGTTTGTTCAGTGTTGGACTACTGTCTTGGTTAAGGATGACAAAACTTTTGATTATGTGCTATTTGAAAACTTTTTTGCTTCAAAGTTGAGAAGAGCCCTAGTTATGAATGTGCCTGGAATTCCCAAGGCTTTGCATGACCTCTTAAGACCCAAAGATAGGAGGCCAAAGCTAGGGGTTGATCACAATTGGGGAGATGTTATCTCATACCCTAAATATACTATTTTGAGAGTGCATGGCGCCACTGTCTCACCTCACCTACTACCAAAATGTGTACTAGAGAGAATTGGTTTCCTTGAATTAATATGGGAATTGGGAAGTGTGGAAAAAAATAGTTGTTGGATCATGGAAAAGGAACATTTTTTCCATCATAAACATGCTTCTCCAATTTTGTAATGATAAAGGGAGGCTAGAGTAAGATAAATGATATACTCAAAAAAATTCACATGAGAAGAGTAGGGGAAAGGGAGTATTATGATCCTGAAGGCTTCATAGCCTGGTTAAAATTGAGAAAATGAAGTTCCAAATTTGAGCACATTTTCTAGTATCCTGAGGATGTTATAAGGAATATATTTTATTTTTTCGAGCAAGATAGTAGAAAAGAAAAATGGATTTCTTTTAACAAAATTCAAAGGAAGATAAGAGAGAGAAACCCTAAATTCACTATTCTTGCAAAAATCCCAAATATGATGAAAAAAATGGAATGTGTTCTAAAAATTTGAAATAGTGGTGGGCCACCTTGAGTATGAGAAGATGAATTTAGATAAGGGGAAAGCCCCCATAGAAGAAGAATAGGGTGGGGGAGAAATCCCTATTGTGGAAGAACAACCTACATCTCAACCTCTAGAGCAACGAAAAATGAAGTTCTTCATAAGAAGGAAGAACAAGGAAAATAAAGATGATGCAATTGTTGCTCCCTCTCAACAAGAGGAACAAAGACCTCTTTCTACAATGCCACAAATTCCACCACCATCTCCTCCAAGGTCAAATAGACCTAAAATTATGGATGTTGATGTCCCATCAAAGCATGTTGTTGGGATTATGGAAGCCTTGCAACATGAGCATGAAGTATGGATGGTTTTTGTTGGATGTCTTTATGTTGTCATTGATGTCAAAATGGTGGTAACTATATGGGAAGTCTACATGGTGTATCAAAAGTTTTTCTTTTCTGGTAATGCCCTTTTGTGATGGATCAGTGTGTTGGTATTTGTGTCCAAAATTCACTTTAAGATCTGATATGACTCTATTTTATTAACATGTTATCATGAATCATTCAAAAAACTATATCCTAGATCTTGATATTTCTTTTGATTGTGAGTAGAAAGTTATCTCTGACAGAGTTGAACTTTGTATTCTACTATTGTTCTATGCTTGGTATAGTGTGTGGGAGACTCTACATTTTATTAAAGTGAACATTCTTATACTACGGTTTGGTTGATAGTCTTTATGTTGATGGTATGATGGGAAATTATTGTGTTCTCAGATCTAGAAGGTGTTTGCTTTGATGTTTATTTGTTGGTTTGGAGAATTGTGTTCTAGTATTGGCTAACTCAACATATGTAATACATTATGGAGACTAGTTATGTTAGCCGACTTGGTATAATGCACTACATAGATAAAATGTTTAATTCATATATGGTATCAACAAAGAAAGTGTTTATCATTTTGTTTTCATATAATTAGGTTGACCTAATTGATGAATAAGATATACTTATATATATATGAGATGCTTTGAAGAGGATGAAGGGATGAGAAGAAGAGAGAAATAAGATCAAAGAAGTAAAGTGTGTGAAGAAAGGTTCAAAACTAAATTCTTTATCAGTTGTGGATCAATTGAATGACTACTGTGTGAGGTAACACTTCATGTTTCAAGCTTCATTGGAACTAAACCCTACACATTGAAGGTGTACTTTATCAGTTCAATCTCTTGGCAGCGAGCCACTATCTTTGTATCGTAGTGGTTAGCCATCTTTTGTATTCAGTTGGTGAGCCTTTTCAAGGATAGTGAGTCCTAGTAGTGAGCATTTTCAAGGATAGCGAGTCTTGGCATTGAGCCTTGTAATATTTTGTATCCAAGTATAATATATTGTGATTTAACCTTCACTGTGGTTTTTCCCTTCTTGGGTTTTCCATGTAAAAATTATGGTGTTCATGTGTATTGTTGCATTGATCTATTTTATGTTATCTCTTGTTGATTCAATTAGAATTGAAATAATGATGAGATGGATTTTACTATGGTTTTATGGAATATTGATTCACCCCCTGTCTTAGTATTCTAGATGTTCAAAAATTGGTATCAGAGCTTGGTTCCTTGGAAGAAGCCTAACAACTCGAGGAATGTCCTAGAATTTGAGCATAAGAAATTTTTTCCTATAGAAGTGGTCTTTGCTGAAGAAATAAAAGATCTGAAGGAAAATTTGTTGAAAGAGAATGAGTATATTGAAAAGATGCAAAGTAAAAGTTTTGAAGCATGTGATCTATTGGATGAGGTAGATAAATTATCTCCAATCTACTACAACAATTAGATGAAAAGAAAAAAAGTGAAGAATGTCAAGAAATTGAAATTTAGAGGAAGATGGATAAATGCATAAAGCTTGAAGAAGAAGAAAAAATATTGAGATTTGATGTAAAAAGGCAAGAATTTTTGAAGAAAAATTTAAGATAAGCTTGAAAATGCTTGATGATTTGATTACTTCTCAAAAAATGGCAATGGATAAAAGTGGTTTATGGTTTGAAAAAGGTCAAAGTTCTAAAGCGAAGCAATCTACTAGTAAGAAGATTTGATGGAAAAATGGACGAATCAAGGATCTAAGAAGAAATTATAGAAGAACTCCTGCTACTAAAAGGTATTTTTCTTTCAAAGGTGTTTGTTATTCCTACAAGAATTTTGGTCATAAGGAAAATGACTTCAAAAGTAAAATGAATGATTCTTTATCGTGCTCTGGTAATTGTCTTGAGTTCAATAAGATTGGATATAAAGTTAGTCTATGTGAAGATAAGTTGAACAAAAGAAAAAATGGAAAAAGGAATGCTAGTTGTTGTAGGCATAACAATCAGGAACACCCAAGTAACAACTATAGAAAGAGAAAGAAAAATAATAATTTGGCAAAGAAGCATGATCAAATTGTTAATATGGAAGAAGAAAGAATGGAAATGAAAAATATTTGGAAAAAGGAAGGAGAATTCAAGCAAGTTGAATCAAAATCATTAGTCTTATTTGTGCCAACCTCTAGTGCAGATACTCTTGTCAATGTTTAAGTCAAGCAATGGATAAGGGGGGAGCAATTATCAGAAAATATAATGAAACCCCCTCGTCGATATGTGTGTCACATCATGACAAAAGTATATCTAATGTGGTAACATAATTAAGGAATTTTCTCAGTCGCATGTGTGAAGGATGAAGTCTGTGAAACTTGAAAGAATAGAGGCGTGCATGATTTTCAAGGTAATCTACTTGTAAGTTGAAGCATTTATTGCAAAATCATTTGGAATGAAAGGAATAAATTCAAATAATTTAAAAGGCTTATGTATTTTTAGTGAAGCATGCAAAGGAAGTTTAGAGAGAAATTCAAAGGTTTAGAATTTGAAGAAGATATTGAGTTGATTTGAAGTGAGATCCAGAAGTAGAATATCTATACATCTCTTGTTGGAAATTATAGAGGCATTCCTATTTGCATAATCTTTCATTTTTATTGTTATGGATAATTCAAAGGTTGTGAATAGTGTGGATAGAGTGCAAGTTAATTTGAGGAAATATTTGAAGAATGTGTTGAAAGAGTCTACTGGTACATTCTCTTGGATCCTTCTTAGAATGTTTCCTATAGAGGAAATCTATGCATTTTTTTCCAATAAGATAGAGGAAATTTCATCAGTTTAGTTGAGCAAGTTATGGAAGAATGAATTGGAAGAGAGTGTTGATGCGTATAGTGTGTTAGTTGATAAAAAAAGGGATGTTTGGATGAGATTTTCTTTATTTGAATTTGAAAAAACATATATTCAAATAGTTTTAAGAAAAATTCAAGATGAATCTTTGTGGATATATGAGGCACATTTGATTACAAGAGAAACAATCAAATATGTAACTGGTTTGTGTTTTTTTAGACTAGTTCCTAAATAGAATACTATGGATGAGAAAGATATAATTGAGGTTATCGGTGCAAATATTGAAGGGAAAGAGATTGATTTGAGATCAATTGTTTGTCTAGTAATAAGGTATGTTGCTATGGTCATCAGTCACAAAGTTTGTATTTATAGAAATAACCTAATAGTTTCTACTGCTATTGTACATACTATTGTTGATATGGTTAAAAGAGGTATGTATTATGAATTGTGCGAATTCATTTATATACATCATTTGAAGAATTTAAAGGAAATTAGGAAGAGTAAGAAGAATGTATTCTATTATGGAAATTTAGTTTTTTGTTTACTCTTTTACTTTTTGAGAGAACTATCAGTAATAGGAAGGATAGAATGGTCCAGTATAGTGCCTATTTCCCATCATATCAAGATCTTCATGATAATTCTTGGTAGCTCAGATGCACAAGATACTTCCCTTGCTGCATTATTTGGAAAATTGTAGATGAGGATGAATAGAAGGATTAGGATCTTAGCAAATTTTGTTGAAAGGTACTCTAGAAGCATCAAATTTGTTGTGTCTATAGATTTATGTCATATGGAATCAACTGAATCAAGGTGGGTTTGGATATCAAAATTATATTATGAAGTTTTAGAGGCTAAAGTTGATAATTATGCTAAAATTCTTTTGGAAATCCCTAATAATGTTAGAGAAGAAGGTACCTCTAGTATCATGACTAGAATAGGGAAGAAAAGGAAAAGTGTTGTTAAGAATGAAGTTGTAGAGGGAAGTGAGTTTGAGAGAGCTCAACATGAGCATGAAAGAACTAAAATTCAAAGAGATTTGGAAGAATTACAAAAGGTTATTCTCGGTGCTAGTTTTGATTCATCTATTTCTATTGTGGAGAGTCTTTGTGTCATGATTTATTCTTTCAAGGTCTACATCTTTGGACTTGAAGTTAATGCTAGAATTAGGTTTGATGAAGGAAATTTGGAATATATCAAGGAAAAATGTGCAAATGCACATAGTTGAATGATGAAGGAATTAGAGAGTGTACAATTTTGTGAGGAAGAGGCACATGAACTACCTTCCTTTTTCCTAGATTGGTCTAGCAGTACAATGGATATAAGAAATGAGATAAGGATGAGTGAGTCCCAAATGAGAACTCAAGAAGATACATATAGCTTAGAAGAAGATAAAGATAATCAGAGGTGGTACTACATTGTGTAGATTTAGGAAAAAAAAAATTATCTATAGGATCAAAGGTTAGATGCTATCAAGAAGTTTTTGGCACTCAAAGACATGATTAAATTGAAGCACACATCTATTTCTAATGCTCTTGGTTGTATTGGTGAAATATCATAAATTAATCTTAGTCCCAATACTCTAGTAGATGGTGTAGAGTCCTTATCTAAGCTTTAATTATTACACAAGACTCTTGTTAGTGTAAAATTTTCATGGGAAGAAGGAAAAGCATTGTGGAAGGTCATTTTGGAGAGTCTCAAAGGTTCTTCTTTAGGTTAATTTTGTGTTCATATCTTTTTGATTAATTTTTTATGCATATATACATACATACTGGACCACTTCCTTTGTCATTGATGTCAAAGGGAGAGAGATGGAGAGATGGAGAGATAGTGAGATGTAGAGATAGTGAGATGGAGAGATACTAAGATGGAGAGATAGTGAGATGGAGAGATAGAGAAATGAAGAGATAGAGGAAAACATTTTTGTCAAGAACAATTTTGACAGGGGGTATTTAGAGTATTCAGTTGTAGTATATTGGAATTATTTTTTGTCATGTATGCTACGATCAATGCCAAAGGGGGAGATTGTTGGTATTATGGAAGTTTTTGATGGGTTTTATTTCACTTCTCAATATAGGAAACACACAAGTGCACTACCTCTCTTGAAAGGTGAAAATGTGCAACTGAGTTTTATGTAATCACCCCAAGGTCTCTTGGGTCTTAAGTCATGAATTGTAAAAACAACTCAGTGGATTGATTTGATTTTATGATAATTACAAGGTGCATGGACAATTTCTAAGTTGGAAGGAGATTGGATCTTCAAATGGAGTTTATGATATTTTGAAAGTGATGTGTAATTGCTTCAAGTTCAAAATAGCAGTCTAAAACTCCATGTTAAACATTTGATTTGGCTTTACAATGATGCTGGAACTTTTCCTTAACTAGTATTTCAAAGAAAGGTCAAAAGGGAAAGGGGAGGTGAGAGTTTTTAGACCTGCAACTATTGATGAACAGTGACAGTGGATGATGCTACAGTGGATAGTCATCCTATTACTGAGTTCCACTTAGCCAAACAACATGTAGTCTCATGAAACTAGTGCTATCTTCTAAGATCTACAAATTTCTAGCTATTCATTCACCATAAAGCATGAATAAAAGATTAATTTTATGTGCAATAATAAGTTCATGTTTAGACTAGCTTTACATTGTTGTTCATCATAAATAAATAAAAAAAGCACGAACATGGAAAGCATCAACACCATAGCATTCTTCAATATCAATGGACAACATGGACTAAAATACTTAAAGAATTTAGAACAACAAGATAAATCTATATAAATATATCAACTTTGAGAAGATGAATCATGCAACATGTGAGAAACACAAGAATCCACCAAAGCAATGAAATTATATTGAAATTTCTTCAACATGTCCTTACAACAACTCAACTCTCTCTTTGAAAATGAGAGGGGACCCCTATTTATAGTTTTCCAAAAGTTAAATGAATGGCCAAGATTTACTCTCATTGTGTGGCCAAGATTCATTTTACATTAGGGTTTCACCTACCCCAAAAATGTATTAATATAAAATACATTTTTGTCCCATTCCTATTTTGTCTTGTAGTGGCCTTGACACTGTATCAGTTTTGTCTTCTAGTGATTACCTTCTTTTCTTAGCTTATACTGTAAGGAGTTCATCATCTATCACTGGTTTTCCTTCATTTTTTTTTAGGGTAGTGTACTCAATAGGAATCTTGCACAACAAGATTTGTAGGTAGCTTGGAAAATGTGGGCATTGTTCGTTTGGTTTATTCATTTGAAAGTTTGTGGGTAGGGACAAGTAGAAGGCTATTGGGGGATGGCCATTCAAGAATGACAGAGATAGGATGACCACTTGCATGAGGCGGACTATAGCCATGGGTCTAATAGAGGCCTTGGCATTGATCAAATAGTGGAGGAAAGCTTGGGCCTTATAATGCAGGAGGAAGGTAGGGAATGGTCCTTTCGCGAGAAAAAAACCATATGACGGTGGGCCATAGGTGGTGACCTACAAAGAAGTGTCTGCAATGCATGTAAAAATAGTCATTTTTTGCTAAAGGGCTTGAGGGGAGATGATGAGGTCAAAGTCTATAGGGTGGACCAATGGCATCCCTAGGCTATTTCTAATGAAGACGATGATGGCAGGGTGGTCCACAAGTAGACTCTTGCAAAGTTTGCCCTCATGAGATTTTAGACTTAGCATTTTCTTTGTGCGAGGTCAGATGGAAAGGAAGACCATGGGGTTCTTTGTGTGGGAAAGAGCATGGACCCGACTACTGATATAGAGGTGTTCAAAACAACTATGGAGAGAAAACATCAACCCACACTTAAAAGTCTATAGAAGGAGACTTTTTTTTTAGGTACGCAATGATATCAGACTTGGCAAAACCTGAGATGTGGGAATGCAGGCAAGGAATGACCATTTTGAAATGGCAACACGATGGGGATGCCTGCATGTGGTCACCCGCAATAGTGGACCCATAAGGGCTCTTATATCCTATTTTTTTGTTCAAGTGTTTACATCGTTAATATTTTTAATGGTGACAAATGGATGGCATCCACTCGCATGTTGTAGTCTACGAGGGTGAACTCACAAGACATCAATGCTCGAGTTTACGCATTTGGAGTTTCTTTCAGGTGGTGGAAATGAAGGGCTTGTAGGCCACAAGGGCTTCATGGCTCTGGTGAAGAACAATGGTAGTGAGGTAAATTTCTACATGACCATTAGAGGTTGCATTTGATTAATTTTTCAAGGGATTCTTTAGATGGGTTGGTGTGGAATTGGATGTTTAATCAGCCACCTAGAGGAATTTTTAATGTTTACCTTAAGATTTTTAATGATTTTGGAAAACTTAATTCAAAGGGATGCTTTCAGTTTGGTGGTGGAAGATGTACCTGTAGATCCTGAAGAAATTGATGAAGGCCAAGCTTGAGATTCTCCAAGAAGTCATGCAAGCACAAAGGCTGCATTGGGCTTTGACAAATTATGACTTGTGTCAGTGAAAATGATAGGTTAGAAGGCCTATTTATAGGAAAATATGCATTTATGATCCCCATTAATTGCTCGTACAGTGGTCGATGGGGTAGCTGGGCATGGGTTTCAAAAGAGCGGTGGTGAGAAAGTTGGAACCTGCAAGGGGGAGGAACCCCAAGCATCATTGTTTGGAAAGTGACGAAAGAGGGTGGCCACATAGGATGTGGGGCCTACCATGTGGGATAATGTCTTGGGTTGGTCACTGATGAAATGGAAAAGGCAATGCAGCAACATGCAAGGGGAAACCCGCAAGGGCAGACCCATAGGAGCTAAAGGACACCAATTTTAAAATTTAAGGGAAACCTACCAAGGAAGCCTTGTGAATGCCAAGGACATGGAATTTTCTTGGGTGGTGAACTTTGGTCAACTAAGGATGATGAATTTGGGACTACTTGACCACTTGGAACTCAAAATTTAGGGTCACACAAAATGAGGCGAAGGAAAAAAAAGTGACCAGACAAAATTGAAAAGAGATAGAGGGCCCCTATTTTGAATGGGGAATGTGTGCTATAGGCACAAAAAATGGTGACTCTATTGGGAGAAGGCTCTTGAGTGTTCTAAGGGTAAATGTTCATTTAGAACCCAAAATATTTGGTTTTGCAAACTAGAAGTAAAGTTTCCTTAAGTGAACTAAGTAATTTGAAGGAGGATGGGAGCCTTAGTTGAATCAAGTCATAGAAGTATCCCAGAACTATGAGCATAGTGAGTTAATTCCTTTTCTTCATAATCTATAACCAATAGCCATTAATTAGTCAAGGAAATCTACACAAATTATCCAACCCCAAAAGTAACCTAGACATTGCTTCATTGCTAGTCAGGCATCTATAGCCCTGACAAAGTGTCACTATGACCCCACAAACATTTCTCTATTGTTAGCTAGACATCAATAGCCTCAATAGAGTTGCTTGCACACCCACACAGTTGCTTGTTTTAATAATTTATTTTCTTTTCCTTTAGTACTCTTTATTTTTCTCAACTACATAAACAACGAAGCTTACCATGGGTTTGGAATCACACTAGTCACTAGAGCATATTTGATATTTTTCACTTGCTGAGACCTTGTAATAGCTATTTCATAGCTCTTTAGAAACACTAAAGTGTATTGTAATGTGGGATTTGTGATAAGTTTGAAAAGATTCAACCAAGGGTTTTGTCCTAGGTCAAGTCAGAGTTCAAATAAGGAAACCACTTCATGAAAGTGGTTAGAAATCCATGATTATGAATGAATATTTATCCAAAGAACAAACAAGAGTGAAAAACAGGGCAGTCCTAATATTCCAAACAAGGCCACTGCATTAGGATCAAAGGAACACCCTCAGTAATGGAAAGGCAACTGAGAAAGAGAGAAAAAACAAAGAAAAGGTGCAATAGTAAAGCAAAAGGAAACTTGAGCTAACCTATATAAAGCTATATACAAGGATGAGCTTGAAAAATATTAGGAAAGGAAATAATGCTTGAGGTGTTGTTTGTTGCAAGCAATGTGACATCCTCTCCAGTGAGTGTCGTGAGGTGAAAGGCATTATCTCCTAAAATTTCTATGATCTAAAAGGGGCCAAGCCAGAGCTTGTTGAATTTGTCATGTCCCCCTTTCTTTTCATGGGCCTTGCCCCGACAAAGGACTAAATCAACAATCCTAAAGGCCTTGACTTTGGCTCGATGATCAAACCATCTTTTAACTATGCCCTAATTTTTGGAAAAAATTTCAATTGTGTAGTCACAGACTTCTTCCAAGTGCAACAAATTAGCTAAATAAGCCTCTTGATGGTCCCCCTCCTCATGGTATGCATTGAGGAACTAAATGGTGGGAATCTTGAGGTGGATAGGAAAGACAGGCTCTAGGGCATAAAAAAGGTGGAATGGGGAATCGCCTAAAGAAGCCTTATGGCATGCATGATTTTCCTAGAGGGAAAAAAATAACTAGGTGTACCCATGCTTGGGGTTTTTGGAAAGCAAATTTTTTATCATGGTTATCAGATTTTTGCTCGTTGATTCAGCTAGGCCATTTCCCTGAGGATAATATGTTGGATGACAATTTTAGTGCAATTCCCTAATCGAAGACCCAACAAGAAAACTTAAGCAAGGAAAAGTTAGGGCCATTATCACACATGAGGGCATAGGGACAACCAAAATGATTCAAAATAAAACTTTCTAGAAAATTCACAACCACCTTAGTAGTACATTACCTACATGCTATTTCTTATATCCATCTAGTACAATAATCAAAGGTAGTTAGAATGTACCTATGGCCCATAAAGGATGGTGGGATTATCAGATAGATGAAATCAAGTCCCCATTGAGCAAACGACCTTACCTCCAGGACTAGTTGCAACAAGACAACAACATTTCTTTCTCTAGTAGAAACAGTTTGGAAAACATGGTAAGTCCTGATATGAATGTGTACATCCTTAAATATTGTCCACTAGTAGTACCCAACCCATAGAATTTGGTGGGAAGTTGAAGGTTTGGATCCATTGCCAATTCCAAATTTATCATGAAATTCCTTGAGTACTCTGGTTGTTTCCTCTCCTCCAAGGCATCTAAGGTAAATTCCTTTATGATTTCTCTTGTATAGTATAGATCCTTGCAGCATATAACTTCTTCCTTTCATCCTTAGAGCATGTTTTTGTACTCCTTCCAATTGGGATGGGCACTTATTATTCAGTAGATAATAGATGATGTCATCGTACCACTCCTCTAGGGAAACATCCTCTAGTTGGTACTGTTGCATAGTGAGCTCGGGTCCTGCTTCAGCTAGTGTTTCAACTATTGTTTGAGTGAGGGCCTGCCCTTAGACCAACTTCATGGGCTAGATCTCCATATCATATTCCTACAACAAAGTGACCCATTTAGCTCTCCTTTCTCCTAGTTCATTCTACATCAGCAAAGTCTTAACTATTGGGTCAGGTACAATGTCAAACACCTTATTCCATAAAATATAGTGCTGAAATTTCTTAACCCCTCTAACTAAAGCGTATGCTTTCTTTTCAACATTGTGATACCTTAATTCAACATTCTTGAATGGATCACTCATGAAGGAAATAGGGTGTTCACTCCCTTCATCTTTTTGAGTTAGTATACTAGCACAAGAGTGATCTAAAGCAAATGAATAGATGTAAAAGAACTTCAGTTAATTTGGGTTGACTAACACTAGTGCATTAAAAATTGCTTTTCTGATTTCTTTGAAAGATTGCTTGGCTTCTAGAGTTCATTGAACTTTAGCCTCTTGTTTTAGCATAGCATTCAATGGCTTGAAAATTTTAGTAAATCCAATGATGAACTTTATGACAAAATTGATCTTTCCAAAGAAGGATTTCAGTTCCTTCTTGCTACCTAGAAGCTGGATTTTTAGAATGGCTTGGATGCATTCAAGATCTATTGAAATTACCTTCATTGAGATCACATGCCCAAGTAGCTTGCCTTCTATGACTCCAAAGATACACTTCTTTAGATTCAAGGATATTTTGAATTCTTTGCACTTCTGGAAGACCTTGCATAAGTTAGAAATGTGATCCCCTCTTTTCTTTGAGAACATAGTGAGATCATCCATGTAGATGATGATGCATTTATTAATTAGGTCCTTGAAGGTGATATCCATGGCACGTTGTAATGTTGCACCACTGTTGATGAGTCCAAAAAACATTCACATGTATGCAAAATTTCCTCATTTCATGGTGAATGTTTTCTTATACATGTCTTCATATTGTACCATAAATTGATTATATTCTGAGTATCTGTCCAAGAAAGACATCATCTAAGATCCATTAACTATTTGCAACACTTCATCCAGTGATGGAACTAGACAGTTGTCCTTTTCTGAGGCTCTATTCAAGTTATGAAAATCCACACATAATATGATTTCTCCTAACTGGGAGCAAGTTTTCCACCCATGTGGAGTGCCTAACTAGGAATATGATTCTAGAGGACAGTATCTTCTAGACTTCCTTGTAGATGATGGGTTCTAGCAATGCATTGATAGGGTGTTGGTGTTGCCAAAAAGGTCTGGCATCTGACTTAAGAGGAATGGTTAGGGTGATGATGGACGTTTCATATGTCTTCAAGTCTTCATAGCTCCAAGAAACCACATCATAGTACTTGTAGAGGGCATCAATGATCCCTTTCTTTTCTTCTAGTGTACACACTTTTCCAATGAACAAATTTTTAATTTCTTCGTCTGTCCCTAAGTTATGAACATCACACTAGCTATCAATGGAATCTTTCTTTGTTTGCTAATCCTGATCTATGATCTGACCTAAGTCAAATATTCACTCAAGTTGAACCATTCCTCTTGGTATTGTATTTTTTTGAGATTGATGACTCCTATATCTTATCCAGCCTCTTCAGGCTCTACCTCATCAATGATTTGAGTCACAAACACATCAGAGTTGGTGATGAAATCCAATATATATTTATCATCATTGAACACTTGGAAATTGGTGATATTATTTGGTACCGATGGAGTGGAAGTGAGTTCAACAGTAAACTTCCTCAACTTAGATAAGGAAACCGGATGGAGAGTAGTGGCTTCCTGGGCTAAGGCATCAATGGTATGATTCTTGGAATGATGGATCAACTAAATGTTAAATGCATCTAGGCCCTATATCAGATCCAAGACCCTATGCCTATAATTTTCTAATCTCCTATCATGGCAATAGTTTTCTGACTTGTTTTTCTACTAGCTCCAAGTCACCAAAGACTTGCAACATTTTAACCTTCTTTTTGAGTGCCATCAATAGCCCATGGACTAACACTTCATATTCGACTACATTGTTTGTGCAATGAAATTAGAGTCTATGAGAAGCGAAGTGTGTCTTACATGTAGGGATGATAAGATCAAATCTAGCTCCTACTCCTTATTTGGACTTGGACCCATTGAAGCATGTCTAAAACTTAGAGGAACCTTGGGCCTTGGAACTAATAGAGCACACTTCTTCTCTTGGTTGGACACTAGTTTCAGCATCTTTAGGTGAACTCGTAGATTTAGCATAGCTTTGGTTCAGCTATTCTATTTGGAGTTTCCCTTTTGGGGTGACTTGTCCTCTAATGTGCTCAACTGCTGCCTGGCATAGGCAACATTCGAATTCCGAGTGGGCAGCATTATGTGCCCGACACCAACTAGGTGATAGGAGCTCTTGAAAGTCCATTCTTACTCCTAGAATGAGCTAATATTCCACACATTTCTCCATAAATTCTTGGAATTCATCCAACAATCCTAGGTTTCCATCCTCATAGGCTCCTTTGTCATCTAACTTAATTAGCATTTTCATGCTCTAAGGTGCACATGCTAAGTTAGCAAGGGGAATACATAACCTGAGGAGGACCTCTTTGGCCACTTCCTCTCCCTAGGACTCTATTTCTTCCTAATATTCCATGGGAGAGTAGTTTCCTAGCTCCGTTTCAGCTAACATCACCTCATTTGTGTTGTTTTACTTTGTGATCATAAATCTCATGCATGGCTCTCGTTCAATATGGATCTGGTTAGGAAAGCCTTTCCATGAAAACCATAAGTGAGAAAATTTTGTCACAACATAGCCATTTAATTCCTGAGTGAAGTCTCTTCCTAGTATTATGCCATATGTGTCTAGGATATTAGCAACTTGAATGCTGATGACCTATTGCACCCTTGGATCTGCAATAATCTGCATAGGTATCCTATTGATTTCATCAACTATATTCACTTCCATTTTATCCAACTAGGTAACCTTCCATCGGGATGGATTTTGGACTATTCCTAGAGCTTTGCATACAGCGAGAGGCATGACATTTGCTTAGGCTCCTAAATTGAGTAGGCATTTTTGCAAGTTCTTTCTAAATATTGTAATATTGGTCAAGAAGGGTGGAGTTTCTAGCTTCCCCTAGAACAAGCCCATAGATGTATCTTCTTGAGCTACTTGAGATTTATATTTCTCATTGATCTTATCCTTGGTTTGTACTTGAATTTTTTCCTTGGAAGGTTGTTTTCTTATTTGTTGATTTGAGGGTGGATCTATTTTCTTTCCTAAGATTTCCTTGATTATAGGCTCATTATATGACTCATCAAAGGAAACCCTTTTGGCAGGAACCTCTTGAGTTGATTTGGTGGAGATAGTCCCATTAACCATCTGAAAGAAAGCATTCTTGACTACTAGGACTTTAAGCAATTAGAAGGATGACAAGCTTATTTTGACCTTCTTAAGTTCTTCAACCACATATTCACTCATTTGTTCAATTTCAACCTCAAAATACTTGCCTTGAGAGGAACTAGTAGGCTGGCTCTGGGTTTGATTTGACTTCCTATTCTTATTGAAATACTAATTGGGTACATGAAGGTAGCCTAGGTTGTTGCTTGTGTTTCAGTCAAACAGAGTGTTGAAGTTATTGGGCAGAGTAGAGGTTGTAAAAGGACCCCCTACTTGTCTGTTTCTTAAATTATAAGGGGTTTCCTTTTGATGAAATATTTGTACCTCATCTTCAAGGGACTCTTCTTCATCTACTAGACCATTATATACTAAGTCAAAGATCTAAGGTAAAGGACTTTTGTTGCTTACCTCTTTTACATCTTCATCTTTTTGGGCAACAGTCTCCTTTTCAAGGGCATTGCTTTCACTTGATATGAAGGGATCCTTGTTGACCATTAGCACTAAGGAGTCATATGTTTTAGATGGGACTATGTCTCTACAACCCACACTATTGACTAAATTTTTAACCTCTACTTGAAAGATCTCTGCAGCTATTTGAAACTTAGGGCAATCTAATTCAAAATGCCTATTTATTTTATAGATGCAGCACCACCCGGATAAAGCTACCTCAACTAAGTATAGTCCACTTGTAGTCTTATCTACACTAGTTGGCTAGTTGAGGGGAGTGTGAATGCCTCCATTATTTGGTCTTGTATTCCATGTTTTGTTTTTTTGTTGTGAAGGTCTCCTTTAAAAGCCTTGGCTAGAGCTTTGGCCTCTCTCATAGTTATGCTTGGAGGAAGCATCCGCATCACGGTTATCACAGTTATCTCAGTTAAGATTGGCTTAGATGCTTCTTTGAGAAGCTTGTAGTTGGTTGTTCTGATTCCTTAGGCATGTCATTTATGTTGAAATTTTCTTTAGCAACTCTGTTAGATCATCTATTCAATCCTTCTCATTGTTTTTTGGAGGAGGTGCTTGATTTTGGAGGAAGACTGGATATACTACTAGTTGGTTATGCTAAGCGGGCAGAAATTCAGGTCCCTATAAGTATGTAGGAACTTGAGGCTACTAAGGGTAAAATTTATGTTGTTGTGGTTGCAAGTAGTGAGGCACATGAGGTGCTTGATTCAATGGTTGGCTCGGATGAGGTACCATGGGCAATAGGGGAACTTGGTTCATAATTGGTGTTTAATGTGCCAAGGCCTGAGTGAGACCTTAGATTTGCATTGGATGAGTGCTAGTCCCAAGGATGGTAGCAAACCAGCAATGTTTTGTCCCAAATTTGTACTTTTTGTGACTATTTATGCATAGGCCTCCACCAAGCTAGCAGATGGTGGGTGCATTCTCTTCACTAGTGCAGATGTGAGGTTATCCAAGGTGGCATAATAAACCAATTGAGTTGAGGGATCATTAACCACATAGGGAGCTTGCAATCTCATGTAAGTGTGATGAAAATGATCATTGAAGGAGCTAATTGGCTCATTGACTTCCCTTTGAATAGACATGAATTGTTGATATAATTAGAAGGGCTAATCCAAATCTTGTATTTCTACAAGAAGGCATTCTTTAGTAGATTCTAAGAGGTGATGGATCCAGTCAAAAAGTTAATGTACCAATAAAAGGCCTCTTCCCCCAAGGAGTAAGGAAAGAACCTACAAGCCACATCTTTGTGATATGTTTACATGTCTTTTAGAGATATTTGAAATATCTTGATGTGTTTTTCTTTTGTTCTCTGTGGATCACGTGGATGAAACTTCATGCAAAATCCTTCTAGATTCTTTGGAATTTCATGGTAGTCATTGAAGGATAGAGGAGAAGGATTGTTACCTATCCAAGCCATGGAGCGAGGTGGAGGTTGTGCCTTTTGTGTGAAAATGACTTGAGGTTATGAAGGAGCAGCAATACCTGAGGCAATGCCTTGGATTTGAAGTGTTGGGATGTGAGTAGTGCCTTGGCTATGGGAAGTTAAGGGTTGGAAGGCAATTTGGAACAACTGGAAAGAGGAAGGAGCTGCCAAAAGGGAAGGGGAAGGGTGTGATGAATAGATGGAAGGAAGAGATGGGGATGGAGGTGAAGTGGGCCAAGCGGATGAGGTTGAGGTGGATTCGTCCCCTCTTTTAGCCCTCTTAGCCTTGGTAGGTGGTGGTAGCTCTTGGAATTCTCCTTTGTTTAGTGTAGATCTTAACCTCACAAGGGAGAAGGAGCCAATTTGATCCATCTTAGCAAAAGAGAGGCTCTCCTTCTAGTGCTAGTTTTGTTGATGGATCCTTTTCCACTTCTCAACATAGGCAACACACAAGTGCACTTCCTCTCTTGAAAGGTGGAAATCTGCAATTGAGTTTCTGAAATCACCCCAAGGTCTCTTAGGTGTTAGGTCATGACTTACAAAAACAAATTAGTGGATTGATGTGATTTGTTGGTAATCACAAGGGGCATGGACAATTGGTAAGTTGGAAGGAGATTGGATCTTAAAATGGAGTTTATGAGATTTTGAAAGTGATGTGTAATTGTTGTAAGTTCAAAACAATAGTCTAAAACTCCATGTTCAACATCAGATTTGGCTTTACAATGATGTTGGAACTTTTCCTTAACTACTATTTCAAAGAAAAGTCAAAAGGGAAAGGGGAGGTGAGAGTTCCTACACCTGCAACTGCTAGTGAACATTGACAATGGAGGATTCTATAGTGGAAAACCTTCCTATTATTGAGTTCCACTTAACCAAACAACATATAGTCTCATGAAACTAGTGCTATCTTCTAAGGTCTACTGATTTCCAGCTATTCATTCACCATAAAGCATCAATAAAAGATGAATTTTAAGTGCATAAATAAGTTCATGTTTATACTTAGCTTTACACTCTTGTTCATCATCAATAAACAAAAAAAATAATGAACATGGATAGCATCAAAACCATAGCATTATTTGATATCAATAAACAACATGAACTAAACTACTAAAAGCAACTTAAGGCATTTAGAAAAGAAAAATGAATCTATATAAATATATCAACTTTGAGAAGATGAATCATGCAACATGTGAGAAACACAAGAATCCACCAAAGCAATGAAATTCTATTGAAATTTCTTCAACATGTCTTTATAACAACTCAACCCTCTCTTTAAAAATGAGAGGGGACCCCTATTTATAATTTTCCAAAAGAGAAATGAATGGCCAAGATTTACTCTCATTGTGTGGGAAAGATTCATTTTACATTAGGGTTTCACCTACCCCAAAAATGTATTAATATAAAATATATTTTTGTCCCATTCCTATTTCTAGTGACTACCTTCTTTTTTTAGTGTATACTGTCACGAACTCATCATCTATCACTAGTTTTCCTTTATTTTTCTGCAAGGTGGCATACTCTAAAAATTTCCCAATTAGTGCTTGAAGCTTGTTCCACTCCATGATATCAGATTGAAGAACTTGGGAGGTCAACTTCTTGGATCTGCCAGTGATCTATTCCCAATGTTTTGTGCACCTTGGTGTGGCCTTGATTACCTACTCTGACTGAGTTAATGCTCTTGCAATGAATTTCATGAAATATGATGTTAATGTATTTGCTACTCCATGCTCCATCTTCTTATGGAAGAATGGTCTAATATTTTTTGGATCCAACTCCAGGGTAGGCATTTCATAATCTATCATGAACTTTAGGTAGTCTTTGTTTTCTATCTTGTGCTCTTTGACCCATTCAAGGTTGAGCTCAAACTCATACAACACCTCTCTAGGATGTCCCTCCTGTGATCCAAGCCCATTTTACATGTTTCTACTAGCTAGTGATCATCATTTGTAAGGGCCATCTCCTTCTCCCATGTCTTCTCGGGTATCTTGAGAATCACTTCAAGCTTAGGATAGGTGATTTTGTATAAATCAATGAACCAGTGACATATCCTTTTTGTTCCCTTCAACTACTTCTACATGTCTCAGAATTTGTTGGCCATTCGGGTAGCATGTCCTCTACCCATGTCACCATTATAAAGTACCCAATAGAACCAATTTGTAGTAACCTTGGTCCAATTTTTCATTTTCTCCATCTTGGTGAGTTCTTCCTAGGAAAGAAGTGGGGCTATAGAAGATGTTGTTAGAGCTTCTTCCTCTAGGGAATTCCACTACTAAATGTAGGTGGTGAGATCCATAACCTATTCCTTTCGCTCCTCCTTAGAGGATTGATCCTTGTTCATCTATTGCATTATCATGGCTACTGATCCCTGGAACTCATCAAGTTTTTTCTCTCTTGTGGCAGGGCCCAATTTGATAGTGGAAATGTTGTAGTTGACCCATTCTCCTTTGTTCATCAATAGGGTGGCTACATGCATTATTCTTGATCTCGATGCATCAATTGTGATGAGGGAATATCTCTTGTCTTCTTTTCTTTCTTTTTCTTTTTTTGTGCTCTTTCCAATATAGCCCTAAGTTGAGCCTTTGGATCAATGAGAGCCAGGGATTTCTTTTACAATTGCTTCTATAGCCAATCAAGCATGTGAGTTTCCCCTTTTGGTGATTCATGATTACCTTATTCTTTCTTCTCATGCTAGGGTTGCCTCTCTTAATGGTCAAGGGATTCTTGTTTAGTTCTTTCTTCTTCCTCATCTAAGTCCTCAATATGTATAGTATTTTCCCTATCTGACTCAGTGATGGAAACATTCTTTGCAACAATGCTTTCTTTTTGAGGTGCTCTTTCAACTTCCTACTCAAGCTCTACATGGTGTTCTAGCTTAGGGCTCTTCTTTGGAGCATCTTCTTTCTTCTTTCTCTCCTTCTTCTTTCTTAGGCAGTGCCTCTTCTTCTTGAATAGGGCCTTTGCCTTTCCCAAATAGTAGAGGCTCTTTGAGTATCTCCATGTTGAATTTAGTGTCTTCTTTCTCTTTGGAGGGCTACTTTTTAGATTCAAACTCTTCTCCTATATCCTTGAGCTATTGGGGAAGCTTCCCTTTGAGCTCTTGGTCTGAGGCCTCTATTATGCTAGCTTGGATAGTGGCATTCATTATTACCCCAAAGATCTCAGCAGGTATCCCTTGCATATGCTTGGAAAAAGCTTCTGGCAAGGTGAGGGGAGGCATAGTGGTAGTAGCAATTGAAGGTATTGTGGTAGAAAGAGTAGGTAATGGAGGGGGTAGTGAGGCAGACAACAACAAGAATGTCATGGCTGAGGAGGAATCTAACACCATAATTGGGGTTGTGGGTGAGGTAGAAGTAAGTTGGACTAAGATTTCCACAATGAGACGAGAGGAAATAGGTAGTGTCTGGGACATAGGAGGTGGAGTGGCAACGACAACGGTAATGGTGGGAGTTGAAGTAGCAGGTGGTGACTATGGTTTTTCATCCTCTTCTTCTCCCTCATGTTGTGGATCCTCCTTGATGGTTAGCATTTCACTAAATATTCCTAACTTCTTTTCCTTCTTTGAGGATTCTTCCTCTATGGTCTTTCATGTATAGACCTTGTGTTTAGGCTAGTGTTCAAACACATCCTTAATCTTTCTTGATCTTGTTTCCAGAGGAGATTTGGGTGTTTCTTCTATTGGGGAAGCAGCTACTCTACTATTTGTTTCAGTTTCAAGCTTGTCTTGGAGCTCACCATATGTCAAAATGGCACCCTATGCCTTAAGTTGGGTGATTTGAGCATCTAGCCACTACCTTGTTCTATTCTCCATTGGCCTTGTTACAATATCAAGGTCATTGATCTCTTCTTCATCCCAATCTATTAGTGGAAATGAAAAATTGGCCACAACATCAAATCTCTCATCAAGGATGGTACCCTCCTCTTCTACAATTTGATTAGGCACTAGGAATAGGCTAATTGATTGTACAAATTGGGCTATCATCCACATGTAATACCTCATTCTCACCTCCTTATCATCTTTGTAGTTAGCCTAGAAATCTTCTATGTGGGGTAGATGAGCATATTATTTTCTAGCCCATTTCTTTAATTTTCCATAGGGTTCCATTCTTGGTTGGGCCGTATAGAGGTCCAAATGGTACTCCACTATCTCTTTCTCTAAATATTCCACACATTGGGTAGCGGGGACGACATACATTCATTGCTTGAAATTGAGAGGATAGGGGATTTGTACCTGGTGTTTATCACTTAGAAGGGTATGGGAATTTTGTAGCTTTCAAGAGATTTCCAATATGATCATTCAATCACTAGGGTATTAGGGAAGCTTGTAGGGTCTTTCAGAGAAACCCTCTATTCTAATATACATGAATTTCAGGAACTGGATGAACAAGAATCTGAATCTTTGAATGAATTCCTGAGCACTATGTGAGATTCTTCTCTAAAAATCTCCTCCAAGGATTTTGATGATATGCCCTATGAAGGCATCATTCACCCTTTGATATTCTCTTTTGAAGTGTATGTACTACAATTGTGGGTAGTAGTCATACACTTTCAACTCTCCTCTCCTTAGGTTAGGGTTCTATGTGACAAAGAGGCCTTTGTATGGGAATGCCTCTACTAACAAGTATACCAAATAGGATGTCATGTAGAATTGAGATGTCTTCTTTACAACCATAAACTATACATGCATATTGTCACTAATGATTTTAGCCCAGTAGAACTTCAATTTTACATGAATGATCTCCTCGATGAAATAAAACATCCATTCTTGGAAGAAGGAAGCACTAGGGAGGCCCATTACTCTACTTAATAGAGTTACTAGATCATGGTACTCTTCATGTAAGTGGCTCCTATAAAGTTCTTGTGGCACCTTAATGCTCTACCCCTCTTCTCCTTCAACATATGTTGGTTGATCAGCTTCTTATATCCCAAGGGGTCTACCTTCCACATGTTCTTGGTGTATCCCTACTTTGTTTCCACCATGGAGTTGAGTGTAGGGATATATAAATTTTTTCCTATGGATCGAGCAGATAGATCTACCAACACCCTACCCTCATGATCTATAATCTTCCTGTTGTCACTGTGGTAGCACTCTCTACATGCCATCACTAATTTTGGAGCTACAAGCGCAGGTGGGTAGCCAGCTACCTTGGCTAGGCCACTCTTTTGGATCTTCAGGGCATTCTCAATTGTGGAGTTTCTCATGATTCTTCGTCAGAATTCATCTATATCTACATGCCATAGGTTGGTGTTTGACACTAAATTCCATGTAGAGGTAACTTTGAAAGTGATTTCCACCCCATAGAACTGGTGCTTCATCTAATCTTTCTCTTCTTTCCTTTCTCTTGCTCCATAGACTACCCTGATGTGCCCATAGAAGACTCCATAACTCCTACAAACAAACATGCCATAAGCACATTCATATGAAAATCAAGGAATCATTAGTGAAATCCTACAAAAAAAGGTTTAGGTTGAGCAATTCATCTTCACAAGGTCATAAAATCTATTAGCATTCATCATTTGACACTCGTTTGGGTCAATTTTAGGAATGCAAGTTTCCATGGGCTGGCAGCTTTCAGAAAAGGGTAGAAAGAAAATGGTGCTAGGGCCACGATGGTCCACAAATGGCCACCTACACTTAGAATTTTACATCAGAAGTTTGGAGGTCAACATCTTTGATGTAGTATTTAACATGTTGGGAAATCAACTATGAGGTATTTGGAGGCATTTAATTGGTCACTTTTCTCATGCGGGTGTAAGGAATGTGGAAGTAGGGGGCATCAACGATGTTTACGGTTCTTCCATTGGGAAATGGTAGTCACAAGGCAAAAACCCATAATAATAATCCCACATAGTGGGATCCACAAGTAGCTTGGATGGTATGGGCATTATCCCTTCAATTTAGTCATTTGGAGGTTTGCGGGTAGGGATGAGTAGAAGGTTGTTGGGAAATGGCCGTTCAAGAATGGTAGTGATAGGAAATAAACCAACAGGAGGTGGCCTGCACCCGTGGGTTTGCTAGAGGCCTTGGCATTGATCATTTTGCTAGTAGAAATTTGAATGGAAGAGGAAATATTGGGCACCACAATGTGGGAGGAAGTTAGGGTGTGGTCATTTTACTGGTAGAAACCATATGGCGGCAAGCCATAGGTGGCGGCCTACAAAGAAGTTTTTGCAATGCATGTAAACTTGGTCATTTTGTGCTATAGGGCTCAAGGGGAGATGACAAGGTTGGAGTTCATAGGGTGGATCGATGGGGTCTCTAGGCTATTTCGAATGATGTCAATGATAGCAAGGTGGTCCATAGACAAACCCCCACAAATTTTGTCCCACATGAGATTTTAGACTTCACATTTTCTTTGTCTGAACTCATAATGGAAAGGAAGACTATGGGGTCTGTGGTGTGGGGGAGAGCATGGACCCAGCTATTGATATAAAGGAATTCAAATAGGTGGTGGAGAGGAAACATCAAATCACACTTAACAGTTTGCAGAAGGAGAATTTTTTTTAAGTTGTGCGAAAACATTAGACTTGACGAAACCCACAATGTAGGAATGCAAGCAAGGAATGACTGTTTTGAAATGATGACATGACAGGGCCGCTCACACGTGGTGGCCTACAATGGTGGACCCACAAGGACTCTTAGATTCTAAGTTTTTGTTCAAGTGTTTTCATCGTTAAGACTTTCAATGGTAACAAAGGGATGGCATTTCGTCGCATGCATCAGTCCGTAAGGGTGGACCTACAAGGCATCGATGCTTGAGTTTATGCATTTGGAGTTTCTTTTGGGAGGTGGTGATGAAGGGCTTGCAGGTCGCAAGGACTTCATTAGAGGTCATGTTTGATTGATTTTCAAGGGATTCTTTAGATGGGTTAGTTTGGAATTAGATGTTTAATCGGCTTCCCAGAGGATTTTTTAAAGTTTACCTTAAGATTTTTAATGATTTTGGAAAACTTAATTCAAAAGGATGCTTTTATTTTGGTGGTGATGAATGTACCTATGGATCTCAAAGAAATTGATGAAGGCCAAGATTTAGATTGTCCAGGAGGTCATGCAGGTGTGAAGGTGGTGGCAACTGCTTTGGGCTCTAATTTTTTTTGACTTGGGTCTATGAAAATGATAAGTTAGAAGCCCTATTTATAGGAAAGTATGTATTTATGATATGCATTAATTGTTCATATGGTGGATGAAAGGCACGTATTTCGAAAGAGCAGTGGCGAGAAAGTTGAAACTCGCAAGGCATAAGGAACCCCGGGCATCACCATTTGGCAAGCGGCAAAAGAGGGCAGCCACAGAGGATGCGGGATGCGCCATGCACACAGACATCCTAGGTTAGCCACTGATGAAATGATGAAGGAAATGCAGTGAAGTACAAGGGGAAACCCACAAGGGTGGACCCGTAGGAGCTTAAGGACACTAGTTTTAAAACTTAAGGGAAACCTACCAAGGAAACCTCATGAAAGCCAAGGACTTGGAAATTTCTTGGGTGGTGAACTTTGGTCAACTAAGGATGATGACTTTGGGACTACTTGACCACTTGGAACTCAAAATTTAGGGGCAGAAAAAATAAGGAAAAAGCAAAAAAAGTGACCTAGCGAAGGTGAAAAGAGATAGAGGGCCCTCGTTCCAAATGAGGCATGTGTGTTATACGCACAATAGAAACCTTGCAACATGAGCATGAAGTATGGATGGTTTGTGTTGATTGTATCTATGTTGTCATTGAATTCAACATGGTGATAACTATATGGGAAGCCTACTTTGTTTTCCAGAAGTTGTTCTCTACTGATAATTGTCTTTTGTGATGGATCAGTTTGTTGGTATTTGAGTCTAGAATTCACTATAAGATTTGATATGACTCTACTCTCTTAACCATGTTATCATGACTCATTCAAACAACTATATCTTATATCTTGACATGTCTTTTGATTTTGAGTAGAAATTTATCTCTATCAAAGTTGAATTTTGTATTCTATTGTTTTTCTATGCTTAGCATACTATGAGGGAGACTCCACATTTTATTAAAGTGAACATTCTTATGCTACAATTTTTTTATAGTCTCTATGTTGATGGTATAATGGGAAATTAATGTGTTCTCAAATATAGAAGGTGTTTTCTTTGAGGTTTATTTGTTGGTTTGGAGAATTGTGTTCTAGTCTTCATTGACTTAGCATATGCAATACATTATGGAGACTAGTTATGTTAGTTGACTTGGTATAATGCACTACATAGATAAAATGTTTAATTCATATATGGTGCCAACAAAGAAAGTTTTGATTATTATTTTTTCATCTAATTAGGTTGATCTAATTGATCAATAAGATATACTTGTATATATATCAGATGCTTCGAAGAGGATGAAGGGATGAGAAGAAGAGAGAAAGAAGATCAAAGAAGACAGAAAGTGTGTGTGAAGAAAGGTTCGAACCTAAATGCTTTATCAGTTGTGGATCAATTGAATGATTGTTGTGTGAGGCAGTACTTCATGTTTTGAGCTTCATTGGAATTGAGCCCTCCACATTGAAGGTGTACTTTATCAGTTCAATCTCTTGGTAGTGATCCACTATCTTTGTATATTGGTGGTTGGCCATCTTTTTAATTTAGGTAGTGGGCCTATTCAAGGATAGTGAGTCTTAGTAGTGAGCCCTTTCAAGGACATTGAGTCCTAGAAGTGAGCCCTGTAATGTTTTGTATCCAAATATAATATATTGTGAGTTAACCCTCAATGTGGTTTTTCCCTTCTAGGGTTTTCCACATAAAAATCCTAGTGTTCATGTGTATGGTTGTGTTGATTTTTTTTATGTTCTCTCTTGTTGACTCAATTATAATTTTGATAATGATGAGATGGATTTTATTATGGTTTTATGGAATGCTAACTCACCCCTCTCTTAGTATTCTAGATGCTCAAAACATGCCTCTCCACCAAAAGAACCACCATTGAAGAATTAGAAGGTTGAAGCAATAGGTTTGGTGGATTATGATGAAGAAATTTGGGTATCAGAGCAGGAAATGCAATAAGGAATGCCTCCTGCACTATAAAAAATGGTGCAAGAACAATTAGGTATGAGGCTAAGTAAGGTTGACCTCACTAGGCTTAATGCCAAGGATGATATCAGGTTAGAAGCATGCACGAGATTCATGGATGATGATTCATTTATAAGATCTCAAGATTTCATTGAATTTACCTACATGGCCAAGAAGGATGAATATGTCAAAAAAATTTCCACCCAAATAAGTCTTCATCCAGAGTTACCTGATGCCACCATTCAAGCACGGGTCTTGAATGAAATGAGAGCTAAATTTTAGGAGATGGTTGCAAAAGAGGGTATAAATTTGGTAAGAAATAGTGTTATTTTTTTGTTACCAAAATGGGATTTTGCTTCTACTATTACCTTTGATACAATAAAAATATGTGATAGACCTCTCTACAATTTAAAATAAGAGGCTACAATTGCACGATAAGGATATGCTTTTAGTGAGCAATGGGATGCATTAGCTATTTGGTCTCTAGCCCAAAGTACAAAAAATCCTAATATTATTGAACCTATACCTAACTACAGGGGATGCCTAATAATAAAGATAGTGTGAGAGACATCAACTCTTGAGGCAATAAATATGTCTGTAAATGTTGCTTAGTTCACAAGAGCCACCGTAAAATCTATAATTGTAGAGAAATAAAAGTTTAGGACATAATATAATTACTTGTTGGTAGAATATGTAAGGACTAAACAATAAAATATAAAACTACAAACAAAAATAATATTATTAGAGGAGAAGTTGCAAAATTTGTAACTAAGAGAGAAAATTCAAACTAGTGTTGATTCTCTTACCACTCCACATGAAGTTGCACCCACTGATTATACCCCTTCAACAAGTTCCTCATGGGAAATTGTGCCATACAATATGGGAACTATTCCAATTTCAATGATAGAGTGTGATACACCAGAAGTACCACATGTTGAGGAAGGTGTCAGCAAGGAGGAGTTTCTTAAGCAACTAAATTATTATAAAGATTAATGTGACAATCATGATAGGGACATCTTTATGAGTAATTTGAAGATTTCCACTATAGCCTTGGAACACTTAAATAGAGGGGTTGTTAACAAATTGAATAGTATTCATTATAGTTATTCCTCCATGAAATTTTCTATAAATAATTTTTTCAATGATGAGAGGTCTATTCTACTCATGGAGACATGGATCCCTAGGTTGCAAGAGTTGAGCATGATTTCTATTGGAGCTAAGTAGAATGCTAACCCCCTTGAGAATATTAAGCCCACAATTACTATTGTAAATGAGATTTAGGAATTAAAGGGAATTGGTTAAAAAATTTCATGAAACACATCATGGTCTCCTCCCATCTATTTTAAAGGATGATGGTAGCATGAAAACTATGCAGGAGTGGAGAAATGAAACTAATGATGTCTTTATAGGTCAAGCTACTTCAATTTTCCATGGGCATGATATGGGAAAAATAAGGATGAACATGGATATGTTGGCCCATGTAGATATTTTCATGGCAGAGTTTGATAGGGAAGCCAATTTGGTAGTTACCAAGTACTCTCCTTATAGACAAAAGGTTGATATTGTCATTAAATTTAGCTAGCCCACTAAGGAGGAGTTCCAGGCTTGGAGGAGCAAACACATGGATGGATTGGAGGATTAATTACAATGATGGGGTGACAATTATAATTTTGATTTTGAAATATGTAATAATCGTGAGTAATGGATAGGAGAAATGTAATTCATAGCCTGAAATTAGTATAGATTATGCTTTTGTAAAAGTATATTTAGTATATTTCCTCCTTCTCCCCAATTTTAATTGATGATAGGTTTATATATGTGGACATTTTGTGTGTCCTTTCCTATTTTATTCTTTTATTCTTTCTTTCATTTTCACTTTGTGTGCATGGACACCCTTTTTGAGCATGAGGATATTGTTAAAACTGCTTGAAGATACCTTTTGAAAGGTGGGACCGGATCTCCAACAACAAATGAGAATAAATTTTGTCTCATATATGTTTCCCTCCATCTGAGGATGAAAATAAAACTACATAGGGAATATATGTATAATGGTCTAGTAGAATGGTGACATGTGTACTTTTTGGCTTGAGGCATGTTTCGCTCCTTTGTTTCTATAAGAAGGAATTCAAGGCTAGAAGTAAGGGGTTCATTGTATTGCAATTGATCATGGGGAATTTTAAAAAGAATAATAAGAATATTTTGAGTTTTTCCTTAGGTTTTGAGTTTGTTAGTATGTATGTAATTCTAATAACAAAACTAGCAAATACAATAAATAATGGTGTAAATTTCATGGCCATTTTCTCTCCTATGTAATTTTTCTATGAGCTATGAATAATATAATCAAGGACTATTTTTTTCATCTCCATTGATTTCCAGTGGATGTAGAGTTTTTTTCTTGCTTATTAATTCAAAGAATTAATGCAAATTCTTGAGTGAAGCTATTGATTCATATGAATTGAGTGCCAAGATATTCATAATTTGTGGCTGAGAATATAATGTGGAGATGTTGTAATGCACTATTTTTAAAGCTTATATGATGTGTGTAAAATTGTTATCAGGGTATGTAGGTTAAGATTGACTCCATGTTTAGGATAAGGCACTGGTTTGAGTAATATATTCATAATACATTTTATGGGTCAATTCATCAGCGAATCACTCTTTGTTTACAATTTTTTTTTTCAAATGAGTTACCATTATAGTTATTTTGTGATGAATTTCATTGTTCTCATGCTCCAAGTGTAGGGTATTGTTAAAAGAGTAGACAATTATTTTGATACATTACATTTTTGAGTGGTAATATGAGAATTATCTAGTATTTACAATGTATTTAAACATTAATTGTATAAGTTCTTGAATATACAATGTGGGATCACCCTCTCGGGTTTCAATGTGGGATCACTCATTCATTGGCCAATCTCTTTAGATTGCTAAATATTGGAAATGGAAAAGTCCATAGGCAATTCTGAAGATCATCTTGGTTCTTAAAAAACAACCAACATTTTATGTGAGGACACGTGGTGTAATACATCAATTACATGTGTCACTCTCACCCACACTTGGGTGGTTGATTCTAACACCTCCTTTTGGCCTTTTATGCTTCCTTTAAAAACCATGGTCTTGTCTCTTTCTGAGTAGGTTATGCCAGATGTTTGGAATTTTCCACATAGGTATAACTCCCACATAAATTGGGTACCTAGGAGTTATTACCCCTCTTGGAATTATATGCCAACATTATGCTATATACTCATCACTCACCTCTCCCTTCTTGGCTAGTTCATATGAATTCCTATCAACTCAATCAACGCAAGGGATTTCTCATTGATATTGTATCATTTTAAGCGTGATAGTATCACTATTTTGTTATTACACATATTTCAGCAATTCATCCTCTTGCTACTCTCATGTAGAAGGTTAATCTTAGTTTTGCAGGTGATCCTTGGAGCTTGAGTTCATAAGTAACTATTATAGCTTGGAGGTAGCCTAACTAGACCCACCTTTTCTATGACTAGTCTGGAACATATTTTGCAACAACCATAGGACTATCTATCTAATTAAATTGTGTCCCATGTCTTATTTGATTAGGTTGTGTCTTATCATACTGACTTTCTATTAAACACCCAAAATATTGAGAGGGGGGTGAATCAATATTCTCTTAAGACATTCAAACATTAAACATCCAATCACTAATGCATATTCAGCTGTAGTAAGAAAATAAATCATGAAAAAATATACAAAATCACATAACACATGAACACCAATATTTTTACGTGGAAAACTCAAAATGGGAAAAAATAAGGTGAGGGTTAGCTCACAATATATTATAAACAATTATACTTTATTACAAAAATTCTCACTGTAGGTGGACTCACTGTCCACAAAGAGAAAGATAGAAGAAATATAGTGGCACACAAACTATTTTGAATGACTACAATTGCATCTTATGTATACATGAATTATAGTTCCATTGAAGCATAATAGAAAAAAATATGTAATTTTGATTCAACACTCTTCCTTGCTCTAAATTTTCTGAATTTTGATCTTCAACTTAGCATTCACAACTTAAATTAACATTCCTCTACTAAAATTTTCATTACACACAATATATTTCACATCCATCACTTCAAAACACCAAAAAAATCTAGCATATATATATTTGCATCAAGTATAACAACAATTAGGTTAGCCTAATTGGATGTGATACCCAAAATATAACTTTTTGGCTCTAAAACTCTTCACCCAGGCAACATGCCATAATTCAAAACTAAAATTCCTTAAGATAGGTCAACATGGACCTATAATAGATACCACATAAGATATCAATGAATATTAATCCTTTGCATAATCATCAACCGTGTTAGGTCAGCTCCATATAAGACCTAAAAAAAAAACCTTCGTATGTGTATCCACATCTCAACACATGGACTTCAAAACATGATAACATCTAGAATCTATACTTATCTAAAATTTGGAAACTTATCTTCAACACCGTAATATGAAAAACTCATCCACAAAGAAGTTTGGATTCTCCCACACAAACACATTGTATAGAAAGAAAGTTTTGATATTCCAGGCCAAACTTTACTACTCATATCTCTCAACTATTTGTCCAAACAAGATGAAATATTGGATTTAGGTGCATCTAAGATCCAAAAAATTAATGTTAGCACATAGTGATATCTTAATTTGTGTAATTGTGTCGACCCATAAACCAATGCACTATAACTTTGAATTGTTAGATTTGACACTAACTCAAATTTCTATGCAACTGATCTTTATAAACCAACTCAACTTGCACAAATGTCTTCCAAAACACTTCAAAAACCTGTTAGGATTAATCAAAATGATTCACAACAATGTTAATATCAATGAAAATACCGTAATAAACTACTATACACAATCCATGCTTATGTTTCCAAACAAAATCATCAATGAAAAACTTTAGCAATCTCTCCAAACTTCCAACAATCCCCCATTTGTCATTGATTGCAACATTGTAAAAAAAAAAAAAAATACTCTCCCCATTTTACATCAAGGGAAAAGGGAACATATATAAACTATTCATACTCTTACCAAAACTCCCCCTAAATCATGTATTCATATGTACAGTTGGAACAAAATTAATTTACTCCCCCTAAGTCATGTATCGAAGCAAAAAAATCAAAATTATAGTAAAAATCTATTCTATTTGGTTCACATATGTACAAGTAGTCTAAACATAGATACTAAAAATGCATAAAAGAATAAAATATAAGTTAGTCAGAGGTAGTTGATTCTTACAACTTCTTCAAATGATATTCCCAAGCTTTCCTATCAAGTTCCCATTCTCTCTTGGCTTCTACAAGAAACCTATTATGCATTTCAAGCTCAAGCAATAATTCCTCTCCCTCTTTTGGAGTAGCAGGTACCAAATTCATCTTCTTATCTTTGTCACTACTAAGAAGAGCTCTTGAAATAAGTACAAGTTTGGGATTGAATAGATCCCTTACCTCTCTAAACTATAAGATGATATGTTCTTTCTGATTTTCTAATTGGAAGAACTTCTTGTGCATGTCTTTAATTTTTTTCCTTGTCCCTTCGGTCAGGTCAACAACCAGATCATATGCACTAGAGGTAACATTGATTTGGGACTCAATGGAGTCCATCTCCTTTCTTATGCTTTGCTTGGCTCTAAGCCACTTCATGTTGTATTGGTATAGTGCCTTAGCTTCATCAACACATGCTTTTGAATCCATTAGTAATTATGAAAAAAAAAAATGTGTAATTGCACATTTCTCTATCATCTCCAACATCTTCTTATCACTTAACCTTTTTTCTATTTATTTCTCAACTTTCGACTTCAGTTTAGATGCATATGTTTTGAAAGAATCAATTAGCAGTTTGAAATTTCCATACTAGAGAGAGTGGTGTCAATGGTTGATCTGGGTATGGTCTCTTGCAATACCTTAACTGATTCTTCCATTAGCTCTCCACTTTTCTAGTGTGTTTTGATGTAAGTAGGAGACTCTTCCTTTCAAGTCTAATCACAAATAAATACAACTCTATGCAAGAAGGAAGGAAATTAATTTTAACACATAGAAATGGAAGAGAAATCTGCAACATATATTAAGTTCAAATCTGAAAATGAATTGCATAATCATGGAACTCATATGCTCACATACAACATGGGATTCACACATACCAAAATATGTAATTCAACATTCCAACATCATTCTAGTAGCATCTGGATATGCAACCACCAACTCTCCAAAGACAATTTCTCACAATGACAAGGCAACAATATATAAAATTTTGTGAGAAGAAACCACTATTGGTTTCTCAAATCAACCTTTACTAAAACCACCAAGAAAACTCATCACTTTCTTCCTATTAATGCTCTATCATCTTTCTGAATTTTCCAAAATGGTTTCTAGGTTTGGTGCACCTCAATTCTAGCTTTCACGATCATTTTGAAATTCTTAATTTTGTTACCGTGTGAGAAAGTTATGGCCATTTTACTATGACAGGGTCTCACAATTGCAATCCAAACAATCTTTTCTATTTTCCCAAAAATAATCGTATGCCAGTCAAACCTCCAAAATGCTCATTACTCCTTCTCGGCATGGATTTCCTCTTCTTGGAATATGCATTCAATATGAAATTCAAATTTTTCTTCCCACTGTCCAACCCACTATTTCCAATCTCCCTCAATCTAGCTTGTATTCCCAACTTGAAACAAAATACAAATTCAAAATTCAAAGTGGAGTTGCAAAGCATATTAATACCCATTCCAAGCTTGTGTGTAATATTTTCCTTTTTGTAAAATTAAATTTTTTAAAAGTAATTTAAAATGTACCAATTAATAGTTTGATTTTCTCAGAATTCATCACCAAATTCTACTATGTTGGAAGAGTTAAAAATTTCAACAATTTGCACCTGCAACTAAAAATAAAATGAAACAGAAGCATAAAACTTGAAATATTTTTGGTTGTTCAGGATTGCTTGGTACCCCTAGATGCTCCTATATCATACGCCTGGGGTAGAAATTTTATGATCATAGGCTCACACAAGTGGAGTTGAATGGTAGAACCATTCTATCAAATTTTTTTCCAAAGTGCACATGAACTCCATTGTTGTCCAAAGTGCACATAAGTCTTTTCAAGTTGACTTGTGAGAGAGAAAGCAACAAAAAACCAATTTTAATATATTTAAATTAAAATTATTGGAAAGGTAATTTAATTCATTTGGATTTGAATTCAGAGCTTTAAATCACAATTTAATGATCTCTAAAAAGTAGAGACTAGGAAGTGAGTGCCCAGGACTTGCTTTGATTTTTTTGCTTTTTCAAGAGTCAAAAGGAGAGAAAATTTTTGGAAAAGACTCCTATTTTTAGTGGACTTCTAGAAATGGTTTTTAATTGTTTTTATTTATTTATTTTGATGAATTTTATGTGCAACAACAGCATGGGTCATGCCATATTGAATAGGCCCAAATAAAGCATACAAAATTAATTTCATGATAGGGAGGAGTAAAAAAGGAAAACCCATTCTTCAGTAGGAAAGTTGGAGAGAAATTGAAGGATACATGAAAAGAGCTTAGCATTATTTGGGAGAGAAATTTGGTTGTTTTTTTTAGGATGGGATTGATTTACAATAGTCCTCTATGCTTCTAGATCAATAGGTTGAATCCACAAAAGTTTCAAGTGAAGTTGAGGAGCGGGGAAGTGAAACAATTTGCAAGAACATAGATAGTTGAGGATTGTTGGTGTTTGAATTCTTTTTATTTTGCATATCATAAGTTTGTGAGGGTTATATTTTCTATATTTTCTGATGAAATATAATCCAACACTTTAACATAATCTCCCAAACAACATAAGAAGTGCTAAGAAATTATTTGTAACAACAACAAAAATATGCAAGAAGTATTCATCCTTGTTCATTCTAAATCTCTTGGTAATTCAAGAATTACATATTATAACTGAAATTTAATGATTGTGCAGCCATATGGATTTATGAAAAGCACTAAAAATAAGATTGAAATTTGATATAATATTGAAATATGAAAGAAGAAATCAGATTCAAATTGTTCTCCCTCAAAATTTCTTCTTGGGAAATTTTTTTGCTCCTTCAGCTTGCAAACTTCATCTGGAAACCTTTGCTACAATAAACCATGATTTACCAATATTTTTTATGCTGAAAAAACATCCTAAAACCTTCAATAAACATTCAATAACAATATCCAAAATCCTCCCAAGAAAATAACTATGGCTTCAATAGCAACCTTTCAATTCTAGCCAAGAATGGCTACCAAAACACAACCAAATTGCTTGTAATCTTCAAATACAAGCTCCAGGAACTTCTCCAACAAGAATTCATGACCAATATGGGAAGAAAAATCCAAAATTCCATCCCAAAAAATTTCCATAATATATAAAATGCTTTCATAAGTCCACTCCCACCAAAATTGCCAAAATGAGAGTCAATTCCTAGATTTTAGGGCAATTTCCAATGTAACTCCTACCAACTCACCTTGGGTGCCCATATTTTCATGAGCGAATGAATTAAATTTATAAATGCATCATTCAAACTTATAACTCCCTCCAAATCTCATACCCAAGTCCATTTTTGCAAATTTTTAAAATTGACAATTTCTCAAAGTTCCCTCCTAAATTATCTCCACTCCAAAAAATTTCAATAAAATAATAAAAGGGTAATAATTTAATATTTTTTTATTATAACCTTTCAAATTACCATATTAAATAAATCACCCACCAAACCTTAGGAACATATAGAAAAATTAAAATACATTGTTTTGGTTGATGCAAGATTTCTCTCACAACCCAAGATGCTCTTGCATCAGACCCCTGGGGTAAGTGAAATTTTTTAGGAGTTGAAAAATCATGAGCATTTGAAGACCATATGTTTTCTTTGGATCGACCATTCTTCCTTATTCTTCTGAAATTCCCTCTTTCTATTTTTCCAACATCTTGTTGGAACTAGCTTCGCTCTCCTCCAACAACTCTGCTAACTATTCTTCTCCTTTTCTATGGGTCTTGACCCACCAAAAACTGACCACCTCCACAAAATTCCCTCATCATACACATCAACACATGCAACATAAACACATAAATCTTCTTGTACAAATTCTACATATGAATTTGCAACCCTTGAATACCAATTTATTACTATAAATTCCTTCTTCATATCTACTAAGTTCTCACTTCTCTCCACAACATCCAAATCAATTTCTTCATCACACAATGTAGAAAAATTAAAATTGACCTCTTCATCAATTTGATGCTCCATATCCACTTGCATGTCCTCATTATTCTATTTCTTTGCTACTTTAACTTCTACCTCATTATCATCTGCTACAATTTCTTTCACTGGTTTTGCACTTTCCTTATTCTCAAGGTTCTCATTTGATCTACACATCTCCTCTATTTTCATGATCTCCTCTATAAGAAATTAATATTCTTCATTAGGTTCATTCTCAAAAACAAGACATCCACAAATCTGTGTATTATCATCCTTCTCTCTTGGGTTGAAACACTCATTTTCTCTGCACTTCTTCACACTGCCATCTGTCTTCATGCTATCCTCAAAGTATACTTCTGCAATATTTTCTCCCGCATGTCCACTTGCATACACAACTATGAAAAAACTATTTCCTTTCTTCTTTAACATTTTGTCAAAAACTTTCCACATACCCTCAATCTTCAACTTCATAGGTATAGACTACCTCACACTCGGTGATTTGTCTACACACAAATCACACACACATCACCACAAGGTCCTCATGCAAACTACCTCACATTGACTCTTCTTCCTACAAACTCAGGAGCTTCCACTCCGATACCACCGATGAAATAGAATCCAACCCTCTAACATAAACTCCTAAACAACATAAGATGCTTTAAGAAATTGTTTGTAACAACAACAGAAATTTGCAAGAAGTATTCATCCTTGTTCATTCTAAATCTCTTGGTAATTCAAGAATTGCATATCATAACTGAAATTTAATGATTGTATAGCCATATGGGCTGATGAAAAGCACTAACAAATTGATTACAATATAATATACAATTGAAATATGAAAGAAAAATTAATTCAAATTGTTCTCCCTCAAAATTTCTTCTTACACAAATTTCCATTCAATAACAATATCCACAATCCTCCCAAGATGGGAAGAAACCTCCAAAACTCCATCCCAAAAAACTTTCCATAATATATAAAATGCTTTCATAAATCCACTCCCACCAAAATTTCCAAAATGGTAGTCAATTCTTAGATTTTAGGGTCGTTTTCAATGTAACTCCTGCTAACTCGCCTTGGGTGCTCGTATTTTCATGAATGGATTAGCTAAATTTATAAATGCATCATTAAAACTTATAACTAGCTCCAAATCTCACACCCAAGTCTTTTTTTACAAATTTTTAAAATTGAGAATTTCTCAAAGTTCCCTTCTAAATTATCTCCACTCCTAAAATTTGCAATAAAATAATAAAATGGTAATAATTTAATATTTATTTTATTCCAACCTTTCAAATTACTATATTAAATAAATCACCCATCAAACCTTAGGAAAATATAAAAATTAAAATGCATTATTTTGGTTGATGCAAGATTTATCTCACAACCCAAGGTTCTCTTGTATCATGTTTCAAATATTTCCCTCCTCATGGATGTATGAAACATGTCTCCTATTTGGATTTTGTGGATGGGAGATATATTTTCCAAATCCATATTTCCTTGTTGCATCAATAGCTGTAGCAATTGTGATGATACAATAGGTTCAAATTTATGTTGCATGATCAAAATATTCTTCAAGGAATCGATGGAGGATCTGAAAGACTCATCAAAAGCCTTAGTAATTTCCACATCTTTTCGCTTTTCCTCTATAGTACTAGAGTCTATTGGTTTGCATTTTTTTTCATCTCTAGATGTATCATTATCCCTTTCTTCATATTCTACATGCTTTTCTTCCCTCTCCTCATCAACCTTTACTTCTTTATTCTCCATATCATCATTTTTATCATCAACCTTGTTAGATTTCTCTTCCTTTATAGCATTTTCAGAGTTTTTTGGAGGAGAAACTTCATAATTTTGTATAGGAGGAGGAACGGTGACATTTTACTTTGCAATGTATTCTTTGATCATTACATGTTTTCCATCTTATTTTGTCATGTCCACTTCCAGAGGCGTATTATCCTATGCATCTTCCTCATTTGTATCCTGTGCATGTTGATCATCATCCATCTATGCTTATTCCTCTGTATTTTGTTCCAAAGCATTGATTTCATGTCATATCCCAATTTTTATTGTATTTAAGCTATTACATGTTAAATTGAGCAATAAGGAAATTTAGTATGTTGAATGATAAATTTGATATTTTGAAATGTTTGAAAGAAGTTGACCATATTTTGAATATGTGATCTTTTGAACTATCTTATACTTTATCATGATTGAATGTTACTAATGGACTATGTAAGCGCAAGTGTCTACAAATGTAGGAAATAGGTTGGAGGATGAGAACATGACTAAGGTAGGATTATTTAGCCAGATTGAATAGTAAGCTTGATGGAATCTAGGTGCACACACCACTAAACAACATGATATATGCATTTGAAACTTCATATAGAAGATTATATTGATCTGATTTGAAATGATTTAATAATTGAAAAAATAGTCTTGTGGAATGTTATACATGTGATTTATTATTCAATTATCTATTTTGATCTCATGTTTTTGAAATTTAAAAGAAAATGATAGCATGGTTAAACATATATATACTTATTTCAAAGGCATGCTTGAAGGATAAGAAGAAAAAACCACTTCATTTAAAAAATATTATTTGAATAAAATAAAATTTGATTCTTTATTTGAAAGTGATTAAACACTATATTGTTATAAAATAAAATAATGATAAATATATATACATACATATATATGAACACATATATATAAAAATATACATATTCCTTATAAAAGAATATGATATCGAATTTATCAACTATTATTGTTGAATTTAGATAACATATATAAAGAAAATAAAGATTTTTAATAATATCATAAGGAAGATATTATGGAAGAATGGCCAATTGAATTGAAGGCTAAGATATTCAAATGCAGTAGTGGGCAACTAATTATTGACAATAAGGAAGTGAAAGGACACCCTTAATGGAGTGACTAGGTAAGGGGAGAAGATGTTACCATTTTTGGTAGCATGAAATTCTAGCAGAGATTGAAGGAGAGATTGACTATGGTAGTAGAGTTTGAGGAAAAAGAAGGAAAGAGAATCAAATTAGCTGGGAAAGAGGGAAAACCAATAGAGGGAAAAACCCATAATTCAAAGGTAATTTGATGGTTTTGATACATACTTGATTTTTCTAGTATAGTCCATTTTGAAATTTGCATTTCCTTTCATATTGTCGATTTCTTTTGAAATGTTGATAAACCATTAGATGGGCATTTAATTGTAAACACATTTTGCATTAATTCCTCGAAATCATCAATGAATTTGATAGTAATCTTTGTCTTGTTGCATGAGCCATATCGGCCATTCCTTGCATGCACATCCAATCGGCTTGAAAGGTGATCATGTTATGCACTGTATGTTTATGTATTCACTATCTTTCTATTTTATCACTTGCATGTGTGATACATAGCCATTTTCATGGCTATTTGGTAGAAGCCAATAGTTAGAGTATTCAATTATTGTAATGATTTATATTACCATTATTTTACCATTCACCATTCCCTCTAAGGGAAGTAGTGGCTTCTCCAGTATTATCCTTCACATTTTTTTTGTTCTCTGTGTTGACAAGGCTAAATGGGCATACCACACGATATGGGTGCAATGGCCTTAGTTATCATTCATGGAACAAAGGGCACCCACCACTATTTTTTTATCCATGTTGCCTTGTTCATAGTGAATGATGGTAGAACATTAGTATCATTATGTTTTTATCGGATGTTGGCACAATCCCTAAGATCATATATTAGTATATCATTAGAATAAATATTTAATCATTCTTCAGAATGATTCCTAACATCATTGATCCCAAGTGATGGTTGTAATGGTAGTAATAACTAGTCTTTTTGTATGCACATTATCATTCCCTAGAATGATACTTGAATTATTCCTTAGAATGATTACTATGAACAAGACTTACTAGTATTGTCATCAAACAATGTGGGTTGACGATCGACATTCATCAAGGTTCAGTTATCGTTAATGTTAATAATAAAACAAAAATGGCATTTGACTATTAGTCATTCTTTAGAATGATAGTGGCTTGAAAATACATATTATAACTGTTGACGCCAAAATTTGACGAAATAACAGTGCCTTATGGGAAACTCAGTTTAAGGGGGACCCCTTTGCGCCAAACTGAGTGACCTCCAGATTTTAAAGAAGCCAGCTTCTTCTATAATGGTTTTTTGGAAAGGGAAAAGGAAGCGGATATAATGAAACAAATATTAATCTAAGGCGATGCGCCAAAGCTTACTGATAGGCATGATAAATCATAGACTTAAGGGCCTGAATGTTATTGTTATGTTCCAAAACATCATAAACTTAAAGCTATAGCATGAACAATTCATTTAATTGACATAAAATAGTATCGCATACATTCTTACTACTAAGAAGAGTCATTAAGACATGATTTAGATAAGCAAGTTTGCATTCAATGTATAGAAGTCTCCTCAAATGAAATGCTTAAGACAATAAGAAGCATAGTTTACAGTTTAATCAAAACATGAAAAATAGAAAGGCCGAATAATAGGCACAGTCTGAAAGTTTCTTGCGAATAAACATGCAAAAGAGGCCTGGTGTCTCTTGCTAAAACCAATATTCTTTCAAAAAATCTTAGACCATTTCTCCTCAACAGAGAGAGTATATATAGCTGGAGAGCAAAATCCCACCACTTGGAGAGCCGTAACAGAAAGATCCCACAATCTCCCGTAATGATGCCCGAATAAGAATATTCCCAATGTCGTTATAAGAGCAACCATTTAGAACACAGCATCCAGTTGATCGGTTATAGGTGTGCCCTTTGTAATGATGGTAGTGGTCCCAACCAAGCTTCAAAGTGACAAGTGTCACCCACCGCTTTAGAGAACCATGATGAGCAGCACCTGATAACAATATCTCGCTTAGCCAGCCCATAGCTTGCTTTGATAATCAGTGTAAGGCACGTGGCAAAAAATCGCAGCCTGAATGAGAACTCCCCCTCTATCTGCCGAGAGCTTGCAGAGAAGTGACACGTGTTCAAGGGACTGAGGTCACTTTGAAAATGGGGGGAAGGCCGTATGAACCGATGGCGAAAGACGCGTGGCTGCATTTCGCAACCCGCGGTGCTCTCATCCCTGCTGCTATTTAAAAGCTGTGAACCACTGACACGTGGCTGAAGGTAGGTCCCGCCAGGAAATAAAGAAGGCCTGTAGAAATATTTCACAGCTTGCAGCTGCATATTCTATCCCTATAAGGAAAGTTTGTGATACACCTCCACATACCAAGATGTGGGCCCCTCGAGGAATCTTAGGAGTGCTGGCCCTTTATGGAAGGCTTTTGCAACCCAAAGAGAACACAAAGCAACAGAAAATAAAAAATCCTATAGGTGAGACACATGGGCGCCCAACGCAGCATTTCAGGAGTCGAAAGGGGAGCCGCCAGCCGAAGCTGCGAAGTGAGAAATGTGCAAAGCGAAAGATCAAAACCTGCCGGGAAGCCAAAAAATGCGGAGACGCACAGGTCAATACACGAATATGTACAAAAAGGAACCCAAAGGGAGCTACTTGAATCATTATTTCAACAACTTTTGGCGACTATCAGGGGCGTTTCAGATAAGGAACAGAGAACCCAAAAAAATCTCTGATTCCACAGACCAGAGCCTTCATCTATAGGGTGAATGAAGTTAGAGCTTGGAAAGTGCAGCCTGCAAAGGCACCCATTCACTTTCGGACGGCTTCGCCATGCTGCGCAAATTCTCTTGTGCCCCACGGAGATCAATAGCTTCCTTGTGAGGCAGCACCCCTGGCAGGCCAGCGCCTACTTGGATATGGAAAAGCAGTTGAGAGAGTGGATGAATGATTGCCTTGATATCTGTTGTTGTTGGGGGGCTGCCGAATTCCTTGAATGCCTCCGGATCGTTCTCCTTCTGTTTAATAACCTCCATAATTTGTGCAGCTGTGGTAATAGTGCCATCTTCAAGGAATGGAGATGGCAGTCCCAACTTGCCCAACTTAGATAAACTCCCCAGAATGCCATCCAACGCTTTATTTAGAAAAGCCGCCGCTGTCTTAGTACGCTGGAAAGCGGAGTGGCAATGAATGAATTTATTTGCCATTTGAGCAGCGGTGTCCCGATCTTCGATACCTGCCCCGGAAAGGATCTCGTCTGAGACCGAGTATAGCTTATTTAGCAAGTCCCTTGCCTCGAGAACCTTTTCCAGGATGAAATGTAGGAACTGTTCCATTGTGTCATGGGCTTCCTGATTGAGTTTTAATGCTTTGTCGATGAACCAGAGGGTAGGCTACAGATTTAGGTAGAAGGTTTTGATTTTCTCCAAGTGAGAAATGTACAATTGCCTGACTAGTGGGATGATATCAGGTTGGGCAGGGGCTGGTAGCAGAGAGGCCTTAAGTGAAGAAATCTCCGCGTCTCTTGAAATGAGGGCCTTGGCGAATTCTGCCTTCTTCTTTCTCTCGGACGCCATCTGCTCTGCATAGCTATTCATTTCTTTATTCCAAGTTTGTTCAGCTCTGGAGTGGTTAGCTGATTGCTCTTCTAATGAAGCTTTTGTCTCTCAGAGCTTGTCTTCTAGCTTAATCTTTAGACCTTTGAATTTGGCCTCTTTTTCTGGTACCTTTTGCTGATATTGCTCTTGTAGGTGCTCCATCTCCTCACCTTTCTCTGCCAGCCTCTGACTATACTCAAGGCCGAAGTGTTTGAGCTCCTCCTCTATCGACCATAGGCTCTGTCACACTGCTTGGTTTTGATTCTGCAATTCTTTTAATAAGACTGGGTCGGCTACTTGGGTCTTCACAATTTCACCCTGAAGCCTGTTTCTCTCATTTTCTGTTGTTAGCGCCTTTTCTGTCATTCGGGCGATATCCGCCTCTAAGGATTTTTCCTTTTCCTCTAGAAAGCTCACCCTGTCCTTGGCTGTCTTGCTGTTCATCCTTCTTCCTTAACTGGCGACCAGTCTTTAGGAAGTCGGAAGTGACCACCCGTTGTGTCTCCTCCATGATTTCAACTTTATCTTGTGGCCAGGCTACCTTCATGTCCAGTCCAATAGCATAAATTTCATAATCCTTCAGTTGCATTTATCTCTGGGGCTTGTTTATCTTTGGGTACATAGTTGCAAATTTTAATTCTTGGCGGGTCTCGTCATACAAAGCCTGTACTCTTGGCTCGGCGGGGGCATTGTCATCCTTTGCCCTTTGTCACCTCATTCTATTTGTGTGCGCTTCCTTTCCACAATCTATTTGTACTATGAACTCAGCTGGTGATGAAACCAGCCCACCTGCGAAAGGAACACCAGAAGACAGAGCGTAGAGATAGGTAACTTTCATAGGCGCATGCATTTGTTTCTTCTGGAGGGTGACAGTTTGTAGAGAAAAGTGTGGCACGTTCCATAGCTTAGCCTGGGGGTTATCAACAGGGTTAGACATTTGCAATGGCTGAACCGAAAATTTGGTCGTAAGGCCCATTGGCCGAAGAAAAAGAGTCGCTGCCTGAGTATTAGCTTTCTGCAACGGGAAGGGATCCATAAGCATATCAGAAAAAGAGTGGGGGCCAATAAGAGGAATATTTTTGGAAAGCAAGGTGAGGAAAGTCTGGGTGGCAGCAGTAGGCATTAGCATGCTCAGAGGAGTAACTATAAATGGTTGGGCTTGCGAATATTAGGAAAATCCAACGAAATAAGCTGGACCAAAAATAGAGGGTGGAGGGCTCGGACTAATGGCAGGAGTTGCTGATTGAGCAGGGACAGACGTAAAAGAATGAGATGTAAGAGAGGAAGGAGTGAAATGTACCTGCTGACTAGTTGGCGGTGGCTTCAGGATCGTTCAGAATTCGCCTGGAACCTCTGGCATTTGGCTAGCAGCGGGTGTTTCCCCTTCGGCCGGTTCATGTGAAACTGTCCCGATAACATTTTCCGTGCGTTGCCTTTTCGTAGGGGGACACTCACTAACCTCGGCAGTTGGATCCTTTTGTTGGGGCATTAGCCTGACCGGTTTTGCAGCCCATGTGTGTGTAAGCGAGCCCCTTGATATGTTAAAGCGCACATTAGTGCCCACATAGGCAACATGCTCGGAGGCATCGCCTCCTTGCGCAGATACCGCCTTTTCTTCCTCCTGCTCCTCAAAGCCCTCTGCTTTGCTTCTGTTAGCACTAGAGATCAGGCTAGAATGGCCTTCATCCCACCATCTTTCAAATTTCTGGTGGTCCTTCAATTGATTATAAGGAGCGTTCAACTGTTCTGTTTCCTGGCGGTATCTCCAAAAAGCTTTTATTTTTTTATCGCTCCATTCCTCGCCCACTTTCAACTTGTTATACATGTTGCGCTCTATCAGAAGGTTGTCCTTGGCTACGGCCACTAGAAAGTAGAACTTGTTCCATGGGCCCCTAGTATCCGGCATAGGGATTTGTGCTAATTCAACCAAATCTTCATCTTTATCAGTCCGGTTATTATGCTGCTTCTTCCAGTATGGTCGGGGAACATGTGTAACTTTCATATGCGGCTCAGGTAGGTCATTGAAATGGTTGTAATCCCACTTATCATTTACTAGTACTAACCCCAGATGTGCCAGCTTGTCCCCTAGTAGCTCATGCGATCGTTTCTTAACAAGCATTATTGACTTGAAACTTTTCGGGCAAGAGAAGAATCCCTTTCTCTTGACACTTTCGCTGCTACAGAATATGAAATCAATGATACACACCTACCGAAAAACCTCCAGCATGAGCACTCTATCGGTGATGCAAGCCAGGAGCAGGAAAGGCTTACCAATAAAGCCCCTCATTCGAAGGATCGTGAAATCCTTGCCCAAGAACCAGTCACAAGCGGGGGTGTAGCCTTGCAGAAATCCAGTCTACTCAGTGTTAAGCTGGACGATATCACCCTCTCTGATCAAATCATTCAGGACTGGGGCTATGAAATAGTCAACGAATGCATAGTAGTCATATGTTGCGGAAAGGTAGGGTGTCTATGTAGACAACGGTTTTCTTTTGTTTTGCTCGTCAAAAATTGATAGTGGGACAAATCGGGCAAAGAAATTCAGATTCTGATGTAGGAACATGTGGACCAGGTAGGAAAGAAATCTAAATTTCTTCTCCGCCTGATAATTCTCTATTTGCTATATCATTTCTTCGACCATGAACTGAGCAAAATCATACCAGAAAAGTTCACACTGCTTGTGAAACTGTATTGCAGGGCCCAGCTGAAAAGCTTTGATCTTCTCATCGGAATCTCGGCCACAAACAAATGTCAGCATGAATATGGGGTCTTGGAGGTCATCGCGGAATGAACCACGCGATAATGGGATACTTGGTGCCTTAGCAGATGCAACACCCTTCTTATTAGTCTCTTCTAATAGAAAATTGAAGCCGGTTTTCATCATTTTCCATATTTTTTTCCCTTTGCTTGGGCGGAAATGCTCGATATTCTCCTTTCTTTTACCAGGATCAGGAATACATAACATATTCCAGATGGCTTTCGGGCCGATATGAACCCTTAAATTGCGACCTTCAATGCAGTGGGTCTCTAGATTATAGCGTTGAATAGCCGCGTCGACCACCTCCGGGCAATAGTGCACCAATGGGACCATGTATTGCGGGAGACCGCTAAGCCAAACTCTACTTGAAGTGGCTTGGTCCACCCTTGGCACTGATAACCTTGCGCAAGTCGCCTCTCTAAAAGATTTAGGGTTCTTGGCAAGCTTTGGGTCGTAGATATTAGCCCACTTTTCTCTAACCTTTTTCGGGTTATTCCACTCTTTAGGCCTCTCCAGCTCCTCTGTGTTGGCTCTTTTCACCTTCGCTGGTATACCAGGAGTGGAATATGCTACATCTTCATATACGTATACCTCGACCGAAGAAAGAATAGCCAAATACAATTCCTAGCTAATCTCTTCTTGCATTGGCTGAGCTGAAGATTCTGATCTTTTTTCTTCATGGTAGAACTTGTAAGCTCCCTGGCCTTTGAATACGCTTGCACTGGATATACAGACAGAAAACACTTCGCGCCCTCCTTAGCTTTTGGAAAAAGACTTAGAAACATTAAGCATTTTCATGTAATAATAGCAACTTTCCTCAAGGTGGTAGGCGAGCACAAGCCCCTTGCATTTAATTCGGCATGTACCGTTAACTCCACAACTCGTGCAAGATGAGCTGATTGCTTTTTCGAGGCGACCGGATTTCATCATTGCTTTCAAGTTATCGTGTGATACACCCTAATCTCCTTGGAAATTGAGCTTGCAACTGGCCTTCTCACCTTGTACTAGCATGTACCGGTAATTAATATCCCAGTCGGAATGATTACGCCAAGCAAACGATCACCGCCTGAAAAAGATACAAATATCACCTCGAGTTCTGGGATGTGCTTGAGATTTGACACCATAGCATACGGCCATACGTCCCTTCATCAACAAGTGCCACCTCTTTTAAAGCTCAATTAATTAACTTGATTTAATTAAGCATGCCTTGAGCCGTGCTATCATGCATGTACCAGCCCAAAACATGAACAAACGCAAACTCGGCCTTTGAGATTGCGGCCAATATACATCACGTTGCTTACAGGCGGATTGGCATACATCTTGTCAATTTTCTATAAATAGGCCAGTAGATAGCGAACAAACACACTTTGCGTTTAAGAAGTGATAGGCCAGTAGAATACTGCTAAGCAAGTCTTTTCATAGGTTAGGTGGTGAGTAGATTTCGGCATTACTCAGCAGATTTAGGAATAGTGTTAGGAGAGATGGATACCCCTATTCGCCTAACCTCGTTCAAATCATAGACGGTATTTGTAGGTAAGATCTCCACTAGAAGGCTCAAAAGAATGACGAAGAATAAGCACTCGCTGGTTCTAGTAGCCATTAAGTGGGTTCTAGGCAAGGACTATGTTGAATATGAAGATAAGTATCAGGTGAACACCGACGTGTGCTCGCACTTTGTAGCATCCATGCTGGACATTTGTGTCCCTCGACTGCTTGTCTTGAAGCTGGTCAAAGAAATCTTCCCAAAGAAGTACCTGAATGGGCTCTACGAGGTTGTTACACATGCTGCGTACGGGATAGGCCTGCCAATAGCCAGCGACTTGCGTCGCTTTATCGAAGAAGAAGCTATTGTCGTTTGGCTGCCATTCCTGAGCAGATTCCGCTTGCAAACCCGTGGCCAGCACCAGCAAAGGGTTACCCAAGCCCTTCACTTCCTGTTCAGGAGCTACAACATGATACCCTTCTACGATGTAGAATGGTACACTAACTTCAGGAACTTGGTGTATCTGCCACCGACGACGGCTACGTTGAATGATGCTGCTAGTGCCGCTGAGGAGCCTGCTGACGAGGAAGAAGCGGACGCTGCCTTAAATGCGTCGGTTGCTGCCAGCCATTCCTGTGGATAGATGACCCCCTTGCCTTGCTGCCTGTTGATGTAACCCACCTGCTCCATATAAGCCTGATAAAAGGCCATCATATGTATATATATACTCTAATACTTGTACATTTTGAAAATCGGCATCCATGCCATTTTGTAATCCAGGAACATGTATATAAATATATACGTCTCTTTTTTAAGTGAAATCTATGCTCTTGTTTGCTTCTGTGTGCAATTTTCTGAGTTTGCAAATCTTGTATGTTTTTTCTCTATTTACGAGCATACCTTTGTGTTTTAAGAAACTCTGGTGTTTTACCCACTAATGATGATGAGCGAATGCGTAGCAAGTCAATTGATTTAGCAAAAGGATAGGCCAAAAATAGGAAAGGAAAAAAAATTTATTTACAACTGTACAGGGTAGGGCTTGATGCTTAATGAAACAATTTAAGGTGAATTCCATTAACCGGGATTCCTAGAGGCTCTTGTTCCATATTTTCCAGCTTGAAAGCATTGTGTTGCATGCACCGAATGATTTTGAAGGGTCCCTCCCATAGGCTATCAAACTTACCGTGCTGACCTGGCTTTGCAGCCCTGCTGTCATATTTTAACACTAAGTCTCCACTTTTTAGGCCTTGGTCGGAAGCCTTTTTTTCAAACCACCGTTTGACCACCTGTTGACAGCCTGTCATTGCTTTTAGGGAATTTTCCCTTTTTTCCTGTACTTCCAATAGTTCAGCAAGCCGAACCTCCATGGCATCATTTTGTTCTATCTCAAGAGATTTCAACAATTATATCGCTGGGATCTCCATAGAGATAGGTAACAGCACCTCTTTCCCATACACTAGCTCATAGGGCGAAGTCTTGAGGACTTGTTTAGGAGTTATGTGGTTGGACCAGAGTGCTTTTTGGAGATTTTTATGCCATTCCCTCTGGTGTTCTGAGCCAACCTTTTTGAGAAGTCGGACTAAACTTTTGTTTGTCGACTCGGCTAGGCCATTTCCCTGTGGATAATAGTTTGATGATGTTTTAAGGAATATGCCATTTTTTAATGCAAAGTGACATACCTTTGTACCTACAAATGCTCTAGCATTGTCTGAAATGATTGTCTTTGGAGGGCTGAACCTTGTCACCAGAGCCTCGAGGAAGTCTACAATCTCTGCTTCCGTCGCCTCCTTAAGGGGAACAGCCTCCACCCACCTTATGAAGTAGTCTGTAGCTGTTAAAATCCATTTATGTCCAGAGCTAGAAACCGAGTTCATCATTCTAATAAATTCTAGGCCCCATTGCGCAAATGGTTCATCCGCCATTATAGGTTTGAGGGTCATCGCTGAATTCTTCTTTCTGTCGAAGAAGAACTGACATTTTTTACAAGTCTTTACCAGAGAGTGGGAATCATTGAAAAGTGTAGGCCAGTAATATCTAGCCTGTAGGACCTTGATGGCAGTAGTTTTAGCGGAGAAATTTCCACCTTCGTTGCTATTGTGAAATGCGTCGAAGATCCTCTGTGCCTCCCCTGAAGTAACACATCGTAGGAGCACACCATTAAAATTCTTTTTAAAAAGAACTCCTATCAGCGTGTATCCACAATTCTGAAGCCGGTAATACCTTCTTTTTTGGGATGAGAGGCCTAGCGGATACTTCCCGGTTTACATGAAGTTCATTCTATCTTTCAGCCAATCATCCTCCGATCCTAATCCATTTATTAGGACAAGCTCTGGCTGTTCCTCTTTAGCAGGCATCCCCTCGTCCTGTGCCATATACTCACACAGTCCTCTGCCTTTAATAGTCTTGGTAGGCCTGACCTCGATGTCATACTCCAGGATCTTGGTGATCCAATTAGCCCTTTTTTCTGTGTTCTATCCCTCTATGATGTATTCCCGCACACTAGAATGTGCGACATATATCAGAACTTTGTTACAGGAAATTAGATGGCGGAACTTTTTAAGTCCCTTTATTATTGCAAAAGCCTGTCTTTCAATGAAGTTATAATTCGCCTCATATTCCTTTAAGGTTCGGGAATAGAACGCAACTGGATGCTCTCCCTTTCCTTCTCTATCCTTGTGTGTAAGAATAGTAGCGATACTGGACTTGCTACTGAAGGCATACATTATAAAATCTTTGTATTGATCTAGATTAATTAACACTGGGGCTGAGGAGATCGCTTCCTTGACCTTTTCAAATGCCTCTTGAGCCTCTGTTGTCCACTTGAAAATTTAATCCTTTTTCAGCATTAGGGTGATCGGCCTAATTATTCTCGCAAAATCAGAAATAAATTTACTAACAAAATTTACTTTTCCCAGAAAAGACAGGACACCTTTCTTATTTACCGGGAGAGGAAGCTCCTTTATAGCCCTTACTCGTTCGGGGTCAATCGAAATACCTTCCTTCGACACATGTCCTAACAGCTTACCCTGAGGTACTCCGAATACACATTTCCTTGGATTTAAGGAAATCCTGAACTCTTGGCACTTTTGAAAAACCAACTCCAAATGATCGAAATGATCATCTTTAGATTTAGAGAACACAGTAAGATCATCCAAATAGATTAGGATAAACTTATTGATCAGTTCGCTAAATGCGATGTCCAGAGCTCTCTGGAAAGTTGCCCCTACATTAGATAAACCGAAAGACATTTTAGCATATGCAAATGTCCCCCACTTGGTAGTGAACGTAGTCTTGTGCTGATCTTCTTCTTTTACTCGAATCTGGTTATAGCTAGAGAAGCCATCCAGTAGAGAGAACATTTCTGATCCTGCGACAGTTTGGAGGATCAACTCCATAGAAGGCAATGGATAGTGGTCTTTCAGAGATGCTCTATTTAGGTCTCAGAAATCCATGCATAAGCGGATATCACCATTCTTCTTTCGGACTGGTACTAGATTTGATACCCAAGTACTATGTTTAATTGGGAAGACAATATGTGACTCAATGAGCTTGGTTAGCTCTTGTGCCATCAAGACTTCAATTTTAGGGTTGACCGGCCGCTGTTTCTATCAAATTGGTTTCGCACCTTCTGTTAGCTCAATAGTATGTTGAATGATGCCAGGATCATAACCTTCCAGATCATCGTAGGACCAGGCCACTACTCTATATTTCCCATAGAAATTGATAAGCCTTTCTCTATCTTGCTGTGAGACATCTTTTCCAACCCAAAGGTTCCTGTCATCGGAAACCCGAAGGTTTTCATAATCACCTTTTTCTGCCACGAATTTTTGCTTATCATTTCGGGCGTCACTACATTCAAAATTTTTTTTGAGAGTAACCAATCCTTTCGGAAGCTTATTTGACTTTAGCTACATAATTTGTCCTTCATAGGCCTCGGTGATCTTTGGTTGGAGTTGATCAGCAAATTCCCCTGAGTGTTGAATAAACGAGGTGATGTGTTCGTCACTCTCAAAGACTTGCCAACTTTGGTCATTGTTGGGTATTGCTGGTCTAACAAGCACTCGCACTGAATATTTGTTCCGAAGCAAGTCAGAGACAGGATCAAACTGAGCACCGATTACCACCATGTGATCTACATCACCATTCTGTGCTTGGGGAATGGTCAGGATGTTGAAAGCTTCAAAACTTTATACAAGGTCCCAGATTCGATGCCAATAGGATCTCATGCAGACATTCTTTGCTGCTGAGATTCCTCGGACCTGATTAACTACCAGTTCTGAATCTTTGAACATAATCAATTGCTTGATACCCATTCATTCTGCTAGGCTTAGGCCTTGGACTAACCCCTCATATTCAGCCTCATTATTTGAACAGGCGAATTGGAATTGAAAAGACCTCAACAAATTTTCATTCTGTGGGGATATTAGACATACCCCTACTCCAGCTCCAACTTTGGTCCTTGCTCCATCAAAATACAATGTCCATAGCTCACTTGCTTGGTCATCGTCGGGTTCTTTGATGACCTTTGGAAGAACTTGGTCTTCATCATAAATCACATATGTGCCTAATCTGGTAGCATGATAATTTTTGAAAGGATCATTGTTTATTATGTTCACTCAACAGAGCATCTTCCTTATCACTTCGGTCTCCGTTCACCTTCTCCTCCTCTAGTAGTTCGACATTGTACATGTCCTACTTGGTGATGGAGGTATGTGCGGCTTCAAAGTTAATCAGGGCCTCATTCACCACATGTTTGGAATGTAGAGCCTCTGATTTTATCTTCATCTTCGCGCCATGTTTGGTCCTAAGTATTATATGTGACCAATCTAAAGACAAATAGCCACCCACCTTCGAAGTAAACTCTCGAGAAATACAAAGACCAAACATTGGTGGAACATCTATGATCACTGTATCTTGCGGGACCGTGATACTTGGGTAGGCAAATAGAGTTAGCGGAAGTGCTTTGATGACACCCACAGTATCAACCTTATTTCCATCTAGCTGCATCACCCCTTTTTCATAGGTTCATAGCTGAGTCCCAAGGCTTCGGCTATCAGTTTTGGCATAACCGTTGTACTAGCGCCCGAATCAATCATAGCATTGTGTAATAGTTTATCCCCTATAATGAGGGTCAAGAAGAAGGGTTGAGGTTTTGGCCTACCTCCGCCATGCGTATGGGGTTCCTTCGCTTTGTTTGCGAAAACCTTAGTTGGTGATATTTGATAAACCGCCTTGGTACTGGCCGAAGGCTCAGTTAGTGCTGGGTCCATCTGTTGCTGAAGCGCCTTTTGGAGTATAGTTTTCTGTTCTGGGATAGCTAGAATGTCCCATAAAGACACATTAGCAGATGATTTCTTCAACTGCTCCACCACATTAAAAGGTGACGAGCTCAGAGATTTTTGCTCCTTTGTTCTTGTTATAATAATTTCCTTCCGTGGTTGAGAAGACAAGGAGACGGTCGAAGCGTCAGGAATTTGATCTGAAATGTCTTTACATTGCGGGTTGTCTGAAAGCGAAACAATGGGCTCACTGGTGAATCTCCTCTTGGAGCATGTGTTATAGTCAGACTGTACCCACAGTGTTTCAACTGTGTACGTGTCATTTGCAAACACTATTTCCTCGTCTTCCATCCATGAGAAGAGCGCATGATCAGGAACAATATCAGACTCTTGCTCTAGGGACATTCCTTGTATTTGCATAATAAGGACCGCATTCTCCATTGCCGAGGCATATATGCACTCTTCGTTCTCTATCACAATACCTTGACTACGTTGCTCTGCTACCCTTTGTTGTAAGTTGTCATGCGGACAATTTCGGGGTATATGCGCATCGTTGCAAGGGAAGCACCATGGATTGACGTCATCAATAAGATTGTTTTGTCCCGCGGTTAATTCTCTACTAGAGCTTGGCGACGCACCTGCCACCGGTGTAGGCACCGGAACCATTTGGTTTGTAGCCGCTGCTGGTGAATTAGTGTGAGGTGCATTCTGATATTGATTTTGATGATAGGTAGGCCGACCACCTTGATAGTTCTGATATGCAGGTCATGGAGGAATTGCTTGGTTCTTCTTGAGAGTTGTTATATCATTCGCCATAGTCCACAACATCTCCTTGAGGTTACCCATCTCATTCTTGGGAGCACCTGATGTAGAGGCCAAGTTTTCATGAGCAGCTGCATATGAGTACGCTGACTGGGGAGTCGCTGGCGCACTGGTCGACACAACCTCTTGTGCTGCGTTTGATATCTCAGGAAATATCGGCACAACAGGTCGAGGAGGCAATTTCCTGTAGTCTATCAAGTGATTCTCTACTTTGATAGCGGTGGCATATGCATCTGGTAAAGTGGCTCCTCCCAAAGACTTGATCATCATAAAAATGTCAGGATTGATGGACTTCAGATAAAATATGAATGCCAATTCTAGAGTCGGGCGGATAGTTACATGAATCCTCTGCCAACTTGAGTGAAATTGGGCATTGAAGTCCATCAGAGCCTCCTGGGGTGCTCGTTTGATGATGGATAACTGATAATATAGCAAAGAATGATCTCTGTTATTTGAAAACCTTTCATAGAATGGATCTCCGAGGTCATCCCAAGTGTGAATTGTATTAGGAGTCAATGTTCGGTACCAATCCAGAGCTTTGCCTTTGAAGGACACAACAAGGAGCCTCAGGGCTACATTTTGCACTGTGATACCATGTACCAGACATACATCCGCTACATCCTACAAATTCTCTGCTGGCATTTTTGTGTTATCTCCGATGAATTTGGGAAAAGCTTTCAGGGCCGAAACCGGAATAGCGCCCCAAACAGTAGGCGCTACCGGAGCTACCAGCGGGCTTCCAGCATCCCATGCTACATAATTTCTATTCACAGCCGACAACATGGTGAGAGGAAAGGGTGGTGGGAATGGAACAGTTACTAACTGATTTGTGGCCTGGACTGTCCCTAATGGAGGCACTAGTAAACCTGGGTTATTTGTAGTTTGGGATCTAGTTACAGGCCGATGACTCATACACTTTTTTAGAAGACAATTTCATTAGTTTAGGTCCCACCGGGCGTGCCAGAAAAAAGGACAAATTGTTGATGCCAAAATTTGATGAGATAACAGTGCCTTATGGGAAACTCAGTTCAAGGGGGACCCCTTTGCGCCAAACTGAGTGACCTCCAGATTTTAAAGAATCCGACTTTTTCTATAATAGTTTTTTGGAAAGGGAAAAGGAAGCGGATTTAATGAAACAAATATTAATCTAAGGTGATGCGCCAAAGCTTACTGATAGGCATGATAAATCATAGACTTAAGGGCCTGAATGTTATTGTTATGTTCCAAAACATCGAAAACTTAAAGCTATAGCATGAACAATTCATTTAATTGACATAAAATAGTATCGCATACATTCTTACTACTAAGAAGAGTCATTAAGACATGATTTAGATAAGCAAGTTTGCATTCAATGTATAGAAGTCTCGTCAAATGAAATACTTAAGACAATAAGAAGCACAGTTTACAGTTTAATCAAACATGAAAAATAGAAAGGCTGAACAATAAGCACAGTCTGAAAGTTTCTTGCGAATAAACATGCAAAATAGGCCTGGTGTCTCTTGCTAAAACTAGTATTCTTTCAAAAAATCTTGGACCATTTCTCCTCAACAGAGAGAGTATATATAACCGGAGAGCAAAATCCCACTGCTTGGAGAGCCGTAACAGAAAGATCCCACAATCTCCCGTAATGATGCCCGAATAAGAATATTCCTAATGTTGTTATAAGAGCAACTAGTCAGAACACAACATCTAGTCAATCGGTTACAAGCGTGCCCTTTGTAATGATGGCAGTGGTCCCAACCAAGCTTCGAAGCGACAAGTGGCACCCACCGCTTCAGAGAACTATGACGAGTAGCACCCGATAACACTATCCCGCTTAGCCAACCCATAGCTTGCTTTGATAATCAGTGTAAGGCACATGGCAACAAATCGCGGCCTAAATGAGAACTCCTCCTCTATCTGCCGAGAGCTTGCAGAGAAGTGACACGTGTTTAAGGGACTGAGGTCACTTTGAAAATGGAGGGGAAGGTTGTATGAACCGGTGGCGAAAGACACGTGGCCGCGTTTCACAACCCGCGGTGCTCTCATCCCTGCTGCTATTTAAAAGCTATGAACCGCTGACACGTGGCTGAAGGTAGGTCCCGCTAGGAAATAAAGAAGGCCTATAGAAATATTTCGTAGCCCGCAGCTGCATATTCTATCCCTATAAGGAAAGTTTGCGATACCCCGCCACGTACCAAGATGTGGGCCCCTCGATGAATCTTAGGAGTGCTGGCCCTTTATGTAAGGCTTAGCAACCCGAAGAGAACACAAAGCAACAGAAAATAAAAAACCCCATAGGCGAGACATGTGGGTGCCCAGCGCAGCATTTCAGGAGCCGAAAGGGGAGCCGCCAGCCGAAGCTGCGAAGTGAGAAATGTGCAGAGCGAAAGATCAAAACCTGCCAGGAAGCCAAAAAATGCGGAGACACATAGGCCAGCGCATGAATATGTACAAAAAAGAACCCGAAGGGAGCTGCTTGAATCATTATTTCAACAATAACTATCACCAATAGAAGCACAAGTTTATCCATAACTTGAACAATAATAAAATTGATCCAAATTAATATGTATATTTTTGTTTTAAAATGACAAGCATGCCATTTGATTCTTTTATTTGCACATAAAGATACTAGTATTTTTTAAATATTTGAATATCTAGAATGATAGTAACATTGGTTGTTTACATGTTATACTAGTTAACTTGAAATTTTTACTAAGAAACATTGGCATAGTAACTTGTAAACTTTTGTAATTAGCATGGATATAATACAAATAGTGTACCAATATGTAGTAACTATTTCAAAGAGAAATTTTCTTCTTAATTCTATGAAAAAAAAAAATTTAGATCTTGTAAATTCTCAAATGATATGGAAATATATAACATTAATTTGAATGAGGTGTTTTTTTAGAATGTATGTACAAATATATTAACTAACGTTGGCACATATATGTATATGCACATTGACCTTTGTCTACTTACATACACATACTTGTGACACACCTTCTTTTGTTACTTATTTTTACTCATTTTATTCTATAATGCATATTGATTTATGTTAATATGTAGGGGTAGGATACTTTGAGTGTGGGTATGTGTAGGATCATCATGGAAAAAATAGCCCCTTAAATGGAAAAAAATTCAGAAAATTTAGAGTTGGAAAAATTGACGTAAAAATTTAAATAAGTTATCTTTATTATTTCAAAAAATGTAACAATAGAATCTATAGAAAATTGAATGTAGTTTCTAAAGTACTATGTTTATTTTAAAAAAAATCCATTTGGTGAAAATTTGAAATTTCAATGCAATAGTACTTAAATTTTAGGGAAAAAACAAGTAGGTGTCTGTCTGGCCACCCTAACCATAATAAAACTATAATATTTTTTTATAAGATTTTATATATAAGTAGAAGACTCATATCCCAATGTGATGCATATTTTTTTGTAATTTTTTTCCAAGTAAATAATTAATTATGAATTTTTATTAAAATATTTAAAAAATATAAAAACTCGTATGTCTGACCACCTTAACTTGGTTAAAATTTCATGAAATTATTATTATTCTTTTTAATCTTATAGTATGCAAAGCATAGAATGTGATGCATGTTTAGGATTTAAAAAATGTGATACCATTTGAAAGTTGTAGTTGTTTTTCAATCAGCCCATCAATCAAGAATTTAGTCGTAATTCAAATAGAAAATGAATAATAATTATTTATTAAATTTAAAGTAAAGCATAATTTATATTGGTGGAAACCTGAGAATCTCCTTCAAAAACTATTTTTGTTTCATCAATTTTGGGTGAAAAAAAAGTCGTCAGCCACATACCCTACACATACCCATCATATTGCCACTTTTTGGCCCATCATGATCCTACACATACCCATGTAATTATGTGACAAGTTAATGTATGAAATGAATGGATAATGTAATGAACAAATCCACTTGAATTATCTTTCTAAATTTTATTAAGTTGAGGATTTAAGTAGATTGAATTACTTTTCAATTGGTGTGTGTTTAAAAAATATTCTCTTTATTTAGTAGAATAGCAACATCTAAGAAGACTAGAGCACCTTACGGTAGATTCTACTAGAGGGTAGATATTTTATAAGGACTAAACTTGTGCTGTTGAAAGTTACCTTTCAAGATGAGTGTTGAAATGGAGTTCAAAGGGTATAGGTTTTACTTTATTCAAAACCAATCTTTTGTTGTAACATAATTTTAATATTTGTCCAAGTAGTTAGCCCATTATGAATGTATGGAATTATATGTGATGACTCTATTTTCCATTCCTAGCATAGATCTTGCATTTTTCTAATCATAGATAGAGATACATGTTGACATTTGGGTACACACCAGATTCCACCTTGCATATTGTTCTCTTGCTAAACTTTTCATGTAGGGTCAGGTATTCTTTCAGTAGGAAGAATTATATGGAAACATAAGCTTTGTGGTTGGGTGGTAAAACACCTGAGCCATGTTCTTGTTCACTAGAGGTGGTGAGCATCAAAAGGAAACCTTGGATGTTTTCAAGTTATAAAAGGATTATGATGTAACCTTGATGTAATTTGTACTTGTACTGACTTTGTTGCCAATGAGCCAAGTCAAATTGGATATTGTAATTGACATTTGGAAATGAATATATATTTTGATTCATATTTTAATTAGACATGTGTTGCTATGATTAAAAATATCTACTTAAGTTATGTCTTTTTAAAATTTTAATATTCATAATTTCATTTGTAATTTAATATTTAACTAATAATTAGAATGGGTTATTATATTTGGTATCAGATTTTAGGGTTCAACACTAGGCATTTTGAGTCCATAATGACCATGACTAGGGAATAGTTAACCCTTTAACCAAATTTTAGTTGTCCTAAGGATTGAAAAAACTTGGATTGAATGTAGGTATGGGAAGGTCTAAGTCAAGAAGAAAGAAAGGGAAGACTATTAGTACCTCAAAAAAGAAAGTTGTAGTTGAAGAGAAAACCAAGACTAAGGTTCAACCTGATATTCTCAATGATGAGACTTTGGCTCAAGCCCTCACTCAACTTAAGTTGGAGAGGGGCAAGAAGATTGAGGAGTTGAAGAAAACTCCTAAGATTAAGAAGATTTCAAAAATAAGAGATTGGCCTCTAGGGAATGGACCAAATGCACCCTTACTAACTAAGGAGGAAAAGGAGATCTTGTATGCTCAACCCTCCTCTTCTAAGAAAATTGATGTAAATTTTGACAAGGACCCGAAGGAGTGTCCTCCCTCTAAGAATGAAAAAACTAACTAATTTAATGGAGAATGTTTTGTAAATAAGGGTCCATGTGACCCATAATAAAGTAAGATGTTATTTTTGGTGTTCAAGTGAAGAACTCAAAAACATGTTTTTTCTGTGAATGAATGTGTATATATTTAATGAATGAGTGATATATACATGTGTATGTAGTGTTATGTGAATAAGAGAATTTACTCATAGAACTTAGTATCAAGAGATGGTGGATGTGAAATTTGATGCAGGTCTGGTGTGAATTAGTATGGTGACCACTAGAAAAGAAGTAGGTGGTAGTGGATTAGACAATGGACCAAAACAAAGGCTAGATTAGATTCTAGACCTTTTGAATAGGAAAGAAGCTCATATGGACTACATAGAACATGAGGTCTAAGTGGTACGTGAGTAGCAAATTCCCAAGAAGGTGAAAGTCAATTAGGGAGAAGGTAGTCCAGGAGAAGGCCCTCCAGGTTGAATTGAGGAAGAACTAGGAAAGGATCTCAAAAGAGTAGCACCACCTAAGTTTGATGGTAAATCCACTGGAGAAAGAGCTGGGGCATGGATCATTAAGATGGAGAAATATTTTGGACTCTGTAACCTATTCGATCAGACTAAAGTTGTGTGGGCTACGTATAAGCATTCAGGAGAATAGTAATTTTTTTAGTGGCTAATAGTTGAAATTTGGGAATCCGAATTTGGCTAATATTTCAAGCTACAATGGGACCTAAATCACCATATTTTTATAAAAATATATTTTTATTATTTAAATCACAATAATTTATTTTATTAAATATTCAAAAAGTTGCCACAGTATTTGATAAATGATTAGATTAGATTTTCCTAAATTTTATGAGTCATAGTAGAAATATAAATTAATTCACCAATAGTATATCATAATTATTAGTTGCTTTAGGTCCATATTTTCAATATTTAGTTGTATCCATTATTTAAAAGATAATCTTATAGCCCTCATTGTATTTTATAAGGTAAAATGTACCTTTAATATGTAATGCTCATGGGGCTTGAAATAAAAGCTATTTCAAACCCCATGAGCATTACAAATTATAGGTACATTTTACCTCACAAAATATAATGAGGGTTGCTAGATTATATTTTAAATCAATGGTGCCAACTAAATATTAGAGATTCTACCCCTTAAACCCGTCAGTCATTTCCACCCTCAATCTCCTACCTTTCTATGAGAATTATTATTTTTAAATAGAAGGATTCACCATCATAATTAATGCATTTTCTTATTATTTTCTAAGATTCACCAATATTTTCAATTAAATTTTAGTGATGTAAAAAAATCACCAATAAATTAAATATTTTTTCAAAAAAAATGGAAAGAATCACCAATAGAAATTAATATTTTTTCTAAAAAAAATGAAAGATTTGCCAAGATTTGATATATTTTCTTGAGGGGGGTTTCTTAAAGTTATCATTACAGGAGAAGCAACTACTTGGTGGGATAATGAAAAGACAAAAAGGAATCTTCATCCTAGAAAGATCACTTCGGAACTCTTCCTCCAATATTTTAGGAAGAGATGGTTACCACAACTCTTTTTCAACAAGAAGGTGATAGAATTCCAAAACCTAACTCAGGGGAGCATGACTGTGACCTAATACTAGGAAAGTTCACAAATCTACTAAAGTGTGTTCCTCAATATCAAGGAGAAAAAAATTTCCATATTTGAAATTTCATATTGGGACTTAGACCCCACATTGAAGTAGAAGTGGACATGCATGATCCTCTCACCATGAATGAAGTCTTCCAAAAGGCCATCAAATATGAGCAAAAATTGCAACAGTTATCCAATTACCACACCAATTCAAATCCTAAGTTGTAGTTTGGAAACAAGAAGTTTTAGAAAGAAGACACGAACCACCATATCCATAATCTCGAGAGGGGAATTGAGTCATAGGATAAAGGTGAAGGTGGTAGTGGTGGAAAGAGCAAGAAGGAAAAAAAAAGAAAAGCAATGATGAACAAAAGCAAAAGGGCTTTACGGAAGACAATCTAGGTCAAAAAGGGGCTCACAATAGGTACTATACTTGTGGAGACAATCATTATGCCTCTAATTTTCCAAAATGATAAAATTTGTGAAGGGAAGAAAACTATCAATAGTCTTAGCATCATGAGATCCACACTACAATGGATAACAAGCAGGCAGAATATCAGGCTTCACCAATCTAGATGATGGGTAAGCTCTATGGCCAAATTGTCTCTATTTTAATTGAAACTAGAGCTACTAAATGTTTCATAGACCCTAGAGTAATATCCAAGATACCTATTAGACCCAAATACATGGAAAACTCATGATAGTCTAGTATGGAAACCAAAAAGATCAGTAGGTAGACACCTATCTCTTTTGCATCAAGTTAGAGCTTCCTACCTTTTAGAACCAATTCAATCTATATGTGGAACCCTTAGACTCATATGATGTAATTTTTGGGATAAACTGGTTAACTGAGCATAAGTCTATAGTGAACTATCGAGATAAGATAGTTAGTTGCCTGGATGGTTATGGGAGCCTAGTCGAGATCTATGGGATGTAAAGACCCTTAGAGCTTAGATAGATCTCTACTATGCAGCTCAAAAAGGTTTGTTGGAAGGGATGTGCTATTTATGTTGTTCATATTAGTAACCCTAACAATAAGGAACTATGTCTAGATGATTATCTTATCCTTAGAGAGTTCTGAGATGTATTCCCTAAAAAACTCATGGAGCTACCTCTCAAAAAAATAATTTTACTTCTCTATTAACCTAGTACCAAGAGCTGAGCCACAATCCAAAGCACCATATCAAATTAACACAACCAAACTCAATGAGTTGAAGACCTAGTGTGTATCCTTGGGGAGAACTAGTTATCTTGTGAAGAAGAAGGATGTAGCCTTGCATCTATGTATATACTATTGGATGTTGAACGAGGTGACCATCAGGAATTGATATCCACTCCCAAGGATTGATGAGTTGTTTGACTAGATGAAGGGAGTGATAGTGTTCTCCAAAATTGATCTTAGGTTAGGATACCATCAGTTATGAATAAAGGAAGAAGATATTATAAAGACTACCTTTCAAACTTGGTATGGGAATTGTGATTTCACTGCAGCACCTTTTGGTTTGACCAACACACCTACACCTTTCATGAACCTCGTGAATAGTGTGTTCATACACTATTTGGATGACCTTTTTATTTTAGTAGAAAAAATCCTAGTATACTCAAACTATATTGAAGAGCATTATAGGCACTTGAGGATAGTTTTACAACATTTGAGAGAGAAGAAACTCTTTGGGAAGCTATCCAAGTTCTCATTTTATCAATACAAGGTATACTATCTAGGCCATATTAATTTAGCCAAGGGAGTCTCTATAGACCTTGAGAAGATTAAGGAAATCATGGAGTGGCCAATGCCTCAAAATGTGTCAAATTTTTGTAGATTCATGGGCCTTGTAGGATACTATAGAAATTATGTGTAAGGGTTCTCCAGGATTGTGTCTCCAATCACATCATTCTAAAGAAAGGGAACACTGTTTGAATGGATCAAGAACTATGAACAAGCATTCTGACTCCTAAAGATGTGGATCACGACATCACAAGTACTGACCATTCCTTATCCTAATGGAAGATTCACTATAATCACAGATGCTTCAGGAGAGGGAGTGGGAGAAATACTAATGCATGATGTACAAGTGGTAGTGTATGAATCAAGGAAGCTTAAATAACATGAGGTAAATTATGCACTACATGACTTGGAGTTGGCCGCAATAGTACATGCCTTGTAGATGTGGAGACATTATCTCTTGGGAAAGTTGTTTGAGCTCAAGATAGACCATTTGGGACTGAGATACATTTTTACCTAGCCAAACCTTAATGCATACCAGAGAAGGTGGTTGGAATTCCTTAGTGAGTATGACTTCAAATTGAGTATATAAAGGGAAAATAGAATAGAGTGGTTGATGCTCTTAGTAGATGAAGACATCTGATAGCAATCATTTCAACAAGGTCTAATCTGAGACAACATGTGACACAAAATTTGCAAAGGGATGAGAACTATGAAAGAGTGAAGATCACCCTAGTGGAGAATCCATAAAAACATCAGTTCAATGGGTATGAGTTCAAACTAGATGGAATTTTGAGATACTAAAGAAGGATGTACATTTTAGACTTTGGAGAGCTAAGGAAGTTGGTTCTAGATGTAGTTCATAATGCACTTTATTCTGGACACCCAGAGTCTCTAGAATGATCACATAATTGAAAGCTCTATACTTTTGGCCTAAACTCAAGAAGGATGTAGTGGAGTACATAACCATATCCTTAGAGTGTTAGTGAGTCAAGATTGAGCATGCACATCTAGCAGGGCTATTGTATCCTCATGACATACCTGAGTATAAATGGTAGGTGATCTGTATGGACTTTGTACAGGGGTTACCTTTAAGCAAGAATCAACAGGATATTATCTTGGTTATGATTGATACATTGACCAAGGTGGCATACTTCATCCTAGGAAACCTTAAGGATGGATTGTTCATCTTGGCCAATAAATTTTTCCAAGAGATCTTCCACTTACATGGAGTGCCAAAGATTATTGTTTCTAATAGGGACACTCAGATGACCTCAAGATTTTGGACAACCTTGAATGTCACATTAGGAACCAAGTTGAATTTCAGCTCAGCTTACTATCCTTATACTGATGGACAGATGGACAGGGTGAATCAAGTAGTCAAATACCTCCTCTGAATGTATTGTATGGACCAATAGTATAAGTGGGAATAATACTTACCATTGGTAGAGTTTACTTACAATAACTCTTATTACACATCTCTAGGTATGGCACCATTCAAATATCTTTATCGACAGAAGTGTCATACACCCATCAATTGGGATAGATTGGAAGACAAGATCATAGTAGGTCCTGAAACGCTCAAGTTGATGGAAGAAAAAATGAGAGTTATTAAGGGAAGACTAAAGGGGGCAGCAAATAGGTAGAAGAGTTATGCCGACAAGAATAGAAATTTTAGATATTTTTGAGTAGGGGATAAAGTCTTCTTAAGATTCAAACCTCATAAAGTTCCATTACCTTTGGAAAGTCTTCCAAGTTAGCCCTGAGATATGTGGGTCTATTTGATGTACTGGAAGTGATTAAACCAGTTGCTAATAGACTTGCTCTACCACCTGCTATGGCTCAACTTCATAATGTGTTTCTTGTTTCCTTACTTAAGCCATATCATCCTAGTGTAGCTCATGTGATTGATTGGAAAACTTTGTAGGTATAAGACCTAGGAGTGGTGCTAGTGGAGCCCATTAGAAAGTCGAGCCCATTAGAATCCTAGATAGAAGCAACGTTAAGTTGTGGATTAGAGACATTGCAAAGTTTAAGGTCCAATGGGACTAGTATTCAAAAGATAGTGCTACTTGTGAGGTTGCTGAAGAAATAAAATAATCCTTCCCACATTTTTTTTCTTAGAAAGAGACTCTTGTTAATTTTGTTTGACTATTTTGGATTGAATGTTGTAATCTTTTGGCTTGAAAACAGTATGAAATGATGTTGAAAGAGACTTATATGCTCTAATTTTTATTAAATAGACATTGGGATGATGTATCTTCCAAGAGGGGAAGGATGTCATATCCCATTTTATATTGCATTTAAGTTATAATATGTTAAATTGCGCAATTACGGAAATTCAATATGTTCAATGAAAATTTTGATATTTTGAAATGTTTGAAAGAAGTTGACTATCTTTTGACAATGTAATCTTTTGAAATATCTTATACTTTATCATGATTGAGCATTACTAATGAACTTTAGTGTAGCAAAATGCATACGCTTGCAATTTCACACTTGTTTGGGCCCACCTTTTATTATTTATCCTTATTTAAGTCTTAATTGGTCCTATTTTGCATCCACAAGCCTAATAAATTATATCTTTTTATGGCTAATCCTGAAAAAAATCAAAGGATAAATGATAATTTAATGATTTTGGCTATGTGTCCTTGATTTTTGGACTAGGACTAATAAGACACCTAGGGCACATTTTCCCCCACAAAGGTCTTGGGACACTAATTTCAAAAGCACCATAAATGGGTCCCTTTTTGGAGTTTGTGCCTTGAGTTTCAAGACTCAAGACTAAGATGCCACCTAGGGTATCTTAGTCCCCCTTAAGTTATTTTTAGGATTTAATTTCAAATCTTGGTGGGATTTAGCCTCCTTTTATTAATGAATTCATATGCCGGTTTGGTGTGGTTAATTTCAAGATATTAAGCATGGATAAGTATAAATACAAGGTTGATTCACTAATTTTCATAATAAGAATTTTGTGAGAGCATTCCTAATAGCATAATTGAGTTCACAAGAGCATTAAAGAGAATTTCATCAAGAATTTGAAGTCAACATCAAGATTTAGGAATCATGTCAAATATATTCTTATATCATGTGTGTTTCTGAGCTAATATTTGTGATGCAGAGTTTTGATTCAAGCAAGTGATTGTTGTCAAGATCTATCAAGCATTCATTCAATTCAAGATCTACATTCAAGATAGCCACTTCACACAATTTTTTATATTTAATAACAAGGGTTTGGTGAGTTGCAACATAGCACTTTGTTCATTCATCATTTCCCTTCATTATTTCATTTCATTCCAAGGTTTAATTACCAACCTAGGGTGTGACCAAGGAAAACCCCCATTTACTAATAATCCACAATTTTTTCTTCTCTTGTGTGTTTATGTTTGTAGATTTAGGCTGCAAATCATTTGGAGTGCAAAGTTGCAAAGTTGTAAAGTTTCATTACAAAGTTGTCATCTTCACAAAAAGTCACCAACAAGCTAGATCTAGAAGTTTTCAGACTTGAGATCTGAGAAGGAAGTGTAGACCTTAGACCTCAGGATAACATTCCAAAATTGCAAAAATTCAGATCAAGACTAAGAAGACAGTAAGGGCATCTTAGTCCTCCTGGAGGTATTTTGCAAAGATTCCTTCAAATCTAGTTTTGACATTCAAAAATTCCATGTCTGCCCTAAAAAATAATAAGGGGACTAAGAAGATAGTAAGGGAATCTTAGTCCCCCCTAGCATATTTTGGCAATATTTTTTCATTTCCAAAATCCTTATCACATTTCTATACTTCCTAGGTACACACACCCTAACATTTTTTTACTTAATTTTGTCATTTGCACTCATTATTTGGCCTGCATTACTAGGTTTTGTGAGTTGAATGTTAAGTTTTCTTTTCTAATATTTTGCTTGGTGGTGAACCCTTCAAAGCCTAAGGAATCTTCCTAGGTCTCCCTTTTGGAGAAATGACTCACCTTTGTATTGATATTCAATCCAATTTGGGATCCTAGGTTTCCTTGAATGAACCTTCCCCCTATTGGGAAAATCCAAGATTGGGGATTCCTTTCTTTTATTGTGAGTCCCTTTCCTCATACATTTTTTACTACGGTTCATTTTTTCCTTCCACATTTTTCCTATAGTTCATTTTAGTGAACCCAATAATTTGGACATTTATTCTCTTATTTGGAGTTCATTAAGGTCCTAGATCTAGGTTGCATTCTTTCTTGCATTATATCTTGCACTAGTGAAAGTACATCTTGGGTTTCTCATATTTGCATTAGTGAAAGTGCATATAGGTTGCATTTTTTTTTTCTTGCATTATCTTATCTCAATGAAAAACTAAAAATTCCACTGTCAATTTTCCTAATTGCATTTAGGAACATTGTTGTTGCATTCAAAATTGAAGAAAATACATTAAATTGCTTGTCATTAGTTACTTTTTCTTGCATTCATTTGCACAATTTTCTATTTCTAAACATCAGGTCATTGAATGGGAAACCTAGAAACACTATCACCAATTCAGACTTTGTTGTTTTTTTGAAAAAAACTCTATTGGGGCTAAAACACCCTTACTAGCATCTTAGTCCCTCTGTGAGTTTTTGGCTCAGGACCTTGTTTGAGTTGTTTTCTATCTTTTTCAATTTTCGGGACCTCAAAATTTCATCAGTAGGACCTAGACACCCTTGCTGGCATCTTAGTCCCTGTGAATTTTGAAGTTTCAATTTTTAGGGTTTAAATCTACTTTTTTGTCACATATTTCAGAATTACTATCATTTCAATTTCTTTCATTTCAAGTGTAATTGTAAGCATATGATATTGTGTTCATTGCATTTCCTTTGGTTTATCCCTTGCATGATTTGTACTACTTGGTGTCCTAATGCTAATATTATGGTAAGATGAAGTGTGAGACTCATGGTATCCCACGATAAAACACTCATTGTGGACTTTGGGTTATCTAGATCTCTAACTCCTAGTGTTGGTACTAGTTCACTATATATGAATCATACCTTTTATAACTCTTTTTCTATGCGTACCTTACCTACAAGTTCTATTCCAAGTTTTCAAACAATGGTTGATTATATCCCTCAAGAAAACATAATGAAAATGAATGAAGACCTAGCCCATTACAAGATAGTGTGAGTACTAAAAAAAATTCCAACATTGTTATACCTTCCATAGATAGTATTATTTGCATGATGGAAAGTGATGAAGGACTAGAAGTTGTGCATAATATAGCTCAAATATTTGGAAAACATCTTCCTTCCACCACCAATGGTGCTCAAACTACAAACAATGTGTAAAACCAAGGTGGAATTAAAGTTCCTCCCCCTTCAACCATAACCTCTATTCCCACCTATAAAAATCCTCAAGTGACCACAACAATGCAACCAACTAGTAATGTCCTTCCTACTGTGAAAATTTACACTAATGATCCTTATACCTATGTGGCATCTAACCTAATATCTCCTCCAATAAGCTATCCATTCACTTGTCCTTCCAACACATACACACCACCACCATATTCACCTCCATACCAAACCACAAACAATGACCCTATCATCAACCACCTTTTACAAAACCTTTCCTCCCTTCAACATCAAGTTTCCACCATAAATAAAAATCTACATGGTCCACCTTCATACTATGTCAAAAGAAATCCACTATCTTTGGAGATATTGAGAACTCCAGTGCCACAAAGTATAGAGATCCCTAGATTTGAGAAATATGGAGTAAACAGTGATCCTACTAATCATGTTAGTGCCTTTACTACTTTGTGTAGTGACTTTATCCTTGAGGAAAAACTTTTGGCTAAGCTTTTTCCTTGATCCTTGAAAGGAGTTTCCTTGGACTAGTTTTCTGCATTACCAAATTACTCAATTCATTCATTTATTGAACTTGTTGAAGCCTTTAGTAACCATTTCCAAGTACATATGGTTCCTAAAATTATATCAGATGACTTGATGAGATGTAAAAAACATAAGGTTGAAAAATTTTCTGACTTTATTTCACATTACCAATCGCTTTATTCCAAAATTAGTGTGAATATTCTTGATCCTCACCTTCAAAAGATGTTCATAGAAAATTTACAAAGATACAAGACAAGCTGACCATGATGAAATTCCCTTCCTTCATGAACTTATGCATTGCCCTTCGAGATCATGAGAATTTTGTAGGTAGTCATGAACCAAAAACTACCTCTACCCATTCTAAAAAGTCTAAACCTTTAAACCACAACACCTACCAGCCTTCCAAAAGACCAAATAAAAGTTTCCTTTAGCTAAATTCTACCTCCCAACCCACCAAACAGGTTGATACCAAAGTAGCTACTATAAAGAAGAGTAATCCTTATATATTTGGGGATCCACAAACATAATTTACTCCTTACTTGACACACTTCAAAATTTCATGACTCAACTAATAAAAAACATGCTTACATTACCTCCCATTTGACCTCTAAGCTATAGACATAATTCCTCTTGTGCTTCTCACCAACAAAAAGGACATGATACAAAACATTGCAAGTGTCTTAACCATCTTGTACAAGACCTCATTGATTCTAATCATATTCAAATTAGAGGTGTGAATGAAAAAGGTAATAAATCTATAGCTCCTCCTAACAAAAACTTGCAAATATTTACCAATCTCATGCCTAACCACAATATTTCATTTGTTAAGGCTAGGGAAAGTAATCCCGATGTGATGAGTGTTAACACAGATGATAATAATAGGAACAATAATGAAAAAATCCTATGGATGATTATGAAAAAAATCCTATGGATACTAATGATCAAATTCCTATTAGTACAATGATAGGAGTGATTGAAATTGAGCCTCGTAAACAACAAACCATAATTCCCATTGACATTACTTTTTCTTCAAAAGTAATAGTGAAAAATGCACCTGATGGTCCTCTTTACATAGCCAAAAAAATCAATGATGGACCCACCCCTAGGATTTTAATTGATCCCATATATGGAGAGAATGTGATCACAAAGGAACTCTTTTATGTGCATGAACTCACTCAAGATAGATATGATAAATCAAAAGGATGGATTAAAATGCATGATGGTTTTTCTCATGCTACGATGGGCTTGATCACACTCCCTTTACAAGTAGGACCAAATAAATTAAATGTATTATTATATATCATCTCTAATTCAAATAAATTTCATGTGAAGTTAGGCTACAAATAGCTTCGCTCCATGAATGTGGTCCCATCTATTTTCCATAAGTGCTTAAAGTTTCTAGTCAGAAATGAAATATTCACTATGAGTCATAGTGGCTTTTGAGCTCCATCTTCCCGTGGAAATTTTTCCTTGGACTATTTTTTGCCTAAGCCCAAGGAGCCTTTAAGACCCCATGAGGACTTCCTTTTCCTATCCTACCAAAAATTTAAAGCAAAATGTATATCCAAATTATCCCTTGAAAATTTTGCCCCTCTGCTCCTCGAAGAAAAAAATATTGAGCTTAAAGTCTTTCTGACTAACAAAGACCCATCCATACAAAACCCCTTAGTTATTTCCTACAAAAGGCTAAGAGAAAACCAAAAAAATTCCTAATTTTCCTCCTAAGAAAATTTATAAAGGAAAAGAGAAAGTGGTTGAACAACCTTCCATGGTTCCTTCTATTCTTCCCTCACAAGAAGAAAAGGAACCTATGGTTGAAAAACCCGCTCCTATACAAACACAACTTGTAAATCATAATAAAAGAAATAGAAATGATAAAGAGCATAGGTGTAGACGTCATGCTATTGCTAAAAATGTGAACGAAGAGAACAATATAGAAAATAAAAATATGAACTTGATGGAAGCAATAAATGATAAGGCTCATCCATTACCAGAACCAATAGATCCTATATTTCTAACACAACAAGGACCAGCCTCTTCTATGGATGTTATCATTCATCCTATTGGTTATTTTCTTAGAACCAAAATTATTCTTACCACAAACCTATGAACTTTCCAAGAACAATTATCAATAAGGGTAAGGATTGGACAACACATAATTAAAGACTTTTACATCTTCACTTCTTCACTTTTGGCTGTATAAAACCTAGGAGGGTAATCCTGATCAATGTGTTTGTAGATACTAGTGTGTATTAGTATCAAATATAGGATGAACAAATAATTCTCCTTTAATGTTTGATAGACACAATATCTTGAAGATTTTCCTAACCTTCATAGCAGTGACAAACCTAAACAAGAGAAGATCTAATTCATCAAATTCCTACACACCAAGAAAGAGCTTTATAAGTAATTTGATTATATCTTGTGATCAATAGTTGAATCAGTCACCACAATTAGAGTATGATTATTTTGCTAGACCAGTGTCATATTCTTGCAATGGAGGCAAATCAGATATCCATATGACTAGATAACAACATTTTATTTAACAATACCCAAAGCTTCAAAAATATTGCACTACAATACTACCACTAGTCATTTCCATAATTTACTTCTTACTAGCATCCTCACACAAGATTTATTTCAAACCCAGTGTTACATTCAAGCACTTGCATACATTCATTGAATATAAAATCCAGAATAAAACAACACATCTATTGGAAACCAACAGAGACAAATAAGATAACTATTGATTATATAATTCATAGTCTGTGTAACCTGTACATAGGAGAGTAATCTATAGAAATATTATGCTATTCTTCTATATGCATTGTTATTGTCATTATCAAAACCATATGCATATCAACTAACTTTTCTTAGAACATCTTACTGGAAATTTTAGTATCTAATTTGTTTTTGTGTGTAACTTCTTCAAAAAAGAACTACCTACTGTCCTCTTTGTATAACCAGCCTTGAAATCCCTTTTATAAGATAAGGGAGCAACAAGCACCAAGCTGAATTAAACTTACATTTCACTTTCAATCCAAAATGAATTTCACTAGAAGTTGAGAGAATTTTCCCAAATCGGTTGCAATAAATCATGTATATGTTAGGGGAGAGAAAAAAAAACCCCAAAAACCATAGCAAACCCACCATTCTTCTAAAATTGTCACTGTCATAGCATCAAAAATATGTAAGTTCATTCCAACCCAAGAAACATCACCATCAACACCAAAGGGAAAAGTAAATAAAGACACATATCACAATACACTAGCCAAATAGAGCAAGATAACACAATGGAAACAAAATTGAGCACCCACTAAGAGAGAGAATAGGGTACTACTTTTCCTTGTTATTATCAAAGTAGGTGTTCCCACTCGGTGTCCTTATTGTAAGTGGAGTAGCCATCACCACCTCATCCTCAGAATCAACCAAATTATTCATAGCCATGAGATATTGATGATAACTATAATCAATCTCATCTCCACTATCAAAGGAATCATCTGAGACTTCAATTGGAGAATGATGATGTCCCATGTAAGCTCGATGATACCTATTCCTTCTTGAAACTTCCCTCTTTGGCCTCTCAACCTTATTCTCCTTTCCTTTGGCTAATTCTTCTAAGACAATTCAACCTCTCAGGTGATAAACACATTTGAGCACACCCCATACACAATTTTTGGCATCTCTTGTTTTCTTCTTTGGTGTCACAGGAATTTCTAGCATATCCTATTCACCTTGGGGAGAATTTTCCTAAGATTCAAGAGGGTTGAGTCTCTTATACCCATGAACATGGCTGATATTCACACTCATCTTTCCCATTTCCTCACTTAGCAACTTATCAAATTTTCCCAGAATAAAGACACCACCCTACTCAAAAATAACAAGCTCAAAATCACGCTTACTCTCAGACTCCTAATTCTCACAAACAATTAGAAAATGAGAATAATCAAGTAGGTGATCTTCATTAAATAGAGCAACTGGTGTGTGTTTGCACTAATTTTTGAGGAAAGCTTGTGTGAGAGCACTAGCAATTGATTACCTTGATTTTAAATCTCAAACATCGATCATGCCTTGAAGTGAATCAATGGATAATTAATCAGGATGATTAATTATGAAAAGATTAGAAGAATACATTTGATACTTGTCCCCAATCAAGAAACTCAAGTGAGATAAGCATCTATTTAATTTTCACATTAACCATACACTTAGTGTTTAACCAACCTATCGTGTCACATTTACCCACTCGCCCATGGGAATTAATTTTCTTGCAATTGATCACAATAAGATAGCAGAGAGAGATCATGATTTATCTTCAAAATATCAGCCTGTACCCTACCTTACTTCAGTTTCACCTTCCCACATGTGCTAGCTCCTAACAGATTTGACAGCCACAATTTTTTTTACAAATTTCACATGCGTGCCCAAGAATTAGTTCTAATTTAGTGTCATTTTTAATTTAGAATGGTCTCGTCCAATATCTCCAGTAGCCTCTATCTTTACCAAAAACCTTCTAATTCTTTTGCAATAGTTTGCATGGAACTTTCCCATGTGCCCGTTGAAGAATATGGGACACAAGTGGGCCCCTCATGGGATGGTGGGGAGTGGTCAAGATTTTCCCATGTCACTCGCCATGAGCCATCAATTTCCTTCCCTATGAAGTAATCGCTATCATCAAAGCTTGGCGGGTTTCTCAATAAGTGATAGGTGTTGCCCCATCTGCTAGCCCATGTAACTATCTTTCCTTATTGCTTTAGATGAATGGGTGCACGAGGAATGGTCCCAATGAAAACATGTGTTGTATTGTTCATCATTGATCTTTATTAAAACCATGTCCACCAGCCTTGTGGAGACACTGGTCCCACCATCTAATAGTAACATGTGGCCATTGCTCACTAGCCCGTGTATTTAAAATAACATGAAATAAACCAACATGGGCACGCAGGGAGTGGTCAAGTTGTGGCCACATCTCAAATCTACATTTGTTGATCTTCTTTGAATATCACCAGCTATCTTCACCAAGGAGACATGGCCCAGCAATATGCTAGACATGTGGCTGAAGCCCGCCAGCCCATGTAAATAAAATAATAAGGAATAAATCAACATGGGAACATGGGGAACAACTGGGATCAAATACTAACAATCAAATGACCAACATGAAGCCCTAATTCTACACATGCCACAAAAGTTAATCTTAAAAAGGGGCCACCTCTAAGTAGATGGAAACTTGACCCATAAAAGATGAAGGCTTAAGGATTTAAGTCTTTATAAAATTAAGCCTCAACCATAGCAAAATTTAATACTAGAAAAAGGATCAAGGTGACCAATAGACCTAAAATTAGGGGGCTGGTAAAAATAATGACTTCAATGGAACATGTTATATCTTAAAAAATTGGAGACTAGGAACATTAAGTTAATGCAATGATATAACGACGAAGTGTTTTTTTGGACTTATAGGCCAATTTTGGAGGGTTTTAAATCATAGTACCCTAAAACATTTATAAGGAACACAACCTTAAGGTAGTAACGAGGGTTCAAGCCAAATTTTACAATTTTTTTTTAAAATGGAACCAAGAACTTTTGAGGGGTTCCACTAATGGCTCTTGTTGGGGACAGATGCCTCTCGTAGGCATGGTGAGATCCTAGAATTATGGGAGAGAAAACCAGGTGCCTTATCCATTGGGCAATAGAGTATGTTTTGAATTTTTAAACCACAGTTGTTGGCCCCACACCACCAAATGAAAAGAAAAGCCCATGCTTACCTTTTTCAAATACCAATCTATTGAAGGAACTGATCTTCATCAATCCAAAATTTCCTTTGTAATACAAAAACAACTTGAGTGACTATATTCCTATGAACACAAGTGTCAAGATACCTTCGAATAGGCAATAACTTGATCCCTTTTTAGCTTTGTTGTCACATGGTAACAAAATTACATAGGCCATATCATTGCCTTTCATTTTATTTTCTAATTTTATGGAAAGTGACAAAATATGAGAATGATGGTTAAGACTATATGAAAAGACATTTTTTTCATATTCACTAACCCCTTCAAAATGATCAAGCTTAGAGAAGACATCATGCCTCAAGAACAATTTGCAATCCTCCTGTATGTTGAGCAAAGAGTGCTCACATATTTGAAACTCCTTCAATTGAATTGCAGTGTAGGTAAGTTTACCAAAACAACATAGCTCAGTCACATCATCAAATGCTTCAAGGTTCTGAAAATTAGATTTACCAACATCTGAATCACTTTGAATTCCATCATTTTTTAGGATTAACAAGATCAACAAAATCACTTTTATGTGCATTAGTAACTTCGTGTGCACTATCAGTTGACATGAATACTGACCTATGTGCTAATGAATTTGTTTTCCATCTTATAAATGCTTTCCTCACTGGATGAAAACATGTCAATAATCATACTGTGAAGATAAGGAAGATCAACAAAGAACTCCATTTCACATTCACTAGCATGAGATCCACCATTGTTTACATCATTTGGTTGCTTTACACATAGACCAAAAATTTCTACAATGTCAGCACAATTTGAAAATTCATCAAACTATTTCACATTATGAATAGGTAATAATGTTGATTCGAGATCCATGTTCTTGTCATGATGTATATTCTGATCATTCAATAATGAAAACCTTTTTCATTTATGAGTACATCATCATCCTCTTCATGCATAGTTGATACCTCCATATCTACTTCATATAAATAGTCATAATCATGTTCATCAACATCTTCATCATTTCTAGCATTGTGTTCAGGAGCAGCACAATGAACACACACATTCTTATCTTCAAAGTTATTGTGATCCATTAAATTAGTATGCTCAAATGATAGCAAACCTAGGCTATACTTCAAGTATTCATCATGTGAAACTTATTCATTTACTTGTGAACAAGTGATTTCATCATCATTTACATCACTACATGTTTCATATGAAGAAAACACCTATAGCTCCTCATCATAGGAGCATTCATAATGCTCAAAAGAATAATAAGGTTCATTGTCATCATGGTCTTCATCACAACAAAACTCATCACTACATAAACTATGCTCATATTTTTTAGAGTGAATCCTTATATTTTAATTTTCAATATCTTGAGCATTGATTTGTGATGAGAAATCAACAACACTTACAAGTGTATATTTATCTTAATTATTGGTATACGCATCTGCATATAAGTTGCTTGTGGGCTGATTATAGTCACTATCCCCATCCATACAATAAGATAGATCTTCATTTTTTGATATACTCTTTTCATTTTTGTGTATCATGTTCTAATTTTTCTCAATAGGACAACTGCTATCTTCATTTTGATACATCACATTTTGTACATAGTCACTTGGCTCCTTCTACACTCTTTATCCAATCAAGTACTTGATCAAAACTATGAGGTTTCAATTTTTTTAACAAGGTACTCAACCCTGACTCAAATATTTCACAAAATAAATCAATGCATGTTGAATCCTTAGGTCTGGAATTTTTGGGAACTTCCAACAAAGCATCCAAAAATATTGAAAACAAATCATGGGGTGATTCTCCATTGTGTCTCTTTATGTTAGACAATTCTTGAACAAAGGATATTTGATCAACTTTGCTCAAAATTTGTTGATTTTCAACTTGGAGTTCACTATGATTTGTGTGTTGTAGTGATGGAAAAATTGGATTAGCAGAAGCATCATCATTTTGAAAATCATTTCTATTGTCTAATCCATGAATTCTATTTGCATGAGGTGTGCTAGAATAATTAACACTTGCAGCCATGTATCCTTTCATCATTGAATATTTCATATTGTTCTCAATATCCATGACAATTTGATATGCATGATGTAATGTTGTAGGCTATTTATCTCTTAGTAGATAACTCATTTCTTCATCAAATGCATCAAAGTATACAATCAAACATATTGTGTCATTTGGTCTCATACTTTTAGGAATACCACCTAATGTTTTTGAAAATCTAAGATTGAAAGCTTGGACTAACTCATATTCTTCTTTCAAGATGTTATTAAGTTTCTGTCTTACTGAATGTGGATTAATTCTTTCTCCAAACTGTTCTATGAATATTTCCTTGAACTCATTCCATGAAGAGATAGAACACACTAGAAAATATGAAAACCAATCTCTAGCATCTTTCTTCAGAGATTGAACGAAAAATTTCATGACAACATCTTCATGAATTATCTTAAAATCTCCCATCAAATTAGAAAATTCTTGCAGATTTTGAGATGTTGATTCTAACCTTTTCCCTTTGAACTTTGGAAAATGTTCCCTAACTTCATTAGGAACATGGTTTTTGAAACCTTGAATACTATTAAAATTCAATGGTCTATATCTTTCCACTGAGAAACTTCTTTGATGACATAACTTCTTTGAGAAACTTATCTCAAAATGTACAAGTGAATGATACATTTTCTTACATGCCTTTACAAACTTCAAATATCAACTCTACAATTGATCACTACACTATTTATTTCTTTTATAATGACCTTAAAATATTACAATGCATAACTCAAATACAATTACATTTAAGATCTCTCTTATGGGCAGGTTTCAAGAACAAGCATACTTCTTCCACCCTATTTAGATATTACAAATTTTCATTCAAAAGTATGTAGAACAATTGCTACTATTCCCTTCCTTAGTGCTTTAACTCACTTAATTGGGATCATAGTATTTCTTTCACATCTCTTAAAAATGGATTTCTTACAAGCTTATTTCTTCTTGCAAATCAAAATAGGGGAGAAAATACCTAGATATATTAGAAAATATCACACTTTATCAGGTTCTTTGCATAGAGTCGCCAACTCCTTTGTAGAGGATCAAACTTCAACAATATGAAGTTTCTTTCACTGGTTGATTTCAATTTAAGTTTCTTCTTCCTGCAACATTTTTCACTGGTACAAAGTTCTTTGGAGTCGCCACCCACTCTTAGTGAGAATTTACTTTAGACCCTCCATGACTCTATTAAGGAAAGATGATCTACTATAGATACTTTCTAAAATAAGTCCCCAATAGAGTCACCATTTCTGTTGGTTTGTTTTTTAGAACTAAACTTATTCTTATCACATACCTATGAACTTGTCAAGAAAAATTATCAGTAAGGGTAAGGATTGGCCAACACATAAGTAAAGGACTTTAGGTCTTCACTTTTTCACTTTGGGCTCTGTAAAACCTAGGAGGGTAATCCTAATCAATGTGTTTGTAGATACTAGTGTGTATTAGTATCAAACATAGGATGAACATATAATTATCCTTTAATGTTTGATAGACACAATATCCTAAAGATTTAGCTAACCTTCATAGCAGTGACTAACCTAAACAAGAGAAGATATAATTCATTAAATTCCCACACATGTAGAAAGAGATTTATAAGTGATTTGATTATATTTTGTGATCAGCAGTTGAATTGGTCACCACAATTAAAGTATGATTACTTTGCTAGACTAGTGTCATATTCTTGGAATGGAGTCAAATTAGATATCCATATTACTAGATAACAATTTTGTATTTAGCAATACCCAAAGCTTCAAAAATATTTCTTTACAATATTCCCACTAGTCGTTTCCATAATTTACTTCTTACAAGCATCCTCGTACAAGATTTATTTCAAACCCATTCTTACGTTAAAGCACTTACATACATTCATTGAATGGACAAGAAAGAATGAAACAACACATCTATTGGAAACCAATAAAGACAAATAAGACAGCCATTGATTATATTATTCATATTCTATGTAACCTGTACATAGGAGAATAATAAATAGAAATATATTATGCTATTTTTCTATATGCATTGTTATTGTCATTATCAAAACCATATGCATATCAACTGATTTTTCCTAGAACTCTTACTAGAAGGTTCAGTATCTATTTTGTTTCTATGTGTAACTTCTTCAAAAAATAACTACCTACTAACCTCTTTGTGTAACTATCCTCGAAATCCCTTTTATAAGATAAGGGAGCAACAAGCACTGGGTTGAATTACACTTACATTTCACTTTCATTCCAAAATGAATTTCTATAGAAAGTGAGAATAATTCCAAATTGGTTGCAAGAAATCATGTATATGTCAGGGGAGAGAAAAAAAAACCCAAAAACCATTAACCAGAGCAAACCCACCATTCTTCAAAAAGTGTCAATGTCGCAGCATCAAAAATATGTAAGTTCATTCCAAATCGAGAAACATCAGCATCAACACCAAAGGGAAAAGTAAATAAAGACCCATATCACAATACACTAGCCAAAGAGAGCAAGATAACACAATAGACAAAATATTGAGCACCCACTAAGAGAGAGAACAGGGTGATAATTTTCCTTTTTATTAGAAAAGTAGGTGTGCCCACTTGGTGTCCTTATTGTAAGTCGAGTAACCATCACCACTTCATCCTCAGAATCAACCAAATTAGTCATGGCCATGAGATATCGATGATAACCAAAATTAGTCTTGTCTCAACTATCAAAGGAATCATTTGAGACTTCAATGGGAGAATGATAGCATCCCATGTAAGCTCGATGATACCTATTCCTTCTTGTAACTTCCCTCTCTAGCCTCTCAACCTTCTTCTACTTGCCTTTGGTTAATTCCTTTGAGAAAAATTTTCCTCTCAAGTGATAAACACATTTGAGCACACCCTATACATAATTTTTGAAAGCTCTTGCTTTCTTCTTTGGTGTCACAAGGATTTTTGGCATATCCTATTAACCTTGGGGAGAATTTTCTTAAGATTCGAGAGGGTTGAGTCTCTTAGACCTGTAGATAGGGCTAATATTCACACTCACCTTTCCCATTTCCTTACTTAGCAACTTATCAAATTTTCCCTAAATAAAGACACCACCCTACTTAGAAATAACAAGCTCAAAATCACACTTACTCTCAGACTCCTAATTCTCATAAACATTTCGACGATGAGAATAATCAAGTAGGTGGTCTTCATTAAATAGAGAAACTGGTGTGTTTCTGCATTAATTTTCTAGGGAAGCTTGTGTGAGAGTACTAGCAATTGATTACCCTGATTTTGAATCTCAACCATCAATCATACCTTGAAGTGAATCAATGGATAATTAATAAAGATTAATTATGAAAAGATTAGAAGCATGTGTTTTATACTTGTTCCCAATCAAGAAACTGAGTGAGATAATCATCTGTTTAATTTGCACATTAACCATACACTTAGTGTTTAACCAACCTATCATGTCACATTTACCTGCTCGACCATGGGAATTAATTTTCTTGTAATTGATCATAGTAAGAAAATAGAGAGAAATCATGATTTATCTTCAAAATATTGGCCCATACCCTACTTTACTTGAATTTCATCTTCCCATGTGTAATAGCTCCTGACATATTTGATGGCCACAAAAATGTTAACAAATTTCACATGTGTGCCAAGGAATTAGTTCTAATTTAGCGTCGTTTTTATCTTAGAATGGTCTTGGCCAATATCTCTAGTAGCCTCTATTTTTACCAAAAACATTCTAAGTGCTTTGCAATAGTCTACGTGGCACTTTCCCATGTTCCCGCTAAAGAATATGGGACACAAGTGGGCCCCTCACGGGATGATGGGGAGTGGTCAAGATTTACCCACATCACTCGCCATCAGCCATCGATTTCCTTCCTACAAAGCAATCACCATCATCAAATATTTGAGTGTTTCCTAATAAGTGACAGGTGTTGCCACTCCCACTAGCCTGTGTAACTATCTTTCCTTACTACTTTAGATGGATGAGTGTGCAGGGAAGGGTCCTGATGAGAACACATGTTGTAGTGTTCATCATTGATACTTATTAAAATCATGTCCGCCAGCCTTATGGAGACACTGGTCCCACCATCTGATATAACACATGGCCATTGGCCACTAGCCTGTGTATTTAAAATAACATGAAATAAACTAACATGGACATGTGAGGACTAGTCAAGATGTGACCACATCTCAAATCTACAACCGTTGATCTTCTTTGAGTAGTGCCAGCTATCTTCACCAAGGAGACAATACCCACCAATATGCCAGACATGTGGTTGAAGCCCATTAATCAATGTGAATAAAATTAGAAGGAATAAATTAGTTCAAGCACACGGGGAATGATTGGGATCAACTACTGACGATTGAATGGCCAACATGAAGCCCTAGTTCTACACATGCCACAAATTAATCTTAAAAAGGGGCCACCTCTAGGTAGACAAGAACTTGACCCATAAAATATGAAGGCTTAAGGATTTAAGTCTTTATAAAATTAAGCCTCGACTGCAGGAAAAATTAATACTAGAAAAAGGATCAAGGTGACTGAGAGACCTAAAATCAGGGGGCCGATAAAAATGACTTTGATGGCACAAGTGATATCTTACACAACCAAAGACTAGGAACATTAGGTCAGTGTAATAATATAATGACGAAGGGTTTTTTTGGACTTATAGGCCAATTTTGGAGGGTTTTAAATCATATGACCCTAAAACATTTAAAAGGAACACAACCCTAAGCTAGAAATGAGGGTCTAAGCCAAATTTTACACAAATTTGTAAAAATGGAACCAATAACTTTTGAGGGGTTCCATCACACTCTTATACTATAATTAACTTGGATGACAATGAAGAAAATACTAAAATTGATGACGAAGTGCATAATGAGTTAAATTTGTTATTTTCCTCCTCTATGAGATTAGATGATAACAACTATGATGACTCTCCTAAACTAAGTGATTCACCACATGTTGAACCTAGTGATTCTCCTAGTACAACAATTGACATGATCCCTCTCACTAGTGATCTACATTCCACATATATTGAACAAGACTAGGATGTGGATGACCTGTTGGATGGTTGAATTGCATGTGCTTTGCTAGTCTTTTTGTTTTATTTTTGGTTGATTGGATGTGTGTAATGTGATCCCCTATATTTTTTTATGTTTCCTCTCTATGTGCATTCCTCTATTTGTACCTACATTCTTCTATATGTTGTATTTTTTTTTCCTTTTCATTGTTCTTTACCTTTTATGTTCATTTGTCTTTCCATCTTTTTCTTGTGTTTTCCTTTTTGGGATGATGCAAGGTGTCGAGACATTCATGTTTCTTCCATGTTGACCCAAAATATTTTTCCTCATCTTTTCTTTTCCTTTCATTTTTGTCTTTGTGTTTTCCTTTTTGGGATGATGCAAGGCATCAAGACATTCATGTTTCTTCCATGTTAACCCAAAAGGTTTTTCTTTTTTTTTCTCTCTCTTTGTTTCATTCTTCTAGTTCTATGTGTATTTGGGGAATGATGATAGTTCCTAGCTCCCTAATATCATCATAGTAAAGATAGATACCGACGCTGAATCCATAGATCCCTTATGTGTTTCTAGGGGGAACCCCTCTTTTTCCTTTTTCATGTTTGGCTACTTTAAAGTAATTGCTCACAACATGGTTTTTAGCAATTTCTTTAAAGTGGGGGCATAAATTGGAATTATTTTGGCATGATTTCATTGGCATTTTTCCATGTTCTTTGATGTGGTTTTCTTACTTCATGGGATGTGCTTTTCTCTTTGTGGTGACATTGCAAGTAATTTCCTTCAAGAGCTTGGTCTATCTTGACATATTATATTCCTCTCAGTGGTGATGTGATAGACTACATTCCCTAAGTTGTGAATCTTTTATCCTTTTATTGGTCCTTTCTTGGAGACATTAGGAACAATGTCCCCTAATATTAATACTTCACATGAACTAAGAAAAAATCCTTTGAAAATCCCTCTTTCTTGTTGTCTTTCATTTTTGTACCTTATTAAAGTAATTGAGGTATGGATTTGATATGGTTCCTTGGGGTTCACCTAGTGGAAAACTAGCTTAACTAGCCCTTATGAGCATGCATTTTATTTTTGTACCTTATTAAAGTCATGGAGCTATGGCTTTGATATGGGTCCTTGGGGCTCACCTAGTGGAAAACTAGCTTCACTAGCCCTTGTAAGTGTGATTTTTACCTTTTTCCTTATCATTGTCATGCGGGTATGACATTGATATGGATCTCTTGGGGCTCACCTAGTGGAAAACTATATTCACTAGACCTTGTGAGCATGAATTTTGTTTGCATAGTGGACAACACATTCCACTTGTAAACCTTTCTTTTGGACAAATAGCCTAGACCTAGTTCACAACACATTGGATGACTAGTCAAAGCTTGATCTATTGCATTTTTCTTTTTTTCTTTATTCCTTTTTCTATCTTTGATGGTGTATGCTGGCGAATTAGTTATGGCTTCATATATCATCTGCAAGTGTGTTCCTTTGTGCCTATGTTGGTTTGTCATAGTATCTTGATCTTGGGGGTGTGATGACCCTCTTGGTTATTGTCATCCTATCTTACTAGAATTTGTACATTTGAACCCCTCTTTATTGTGTGGTTGGATACTTTAGTGTGAGTTTGAAGCAATTTCATCCTTTAAATAAAGTAGGGGCTAAATGTAGTGTAGGAAAATGCATACACTTGCATTTTCACACTTTTTTGGGCCTGCCTTTATTTATCCTTATTTATGTCTTAATTGGTCCTATTTTGCATCCACAAGCCTCATAAATTGTCCCTTTTTATGGCTAATCCAGACAAACATCAAAGGATAATGATGATTTAATGGTTTTGGCTATGTGTCCTTGATTTTTGGATTGGAACTAATAAGACACCTAGGTCATCTTTTTCCCCCAAAGGTCTTGGGACCTTGATTCCAAAAGCATCTTAAATGGCCCCTTTTTGGAGTCTATGCCTTGAGTTTCAAGCCTCATGACTAAGATTCCACCTTGGCATCTTAGTCCCCCTTAACTTATTTTTAGGATTTAATTTCAAATCTTGATGAGATTTAGCCTCTTTTTATTAATGAATTCATATGTTAGCTTGGTGTAGTGTAATTTCAGGATATTAAGCATGGATAAGTATAAATACAAGGTTGATTCACTTGTTTTCATAATAAGATTTTTTTGAGAGAATTCGTAATAGCATAATTGAGTTCACAAGAGTATTCAAGAGTAGTTCATCAAGAATTTACAGCCATCATCAAGATTCAAGCATCATGTCAAATATATTCTTCCATCATGTGTGTTTTTGAGCTAACATTTGTGATGTAGGGTTTTGATTCAAGAAAGAAATTCAAGTCAACATATATCAAGCATTCATTCAATTCAAGATCTACATTCAAGCTATACAATTCACACAAGTTTGGAAATTTCATAACAAGGGTTTGGTGAGGTGCAACATAGAACTTTGTTCATTCATCATTTCCCTTCATTATTTCATTTTATTCAAAGGTTTAATTACCAACTAGAGGCTTGACCAAGGAAAACCCCCATTTACTAACAATCAACAAGTTTTTCTTCTCTTGTGTGTTTATGTTTGTAGATTTAGGTTAAAGATCATTTGGAGTGCAAAGTTTCATTGCAAAGTTGCCATCTTCATATAATGTCACCTATAGGATAGATCTAGAAGTTTTAGGACTTGATATTTGAGAAGGAAGTGAAGATCTTGGACCTCACAATCACATTCTAAAATTGTACAAATTTTGATCGAGACTAAGAAGATAGTAAGGGTATCTTAGTCCTCCTAGAAATATTTCATAGAGATTCCTTCATATTCGGTTATGATATCCAAAGATTCCATGTCTACCCCCCAAAAAAAGAGTGGGACTAAGAAGATAGTAAGTGAATCTTAGTCATCCTTGGCATATTTTGGAAACATTTTTTCATTTCTGGAATCCTAATCGCATTTCTAGACTTCCTAGGTACACACATCCTAACTTTCTATTAATTTATTTTGTCATTTGCACTCATTATTTGGCTTGCATTACTATTTTTTGTGAGTTGAATGTTAGGTTGTCTTTTCCAAGCTTTTTCTTGGTGGTGAACCCTTCAAATCCTAAGAATCTTCCTAGGTCTCCCTTGCTTAGAATTAACTCATCTTTGTGTTTATATTCAATCCACTTTGGGATCCTAGGTTTCCCTGAATGAACTTCCCCCTATTGGGAAAATCCAAAATTAGGGATTCCTTTCTTGTATTGTGAGTCCCTTTCCATGTACATTTTTTCCTATGGTTCATTTTTTCCTTCCACATTTTTCCTACAATTTAGAATTGTGTAAATTCAAGTGTGTGCAAATGTAAGAAATAGGTTGAAGGATGAGAACACGATTGAGGTATGATCATTTAGCCAGATTGAATGGTAAGCTTGATGGAATCTGGGTGCACACATTGGACTAAACGACATGATATCTACATTTGAAATTTCATATAGAATAATATATTTGATCTAATTCAAAATGATTCAATGATAGAAAAAAATAGGCTTGTGGAATGTTATACACATTATTTCTTATTCAATTGTCTATTTTGATCTAGTGTTTTCAAAATTTAAAATAAAATGATAGCATGGTTAAGCATATATGTATGTATTTAAAAGACATGCTTGAAGGATAAGAAAAAAAAACCACTTTATTTAAAAACTATTATTCGAATAAAATAAAACTTTATTCTTTATTTTAAAGTAATTAGACACTATATTATTATAAATTAAAATAGTGATACATATATAAATATATATACATATATATATGTAAACATATATATAAACATATACATATTCCTTATAAAAGAATATGAGATCAAATTTATCAACTATTATTGTTGAATTTAGATAACGTATGTAAAGAAAATAAAGTTTTTTAATAATATCGTAAGGAAGATATTATGGAAGAGTGGCTTGCAATCGAATTGAAGGATAAGATATTTGAATGCAATAGTGGGTGGCTAATTAATTGAAATAATGAAGTGAAACACCCCCTTAATGGAGTGAACAAGTAAGGGAAGAAGATGTTACCATTTTATGTAGTACAAAATTTTGGTAGAGATTGAAGGAGAGACTGACTGTGGTGATAAAGATTGAGGAAAAGGAAGGCAAGAGAATTGATCCAACTGGGGAAGAGGGAAAATGCAATAGAAGAAAAAGCACATGATTTAGAGGTAATTCAATGGTTTTGATACATGCTTTATTTTTCTAGTATAGTCTATTTCAAAATTTTCTTTTCCTTCCATATTGTTGACTTCTTTTGAAATGGTGATAAATCATTTGCTGGGAATTTATCTATAAACACATTTTGCATTGATGCCTAGAAGTCATCGATGATTTTGATAGTAATCTCTTTCTTATCGCATGAGCCATATCAACCATTCCTTTCATGCACATCCTATCGGCTTGAAAGTTGATCATGTTATGCACTATATGTTTGTGAATTCACTCTCTTGTTGTTTTATCACTTGCACATGTGATACATAGCCATTTTTATGGTTATTTAGTAGAAGCTGATAGTTAGAGTATTTAATAATTGTAATGATTTATTTTATCATTCACTATTCCCTCTAAGGGAAGTGATGACTTCTCCACTATTATCCTTCACATTTTGTTGTTGTTCTCTATGTTGATAAGGCCAAATGGGCATACCACACTATATGGGTGTGATGGTCTTAGTTATCATTCATAGAATGAAGGGAAACCACTAATGTATTTTTATCCTTGTCACCTTGTTCATGTATCATTCTATTTTTATTGGATGTTGGCATGATCCCTAAGATCGTATATTAGTATGCCATTAGAATAAACATTTAATCATTCTTCAAAACAATTCCTAACATCATTGATCCCAAGCGATGCTTATAATGGTAGTAATTACCATGAATGAGTCTAACTGGCATTGCCATGGAACAATGTAGGCCGATGATCAACAATCATTAAGGTTTGACTATTTTTAACGTTAATAATAAAACCAAATAGTCGCTCGACTATTAGTCATTCTTTAGAATGACAGTGGCTTGAACATATATCTTATAACTATAACCAATAGAAGCATGGGTTTCTCCATAACTTGAGCAGTAATAAAATTGATCGAAAGTCATATGTATATTTTGGTTTTATGATGAAAATCATGTCATTTGATTCTTTTATTTACATAAAAATATGAGTATTTTTTAAATAGTTGTATATCTAGAATGATAGTAACATTAGTTGTTTACATGTTATACTGGTTAACTTGAAACTGTTAATGAGACACATTGGCATAGTAACATGTAAACTTCTGCAAATAGAATGGATATAATACAAATAGAGTACCAGTATGTAGTAACTATTTCAAACATAACTATTCTTCTTTCCATGAAAAAGGAAAATTTACATCTTGTAAACTATCAAATGATATGATAGTATGTAGCATTAATTTGAACGAAAACAATCTATTATAATGGAATTTTTTCATAATTTATGCACAAATATATTAACTAATGTTGGTACACATATGTGTATGCACATAGACCTTCATCTACGTGCATACACATACTTGTGACATACCTTCTTTTGTTAAATATTTTTACTCATTTTCTTCTATAATGTATATTAATTTATGTTAATATGAAGGGGTAGAAGAATTTGAATGTAATCATGTGAAAAGTTAATGTATGAACTAAATGGATAATGTGATGAATATATCCACTTGAATTATCTTTCAGAATTTTATTAAGTTGAGGATTTAAGTAGACTGAATTACATTTCCATTGATATGTACTTAAAGAATATTCTCTTTTTTTAGTAGAATAGCAATACCTAAGTAGACTAGAGCACCTCAAGGTAGATGCTACTAGAGGGTAGATAGTTACTAAGGACTAAACTTGTGATGTTGAAAGTTACCTTTTGGGATGGTTGTCAAAATGGAGTTAATAAGGTATAGGTTTTGCTTTATCCAAAACCTATCTTTTGTTGTTACAAATTAATTTTAATGCTTGGCCAAGTAGTTATCCCACTATGAATGTATGGACTTATATGTGATGACACTCTCTACCATTCCTAGCATAGATCATGCATGTTTCTAATCATAGATAGAGATGCATGCTGATGTTTGGGTGTGTACCAAATTCCATCTTGTAGATTTTTCTCTTCCTAAAATTTCTATGTAGGGTCAGGTATTCTTTGAGTAGGAAGAATTCCAGGGAAGTGTAAGCTTCATGGTTGGGCAGTAAAGTGCTTCAGCCGTATCATCATCCATCGAAGGAGGTGATCGTCAAAAGGAAACCTTAGATGTTTTCAATTTGTCAAAGGATTATGATGTAACCTTGATGTAATTTGTACTTGTATTGACTTTGTGGCTAATGAGCCAAGTCATCTTGGATATTGTAATTGACATTCATAAATGAATATTTATTATGATTCATATTTTAATTAGAGATGTGTTATTATGATTAAAAATAGCTTCTTAAGTTATGTATTTTTAAAATTTCAATATTTACAATGTCATTTGTAATTTAATATTTAAGTAATAATTAGAATGGGTTATTATATTTCAACATTCATCTATTGTTGACTCAACCACCGAAGTCAATCCTATCTTTTGGATAATCTCCTTTTCTTTATCATTGATCTCTTTCCATATCCTTTCTAGATCACCTTTGTCTTTTCCCACAAGGGTAGTAACCCCTTTTTTTGTCCTCATCTCCTTGCTAAACACAATAGCCAATGTGGCTCTATAATCTCTTGATAATGGAGTAGTAAATCTTTCCAAAGCCTCTTCTTTAAGCTTCTCATGATCTTGCATTGCTTCATGTCTCCTTTTCGACAAAATGTTCCATAACTAATTAGGAATATCCTTCTTAATATTCCACATCTCAACTTCAAGCACAAAAAATATAATTGATTATGGCTTCAATGATGGTGACCTTATCTACCTTATCCACATCCTTGTACAAATTTTCAATCTCCTTCAACATTTCATATTGCAAAATGCCATTAAATAATGAATCAAGTTTTGTTTGGGAATGATGCCTTACTGATTTAGCTTATTTCTGATTTTTGACTTTAATCAAAGTCTTCTTTGTTTACTTTTCTTTCTTCTCTAGAGAAGCCTTCTTGGCTTCCTTCTTTCTTTCTCTCATATGTATTACAAATGCCTCCTTTTCCTTTTATATCTCTTCTTCACTTTTGGTGTCAATGATATCATGCCTCTTCCTCTTTCCACTAGCTTCACTTTGTGAAGCCTCATTTCTTCCTCTCTGGACTAGTTGTGGTCCTTCTTCTTCCAACTCTTCCTTTTCTTCAAAAACATTGATACTAATACCCTTCTCTCTTGTATCCTTTTTCTTTTTTATTATCTTTGCAAGGGCATCTAGAGGTGCATTGGTATTAGTATTCTTCTTCTCTACCCTATTAGCATGCACAACTAGGGGAAATTTCTTCCTTACCAGATGACTGGTAGTTTTCTTCCTTTTCTCTCTTGTAGAAGGAAAATATTGGAGGACTTCTAAACAAATGGTGGGGTGGTAGTTGTTCTATCTGATCTCCTTGAGCTACCTAAATCTTCACTAGTACTCATGTCTGTTCTATATCTTTTCCTTGCATATTGCACTTTCTCCTTAGAAATTCCCATTTCTTTGGCATATTCATCCACCATAACATCAAAATTCTTCCCGACGAAGGGTTCCTTTTGTTTCATGTTGACTTCCATGGAATTTTCCTAAAAATTCCCATATCTAGGTTTTGTTTCATCCTTTAGACTCTTCAATACACTATTAGCATAACCAATAAGATCTATATATATCACTTCATATCCTAATTCAGGAACCCAAATCAAGTTTAGATCATTCTGGTGAATCAGGAAAATCAAGAGGAAGGAACTAGTGAAAGTGCAGAAATGAGATCACAAGAGGTTGAAGTTCAAGAATACCTTAAGACTCCAAGGTATGTAAGATTAAATCATTCAGAAGATAAGATTATAGGCGATAAGAACAAAGGAGTTCAAACCAGGAGAAGAATTACATAGGAATATTATTTGATCTCAAAGACTGAGCCTAATAGTGCCAATGAATCATACAAAGATGAAAATTGGGTGGAAGCAATGAAAGAAGAACTACTGCAAATTGAGAAGAATGATACATGGATTTTTGTTCCTATACCTAAGGACAAAAATGTAATTGGAACTAAATGGGTCTTTAAAAAAAAACTAAATGAGCAAGGTGAAGTTGTTAGAAAAAAAAAAGCAAGACTTGTGGGTAAAGGATATTCTGAGATGGAAGGATTTGACTTTGAAGAAACTTTTTCTCATGTTGCTAGGATTGAAGCTGTGAGACTATTTCTTGCTTATGCTACTTACAAAAAATTCAAGGTTTATTAGATGGATGTCAAGTCAACATTTCTAAATGGTGAATTGGAAGAAGTGTATATTGAGAAACTTGATGGATTTCAATTGACTGATTAGGGATATATGGTCTACTAGTTGAAGAGAGCATTGTATGGACTTAAGCGAGCCCTAAGAGCATGGTATGCCATATTGGACAAGTATTTGTTGAATCTTGGATTTAATAAAGGTACTGCTAATAGAAATCTATATTTTAAGATTGATTATGATAAAAATTTGATTTTTGAATTCTTTGTTGATGATATCATTTTTGGAGGAGATGATAGTTTTTGCATGAAGTTTGCTGATGAGATGCAGAGTGAGTTTGAAATGTCTATGATTGGAGAAATGAAATTCTATTTGGGATTGAAAATTACTTAGCTAGATAAAGGGATATTTATATCTCAGTGCAAGTATGTGAAATAATTGCTAAAGAATTTTGGTATGGAAGATTCAAAGCCAGTTGGTACACCTATGGTGACCAGATGTAAGTTGACACAAGATGATGATTCTCCTAAAATAAATTAGAATAGATATAGATCCATGATTTGTGGATTTCTTTATTTGACTCAAACTAGACCTGATATCATGAATATCGTATGCATTGTTGCAAGATTTCAAGCTGATCCTAAGGAATCTCATGTGATAGTTGTGAAGAGGAGTTTTTAGATACTTGAAGGGGACAATTAATTTTGGCCTATTGTATCCTAAAGAAGATGACCTTACTTTGAGTTCCTTTACTAATGTTGATTGGGAAGGAGATGTGAATGACAAAAAGAGTACTAGTGGTGGTGCATTTTTCTTGGGAAAGAAGTTGATTTCATGGTTAAGTAAGAAGCAGAATGTCATTTCTTTATCTACTAGAGAGGAAAAATACATTGTTGTTGCTAATAATTGTACTCAAGTATTATGGATGAAGCAGATGTTGAAAGATATCAGAGTTGTGTATGATGAACCTATTGATATTTTCTATGATAATTCAAGTGCAATTAACATTTCTAAGAATCCAGTGCTGCATTCAAAAACCAAGCATATATCTATCAAGTTTCACTTTTTGAGAGAGAAGGTGAGTGAAAAGGAAGTCAGATTGGAGTATGTGCCCACTAAGTAACAAATTATAGATATATTTACCAATCCCTTTCCTAAGGATAATTTTTAGTATCTCAGAGGGAAGCTAGGGGTGATTATCCCTCCTAATCAGAATTAAGACCCATTAACTTGCATTAGTATGTGCATTTCATAGTCATATCTTGTGATCTAGATTGATGTTGTGGTGGCTGCTACTTAGGGGGAGTAGTCAGATATTCAAAAAAATTGTTTAGATCTTGTGTGGAGAAAGATAATGTGTATCTTTGTCATTGATGTCAAAGGGGGAGAAGATTCATGTGAAAAAATGTGAAAGATTTAACGAGAAAAGAGTCAAAATCTAAGGGGGAGAAAGTGCTAAGATAAAGTTGTGTTGATGGTGTTTTTCACATAATGTGTTACCATCAATGCCAAAGGGGGATATTTTTGGATATTGCTAATATGTGGTTGTCATTGATGTCAACACTATTGACATTAATGTCTTTAAGGTTGTATATGTTGTGGATATTGAGAAAATTGTAATAAAATAAGTTGTAGGTTGTCTGTGATGCAGTGAAGTTCAATATGGTGGCTAGCACAGTATATTGATGATAAGATGTTATGGATTAAATGTTTTTTTGAAAAGTATATCTATTTTATCCACATGAATTTTTAGTCGTTTGCATGAAGATTTGATTGAGTTATGAGTATCTATATTCTAACAGTTGTTTCATTGCTCTAGTCTATGTTCCTGAAAGAAGATGATGTGATTCTAGTAATTTAAATTGTTGCGGATGCTTCTGTGGTGATTCATGATGCTTGTAGATGTTTCTAGATCATGCTCTATCTATGTTTTTGGTCTACATTGATTGTTGTGCTCACGATTGGTGATTTTCTTTTGTGAGTTCATGTTTTTCATGATCATGTCTGATAGGGTGATTGTAGCATGTTTTGGATCTTCGAGGCATAACTTTTGAAGGTGTTTTTTATTTGAGGATGTTATTTTGGGTCCTTACTATGTTTTGATTGACATTGTTTGGTTCACATTGATAATTGTTTATTGTTTTTGGCTAACATTTTGTACACATTTTATATTTTGTTAAAGTTGACATGTAGTGGATGTTATCCTTAGTTGCAGATATATATGATCAACTATTTATACCATTTGAAGGCTATGGTGTGTGAAGTATGTGTGAATAATGTTCTAATATTTTGAAGGAAGAAGTAAAGTGTGAAGAGTTTATGTGTTGAATTAAAACTGTAATCAAGCATTAGAAGATGTTATTTTCTCAGTTCAAAATCTTCTAGATGTAATCCGAATGTTTTTGTAAGATAGTGAGTCTTCCTTTGGGTAGTAAGCCTTTTTGTATTTGAGTAGTGAGCTCTAGGAAGTGTGCTTGAATGCATGTGCATTCCCCACTTATAATTCTTTTATACTTTTAATAGAGTATAATCTTGTGGATTAACCTCCATTGTGGTTTTTCCCCTAACAGGGTTTCCACGTAAAAATCTTGGTGCTATGTGTGATTTTGATCTGGTGATGGTTTATAATTTCATGTTTATTTATCAGATATGAGAATAATTTTAATAATTATAATTTATGTGACAATTGATTCACCCCCCCCTCTTAGTTGTCTACCCTTGTGTTTCCAACAACCACATGTGTAGAAAATAGGAATGTGATATCTTTTTTGTAAGTTTCCATAATTGTCCTTGTAATCCTTTCTCTCTCATGCATTCATTTTTGAAATACTATAAAGAAAGTAGTAAGGGCACCATCTCGTGCATTGAAATTTCCAAGGCACCCCATGCAATCTGTAATGCCCCGTCATGTGAACCCCAAAGGACAACAACACAATATATATATATATATTTTTAAAGTTAACATAACATACATGTAATACACATTAATTCATAACATGAATTTCATTTAAGTAGATTCATTAACACATACATCCCTTGGGGTACACGAGGATTCATTATGAGACTTAGATCCATACAACGACAATAAAGAATAAAAGCTAAAGATATAAACATTAACAAATATAACACATACATGATAAAGCATTGATAAGACACCATCCGTGTATGTAAATACAACATATACATGATTAACTCAACATAATGAATAACAACTGCCATAGCCAATGTTTACACAAGGTTTAACGTTACATTACAATATAATGTTCTAGTAGTACAATGATACAAAAGTGTTTCCAACATAAATGGAAACCATACACAAGATAACATGATACAAATAAACAGATGAATACAAAGTATCATAACTGGCTCCAAGACAAATACAACTCTGGAGTCGCTGCAACAGCACCAATCTGCACCTCTCGATCCTTGACTGGGGACCCAATGGGGTGCTTAGCACATTCCACCCGACCATGTGGGTCCGAAGACCCACCCCCCATGCTAAGGAGCTGATAAGAAAGAGTCTTCAACCAAGAACATCCAAACACGGAACCACAAGACTCAACAACATATAAACGTATCATAAAACTCAAGGATTACAATGACATAATCAACAACATCCAAGAGTCAACATAATAACTTAAAGTCATAAACCTCATCATATAAATCAAAGCAATGACCAATAAACAAGTAACCAAAGGATGATCATGAAACACTTCCAAATCGAACTGAACTAATAAACATAATACAATTCCAAATTGCAATTAAACAAAACAATAACATCATATCACAGCACCATAAGAGTACAAGGTCATAAATCAAATATCAACGAGATCATACAAGACCACAAAGTACACCAAAGATGTATCAAGGCAATGCTCCATAAATCAATATAAGTCCATTCAACCACAATCTAAACAAACTCCCACAACATACTTCCAGAGGAACACAATAAAGTAAAAACACTTGGGCAACTAGGGGAGAGTGTCATCGCATGGCTTAACATGGATTTGCCAGGCTACCTGTTGCAAGGTACTGCCTCCATCTACTGATGGATTATCCAGGCAACCAAGCACTAGGAACTGCCTCCATAAATGGTTTGCCAGGCTACCTATCTCAAGGAACCACCACATAGGGTTGCTCATTCAGAATCGTTACCTTCCGTGAAGTCAAGGAAACAATCATGCCAACCACGACCTTCTCAATCCCCTTTAGTCTGTGGTAGCACTAAAAGGTGGATGAGGCAACAATTATCTTTTTTTAGTGTATTACTACCCAACCCTCCTAAGTTAATTATTAGGTTTTCACTTGATTACTAACTCACTTGTGGGTTATCCTGTGCCCTTCCCCTTAAATGGGGTGCCGGCCCCCAGGAGGAGCCACTCTCCCTAGAGACCCACAACATCAACCAAAAAAACCAAGGGTTGTACAACATAACAAGAACATTAGATCACCACAGAGAAGCATGCGAGGCATTACCCATCTCACTATAAATACATAATCAAAGTCTCAACAATTCTCGTACAACCCTTTCAAAATCATGATATCAAAACACTTACCACATCAAAGTCACATAAAGAGAGAACATCAACTGTCAATCATCTCAAGCCTCTGGAAGCCAAAAGAATGAAAACCCACATATGAGGGTGAAATGAAGCAACAAGAGTTTTTCCCAATAACTCCAACACAAGGATAAAATTTCCCTCAAATATGAGATTAACTCAGAAAATCCATAAAAAAAAAAGATTCATCAAGACCCATCCACAAATCAACAATGGTGTCACTTCAAATAGGGAAACGCAAAAGAAAATCAACCTTTAATTCAACAAAATCACTTAATAAAACCAAAAGCCACCAACTAGGTATTCCACGGGACACCTCAATTTTCTCCTCACAAGAACCCCTTACAATGACACAAAAATTACATTCATAAAATCAGCAACATGGCAATGACAACAATTATCTAATCACATTCTCAATTAAAAGAAACCAACCTACTCAACAACCAAAAAAATTACAATCTCAAGGTTCTAAATAACTATCCATATAAGAACCTCATTTAATAGAAACTCAGATTGTCATAAAGATATCCACTAACTAACAATCCAAAAGAAATAATTAAGAATGAAAACTCAATTCAAGGGACAATTTGTTTCATTGACTGAAGTTTATAAAACTACCATAATTAAGTCAAATAGAGTTTACTACAATACTTAACCATGGAAAAAGATACACAATTCCACTATTTAAGAGTTCAGTACAAACACCCATATTACGCAATACTCAACAATTAGAATTTTAATCAATTTATACATTTCTACTCTATTTTATTTATTAAATACATTCTTCTTTGACTACATATAATAAAATCAATCCACAAGGTCAACCAATAGTAATATGCTTGCAAGAAATAATACTTTGGCCAAGAACTCAACGAAAGATCGAAAATGGGACGAAATGAAATAGTTTTCTTATTTGATTAAATTAACAATTGTGAAATGATATCCCAAGGTAGCTCCATTATAAAGAAACATTTACTACAAAGCCCTATCATTAAATTTTGACTCTAAAATCATGCTATCATGGCCCTAATAAACAAAAGCTCTTACAATGCTAAATTAATAATAACCATACATGAACATCAATCCAATTCAATGCAGATCTAGGCACGTTAACTAAATTTTAGCACACAGAAATAGTCAGTGACTACGCCTATATTGATTTATCATAATCCATATAATAATTTTTAGTTTAACAATTAGCGAGTCTCGGACCTACTGAAGGTTGTTAATATGAATTGAAATTGTAAGACTTATGGTATACTAAACAAAGTGTTATGACTGTGAAACTATGATTGGGTTCTGCTAAAATTTCCACCGAGAATCAAAGATTACAAATAGCATGAGAACTGCAGTCAAGCCAATAAATCTATGAAGCATGTTTTGAGCTTATCATGCAAACCATTCAGAGATTAATGAGAAGGATGCATTGATGAGTCATTTGTAAATATTTTGAGTGTTAGGTAGCTAAATGAGATGCAATAAATGGTCAGAGTGAGCCATCTACTATCAAGCATGAGAATCGGGCTTATAAGCATTATTGTTTTCAAGGAAAACTAGATATATTAAACAAAATGCACATCACAGTAAGAAGGTAACAAGGAAAGTTAAGTTTAATGTATGGGAACACCAACCACATTATTCATGGAAGAAAAAGCATGACTCTAAAGTGCGATCGGTAAGCCACACAATAACATCAAGCAATTAAAGGGCAGGGAAAAATCATAATGACACAAACAAAAGGCATATACAATCATCCACCTTAGGGGATACTGAACACAAAGTGTGTTCATGAAATAATCCCACATTTCACGTATCAAGACAGAGCAAATATAATTCATAGTTGGAAGTGTGCAAGCTTCTCCCAAGGCATCAAATCCAAACAACACAGACTTAAGTAAAGTGATGGCAGGGGCAAAGCTATAGGGGGTGCAAGTATATATTGTATACATTATAAGGCATTTATATCTCTCACTACGGTTACAATTATCTTGGTGAACATGTGTGGAACGCTGGAACCACATGGAATACATTTGAACAGTCAACAAGGAATGCCACAAAGATCTCAAACCGAGCTATGTACTACCCAAAATTCATACGGCTAAATTTAGATCAAAGCTCTAATATTAATTGAAAAGATTAAGAGAGGGATCATTTAATTCTATACACCCTACCAAGATCAAGTGCGCCACTATGACAGGTTTTCACTGAAAATAGAGATTATTTGATTTACTACACCTTTGCGAGCCTAAAAGTTTCAGCTATGACGGGTTGCGAAAGGTTTCAGGGAGACTATTTAATTTTGTACAATGTCTCAACTCTAAATGCTGTAACAGTGACAGGTTGCCAAGTATATCAGAAAGTGAATATTGGAATTTGGAAATATCACCATCTACTTGCATTATTATCAAATCCCACACGCTATCCACAAGGCAGAAGGGAAGGAGAAAGGTGAGGTGCAAATACGTGACTTAAGTAATCAATGAAGCACACACAAATACTCACACAAAAGTCAAGAACAACTGACATGGAAGGGCACTACATCCTCCCCCCTTTAGGCATCTACTTACTCCTGGAAGTCGAGCTCAAGCAAAAAAAACAAGGTAACACAACAATATCAATGATCATAAGCACATCGACACCATAAATCAAAACATCAATTAAACGTCATCAAGTAAGCAATGAAAATTAAAAAAACCAAAAATAAGGAGATGATACCAAAACGAAAGTGGTGACGGGGTTGAGTCCAGACCAATTCGTCAACACTAGGACAGATGACAAACTAGGTTCGGGAAACTTTCTTATTAGCTCCTATGTTCAACGTCAAACCCATTGGGTGTATATAATGCTCGCCCTATTCTGACAATGCAGGTGGAATCGAGACTTAGTTCCTGCAATCCTGCATGCAAACAAACATTGTGCACAATACATATATTTCACAAATACATCATGAGAGGAACTCCCAGCATAGTAGGGCACTCGCGAGTGAGTGATACCACACTGTCCCTCCCACAAAACCACACATAATAGTCAAAACAATTTTAGTAACTTGTAAATAGTTTGCTTCTTATTAGTTAGGCAATATTCGCATAAGGATGCTAACCATAAACCTAATTCATCTACTATATCAAAATGAATTACTACTTGAAATTATAAGTATCTATACCTACATATTACAATTGTATTACCTTCATCACTACGTTTCTGAAGCCAACTTCCTATAAATCAAAAGCTACCATAGAACATTGCACATTACTACCAATAATTTAAGTTGCATCTTAACCTCAAGGTACTATGTTCTACTAAAAATCATAGAATAATTATCCACAAAACCTCACATCTTTGTTAAAACTCATAATTTTCACACAAAGAACTACACTTTAACCATTATTCAACACCAAATCTTACAACAAATTTAACAAGTATATCAAAATTCTACACCTTCATAGATTCAAGAAAACATAATTCATCACTCAAGGACAACAAAATCGCAGATTCCACACACTTGACATATTCACACACATAAACCACATCGCCAAGAACACATCACACTAAAACTCAAGGGTCCATAGAGCATCCCCGACAGGAAGGATATTGGTGCATTGCGCACTACACCGAGGGTTCTATCCTCTCCCATCAGTTTCCCGCACCATCGACCTGACACCAGTTAATAGCAAAAACTCAAGTTCACAACAATGACAAAAGAAAAGTAAAATTCAAGACTCATGGGTCTAAGCGCAAGGTTACATAGTGAGCACACATAGTGCCCAGTGTATGAACCTAGGCTCTGATACCATGTTGTAACGCCCCGCCGTGTGAACCCCAAAGGACAACAACACATTTTTTTATTTATTTTAAAGTTAACATAACATACATGTAATACACATTAATTCATAACATGAATTTCATTTAAGTAGATTCATTCACACATACATCCCTTGGGGTACATGAGGAGTCATTACGAGACTTAGATCCATACAATGACAATAAAGAATAAAAGCTAAAGATATAAACATTAACAAATATAACACATAAATGATAAAGCATTGATGAGACACCATCCGTGTATGTAAATACAACATATACATGATTAACTCAACATAATGAATAACAACTGCTATGGCCAATGTCCACACAAGGTTTAACGTTACATTACAATAAAATGTTCTAGCAGTACAATGATACAAAAGTGTTTCCAACATAAATGGAAACCATACACAAGATAACATGATACAAATAAATAGATGAATACAAAGTATCATAACTGGCTCCAAGACAAATACAACTCTGGAGTCGCTCCAACAGCACCAATCTGCACCTCTTGATCCTCGACTGGGGACCCAATGGGGTGCTTAGCATGTTCCACCCAACCATGTGGGTCCAAAGACCCACCCCCCATGCTAAGGAGCTGATAAGAAAGATTTTTCAACCAAGAACATCCAAACACGGAACCACAAGACTCAACAACATACAAAAGTATCATAAAACTCAAGGATTACAATGACATAATCAACAACATCCAAGAGTCAACATAATAACTTAAAGTCATAAACCTCATCATATAAATCAAAGCAATGACTACTAAACAAGTAACCAAAGGATGATCATGAAACACTTCCAAATCGAACTAAATTAATAAACATAATACAATTCCAAATTGCAATTAAGCAAAACAATAACATCATATCACAGCACCATAAGAGTACGAGGTCATAAATCAAATATCAATGAGATCATACAAGACCACAAAGTACACCAAAGATGTATCAAGGCAATACTCCATAAATCAATACAAGTCCATTCAACCACAATCTAAACCAACTCCCATAACATACTTCCAGATGAACACAATAAAGTAAAAACACCTGGGCAACTAGGGGAGAGTGTCATCGCATGGATTAACATGGATTTGCCAGGCTACCTATTGCAAGGTACCGCCTCCATCTACTGACGGATTATCCAGGCAACCAAGCACTAGGAACCACCTCCATAAATGGTTTTCCAGGCTACCTATCTCAAGGAACCGCTCCATAGGGTTGCTCATGCGGAACCGTTACCTTCCATGAAGTCAAGGAAACGATCATGCCAACCATGGCCTTCTCAATTCCCTTTAGTCCATGGTAGCAGTAAAAGGTGGATGAGGCAACAATTATCTTTTTTTTAGTGTATTACTACCCAACCCTCCTAAGTTAATTATTAGGTTTTCACTTGATTACTAACTCACTTGTGGGTTATCTTGTGCCCTTCCCCTTAAATGGGGCGCCGGCCCCCATGAGGAGCCACTCTCCCTAGAGACCCTCAACATCAACCAAAAAAACCAAGGGTTGTACAACATAACAAGAACATTAGATCACCACAGAGAAGCATGCGAGGCATTACCCATCTCGCTATAAATACATAATCAAAGTCTCAAAAATTCCCATACAACCCTTTGAAAATCATGATATCAAAACATTTACCACATCAAAGTCACATAAACAGAGAACATCAACCGTCAATCATCTCAAGCCTCTAGAAGCCAAAAGAACGACAACCCACATATGAGGGTGAAATGAAGCAACAATAGTTTTTCCCAATAATTCCAACACAAGGATAAAATTTCCCTCAAATATGAGATTAACTCAGAAAAGCCAATAAAAAAAAGATTCATCAAGACCCACCACAAATCAACAATGGTGTCACCTCAAATAGGGAAATGCAAAAGAAAATCAACCTTTAATTCAAAAAAATCACTTAATAAAACCAAAAGCCACCAACTAGGTATTCCACGGGAGACCTCAATTTTCTCCTCACAAGAACCCCTTACAATGACACAAAAATTACATTCATAAAATCAGCAGCATGGCAATGACAACAATTATCTAATCACATTCTCAATTAAAAGAAACCAACCTACTCAACAACCAAAAAAATTACAATCTCAAGGTTCTAAATAGCTATCCATATAAGAACCTCATTTAATAGAAACTCAGATTGTCATAAAGATATCCACTAACTAACAATCCAAAAGAAATAATTAAGAATGAAAACTCAATTCAAGGGACAATTTGTTTCGTTGACTCAAGTTTATAAAACTACCATAATTAAGTCAAACAGAGTTTACTACAATACTTAACCATGGTAAAAGATACACAATTCCACTATTTAAGGGTTCAGTACAAACACCCATATTACGCGATACTCAACAATTAGAATTTTAATCAATTTATACATTTCTACTCTATTTTATTTATTAAATACATTCTTCTTTGACTACATATAATAAAGTCAATCCACAAGGTCAACCAATAGTAATATGCTTGCAAGCAATAATACTTTGGCTAAGAACTCAACGAAAGATTGAAAATGGGAGGAAATGAAATAGTTTTCTTATTTGATTAAATTAACAATTGTGAAACGATATCCCAAGGTAGCTCCATTATAAAGAAACAATTACTACAAAGCCCTATCATTAAATTTTGACTCTAAAATCATGCTATCATGGCCCTAATATACAAAAGCTCTTACAATGCTAAATTAATAATAACCATACATGAACATGAATCCAATTGAATGTAGATCTAGGCACGTTAACTAAATTTTAGCACATGGAAATAGTCAATCACTACGCCTATATTGATGTATCATAATCCATATAATAATTTTCACTTTAACAATTAGCAAGTCTTGGACCTACTGAAGGTTGTTAATATGAACCAGAATTGTAAGACTTATGGTATACTAAAGAAAGTGTTATGACTGCAAAAATATGATTGGGTTCTTCTAAAATTTCCACCGAGAATCAAAGATTACAGATAGCATGAGAACTGCAGTCAATCCACTAAATCTATGAAGCATGTTTTGAGCTTATCATGCAAACCACTCAGAGATTAATGAGAAGGATGCATTGATTAGTCATTTGTAAATATTTTGAGTGTTAGGTAGCTAAATGAGATGCAATAAATGGTCAGAATGAGCCATCTACTATGAAGCATGAGAATCGGGCTGATAAGCATTATTGTTTTAAAAAAAAACTAGATATATTAAACCAAATGCACATCACAGTAAGAAGCTCACAAGGAAAGTTAAGTTTAATGTATGGGAATGCCAACCACATTATTCATGGAAGAAAATGCATGACTCTAAAGTGCGGTCAGTAAGCCACACAACAACATCAAGCAATTAAAGGGCAGGGCAAAATCATAATGACACAAACGAAAGGCATATAAAATCATCCACCTTAGGGGATACCGAACACAAAGTGTGTTTATGAAATAATCCCACATTTCTCGTATCAAGATAGAGAAAATATAATTCATAGTTGGAAGTGTGCGAGCTTCTCCCAAGGCATCAAATCCAAACAACAGAGACTTAAGTAAAGCGATGGCAGGGGCAAAGCTATAGGGGGTGCAAATATATACTGTATACATTATAAGTCATTTATATCTCTCACTACGGTTACAATTATCTTGGTGAACATGTGTGGAATGTTGGAACCACATGGAATACATTTGAATAGTCATCAAGGAATGCCACAAAGATCTCAAATCGAGCTATGTACTACTTAAAATTCATATGGCTAAATTCAGATCAAAGCTCTAATATTAATTCAAATGATTAAGAGAGGGATCATTTAATTCTATACACCCTACCAAGATCAAGTTTACCACTATGATAGGTTTTCACTGAAACCAGAGAGATTATTTGATTTACTACACCTATGCAAGCCTAAAAGTTGCAGCTGTGATCGGTTGCCAAAGGTTTCAGGGAGACTATTTAATTTTGTACAATGTCTCAACTCTAAATGCCGTAACAGTGACATGTTGCCAAGTATATCAGAAAGTGAATATTGGAATTTTGAAATATCACCATCTACTTGTATTATTATCAAATCTCACACGCTATCCACAAGACAAAAGGGAAGGAGAAAGGTGAGGTGCAAATACGTGACTTAAGAGAAGGAGAATTAATGTACAACTTTTCCTTTTTAAACATATTTCTATTTGTTGGCGAGTTTCTAGAGATGCGCTCAAGTTTGAAGTTTGGAAATTAATCTTCACCACAATCAAAGATAAGCTCTCATATAATGACAATATTTATTTTCAAGTGCAGCAACTGGGATAGACTGCTAGCAGAATCAAGCAGGTTATTTAATCCTTTAAACTCCTTATTATGTTCAGGTGCCACGGCTGAGATGGGTTGACAATGAAATTAGAGAGATTATCTAAACCTTTCAACTTCCTATAAATTTCAAGTGCGCGGCTGAGAGGACTGAGAACAAGGATAAGGTTCAGGCAGAAAAGATGACAACCAATTTTAACCAAAACATAGCATAAAGCTTAAGGTATTCACTTCCTAGTATTTATCCTTTCGCAATTCCTATTATCAACTCACAGGTATAATGATATCAATGCGATGACAACTCAAGATCCTGAACATATTGTGTCGTGTGCACAGGATGTCAGAACCAAAAGGTAGAGTTTGCAGAAAATATTTATATTGAAATCTAACGAAACCCTTAGATATTCAAGAAGACCCAATAGGCAGATTAGATGAAGGATGAATTTTGAGATATTGCTAGGCATTGCTAGAGACTACGATAGAATTTCAAATTAAAATAAGAAAGGCTCACCATTCAAGCCTGAATCTACGCTTGGCTGCTCGAGGGATTCTAATCTTCTTTGTGCAAGCCTCTCCCATGAAGGATGCATCGCTTTCCCTCTTATTTTCTTTCTTGGTCAGTTACAAATCAAGAACGAATTCCCAACCACCTGGTATCTCCCCCTCCAAAAGCTAAATAAAGTTATTATTTATTTTTCATATTCTCCAATTCTCTTCAACTTCCAAATGCTCTATAGGTGAAGTTTCTTTCCAGCTTTTCTTGTTTTAAGACCCTTCAGCTTCCTATCCATTTAAATTTCTTATAATTATCTTTTCAATATTATTTGTTCATAATTATTATTAACTTCAATTTAACACAACAATTTAAATCAATTTATCTAATAATATCACTTTTACTTTTAACGAATTAGTTTAATTTGATCATTTGTTCTAAATCATTTGATTTAATTTAATTGATTATTATTTTAATTTCTAATTATTTTTTTAAATAACCTTGCAAATCACTTATTATTTAATTAATTATTTAAACATGACTAGTAACATATGATATTTTTCACACAATCAAATAACACAGTAATCAATGAAGCACACACAAATACTCACACAAAAGTCCAGAACAACCGACACAGAAGGCCACTACATCCTCCCCCCTTAGGCATCGACTTACTCCTGGAAGTCGAGCTCAAGCAAAAAAAAAGGTAACACAACAATATCAATGATCATAAGCACATCGACACCATAAATCAAACCATCAATTAAACATCATCAAGTAAGCAACGAAAATTAAACAAACCAAAAATAAGGAGATGATAGCAAAACGAAAGTGGTGACGGGGTTGCAACCAGACAAATTTTTCAACACTAGGACAGATGACGAACTAGGTTCAGGAAACTTTCTTGTCAGCTCCTATGTTCAACGTCAAACCCATTGGGTGTATATAATGCTCGCCCTGTTATGACAATGCAGGTGGAATCGAGACTTAGTTCCTGCAATCCTGCATGCAAACAAACATTGTGCACAAGACATATATTTCACAAATACATCATGAGAGGAACTCCCAGCATAGTAGGGCACTCGCGAGTGAGTGATACCACACTGTCCCTCCCACCAAACCACACATAATAGTCAAAACAATTTTAGTAACTTGTAAACAGTTTGCTTCTTATTAGTTAGGCAATATTCGCATAAGGATGCTAACCATAAACCTAATTCATCTACTATATCAAAATGAATTACTACTTGAAATTATAAGTATCTATACCTACATATTACAATTGTATTACCTTCATCACTACATTTCTGAAGCCAAATTCCTATAAATCAAAATCTACCATAGAACATTGCACATTACTACCAATAATTTAAGTTGCATCTTAACCTCAAGGTACTATGTTCTACTAAAAATCATAGAATAATTATCCACAAAACCTCACATATTTGTTAAAACTCATAATTTTCACACAAAGAACTCCACTTTAACCATTATTCAACACCAAATCTTACAACAAATTTAACAAGTATATCAAAATTCTACACCTTCATAGATTCAAGAACACATAATTCATCACTCAAGGACAACAAAATCGCAGATTCCACACACACTTGACATATTCACACACATAAACCACATCGCCAAGAACACGTCACACTAAAACTCAAGGGTCCATAGAGCATCCCCGACAGGAAGGATATTGGTGCATTGCGCACTACACCGAGGGTCCTATCCTCTCCCATCAATTTCCCGCACCATCGACCCAACACCAGTTAACAGTAGAAACTCAAGTTCACAACAATGACAAAAGAAAAGTAAAATTCAAGACTCATGGGTCTAAGTGCAAGGTTACATAGTGAGCACAGATAGTGCCCAGTGTATGAACCTAGGCTCTGATACCATGTTGTAACGCCCCACCGTATGAACCCCAAAGGACAACAACACATTTTTTTTTTAATTTTTTTTTTAAGTTAACATAACATACATGTAATACACATTAATTCATAACATGAATTTCATTTAAGTAGATTCATTCACACATACATCCCTTGGGGTACACGAGGAGTCATTACGAGACTTAGATCCATACAATGACAATAAAGAATAAAAGCTAAAGATATAAACATTAACAAATATAACACATACATGATAAAGCATTGATAAGACACCATCTGTGTATGTAAATACAACATATACATGATTAACTCAACATAATGAATAACAACTTCCATGGCCAATGTCCACACAAGGTTTAACATTACATTACAATACAATGTTCTAGAAGTACAATGATACAAAAGTGTTTCCAACATAAATGGAAACCATACACAAGATAACATGATAAAAATAAACAGATGAATACAAAGTATCATAACTGGCTTCAAGACAAATAGAACTCTGGAGTCACTCCAATAGCACCAATCCGCACCTCTCGATCCTCGACTGGGGACCCAATGGGGTGCTTAGCACGTTCCACCCGACCATGTGGGTCCGAAGACCCACCCCCCATGCTAAGGAGCTGATAAGAAAGAGTCTACAACCAAGAACATCCAAACACAAAACAACAAGACTCAACAACATACAAAAGTATCATAAAACTCAAGGATTACAATGACATAATCAACAACATCCAAGAGTCAACATAATAACTTAAAGTCATAAACCTCATCATATAAATCAAAGCAATGACTAGTAAACAAGTAACCAAAGGATGATCTTGAAACACTTCCAAATCGAACTAAATTAATAAACATAATACAATTCCAAATTGCAATTAAACAAAACAATAACATCATATCACAGCACCATAAGAGTACAAGGTCATAAATCAAATATCAATGAGATCATACAAGACCACAAAGTACACCAAAGATGTATCAAGGCAATACTCCATAAATCAATACAAGTCCATTCAACCACAATCTAAACCAACTCCCATAACATACTTCCAGAGGAACACAATAAAGTAAAAACACCTGGGCAACTAGGGGAGAGTGTCATCGCATGGCTTAACATGGATTTTCCAGGCTACCTATTGCAAGGTACTTCCTCCATCTACTGACGGATTATCTAGGCAACCAAGCACTAGGAACCGCCTCCATAAATGGTTTGCCAGGCTACCTATCTCAAGGAACCACCCCATAGGGTTGCTCATGCGGAACCGTTACCTTCCGTGAAGTCAAGGCAACGATCATGCCAACCATGGCCTTCTCAATCCCCTTTAGTCTATGCGAGCACTAAAAGGTGTATGAGGCAACAATTATCTTTTTTTTAGTGTATTACTACACAACCCTCCTAAGTTAATTATTAGGTTTTCACTTGATTACTAACTCACTTGTGGGTTATCCTGTGCCCTTCCCCTTAAATGGGGCGCCGGCCCCCACGAGGAGCCACTCTCCCTAGAGACCCACAACATCAACCAAAAAAACCAAGGGTTGTACAACATAACAACAACATTAGATCACCATAGAGAAGCATGCAAGGCATTACCCATCTCGCTATAAATACATAATCAAAGTCTCAACAATTCCCGTACAGCCCTTTCAAAATCCTGATATCAAAACACTTACCACATCAAAGTCACATAAAGAGTGAACATCAACCGTCAATCATCTCAAGCCTCTCGAAGCCAAAAGAACGACAACCCACATATGAGGGTGAAATGTAGCAATAACAGTTTTTCCCAATAATTCCAACACAAGGATAAAATTTCCCTCAAATATGAGATTAACTCAGAAAAGCCATAAAAAAAAAGATTCATCAAGACCCACCACAAATCAACAATGGTGTCACCTCAAATAGGGAAACGCAAAAGAAAATCAACCTTTAATTCAACAAAATCACTTAATAAAACCAAAAGCCACCAACTAGGTATTCCACGGGAGACCTCAATTTTCTCCTCACAAGAACCCCTTACAATGACACAAAAATTACATTCATAAAATCAGCAGCATGGCAATGACAACAATTATCTAATCACATTCTCAATTAAAATAAACCAACCTACTCAACAACCAAAACAATTACAATCTCGAGGTTCTAAATAACTATCCATATAAGAACCTCATTTAATAGAAACTCGGATTATCATAAAGATATCCACTAACTAACAATCCAAAAGAAATAATTAAGAATGAAAACTCAATTCAAGGGACAATTTTTTTCGTTGACTCAAGTTTATAAAACTACCATAATTAAGTCAAACAGAGTTTACTACAATACTTAACCATGGTAAAAGATACATAATTCCACTATTTAAGAGTTTAGTACAAACACCCATATTACGCGATACTCAACAATTATAATTTTAATCAATTTATACATTTCTACTCTATTTTATTTATTAAATACATTCTTCTTTGACTACATATAATAAAATCAATCCACAAGGTCAACCAATAGTAATATGCTTGCAAGCAATAATACTTTGGCCAAGAACTCAACGAAAGATCGAAAATGGGACGAAATGAAATAGTTGTCTTATTTGATTAAATTAACAATTGTGAAATGATATCCCAAGGTAGCTCCATTATAAAGAAACAATTACTACAAAGCCCTATCATTAAATTTTGACTCTAAAATCATGCTATCATGGCCCTAATAAACAAAAGCTCTTACAATGCTAAATTAATAATAATCATACATGAACATCAATCCAATTGAATGTAGATCTAGGCACGTTAACTAAATTTTAGCACATGGAAATAGTCAGTGACTATGCCTATATTGATGTATCATAATCAATATAATAATTTTCACTTTAACAATTAGTGAGTCCTGGACCTACTGAAGGTTGTTAATATGAACCAGAATTGTAAGACTTATGGTATACTAAACAAAGTGTTATGACTGCAAAACTATGATTGGCTTCTGCTAAAATTTTCACCGAGAATCAAAGATTATAGATAGCATGAGAACCGCAGTCAAGCCACTAAATCTATGAAGCATGTTTTGAGCTTATCATGCAAACCATTCAAAGATTAATGAGAAGGATGCGTTGATCAGTCATTTGTAAATATTTTGAGTGTTAGGTAGCTAAATGAGATGCAATAAACGGTCAGAGTGAGCCATCTACTATCAAGCATGAGAATCGGGCTTATAAGCATTATTGTTTTAAAAAAAAACTAGATATATTAAACCAAATGCACATCACAGTAAGAAGCTCACAAGGAAAGTTAAGTTTAATGTATGGGAACGCCAACCACATTATTCATGGAAGAAAAAGCATGACTCTAAAGTGTGGTCGATAAGCCACACAACAACATCAAGCAATTAAAGGGTAGGGGAAAATCATAATGACACAAACAAAAGGTATATACAATCATCCACCTTAGGGGATATCGAACACAAAGTGTGTTCATGAAATAATCCCACATTTCTCGTATCGAGATAGAGCAAATATAAGTAATAGTTGGAAGTGTGTGAGCTTCTCCCAAGGCATCAAATCCAAACAACATAGACTTAAGTAAAGTGATGGTAGGGGCAAAGCTATAGGGGGTGCAAATATATACTGTGTACATTATAAGGCATTTATATCTCTCACTACGGTTACAATTATCTTGGTGAACATGCGTGGAACACTGGAACCACATGGAATACATTTGAACAGTCAACAAGGAATGCCACAAAGATCTCAAATCGAGCTATGTACTACCCAAAATTCATACGACTAAATTCAGATCAAAGCTCAAATATTAATTCAAATGATTAAGAGAGGGATCATTTAATTCTATACACCCTACCAAGATCAAGTTTACCACTATGATAGGTTTTCACTGAAACCAGAGAGATTATTTGATTTACTACACCTTTGCGAGCCTAAAAGTTGCAGCTGTGACGGGTTACGAAAGGTTTCAGGGAGACTATTTAATTTTGTACAATGTCTCAACTCTAAATGCCGTAACAGTGACAAGTTGCCAAGTATATCAGAAAGTGAATATTGGAATTTGGAAATATCACCATCTACTTGCATTATTATCAAATCTCACACGCTATCCACAAGACGGAAGGGAAGGAGAAAGGTGAGGCGAAAATACGTGACTTAAGAGAAGGAGAATTAATGTACAACTTTTCATTTTTAAACATATTTCTATTTGTTGGCGAGTTTCTAGAGATGCGCTCAAGTTTGAAGTTTGGAAATTAATCTTCACCACAATCAAAGATAAGCTCTCATATAATGATAATATTTATTTTCAAGTGCAACAACTGCGATAGATTGCCAGCAGAATCAAGCAGGTTATTTAATCCTTTAAACTCCTTATTATGTTCAGGTGCCACGGCTGAGATGGGTTGACAATGAAATCAGAGAGATTATCTAAACCTTTCAACTTCCTATAAATTTCAAGTGCGCGTCTGAGAGGACTGAGAACAAGGATAAGGTTCAGGCAGAAAAGATGACAACTGATTTTAACCAGAACATAGCATAAAGCTTAAGGTATTCACTTCTTAGTATTTATCCTTTCGCAATTCCTATTATCAACCCACAGGTATAATGATATCAATGGGATGACAACTCAAGATCCTGAACATATTGTGTCGTGTGCACAAGATGTCAGAACCAAAAGGTAGAGTTTGCAGAAAATATTTATATTGAAATCTAACGAAACCCTTAGATATTCAAGAAGACCCAATAGGCAGATTAGATGAAGGATGAATTTTGAGATATTGCTAGGCATTGCTAGAGACTACAATAGAATTTCAAATTAAAATAAGAAAGACTCGCCATTCAAGCCTGAATCTACGCTTGGCTGCTCGAGGGATTCTAATCTTCTTTGTGCAAGCCTCTCCCGTGAAGGATGCATCACTTTCCCCCTTATTTTCTTTCTTGGTCAGTTACAAATCAAGAACGAATTCCCAACCACTTGATATCTCCCCCTCCAAAAGCTAAATAAAATTATTATTTATTTTTCATATTCTCTAGTTCTCTTCGACTTCCAAATGCTCTATAGGTGAAGTTTCTTTCCAGCTTTTCTTGTTTTAAGACCCTTTAGCTTCCTATCCATTTAAATTTCTTATAATTATCTTTTCAAGATTATTTGTTCATAATTATTATTAACTTCAATTTAACACAACAATTTAAATCAATTTATCTAATAATATCACTTTTACTTTTAATGAATTAGTTTAATTTGATCATTTGATTTAATTTAATTGATTATTATTTTAATTTCTAGTTATTATTTTAAATAACCTTTCAAATCACTTATGATTTAATTAATTATTTAAACATGACTACTAACATATGATATTTTTCACACAATCAAATAACACATTAATCAATGATGCACACACAAATACTCACACAAAAGTCCAAAACAACCGACACGGAAGGGCACTACACAATCTATAATTTGATGTGCAATAGACATTCCACTTATCCAATTTACCTTTCCAATTATGAGAACCTCCTTCAAAAAGTAGAAGAGTAAGTGCATAACCAAGGTTCCATACTTAAACACATTTTTATTTGCCTTAGTCTACTTTATATTCTCCATTAATTGTTCCCTAAGCAACTCGTGCAAGTCATAGTCTACACCATTTTCTATCATTTCATGTGCCACATGGATTGCAGTGGCAGGAATAGAGTTATGTTTGTTCGTAAAGTAGATCTTGTAACCAATTAACATAAAAGCATACCTAGTAGTTGTATTTATAATGGGATTTATTGCAAGGGACCTCTAATCAAATGTAGCATCTATTTTCTCCATCACCTCTTTATTTTTAACAAACTTTAGAATGGGGACGGGTTTAGTGGAGCATAGACTAGTGACCTCTCTTATCACTTCCTTCGTAATCATGTGAGGCATATCAGACCAGAAAAATTGATCATGGACTCTACTCATGGCCATTCCAATCCATTTGACATGAGACAAGAAATTGGGGAGCCATTGCCATACATCTAGTTTCTTCTCAACTAGGTTTTTGTATTTTAGATTTAGGGAGAATCCTTACTAGTTAACTCATTTGACCATATTTCACTTAACTTACTAGGAGAATGCTCCTCCATTTTTCCAATAATGTATGCCCTAATATGCTTAGTTGGTAAAACCCCATATGAAATGTGTGAGAATGTGCCTAATGGGTCATCTTCTATGGCTTTCAGAGGGAATCTTTTGAATTTAGGTTGTGGTTTCTCTGTAATCTCTATAACCTTTGGTGTATACATTGCAATATAAACCCAAACTAATTTCAAAACATAATTCCTAAATAAACAGTGCATGCAAGATGCACAAAATACCTTTTTAATTTCATTCATTGAACTAGGGTTTCGATGCTTTGAATCTCATATTTCCTTATGCAATTTGAATTCTCTTCTCAAATATTTGATCCTTCTCAAATGATTTTGTGAAATTAATTTTCCTTAGTGAATTTTCTTATCACCCTTCAATTTGACCTAATTATACATTGAATGCTTCAACACATAAATTTTGCAACACTTAATCTATATGCACAGTCAACTTTTGAAGCTCCACAAACTTCCACATCAACATATTTTCTTCTGCAATCTTCACTAATAGATCAAGCTTATTGATCTACATCACATATCTTCATCTTGTAGCCTCAACACCTCTTTTATGTCAGGGGGATAAAATATATCCATTAAATCTCCCCCTAATCCATAGCTCTTAGCTCAATTTCTAAAGGAAACATTTGTACCAAAGGGTGGTATAAATTATTCCTTAGAATTTGTCTCTCCCTTATTTCTCCAAGTCTTTTCCATTTCCTTTTTTACTTTAGCCAAATCAATCTTTTTAATTTGTTCATTCCCTTTTACTAGATTACCCTTGTATTTCTACTTCGGAAAAAATTAGCAATATGTTGAGGTCTACTAAAACTGTGGCATACAACATTATTTTGAATAGTATTCCTTCCATTCATTCTAGATCTACATTGATTGGCTTTATTTCCAAATCCATAGCATATAACAATAACCATTGAAAGATTGAATCATTCTACCATTGTTATATGCATTCATCATTTGACTTCTACATTCATTTTCTCTATGTCTAAATCTTTTACATGTAAAATATTGACCAGTGAAGGGTGAAACATTTTGATTCATTTTGTTTCTACATTCCATTGCTCTATGCCCAAATTTATTGTAAGAATAGAAAAAAGCATTGAAATATGAGTACCTTTGAGCATTTGGTTGTTTGAATTGAGGTCTTTTAGATTCATTTCTTTGATTTCAGATCTTTCCATTAGTCTTATTGTCTTCATTCTTCTCTAGTTCATTGATATTTTTTCATTAGGTGTGTAATTTTCTTTTGAGCTTTCACCTTTTTCAAATTCTAAACCATCTTAGTTTTTCGATGCTTTCCGACTTGCAATCATCTCATCAAGCTTTGTAGCACTCATTTTAAATTTTTATTCATGATGTCTTGCTTTCTATAGATATAATCTTAGATTTACCACTTCTTTTTCAATCCTTATGAATTCCTTAGTTTTTCTTTTTTAACATTGCATTTAAGCAATATTCAATTCTTTTATTTTATTCAACTTGTACTTTTAGTCTAGTGATATTTTCATTTTCTTGTTTGAATTGCTCACTAACTTCCTTATGCCTTTATTTGAACTTCTTTATTTTCTCTCTCAATTTTTTGATGCATTCATTTTCTTCTTTGGCATTTTCCTTCCAATATATGTTCTCACCTTCAATTTTATTTAGATCTTCAAGAACAACTTTGAGTTATCCATACTTGTCAAGCATGTAATATTCTTCTATAAATTCAAAATAAGGAATCTCTTCCCAAGGAATAGGAAACTTTATGTCAGCCATGTGTTCAATCTACAAGACTTTCCCAAAGTAGTTAAGCTCCTTCCAAGGAATCTATCTCTAATACTAATTGTTGAACACCCAAAAATATTGAGAGCGGGGGTGAATCAGTATTCTCTTAAACCATTCAAACATTAAACATCTAATCACTAACGAATATTAAACTATAGTAAGGAATGAAATCATGAAAAAATACACATCACATAACACATGAATACCAATATTTTTACATGGAAAACCCAAAATGGGAAAAAACAAGGTGAGGTTTAGCTCACAATATATTATAACCATATATAGTATATTACAAAAATGCTCACTGTAGGTGGAATCACTATCCAAGTGGACTTATTGTCCACAAAGAAAAATATATAAGAAATATGGTGGCTCACGACCTATTTTTAATGGTTAGAATTACATCTTATGTATGCATGAATTATAGTTCTATTGACGAATATTTTTTTTATATCTAATTCTAATTCAACACTCTAACTCTCTCTTCATTGGCTCAATTGTGATCTTAATCTTAGCATTTGCAGCTTAAATTTGTACTTATTTGCTCAAATTCACACCACACACAATATATTTCACATCCATCACTTCTAGAAACCAAAAAAAGTTAGGAATATATATCCACATCAAGTATAACATCAATTAGGTTGACCTAATTGGATGTGGCAACCAAAATATAGCTCGTTGTCTCCAAAAATATTCACCCACACAACACACCATAATTCAAAACTAAAAATTCCTTAGGATAGGTTGGAATGAACCTAAAATAGATCACATATAATTTAGAAATGTTTATTAATCCTTTGCACAATCATCAATCATGTTAGGTCGGCTCCATATAAGACCTAAAAGAAAAAACCTTCATTTGTGTATCCATATCTTGACATGTGGGCCTAAAAAAATGATACCATATAGAATCCATACTCAGATGATATTAAGAAACTTATCTTCAACAACAAAATGTGAAAAACTCATCCATGGAGAAGTGTAGATTCTCCCACATAAACACACTGTACAAAAACACAACTGTGATATGCCAGGCTTAACTCTATTACTCATATCTCTCAAACTGTTTGTCCAAATAAGATGATATATTGGATTTAGGTGCATTTAACATCCACAAAAATAATGTTAGAAGCATAGAGTTATATCTTCATTTTTGGAGTCATACAGACCTGAAAACTAGTGCAATATAATACTAAACTGGCAGATTTGACACTTAGTAGAATTTCTATGTAACCAATCTTTCCAAACAAAGTCAACTTGCACAAATTTCTTCCAAAACACCTCAAAAACCTATTAGGATTAATAAAAATGATCTGAAACAATGTTGACATCAATGACACCACTTTAATACACCATTATGCACAATCCATGCTTATGTTGCCAAACAACATCCTTAATGACAAAATTTAGCAATCTCTCCAAACTTCCAACACTTGCACCTTCTTGTGTCTTATGATTGTGTGTCCTATAATTATATTTTTCTTCTAACATTTTTTTTTGTAGCCTAGCATGTTTTTGGCAAGTTTGTAACTAACTTTGCAGGATCGAAGACTCGTGTCATGTTTGCATCTTGGTGGGGCTCCCTCTTTCACATATAGGTACGTCAAATCAAAGATCTAGTTACTTGATGTTATCAAGATTTTCTCTTCAATCTATTTCTACTTGATCTCACATTAACATTGACACATATGATTGCTAAATTGGGGGGAAAATGTAATGGCATGAATTCGCAACTAGGAGAATTTCCCATTAATTTACCCTTGCCTTAGCTTTACAAGTTTGATGATGCAAAAACTTGATGCCTTCATCTTGATTTTCCTATGTGTCCATATCATTTTTTGTTGATGGAGGAATTTTTTTGGGGACATGTGTGTGTCATGTGGAAGTCCATGCATTGCACTATTGTCCTACCAAGTTTGTTGTGACTATAATCTATAGTGACATTATGATTCTTTAGTGCCTATAAACGTAACATTTCCTACCAACTTTGAACTGATGAAAGATGACTCTTTTCCTCCATTTATCCATTCAAACTTGATTCTATCACAATTATTTCACTCTTAAGATCAATCTCTCATTCTTGCTATGCTTCTTGATCATTCTTACAACATTCTTACTTCTCCATTACTCTTTCTTGCAACTACTAGCTTATCACTTGGCTCCTACAACATATTTTTACTTCAACACCATTGTCATTGTAGGTTTAAGAAGCTCTACATCATTGGTGTGGTTGTGTCATATTTCTCCTTCCTCTATTTTCCTTGGGTGCTTATAGCAAGGGAGGTGATATTGTGTCTTTTCATTTACTTGTATTATCATCTTGTAGAGTAGCATTCGAGTTGTCATTTCTCTCTACTATATTGTGTCATTTATATTCTCTCCTTTATTTTTGTTCTTCATATAGTTGCATATTGGTTGTTCATGGAGGTGGAAACATTGAAAATGGGATATGACTAAGGAAGACCTCAAAACATAGTTGAACATTTTTTATGTTTCTATGTGTGTAGGTGTAGGTTCTTCCTCTAAGAGATAGTTGGATAACTTGACCATACATGTGTTGGAATTATTCCCCTTTATTTTTTAATTTATCATTAGAGTAGTTTTATAGTATTCTTCTTGTTGTACTTTGTATCTTTGTATTTTCCTTTCAAATTGTGAAACTAGCAAACTTGGGTTGTTAGCAGGCTCAATAATTTTTTATCTATCACTTGACCCTCTAGTTGTACAGGATACCAACATGTTCCCGAGAATCCAACATGATGTGCTAAATTTTGAATCCCATGCTATCATCCTCAAATAGAGAGTTGTTTGGTCTACACTTTGAGACCTTTGTAGTTAGCTCACCCGACTCCTAAAAAATTGCCATCATTAGCAAAAGGGAAACATAGTTCTTTTTTCCCTTCCTTTTTAGTATGTCCTTTCCTTTATAGTTTATTAGTCAACCTAATTAGTTTAGTTTAGTTCATTCCCTTCATCTCTCCCATGAATCGGAGCCTTGGGGGTGACAAATACCACTACTCTAGAGATATATTTTAGCTAAGCATAAATTTCAAGATCATATTGACAAGAAATTGGTAGAAGTTGATAATGTTTAGGATAAAAATATATATATTTTACACCTCATCATCATAAAGAGAATTCTTCCAATGCTAGTGATATGATAACTATTAGTTGTGAGGAAAAATAATATTTTACATATTACAAATCATATGACACACATAGTGAAGAATGAGATCATATTTACATATTAAATGGATATTTATGCTACCCATTACTGTTAAAGATAAAGTAAGTTATCCTTATGATGTGCACTAATTAAACCAATAAAAAATGTAAACTTAGATTACTACAATCACACACAATTGAGCTAGGAAAATGACAAATTAAAATAAATTAATGTGAAATATAAGAAAGTAAAATGGAGCAAAATGATTGTGGAACCTAGTTTTGATGGTTATAATTTAGATGCTAGTTAAGAAACTAGTTGCATACTAAGGATGAGCACTTAAGAAAAAATTCACTTTAAGAAAAAATAATGAAAATTGAACTATATGTTATGAAATGAGTTTTATACACATTAAAAGAGGAAGAACTATATTAATTATGTAAAATAAATATTTATTTGTGATAAGTCATAGTTGATGTGTTTAGCCATATTAAATATTTATTTGAATCTAATTATAAATTGTTATGTGACATTTGTTAGATATTTATGTGTGGGTTGCATATGGAAGAATATTTAATATTGGAAAACTTAGTACCAAAAAATTAAATGTTGGGGTTTGTCTACTCATGGTTTTGAGAAACATGGTTTTACCTTAGCACTTGGTTTCTTTGTGTGAGATTTATTCTATTAAAGAAAACACATGTTTAGTGGTTGAGGTTGTCTATTTGGTTGTCATTGCATTGATCTCTCTTATGAAGAGTGCATTTTTTAAGCGTGGCATGGGATGTTTGGATACATGCTTGGACACATAGAAATTACATTAGAGGAGCTTAGTGTTTCAAAAATATTCATGGAGACTTTGTAAGTATATTGTGATGTTTTAATTGTTGAATAATTCATTTAGTGTGGATGATTTTGGAGGCTATGTTTTTCCCTCTTGATGGTTTTCCTAGAGTATATATAGTTTAATCTTCTTGTATATATTTGATCTTTACACTATGATTATTCTATAAGCTTGTACACATAATTTTCTCTCATCACGTTATGTAGGAAATGGTTTGATCAATTTGGTATAATTTTTCTAATAAGTGGCATCAAATCCATTGTTGAGATTAAGGGAGGATATATCCTTGGTTTTTTTTAACCCTTGTATGATAAAATACAATGCAAATTTGAATCCATAAAAATGCTACAAAAAAATTCAAACATTTCAATGTATGAGATATGTTTTATAGGTTGTCATATGAAAATTTGTAACTTTTTTGAAAATATAGGGACTATAAAGGGTTAGTAAAAATATTTTTATAGGTGTTTAGTATGAGATTTTTATGGGGGAAGTTTCATAGTGTGTTGTAGTGGTCTTCTGGGTGATAGAGTTGAGTTCTAGTTTTGCTCTGCATTTCTTCTAGGATGAAGATTTGTCTGTGCAATTTGGATATGTTGGTGAAATTTGTTCAAAGATGTTGTATTAAAGAGTTGGTATGTAGTATCACCATACCAAAGAATTTATGTTCACCAGTGTTTGATTGTGCATTCTAGAGGTGTCTGGGAGAAATGTTTTTCTCTATGTTTCTCTATAATTGTGTTTCAAGTATTATGATTATGAAGGTTTGTTGATGATGTTGATAGTTTAACTCAGTCAAGAGGGTTTGAGGTTTGGTGCTTTAGAAGATGGTTTTCTAAGTTATAATGTGTGGTAGAGTTATCTGAGTGTACTGGGTGTGTACGTTCTTTGAGTGAAAGTTGTTGCAAAGGAGTTTGTTGGATTTTAGGGTGCTCGAGGAATATTCTAGATCATGATTGAGCATGTTGTGTCATTTCTAAATAATCCTTTGGTTTGAGGAAGTGTGTACTTAAAATTTCAATGGTGTTTACGTAGGTAATGGACAACTTGGTGTTTACACTACATGTAAAGGATAAATATTGTTTGTGGTAGCATGTGGTTGATTAGTGTTATTGATTTGGGTCAAATTAAGGTTTGATGTGGTACACTTTCACTTTTATCTATCATAGAAGAGTTTTGGTGTTGACCTAATTTGAATTTGCACATTTGAGGTGCATATCCAACCTTGGAGAAGGTTTGAAGGTTGAAGAAGGTATAAATATGAGTTGAGTTGTTGAGAGATGTTAAGATAGATGGGTGTGATGTTAATGATGTGAAGTGCATAGTTGTAGAGTGGGAAATTGAGTAATATAGTGCAAGATTTCATGTTTTAGTTTACTATATTTAGTGAGAAGAAGGTGGATACAATTCTTCTATCAAACTACAAAGGTGTTGAGGGTATGTGCAGGATCATGATGGGCCAAAAAGTGGTGATATGATGGGTATTTGTAGGGTATGTAGCTGATGACTTTTTTTTAACCCAAAATTGATGAAACGAAAAGGGTGTTTAAAGGAGATTCTCATCTTTCCACCAATATAAATTATGATTTACCTTGAATTTAATAAATAATTATTATTCATTTTCTATTTGAATTACAACTAAAGTCTTGATTGATAAGCTGATTGAAAAATATCTATAGCTTTCAAATGGTATCACATTTTTTGAATCCAAAACATGCATCACATTCTATGCTTCACATACTATAAGATTTAAAAAAAAATTCATGAAGTTTTGACCAAGTTAAGGTGGTCGACATACAAGTTTTATATTTTTAAAAGTTATAATAAAATATTCATAATTAATTATTTACTTGGAAAAAAAATACAAAAAAATATGCATCACATCAGGACATGAGTCCTCTACTTATATCTAAAATATTATCATTTTAGTGTGGTTAGGGTGGTCAGACAGACACCTACTTCTTATTTTTTCCTTGAAAGTTAAGTACTACTGCATTGAAATTTCAAATTTTCACCAAATAGATTTAAAAAATAAAAAATAAACCTAGTAGTTTAGAAACTACATTAAATTTGCTATAGATTCTATTCTTACATAGTTTTGAAATAATATAGATAACTTATTCAAATTTTTTATGTCAAGTTTCTTAACTCTGATTTTTCTGAATTTTTTGCCACTTAAGGGCCTGCTTTTTCCATGATGATCTTGTACATACCCTTGAAGTCATTGTGGTGAATTCATTGTTTCATTGAGATGCTTTTCTCTATGTAGCATTTCTTTCCTATATTCTTTTCTATTTTTGGGAATGAGCCTTTTGGCAATCAACCTTTATTCTTTGGACAGTGAGCCCTCCAATAGTCATCCCTATTGTATCTGATGTTGATATTACTTATATTGTGGGCTGATATTTACCATGGTTTTTTTATTCTTAGGTTTTCCACATAAATCTAGTGTTCTCTTGTGTATTGTGTTAAGTTGTTTCAGTTTCTATTATTTTATTTTCATACTAATTCTTCATAACATATTTAAGGGTTTAATGAATGAATGTGGATCTGAATGTTGATGAGGGTTTTAAAGTTTTAAGTTACAACTAATTCACCCCCTCCTCTTAGTTGTATTATGCATTCAACAATTGGTATTAGATCAAGGTTCCTTGGAGAAAATATTAACTACTTAAGGTAGATCTAGGATCCCACACAAGAAAGAGATCCCTATGTTTGATGGAATAGACTATGTATTCTACAAGACAAGGATGGAAGGCTTTCTAGAATATCTTGGATATGATATTTGGAAATTAGTTAAGAATGGATATGCTATTTATAAAATTGGTCTAAGCACTAAAACTAAACTCAAAGCCTATGAAACTAATAGCAAAGCAAGGTATGCTCTCTTGAGTAGTCTTACAAATTCTAAATTGGTAAAAGTTGTGAATCTAAAAAATGGTAAAGCAATTTGGGATAATTTGGAAAGTATTTATGAAGGAGATGATATGGACAAACAAGATAATATGCACAATTTTAAGACCACATTTGAGAACTTACAGGTGTATAAAGATGAAAACAATGTAGGCTACATGAAGAGGGTAGATGGAGTGGTTAGTTCCATCAGAGGTCTTAGAGGTAAAGCCAAGGAATCAAGAGAGGTAAGGAAATTTTTTAGAACCCTACCTAAAGATTATAGTCATAAAGTTTCTAATATTGAGGAAATTGAAAATCTAGATCAATATTCTAGAGATCAATTGTATTGTTCTTTAAATACATTTCAAATTAGAGAATTTGGTCCAAATAATGGCACAAAAGTATAAACTACTTTTAAGGCTACAAAAATAGAGAAGAATAAAGAACAAGATTAGGAAGATCTTGATGATGTGGAAGATAACTTGGTGATAAGAATGATAAGAGGAACTAGTAAGTACAAAGGAAAATTACCTTTCACATGTTTTAGTTGTGGAAAGATAGGTCATTATGCACCAAGATGTCGAGAAAATGTTGTGAATGACAAAAAGAAGGACAAAAAAAGGTAAGATGATTATGATTCAAATTATGGTGGGTGAATACAAACCAACTCAAAAATAACTCAACAAAACAAAATTTTTAAATTTAGAACCCTAACTTAGTGGGTTTTCTCTACCACTCTTCAAATTCCCTTATAACACTCCAAACAATGGTTTTTCCACATAACTCACAAACCATACTTCATAAAAAAAATTTGAATATAGTTTTAGATACCCTTTAATTCATTTAACAACATATCAAATTTTTAGGTGGGGTTACTTTGGAACACAACCTCCAAATTTTTGCTGCTATGCCCTAAAATAGGCCAAATTAGGCTTGTTTGAATGAGCAACAAGGTTTTCAAAACCCATACCAAATTTTTTTATAATAATGGCTCAAAAATGTTAAATAAGGTCTACACAAAAATTTCCCATCACCTTAAACAACTTCTTTAAATCTTTTCTACAAACCCTAACTCCTATGCATCTATCATTCCCAAAACATGAGGTTTTCAACCTAGGGCATCAACAAGCTTCACCAATATTCCTCCCCTACTCTTTCAAACTTCAAGAACACAAAACCTAACACATATAAACCCATTCCACTAAATTTAATACTAGTTCATTGGTGGAATGGGAATAACATCATGTTTTTTGTCAAAACACACCCTAAATAAGGGTTTCAAGCACCTTTTAGTAAATCTACTCTAACTTCCTCAAATCATAATGGAATAAAATGAAAGAAACTAAAAAATAACAAGAATTAAAAGTACCATCACATACATTCAAATTTTATCCACTTTTAGGCCATACAGGGCCATACACACCTCTCTAGCAGCAAATTCAATGAAGAAAACGTAGGAAACATAATTTTTATTGGTATTCAAACTTCAAAATCACCACCAAAACCTTTTATTCAACTCCACAAGAATTATTTAAGCCATTAAAAACCAAAAATAATCATTTACAACTTTCTTTTTAAAATCTAATTGTTCACCTTCCCTAAAAAGCCAAAAAAAATAAAAATGCAAAAGTTGATTGACAACTTTTTGCAAGTTTTACAAATTTCACCAACTTGACTCCAAATTGACTCAAATGACCCAAAAGACATAAAACATGGTCTTTAAGACCTTATTACAAACAAAAATACTTAACCAACTATAAACATGCAAAATTAGCATCGTGCACTTAATTAATTCATATTCATTCAATCATCAAATAAATCAAATTCACATTCATCCATTCATCAGGTAAATCAAGTTCATTAAATTCAATATCTAAAGGTCATTCATTTAAATTGAATAAATTAACTTTATTTAATTTAATCATATCATCCTCCTTTTAATTAAATAAATCCAACCTTTATTTAATTAAATTTGAAATCACCTTTCAACTCCATTTGATTTAATTTAAATCCCTAAATCTAAGTCAAATGGGTCAAATCACCTAATCCCCCACTAAATTAATCTAATCATGATTAATCTAATCTAATCACCAATAACATCCTCTAGCTTTTCCCACTTGCACAAATAAATCAATTTATTGATTTATTGATTCATCATTTTCTTTCAACTTGGCATAAAAGGAGAATATTATTCCAAATTTGAATCTCCCCCCAAGTTGACATGTACATCCAACAAGGCATTTATGAGCTCTTACATGTATCTTGCAAAGGTAAAACTCAACATTTAGCTCTCAAATTAAAATTTCACATCTCCCCCTCTTTGGCACATTGACCAAAATGTGCTCATTCCTCAACCTCTCACATGTTGAAAAGTGGCTCCTTCCTATTGGTTGGTTTTTAGTCCCACATCCTCCATGTTTGGAACTCTTTTATCCTTCTTAACTATAAATAGAGAGCTCCTCTATTGTATTACTCCTCCACAAGTTTCTCATCTTGACTCCACAACTCATCATTTTGATCATCAACATATCTGGTGGTTATCAAGGGTTGGGAAAGGGCTTCTTTCCACAGAAGCACCAATCCACTATTGGATAGAGTTTGCATCATGTTCTCATATGATTTTTCTTTAGTTATCTTGTCATTTGTTTACATTTTTGAACCATAATGTATTATTTCATATGGATGTTAAAGGTTTGTTTTGTTTAAAAACACTAACCATGCTTTTGTATGTTAGATTTTTAACCATTTGCAGATTTTGATATCCACAAAATGACACTAGAAGGAGCGCATGGACCCATTGTTCTTTTCAAACATTTCTCTCATATATATGTGTTTCATGTTTGCTAAATTTCATGCATAGAATGATCTAGGTTTGTCGTCACTTTAACTTTAGAAATCTGTGGACATATTAATATTGAAGTCGTGAGACATTATTAGCTTGGTTACTTTAAGTTTAAAGATGGTGTTGTCTTAATATGGCACTTTTCCCAGTTTATTTAATCATGTTTTGATTTAGAAAAGTCAATATTTCTATCTGTTTTGTGTCATTTTCCTATGAGGGCATTATTTTTGTAGTGCAACATTTGAATCTTGAACAAAACACTGGTAAAGTCTTTCTTTACTTAAATATTGATTGTTGCAGGACTGTCAAGTCTCTTATTTCGTATAGCTAGCAACTATCAATTTCACATACATTTCTTTATATAATGTCCACTACAAATGTACAATACTAGTGCAAATTTCTATTGACCGACATGTTAAGATGCTTTTCTTTTGAAAAAATTCTATTAAATTATGTTGTACGAAAGTTATGGTGATTAAGGAGGAGCGATATTATTTATCACAACAATCAATGATTGAATACTAGGAATGAGGTTAATTATGGCAGGCGTAAGAAAGAAACGAGCTCATTTCTAATGCTTTTGTTTGCTTCTACTATCCATTGTTCTTGGAATGGTGCATTCTATGCACTCCATTTAACCAGTTTATACCCATAAGCATTTGTGCATTATACTTTCATCATTCATCTATCTTCTGAAAATTGTGTTGTTCAACCATCAAGTTAGGCCCTCGTCTCCATCATTCATAGCTGAGTGCATTCAATAGAAACCAATGATTATTTGTGTCCTGGACCATGAGCTTTAGAATCATGAATATTCTTTCTTTTCCTTTGCTTTTTTTTATCTCATCATCCATCTTGCTTATCTGTTGAAGTAAACTTTCTTGCACAATCCAATTTCTTGTGCCCCAACTTGCAATGTAGGTGAAAATAAATATTTTGGCATCTTTTATCTTTACAAACTCTAGTGGAAAAAAATATATATTGATCAACGTATTCTCAATAAATTGTCCAAAGATGTCAACGACTGATCAATGAACAATTAAAATCTGATGTAAGACTTGCATAACTATTGGGATACATACCACTTGACTAGGTCACTCATGCTGGAAAGTAGTTCCTTGTATTTAGAGATTATGGAATTTTAACTTCCTTTTATATTGGCTCACTATTTTTTAGATGCTTCACCACGATTCCTATTGCAATGTAAACCCTTTCATATTAAGGCAATGGATGTTAAGAGTTCAGTCCTTTTACCACTAGTCTTAGAGAAATTTTGCAGTTGAAATAAATCTTGAAAAGCAACGAAAACCATGCTAGGGGGATCATTAAGGCACTGAGAGTGCTAAGCAGATAGCCAAATAGGCGCCATTACATGCAATTGTGACCCCGTACTCCATGATGGGAAATCAGGTTTGGGTATTTCAATGCACCAAAGTTTTGAATGAGCAGGTGTTTGTTGACTGTATTCTAGAAAGTTAATGCTTTATTTATTTGCCCTTCTCAAGTCATGTGAAAAATTACTTATTTTGAAGCTCCCACATTAATGTCATGTCATCCATCATACATAATTATATTTTCTTGTAGAATTTGAAGAGAAAGTCATATCTATTGTTACGTCAGATAGAAAGTGCTTGTGATCCATAATGATTTGCCAAATTTTATAGCTTCTTCTTGTATCTATGTAGTAAGTTCCCTTGTAAGCGCCAAAATATGTGAATTCTTTTGACGTCCACCCCCTTTTTGAAGGCATTAATTCCACTCCTTTTATTTTGTTGTGCGCAACACCCCCAACTCCCATAAAATCACACGCCTTTCATGACTTGGGTGTCCAATCCCTTGCCAATAGATTTGTCGACTATATCCCTCTCAATTTGTCCAACTCTAGTGTGATCTCCTCATAGAGATATAGGATTCACATATTAATTTGAATCAGAGGGCTATTGCCTTCAATTTAGTCACATAGATTTTGAAATTACACAGATTTATGTCTCTAAGACTTTAGAAGTACATGATATGCTTGTTGTCTATAAAAGAGCTTTTGGAACTATCTTTTCTTTGCATCATTTTCCTTCAATACATCTGCCAACTCTCTCTCCCAAAGAAAAGACAATTACATGTGGTGTCCATTTGTGTTTGACTGAATATTGATTGATGCAAGTAAATTTATGGTTGGGAGTGCTGATTTTTGCTAGCAACTTAAAGTTTTGGAGGGTGCGCGATGTCTCTTTTTTGAAATCTAATTCAACATCATTAATGTGCTTATTTTGAAAAACATTAAACACTATTCATTTAATTATGGTGGACCCTTTGCTTTCAAATCTAGGTGGGAACTCTATTTTGAATTTATTTATAATGGCACAAGTTTCCAAATGTGTTGGGTGCTGATTCTTTCCACAGAACTTACATGTGGTCTAATTGAAATTTTGCTATTATTTGACTTCTACTTGCATTTAATCTAATTGAAATTTGTATGGTTGTGATTTCTACCTCCAATATGTGGTCCATATTAAAATGCTTCAGATACGGATCTAAAAGCTTTTAAAACTTACAATCATTACCAAGTTTTGTGTTATTTTGTGGTTGACCATTTGATTGCATTACAAACACATTTGTTCCTTAAAAAAATTACAAATATATCAAGTGAATGTGGTAGGAAACTTGTAGTGGAGATAACAAGTTTATCTAGGATTGTGATATATGGTTTGAAAAACAAAATCAAAGCTTTTGTTATTTTCATTTATAACGAGAGTCAATTTTGTGATTAAAATATTATGGAGTTATCTTTTTTATTATTATTATTTTTAAGATTCACGATTCTCATCTCTAATATTTTATTTTGTGATGTTTATAGGTAAAGGTGGACATCAAAATCAAGCATTCAAATCAAGCAAAGACAAAAGCAAGGTTGGAGTTGAAGAATTGAGCATCAAACTTGAAACTCACAAAGTGTTTTTTAGTGGTTGGAGCTTCTGTCTTATGCTTTAATTTTCTGTTTTAAGCCAACTAGATCATTTTTATTTTTATTTTTAGGTTGGATGTTAGAAATTCACTAGAATTTGGGTTTTGAGGTCTAAAATCGAACAACAATCTCACACCTCAATTTCAGTGCTTAAAAATAACTCACAATTGCTTTGAAAGGTTAAAATGAACATGTGTCTTTTATGCTCTATAATCTTTTTGCAAAATAATCTCATCTAGAAAGGTGTATGCACATCTCTTGCACTTCATGGCGATCTTGAGAATCAAAAGTCTTTTTTATGACATTAAGTTGCATAAAATATTGCCTCCACACTTCATTTTGGGAACTAAAATTGAACAAAGTTTGCAAGTGTGAGTTAGGTATATCGCATGTGTTCTCCCTTTGTTTCTAAACAAAGGTCAATCAAACTACAAAAGTGCTTGCTCATTGTTGTTTACCTTTAGAGGGACCTGCCTAAGAGACACATTCGAAAGGAGAAATCAAAAGTGACTCCAATCGATTTTTCATTCAAGCTGGTATATAAATGGATAAGACTAAATTGTCAAGTCCTCATGGTATGTTGGCCTTAGCTGTACAGTGTCTTTCAGAATGGGGTACTACCATAAAAAGTATAAGCGCCCCATAGTAGGATTGATTAAAGCCTTTAGTGGCTTGTTGGATGCTCGCAAGGTTCCATGTCCCTAATGTTCTGTCATTAAGAGCCTTGTTTCTAGTAGCCAACTAGTCCATCCAATGAGTTTATCAAAGTGGTGCATTGGAACTTAGATTTCAAGAAGTTACTTGCCATGTCCGATCTTGGTTAAAATATAGAGGTTAAGACTTCATTCTTAACATAGCTTTATATTTTTCCTTGGTTGCATGTAAAATCATCTCTTCTACTATGAAAGGCATGAGGAAATCCCACCAAGAAAAACATACCAATTGAGCTAGGATATTATGTTGCTTGCGAGTCAGTTTGAAAACACAGTGCTTGGATCCAAAACATTGAAACCAACATTCAATGAATCATCAAAATTTCAAACTCTTTGAGAGGAAAAAATACCTTTGAAATGTCCTCATGTTACTAATTGTCCCTAGGGGTTCTTATCCCTAGAAGGCTTCTAAACACTAAGACCCATATCTTGATTTGTTCATTTCAAAGTCAACAATAGGAAACTATTCTCTTGAAACCTTGATTTTCACATAATGGACCTTGTGGAATGAAAAAGGAATTAGGACATTGGAAATATAGTTTCAAAAGCTAATCAAGAAGTGTTTGTGGTAAAAATAATCCATTAATCAAATATTGAATCAATTGGATCCCACACATGTGCTTGGTCTCTTTTGTTCATATGGTTTTCATGCAAACATTGGTTTTTGGTTTGAACTACTCTTAGAGAAAAGCATGTTATTCAATATCTTGGTCTAGTAAAGAAGTCCTTCTCAGGTTCATTTAGGACCAAATAAAACACTTCATCCATCCCAAACATCTATCAAAACCCATCCCACCAAAAAAATTTAGAACTTCGGAAACATCATTATCTAGACTTGGGTACATCCTTAAACCAAATCAAAATCATTTGTTTAGTTAGGTGTGTGGGAATGCATCCTTTCTCATACATTTAATTAAATTAGCAATCCTTTGAAAAAATTCATCCTAAGATCACATCTAACATCTTAGGGTTTACAAGTTCATTATCCAAATCAAACCAATCAAAACCAAACCTTGAAGTCTAGCATTGATACAAGGTTCCTAAATATTTTGACACCCATATCATTCACCCCTTTTCATCCTTCATCTCATCATTGGTCCTAAACACCTTAGAGGTTACTTTTGCAACAAGTTCAAAACACAAGAAGAACATGGAATATAAACTTGCTCCATATGTCATGAGTAATCCAAACCAACCAAACTATCAAAGCCTTACAATGCCAATTGATTTTCAACACTCACATTTATACAATCCGTACATGGGATCATTATCTCCTGCAAACCTTAATGGTATAAAAAATGTGACTATGCCTAGTCAAAATATTGGAGCACCTTTCCCGATGGTAGATCTAAATCCAAAACTATAAATCTATCAACCAAACACCCAATGCATGAGCCTTCAAACGAACATCATCCCATCAAATCCCTACATGCCAAATGTGAATGTACCAAGTAGAACTTTACAAAACATGAGCATTTCAAATCCACACTTAGCAAACTTTGGGATAGATATGCTCGCAAATCATATGAATATTGTTCAAAGTCCAAACAAGATGTTAGCGACTCCAAGTCAAGGTAACACCATGCAAAATCAAAGTTAACTAAATCAAGGCAATGTGATTCCCAACATCAACAATGTTCAATTCCAACCCATAACACCAAATTTGAACATCATCCCAAGTCAGAACATTGTCCAAAGTCAAGTTTTCCATGATCTCATACAAATACCACAAGTATACTTCCAAATCTGCTTGAACAAAATCCAAATCAACTATATCAAGGGAGTCAAAATCAAAATCAAGATCAAATTTCGCTAGAATAACTTGCTTCACATGCCAAATTAATTGAATTATTGAGCCAAGAGATATCTTCACTCCAAAATCAGTACACTCTTCCTTTGGTTGAACCATGCCATCAAATATTTGAGTTGTGTCCACAACCACATCAAGAAAAATATCTCGAATGTAAAGAAGTCAGATATCATGATCGACCACATCAAAAAATTCAACCCCCACATCTTGAAGATCAATCACCACATCTCAAAGACCAATCACCACATCTCCAAAATCAATCACCACAAGGTAAATTCAAAGTGAAAATCTCACAAGGGAACAAACATAAATACACACCACTTGGAAGACCAATTGAATTAGTCCTACAACAATTGGTACAAGAAAATCTCATCAAACTCCCCGTCTATGGGAACTATCAAGAAACCCTAGTTAAACCACTAGGGTATAACGAGGAGCACCATTGTGATTTTCACAAAACAAAGGGACATGCAACATAAAGTTGTATTCGACTCAAAAACCTTATCCAAGACCTTGTTGATCAAAATATAATCACTATTGGGGACAATGATAGCATTGAAAATCTCTCCACCACATCTGTTTAGAACAAAGACCAAGATCAATCCATCAATGAGCACCTTGAAAATGTTTCTATCTCATCTGAAGATCAAATCAACATATATCAAGAATCACTTTTCAATCATGATCAAGATCCACCATCAATACCCAACAATGATCCAATTCAAGAAATGTCAACATCTCTTGACCCTATTGTTGAAGACATTGAAAATATCCTTGGCACAATTGTTGAAAAAGATGTTCAAGATCTTTCCATTAATGAGCACATTGAATATGTTTCTACCCAATCCGATGATCAACTCACCATACAACAAGAGCCACTTTTTAATGATCTATTTCAAGGAGTGTTAGAACTATTTGATCCCATTGACATAATCTATGATCCATCGATCAATGATCATATTGAAAATGTCTCTACATTGCCTTATGAGATAGAGGACATATCTCAAGAATTTATTCCAAAGCAAGATCAAAATCTTCCACTAAGGTCTAGCAATAGTCCTTTCCAAGATATGTTGACCCACTTTGACGTCATGGTTACAGATACTGAAGGAACCCTAAACTCGACACTTGAAGATATTGAACCACTTACCATGTCTAATGACGACATCCAAGAACCCTTTATAATAAATCCATCCTTTGAAATTGACCCATGTCAAGAACTTGATCCAAAGCATGTCAAAAGCAATTCTGAAATTAATCAAGATCAAGAATTTGTATCTCCAAGATACTAGAATGATCTAATGGACAGTTTCCTATCTATACAAGATGTCACAAATGATGATCATATCCCCATAATGCATACTCCTCTATCTACCCATGAGATGCTTTCTATGGATGGATATGCATATAATCTTCATTGAGAACAAGATTCCTTTACTCCTGACATTATGACACAAAAAGAATAGGTTATTGATTCCTATAGTCAAACTAAATTATCAATAGCAGGATTAGATATATCCCAAATTTAGACTAAGGACATCATATATGAAGATATCCAAAATTATCCAATCATGGAAGAAGATCAGACATAACAAGATATTTTGGAGTCAGAAGAACAACAAATTGAAATAACATCATCTATAGTGGTCGTTTATAAGAGAATGCATTCTAAGAAACAACACTCAAAACAAGCAAAATCAAGGAACAAAGGTGCCATTACCACCATATTGGGGGTAACTATGTCTCAAGAAAATTTCAACATAGGGGGCATGAAGAATCCTTATGATGAAATCGATGCCAATACTACAACTAGCCACATCATGAATCTTCATCCACCCATCACCCCATCCATGAATTGGGACCAACATCAAAAGAAAGAATTGAATCAAAGCATAAGGAACATTATCAAAGCAGAAGAAACAAGGAAGCATAATGGACAAATCAAATACACATGGATACTAAAGAATACAAAGAAATATTATCCCTATCAAACTCCATTAGTCAAAGAAACCATGGGGAAAAATAAAAAAAGGGAAAAGTATCCATCAAGGATTTCCACAAAAGAAAAAGTAGGCTTTTCAAGTGACGTACAAAGTGTATCAAGTAGTTGGTCCTAATTCCATGCACACTTTTGTATCCACCCATCATTGCTCATCTTCCCAAGTTTGGAGAGTCAAAGATTCCAAACTATCAACTAATCCATATTTTATTCCTAAACACACTCCATCCACACCTCCACGCATGATATCCAGTTCTTACATTGACCATGTATTGGCAACGACCCTTCATCATAAGGATTTAGAAGGTAGTCTATCACGATGTGCTCACAAAGACAAAGTCAACTCCAGTATCAATGAAGTAGATTAGGAATCTCAAAAGTTGCATTCAAGTGCACATATCTTAGCAAAGCAACTTCTTCAAGTAGGCTATCGATGGCACATCATGATAGAAGCATCTACATCAGCAACACCTTGTGGTTTAGCATGAGCTTTAAATCTTTCATAGAAAAATACAAAAAAATCAAAAAATATAAAAATCCAAAAAAAAAAAATCAGAAAAGGATTGAAAACAGTAAAGAAAAAAATCGTCCTCTAGTGAAAACTACATATGCAGCACTTTGGACAGGTACCATGATGAAAACTTGGAAAATAGGCATCATGTGTAGAATTGAGCATCTACGTGTGCTATTTCAAGTGAAAGCATCTCATCCCATCCATAATAAATCTAGCATTCCATCCATCCGAGCCATAATAAATCCATTCATCCATGAACCATTTATCCAATCCATTTTTATCCGTCTGCATCCATCATCCAAGTTATCTTGATCTTGATGAAATTTTGGTGTACGCTTTACACTTGCATATGGTAAAAATCTGGACATGGGTCATTTTCATTGATCCTATCCTACCCAACATTATCTAAGCCATAAAGCATTATCTAATGAGCATCCTTTGCTCGAACACCTTATCTTATTGCAAGATAATCCATATCCCTTCATCCATACACCTATCCAAGCATGGCATTCCATACATTGCTAGACACTAGGGGCAGATATTTACATCTTGCTTTAGGAATAAATCTTGATCTATATCCTCCAACTTATGTGGTGATCTAAACATTGGAAAACATGAAATCAAATTGGTTATAGCATTTGTGAGAAAGAATCCAAATCACTATCCCATGGCATGTTTTGACAAGAGGATGTTTCTTATCAAGTGTTATCTTCAATTGAACATTGATCCAAACAATCGATATCAATCGCATCTAATTTGCACATCAAACGTCACATCAAATCATTTGAAACATCTTTTGTTCCAAATCAAGCTTCAAAATCCTGATCAATTGAATCCAATCAATTCATCATCATCTTGGGATATCCATCCTAATCCTTGTGTTGCTTAACACTATCCTTGCATTGTTGTGCATCCTTGACAATGTTATCATCATTGATCCCAATTAATTGAATCCAATCAATCCCTCATCATCTTGGGCTATCCATCCCAATCCTTGTGTTGCTTAACACTATCCTTGCATTGTTGTGTATCCTCAACAATGTTATCATCATCAATCCATTGATTCGATCAGTCAACCTTAGCTTGGTTTTTTAGAAAAATCCCAAACAAATCATGGATATCATCAAACATATCCATATCCAAATCATCAAAAGCATGCAAAAACCCAAAAACATCCAAAACACATAAAAATCAGAAAAGACATCCATAAAAATAGAAAACGTCAAAAACATGGAATCCAAACTATGTCGTCTTTGAGCTTAAATGTAAGCAAGGTTGATCTTTGATCAACCCCCAAGACACAAAAATCCAAAAACATTCAGAAAACTAAGAAAATCCAAAAACATCAAAACATTAGAAAATCCAAAAACATCCAAAACATATCAAAATCCAAAAAATCCAAAAACATCTAAAAATCACCAAAAATCCAAAAACATTCAAAACATATCAAAATCCCAAAACAGGTCAAAAAGTCAGTCAAAAATTCAAAAACAGAGTCATCTTGTCAAACTATGGGTCTTTGAGCCTTGAACGTAGGCAAGGTTGATCTTTGATCATCCCCCAAGACACTTAGGTTAGTCCTTTAGGAGTCCATCATAATAAACTGACATCTCATCATGTATGTCTTCATTTGTAAATCATTCAAGTCATCAGTCGAACTACGGATCTATGAGCCTTGAACGTAGGCAAGGTTGATCTTTGATCATCACCTGAGACACTTAGGTTAGTCCTTTAGGAGTCCATCATAATAAACTAACATCTCATTATGTATATCTTCATTTGTAAATCAGTCAAGTCGTTAGTCCAACTATGTGGTCTCTACATGTATAACGTAGGCAAGAATAATCTATTGATCAACCCCTGAGGCCCCTAGGATAGGTCCTTAGGTTAGTCTCTTGGTAAAAATCTTAGAAAACCCCAAAACATTGGAAAATCAAAACATTTGGAAAATCTCAAAAATATCAAAAACAACCTCAAAACATTCCAAAAATGTCAAAAACATCCAAATATTTGAAAAAATCCATTTGTCTTATCTCGCTTTCACCTAAAATAATCAATCATCCATAATAAATAGATCATCACCTTCATCCTTTGGAAACATAAACATAAACAATCACATCAACTAGCAAAAGAAAACTCCAAATGCAAAATCAAAATCGAAACAATAAACCGTTAAACACAAAATCAAACTCTTGATCATTTTCAAACATGTCAATCAACCTTATATCAATAGCCTATCAATCAACTTATCAACCCATCATCATCCTATACAATGCATGTCCTACGGTATATCATCCTGACAATGGGCATCATTTTGGATATCACCTTGGATGCTTATCCTATCAAAACACATCCCTTTGGCTGAAGGTATGAAGAACATTACCTTGTTTGTGTACTTGATCTTTTCTTTTGATTAATCTTATTGCATTCATTTTAATGACCTCTCGATGATGTCTAAACAAAGTGATTTAGAGAGAAAGGAATGGGGTAATGATCATTATATTTTTTCTGTTGTGCTTGTTGGACATTCTTGTAATATAACCTTGGAAAATACTTGCTCTGTTAGGTGTGTATGGGAGGTGTTTTGGACAACTTGTTGAATATTGCATTGATAGGTTATACCTTTCCGTGTTTTGGTCTGAGATGTTTGAAACTTCTAAAGTACATCCTAGCAAGGTTTTTGTATGTCAGGTGTGAACAAGAATACTCCTATCTATTTTTTGAGTCAAAGTTCATCACACTAGGTACAACGCCACCCTAGTTATTTATACCTTGATGCATCGCATCTATGTGTATTATCAAACATAAGGTAAGTAGCCCTTTTAAAGTCCCAATCCTTGATAATCGAATCATCATCATCATCTCTAATAAAGTCTTGTCAGATCATGAATTTGTTGGATCCTCTTGTCATCATCGCATTTCTTCTTTCTTCTTTTTTGCACTAACATCACGTCATGATCAGTTAATCATCATCATCCATCCTGCATCCACAAATCATTAGCATACATAAATCTCATAATCATAGCATATCACGTCATCCATCTCACATGCATTATATCATCATTTTAAGTTGTTTAGGATAATATAGATTGGTTATTCTAAGCATCTTAAAACCATCTCATTTGCATCATCATCATAACCATCCATATGTCTATCTTGAACCTCTTTATCACAAGATCGACCCATCTTTTCAATCGATCCCTTGAGGGGGAAATATACTAGTGTACTTCTTTCCGCTGGGGCATCCAAAAAATTCATAATTTTTTTCAATTTTGATCACAACAAGTTTATTCTTTGAACCAACACAACAACTACATTGCTTCAAAGAGGGGAAAAATGTAGACATGCAAAATTAGCATCATGCACTTAATTAATTCATATTCATTCAATCATCAAATAAATCAAATTCACATTCATCCATTCATCAAGTAAATCAAGTTCATTAAATTCAATCTCCAAAGGTATGTTCATTTAAATTGAATAAATTAATTTTATTTAATTTAAGCCTATCATCATCCTTTTAATTAAATAAATCAAACCTTTATTTAATTAAATCTGAAATCACCTTTCATCTCCCTTTGATTTAATTTAAATCCCTAAATCTAAGTCAAATGGGTCAAATCACCTAATCCCCCACTAAATTAATCTAATCCTGATTAATCTAATCTAATCACCCATCACATCCTCTAGCTTTTCCCACTTGCACAAATAAATCAATTTATTGATTTATTAATTCATCATTTTCTTTCAACTTGGCATAAAAGGAGAATATTATTCCAAATTTGAATCTCCCCCCAAGTTGACATGTACATCCAACAAGGCATTTATGAGCTCTTGCATGTCTCTTGCAAAGGTCAAACTCAAAATTTAACTCTCAAATTCAAATTTCAAATCTCCCCCTCTTTGGCACATTGACCAGAATGTGCTCATTCCTCAACCTCTCACATGTTGACAAGTGGCTCCTTCCTATTGGTTGGTTTTTAGTCCCACATCCTCCTTTTTTGGCACTCTTTTATCCTTCTTAGCTATAAATAGAGAGCTCCTCTATTGTATTACTCCACAAGTTTCTCATCTTGACTCCACAACTCATCATTTTGATCATCAACATATCTGGTGCTTATCAAGGGTTGGGAAAGGGCTTCTTTCCATAGAAGCACCAATCCACTATGGGATAGAGTTTGCATCATGTTCTCATATGCTTTTGCTTTAGTTATCTTGTAATCTATTTGCATTTTTTAACCATGATGTATTATTTCATATGGATGTTGAAGGTTTGTTTTGTTTAAAAACACTAACCATGCTTTTGTATGTTATATTTTTAACCATTTTCAGATTTTGGTATCCACACCAACATCAAATACAAGCACTTGACCATTTTTTTGCATGAAGGCCTAGGTGCCCTACACCACACTCCCTAGGAAAAAAGGAATCAATTCCCATTGAGGATAGTGTTGTAACAGTAGATTCATATTTGATCCTATCATTCTTTGACCTCTAAGTGATAGCACCATTTGGTAGACCCTTCCAATGAACCAAATATTGAAAATAGGCATTGTTCTTTGTGCTTTTGAGATCTTTGGCACCAAGGATATGCTTCAACTTCAGAGGCTTACTTGATGGATGCTCTTTAAATCCTTCCACATCTGATAATATTGTGAAACCTACATCACTACCTACAATCATACCTCCTCCATCCTTGTAATGAACTCCCTTGTTCTTCACCTTAGGTGTGTGCTCAGAATTTTCCACCTTCCTTTGTAATTCATCCTTGACCTTCTCACTATTGCTTCCCATCTCTTCCATATGTTGTGGTATACCCATAACTATTGCTTTATTAGGTGTACTAAACTCTCGAATGAGATGAATTGAATGAACAAAATCCCCTTTTGTAATAAATGAGTGAAACACTTCTCCAACCATCATGGCAACATACTTCTTACACCAATCTTGGATCTCCACAATGAATTCATTCTTTTATTTTGTTGTCATAATGTTTTCAAATTTAGGAGTGGCTGCAAGATCCCTATCCTTCTCTTCTTCTACCTACCATCATCACATTAGCTCCCTTAGTTTGTCATTTTTCCTCCTCCTTCAATGGTTTCAAATTATAGGAGACCCCATCTTTTTCTATCTCATAAGTATTTATCCTTCCATCATACATTGCATTCCTATCAAATTTCCAAGGCCTCCCTAGTAGTGAATGGCATGCATCCATAGGTAGTATGTCACATAATTTTTTTCCCTTATACACTCCTATATTGAACTCCACCCAACTTTGTTCATTTACCAAAACATATTGACCCTCATTCAACCAAGAGACTTTATAAGGAGTAGCATGTGGTATTCTAGTCAACTTAAGTTTATCAACCATCTCAACTGAAACCATGTTATCTGTGCTTCCTGAATCAATTAAAACTTCATAAACCTTACCCAAGCACTTACAAGTTGTCTTGAAGAGAGTCTTACATTGTGGTGGCTCCTTCTCTACTAATGCCTTGATGAGAGTTCTCCTTACCATCAGTGATTCACCCACTTCTGGAGCAGCAAGTTCAATGAAGAAAACATAGAAAACAAAATTTTTATTGGTATTCAAACTTCAAATTCACCACCAGAACCTTTTCTTTGACTCCACAAGGATTATTTAAGCCATTATAAACCAAAACTAATCATTTACAACTTTATTTTGAAAATCTAACCGTTCAACTTCCCTAAAAATCCAAAAAAAGCAAAAAAATGCAAAAGTTGCTTGACAACTTTGGCAACTTTTTGCAAGTTTTACAAATTCAACCAACTTGACTCCAAAATGACTCAACTAACCCACAAGACATAAACCGTGGTGTTTAAGACCTTATTACAAAAAAAAAAACTTAACCAACATCAAATAATAGTACTTGACCAATTTTTTTCATGAAGGCCTAGGTGCCCTGCACAAGATTAAGAAAAGTTGTTATGTTATAGAAGATGCAAGTATTTTTTATGATGAATCTGATTATGGAGAGGATGATGATGAATTTTTATTCATGGTTTTAAAATATGAATCTATTCTTCCTAACTTTCAAAGTTGTATGAAGGAATACCCTCTTAAGAGAAAGGAAAAGACTGAAGGTGCCTTGGTATCTACTTTTCATGCTAAAAAAGATAAGAATTATTAGATCATTGATAGTGGTTTCTCAAATCATATGAGGAGAGACAAGAGTAAGTTTATTAAACTTGAAAATTATGATGGAGTACTTGTTATATTTAGTGATGATTCAGGTGCTAAGATATGTAAAATAGGATCAATTAGTTTTGATTCCAAGCATAATATTGAAGATGTTTACTATGTTATAGGCTTAAGGCATAACCTATTGAGTGTTGGAAAAATGTGTATCAAAGGATATAATATTATGTTTGAAGATGATGGATGTGAGATTAGAAAATGGTTTGAAACCATGATTGCTACTGGAAGAAGGATAGATGGAAATTTTATCAACTCAAGGGTGTTGATGGCCATTGCTTCATGACTCAAGTTAATGAAAGTTGGTTATGGCACAAGAGGATGTGTCACATTAATTTTAAAAATCTGGTAGGAATCAGTTCAATTCAAGCAATAAGAGATCTGCCAAAGATTACAAATCCTATCACTTTTATCGGCAAGGATTGTTATAATGGAAAGAAAACAAGAAGTTTAAAATGAAATGAATAATCTTCTATTAGATTACTCGAATTAGTGGATACAGATATTTGTGGTCCTATAAGAACAAGAAGTTTTCAAGGTGATGTGTATTTCATGCTTTTTATTGATGATTATTCTAGAAAAATCAAAAGCCCTAAATAGGTTCAAAACATGGGTTACTTTTCTTAAAGAAAAATTAAAAGCCCTAAATATGTTCAAAGAATTTAAAAATTATGGTTGAAAATGAAATGGATATAAAGATCAAGTGTTTGAGATTTGAAAGAGGTGCAAAGTTCATATTGCAAAAGTCACAAGGATTTTTGTTATTTTCATATTAAAAATCCTTTTATTAATTAAATATGAAACTATTGCAAAAGTCACAAGGATTTTTGTTATTTTCATTATTATGGATTGATGTTGGTGTCTACCTCGAAAGGGGATTAGGTAGTGGAATTTATTAATGTTGCAGTCAGAAGAGTGTGTGTTGTTGTTTTGTAGTGGATGTTGATTTATTATAGTTTGGTGTGCCCTCCTAAGGGGAAGTATTCAAAATTGTAGTAAGTAGGTTGTTTGATGTTAAAGGTATAGAATAAACAATAAAAACATTATGTCATTTTTCCATTGATGTAAAAGGGGGAGAAAGAAGCATGTGAGAAATAATAAGTATTAAGGGGGAGAGAAAGTAATTTAGAGAGAGAAATAAGTAAAGAAGATAACCTACAAGGGGGAGAAAAGAGAAAATAAATTGGTATGGTATAAAGATGTTGTGTCTTTGATGGTTTTTCACATAATGTGTTTTCATAAATCATAAGGAGGGATATTGTTGTGAGTATAAGAAGTTGGTGTTTTCATTGATCTCAACAAGTCTGTGTTAATGTCTATTGAGATAGTTGCAAGAGTGTGAGCAGTTGATGCTTTCATTAGTTGCATTACATTTTCATTAGTAAAGATACTAGTGCCAAAATCTAGTGTTGCTTTGATAAGCTTCTATATATGGTTTTGTAGGTGTTGAAGATGATAATGATGTGTCTTTGGTGCTTGGTTTCCAAATGATTTTGAGAAAATTTTATAAAAAAAGGAAATAGTGTGTTGAAGTGTTGTTCTGGGTGACAAAGTAGTGTTTTAATTTTTCTCCACATTTCTTCTAGGTTGAATATATACCTATGATATTTTGATTTGTTGGTGAGAGTTGTTTAGAGGTGTTATATTCAAGAGTTGGTATGCTAGATCATCATACCAAAGAAGTTGTGTTCATTAGTGTGTGATTGTGCATTGTAGAGGTGTCTAGGAGAATTTTTTTCTCCACATTTCTTTGAAATTATGCTTCAAGTCTTGTGCTTCTAAATGTGTGTTGATGGTGTTGGTATTTTACCCCAATCAAGAGGGTTTAATGTTTGGTTCTTTGGAAGATGGTTTTCTAAGTTACAATGTATGGTATAATTGTTTGTGTGTACTAGGTGTGTACATTATTCAAGTGAAATTTGTTGTGAAGGAGTTTGTTGGATTTTAGGGTACTTGAGGAATATTCTAGATCATGATTGATTCTAGTGTGTGGTTATCAAGTCATCCTTTGGTTTGAGGAAGTGTGTACTTAAAATTTTAATGGTGTTTGTATAGGTAACAATCGACCTAGTGTTTACACTACATGCGAAGGATAAATATTGTTTGTGGTAGCATGTTGTTTAGTGGTGTTGTTGATTTTGGTCCCAATTAAGGTTTGATGTGGTCTACTTTCACTTTCTCTCCACCATTGAAGGTTTTTGGCACCGATCTAATTTAAATTTTCACATTTGAGATGCATATCCAACCTTGGAGAAGGTTTGAAGGTTGGAGAACGTATAAGTATTAGTTGAGTTGTTGAGAGATGTTAAGATAGATGGGCAGTGCAAATTATGTGAAGTGTAGATTTGTAGAGTATAAAATTGAATAATGTAGTGTGAGATTTCATGTGTTAGTTTACTAGTCGTAGTGAGTAGAAGGTGCCTAAAATTCTTCTATCATACTATAAAGTTGTTGAAGTCATTGTGGTGGATTCATTGTTGCATTGAGATTCTTTTCTCTGTGTAAAATTTCTTCTCTATCTTCTTTTCTATTATGGCAGTGAGCCTTTCTTCTTTAGGAAGTGAGCCCTTTGGTTGTGAGCCCTAATGTATTTGGTTTGAATATTACTTATATTGTTAACTAATCCTCAATGCAATTTTTTCCTTCTTGGGTTTCCCACATAAATTTGGTGTTCTCTTGTGTATGGTGTTGTTTGAATTTCTATTAAATTTTCTTTTCATGCTAATTCTTTAAAATAGATTTAAGGGTTTAATGAATGAATGTGGATTTGAATGTTAATGGGTTTTTTTAAGTTTTAAGGTACAAATTATTCACAAACCATTTTTCTTGAGCATTCAACATTATTACGGGAAATGTCAAAATGCTTATAAATATTTTTTTTCTCAATTTAAACACCTAGGAAATTTAAGCAATTTGAATATCAATCTTCGCATCCTAAAAGGAAATTTAAGAGAAGAATAAGAAAAATATTCACAAAAAATTCATTAGTCAATATTATGTTTGTAATGCATCATCCAATCCATGGTCAAGAATAAGTAAGATTGTCTCATGTTTCATGTTTCTTATCATTATGAGTTAGGACCTTCAATCAAATATCAAGTTCTCCTTGTATGAGATGTGTTAAATGACTTAAATCCACCAAGGAATGAAAATTTGAAAGGTAAGTTACAACATTGTGATTTATCATTTATTTTTATCCATGTGTCTCTTCCTAACCTAGGGTAAGCACTCTTTATCCAATACCATCATAGCCAAGTGGAGGTGGAAACACTAAAACATGGTTTGACTTGGGAAAGACACTGTATGAAACAACCCTCAAATCAAGATAAAGTGCATGAAAATACCCCCTTTTATCAAATTAGGGCAAGATTAATTATTCATTAACTAATAAAGTTATGAAGTTGATTCCAATGGAGAAGCACCTATAGACTATGATGCTCCTATGTAGGTTCTAAAACTCAGGAAAACCTTATTTTCAAACAATGGTGTCCTCACCCTTTTCAAGCCAATTTGATTCCAAAATTTGATGCTAGGTTCCTCATTTCTTGCACTTTGATCTCCTACTTTCTATTTTTGTGCACTAGTTCTATTTTTTTTCTGAATTTGTGATAGTTTCTTATACTTGTATAGTTGACCTAGTTGTTACAATTATCACTCACATCACATCATTTCATCGTCAATCACACAAAAAGGGGACAAAAAACTTGATCATCCACTCTAGCTCTTCCTTGAGGATATTAGCTAAGTGGTCTCTTTTGATCATTTTTGTGTCCCCTAAATGTAAAAGGTTGAAAAGTGTGATGTAGGTTAGTACAATCTCTAGATCCATTTTCTAACATCTCATTTTGGCGTACTTGACATCTTGTGTATAGTTACAAATTCTAATTTACTTGTTTATTGTTCTAGAACCTAAGTGAATAACATGTTGTTTGAAAGTATCATTGTTCAAATTATATTCATGTTATGCTAAAAATATTGAAAAAGTAAAGTTTTTCATTTAATTCTTCATTTTTTAAACTCAAAATTCATATTTTTTCAGTAATTTAGAGATAGACTTAGTTATCATATATTATATTCTAGAAATTATCATTTATCAAGTGATTTGAACTTATTGCACTCATTTAATTTCTTCAAAACATTAAATTCATATATACATTTGTAGACATGGAAAATTGACCTAACATCTATCATACACCCTAAACAACATTGAACAACATCCCACAACATCTCAAAAACATCATGCAATGTCCTGCAACATCTCAGAAACATCTCACAACATCTTAGAATCATCCTGCAATGTCCCATGACATCTCAAAAACATCCAACAATGTCTCGCAACATCTCAAAAAATATCACACAGCATCAAACAACATCTAAAACCCTAATTTCCTCTATTAATTGAATAAAACAACATTATTTAATTAATTCACTTTTTCATCATTTCTAACAAATTAAATAAATTCCATTTATTTAATAAAGTCCTGAAAACCCTAATTCTACTATTAATTAAATAAAACAACATTATTTAATTAATTCACGTTTCAATCATTTTAACCAATTAAATAAATTAAATTTATTTAACAAAGGCCTAATCCCACTTTATTTCATCCTGACTGATTAAATAACACTAATTATTTAATTACATCACTAAAACACCTTATTCCCCTAATTTAATTTAATTATTAAATCATAATAATTTAATTACGACACTTTCCCTCCAAAATTTGAATAATTAAATCAAACTATTCAAATCAATTATTAAAAATCAAATCAAACTAATGCAACTTTGCTTGCAAAAGTCAAACTTGATTTGCACATTCAACTCCAAAAAGGACTTAATTAATTAAATAAATTAATCAATTTTCCTCACCCACTTTCTGATTGAGAAAATTACGATTGTTGACTAATCAATCTAATTTGCTAAGTCATCATTTTCCTAACTAAGCCATCTAAATCCTGACTGATCGATCTAAATCTTGACTGATCAATCTAATTCCTAACTAGACAATCTATTGCTCAATCACAAAAATTGTGCAATCTACTTTACACAATCTTCTCATGTCTATCATCTAAACACTTTTTGATCGTCGATCTTGAATCAACATTGTTTGATCCTGACCATCTATTTCAAGTCTCATTTTCTATATAAAAAACCTCATTCCTTAGAAAAAAAGATCGAAGAATCAGCATACCTTATGCAACAAAGTACTATCAAGATCACCATTGACAAAGCTTCAACCTTTCTTTGATTAATCAACACACATCATTCATGCAAGCTTTGTACATGAACTATGGAGGCTTCATGGTGATAAGAACAAGCCAACATCAAGCGAACACACTCTAATATAGGATGGTAACACTCTGCTTTCTTTTACATTCAATTTGGTAATCATAGATTTCCTAATGTGTTTTCAATAACCTATTTCCATTTTTTATGTGTAGGTTTAGATCTTAGATTTATGTGTTTGATCTTAGCTTAGATCCTAATTTCAAATGACATGTAATCTTGTTTTCATCTAATGATTTTCCCCCTCACACAACATGTGCTTAAAATAAAAAATTTAGGGCATCTTAAAGATTTATGAATTATGTTTAGTCTCACACCTAGACTGTCATAGTCTAAGATCTATGGATATTGTTTTACTTGTTCAAAGACTTGAAATTTTAAACCCTACATTTTTAGACTAGTGTTCCCTCACCCTTCTCTTGACATTTTCCATCTAGATTGCACTGACAATACCATCTCTATGATTTTTATCTAAATTTTCTCTATATTCTATTGAATTATTCCATAACAATTATGTTGTATCACTTTGAAGCATTATTCATATAAAATTAAGTATTTTTTTCTATTGCAAATGATTCTAAATGTAAAATTGTTTCATTTTATGAAAACCACTTTCCTTTCAAAATGTCTTATTGTTTTGGCAAAGTAAACTCTTCTCTAAAATCCTTAGTGTACATGTTTCATTTTGTTCCTTTGATAACACTCCAACAAAGGATGACGCTCGTGTTTGTTCCTCTCCCAATATTTCTCTTCCTAGAGAAGATATCTTAGAGCAAGAGGATGTGATCATTGACAACTTCCTTAATACTACTTCACCTACCATCAATTCACTAAACATTCCTTTGAATAACATGACAAATATACATGAAGAATCCATATACCAATCTCCTCTACCAAACTTACATACAAACCAAAATCCACCTCACCAAACTTATATTCCACACCTTTTCCAAGAATCCAAAGAATCTATCATACCTGTTGGAAATATGTGCCTCAAACATTACAGGCTGAAACCTCCATGAGTGCCAAGTTAGTGTGATAGGTTCCATGTCTGGCCGACTAGCAGTTTGCTTTATTCATTTCTAAACAGGTCGCTGTGACCTGCCATTGTCTTGCCGAAAGGTTGCACTGTGGAGTCTATCGCTGTAGCATGATGTATTTGTTATGACATCAGAGCGATCGGGAGACCTCTGGCTGACAGGCCATTCAATCATGCATCAGTGAGACTCTTGGCAACTATGATCTTCGGTGAAGCTTAAGGTTCTCGCTAAGATGTCTCTGCGAAGTGTTAATGTCTTGCCAACAATGGTTACTTTGAGGTCCTCGGGGTAACTCATTATGGCTCGGTGAGAATTCACTGCGAAATCAAATGTTATGCCGACTGTCTTTCATCGGAGACACTTGGACAAAGGAAGTGTCTTCGGTAAGATGTCCTACCAAAGTGGATAATTCTTAGTGACTAAGACTTAAGTTAGAATCTTCGGTGTAACTTAATGAACTCGGGGAAATGTCTCAGTGATAAGCTCTTGTCTTGCCGACTAGTCTTTAGAGCTCGTTATGACTTAATCTCATCGGTATAATGTCACACCGAAAGCTATGTGTTTGGGTGACAGATGAAGCTCTTGGGATAAGTCATAGAGATCGGTAAGTTCTCTCAGCAAAGGGAAATGTCTCAGTGACGGGTAAACACTTCGAGGTAACATATGGAGATCGATATGAACTCTTGGCAATAGGAGCGAGTCTTGCCGTGTAACACCCGACGTGCAAACCCCAGAGAACACACAAGAAAAGAAAATAATTTTTGTTTTTTAAAACAATTAAATTAAACTTACAATACATTAATCATAATCACATAACATATTACATCACATTATCTCACTTAGTTCTCTGGGGCACGCGAGGTTACATTGCAACCACAAACAAAAATAAAAGATAATGATAAACCACATCACCAATTATATTATAATCACCATGAATAAAAGTACATCCATGAACCAAGAGCAAGTATATTAAGATACCACTTAATACAATCATATGAATCTCATCAAATAAAATTACATAGAATCCTAACTATTACATCATTGTTATAATGTTACATTAAAATATTTTGAAACAAGGATTACAATGAATTTCCCCAACAAGTGGGATGATACAATTTACAATGAATGTTGAATAACATGGTGAACACTGGTACAACTCCAACTGCGGAAATGCTACAAACAAAGGATGCTGATGGGGAACCCAACGGGTGAGGAGCATGTTCCACCCAACCATGTGAATTATAGATAACTCACCCCCCATGCTCAGAGGTGACAATGAAGTTAACTCGACCATGATTGTCAAACCGACTCCATGACAACAAGGTACAAACTCAAATACAAACTCAGAGAATACAATTAAACCAAGCAATGACAATAACAAGTCACCAAAGTATACTCAAATCACTCTCACAAAATCTGAATCAACAATAAGAGTACAAAGCTAAGGAAACTGATACAACATCCAAAGTCCAAAATACATTTCCAGAGGCAAAAGCAACAAGGCAAACAGGAAGTCTAGTGGAGAGTGTCATCGCACAGCTCTCATGGGATCTCCTGGCTCTTCCTCCAACTTGAGGCGCTGCCACCCATCTATGGATCTCCTGGCTCTTCCTCCTACTTGAGGCGTCGGCACCATAGGGTAGCTCGTGCGGAGTCAATAACCTCTCATGAAGACGAGATTATGACTTTGCTGACCACGGCCTTCTCAATCTATCATTAGTCTATGATAGCCCTAATGCGTAGATGAGGAATCCAATTTTTATTTATCTTGAGTGTTTTACTACCCATTCCCCCTAATTCTATTTTTAGGTTATCACTTGTTTACCTACTCTTACGTGGTTCTCCTGTGCACTTCCTCTTAACCGAGGCGCCGGCCCCCACGAAGAGCCACTCTCCCTAAGACTTCTAATAGAAAATTGAATAAGACAAGGGTTGAACCTCAACAAATAAGCATGATACCAAAACAAGAACAAGTGAGGCATTAACCCTCTCGCAACAACTCAAAACCAAAAAGTCTCAACAACTGTTCAACCCTTCCAAACATGAACCATAAGTTTTCAACTCCAAAGAGAAATTCAAAACGAGAATAACATCCAAAAAAATAAACAAGCCTCTGGAACAAGGTTTCAATTCAACAACCGGGTTCCCACATCGACATTACAGCCAACACAATAGCAGAATGTAACTACGCATAATTTGATGATCTCAAAACACCATATCAATTTTACTCAAAGCAGTAGGACAGGAAGCACTACAATTTTCTCAAGATCAATTATTAAATTCGTAAAAACAAAGAATAATTTGTATATGCAAATAGTACATTAAATTTTTATTATAATAAAATTATTACGTTTTATTTCTAAAGACAATTACAGTCCTATTAAAGGAAACCATTTAATTTTACAATCTATTCACATATGTAATAGAATACATAATAATTTATCATATATTTTATATATATAAATAAACTTACCTCTATATATATATATATATCAATTTTCATAAATTAAATTTAAACTAAAATAAATAAATAAAAACCGAGTTTTAATTTTTTTTAATATAAATTTAAATTAAAATAAAAATAAAAACATAAAAAAAAATATCTAGGCCCATGCTGACGTAGTAGTCCTAGGGACTGCTGTGCGGCAGCTTGACCTCCACACCAGGGTACGGGGGTGGCGGCCAGTCCGCCCCTCCCAGCCCTTTAAATTTTATATATATATATATATTTTATATACTTTTTCTAATATGTATTTTTTTTAAAAACATTTTCATTTTTTTTATTAAATATGAATTCCATCCTTACAGGCACGGACACCGACACAGTACAGCTTTGAATTATTATTATTTTTTTTAACAAAAAATTACAGTTTCCAAAAATTATGATTCAACTGGAAATATAAACTACAATCAAGATTTCATATAATATATATATATTTTTGTATATCCAATAATAAACAGGGCATTTGAATAAATTAAATTTTTCAGAGAAGGAATAAAATTTTCTTCAGTAAATATATACAGAGATATACAAATTTTCAGAGCAGGAATAAAATTTCTTCAAGACAATAGAATTTTAAGAACACAACAGATTTTCCCCAAATTTTTCTTTTATATATTTGAAACCCAGTTTTTCCTAATCTATTTGAAAACCCAGATTTTTCCTATTCTATTTGAAAACCCAGATTTTTTTAAAACCCAGACTTTTTCTAATCTTATTTGAAAATCCAGATTTTTTTTCTAAATTTATTTGAAACCCAGATTTTTCCTATTCTATTTGAAAACCCAGATATTTTTTTCAAATGCATGAAAACCAAATCATTCTCTTTACCCAATACAAAATGATTTTCATTGGAATTTTTAAACAAATAAAGAGAAAGGGATTTTTTTTTGAAACCCGGACTCCTGCTTGTTGAAATGTGATGAAGTTCTTGCTCCAACCAGCCCTTTGAATAGCTCTCGCTCCTTTCCTAAATACTTCATTTTCAGCTTCTCCTTCTTCTTCTTCTGTTCTTTCTTGACAGATTCTCCACACAAAAACCCTCCAGCACAATCTCCCTCTTTCCAGAAAAATAAAGAAAATCCAGAGCTCTAAAACAATTTTCCAGCCCAAGAAGAATTTTTTTTCCAATTTCTTTTTCGAAACCCCTCTATATTTCCCTCTCCTACATGCAACCCAACCAACATTTTCTATTAATAGCACTCCATTTTCTTCCCACACATGATTTCCCATTTGTCATTATTTCCCTCTTTTTAAAAACTCCATTTTGCCAGCCTTACTTGCTCATGCACAAAATTTAAATTTAATTATTTTATTATTATCTTCAACTCAGTAATTTATTTACATTGACAATACACCATTTAGTATTTAATAAAATACATGACTTTTCAAATAAATAAACATTTAAATATTTAAATACAATTTAATCTAATATTTTAATCAACAATTTTTAAACATATAAAATACCAACATTAATTATATACAACATAACACAACCACAACCACAAATCACGACAACTACAAAACATACAATACCATTCAAACAAGACGGTTTGACATCATGGAATGGGATGACTTCATTATCACATTTGTTTCAACTTTATACCGTTGGGTTATTTGTGCTCGCCCTGTCCTGCCAAAGCAGGTGGAATCGAGACTATGTACCTGCAATTCTTGCATACAAACGAAGTTGTGTACATGTGCATAGATATATAAAATCAAAGCATTGTATTGTGAGAAGGAATCGCAGCGTAACAGAGCACTCACAATGAGTGATGCTATACTGTCCTTCATCACATCTATCCTAACAATTATAATATGATTGATAAAAATAACATTTCTAAACTAACAATTCATCTCATGACATAATCTATTAAATCACTACATCATAATATAAATATGAAAATCAACTAACATCACCAACCACAATGTCATATGAAATAATCATGTCCACAAAAGGAGTAACAGCATCATCAAATGTCTAACCAACCAATCACACAAAACAGTACCATCATAGTATCAATGTATCAAATCAAAGCATAACTAATGAGTCCAACTAGCAACTAGGAGGGTTATTACATCCTCCCCCCCTTAAATCTGGCTTACTCCTGTAAGCCAGAAAACAAGTAAGGGTAGGATTCTCTGATACGGGAAGCATCCTCCCATGTCGCTGACGTCTTATCATTGGGGTCCCACTGGACCCTCACGTGCTCAATATCCCTGCCTCTGAGAACGAGTCTCCTATGCTGCACCACGGCCATGGGCTCTAGAGCTAGCTGCCCGTCCTCGACCTGTAGAGCATTCCAATCAAATGTTATGCCGACTGTGTTTCATCGGAGACACTTGGCCAAAGGAAGTGTCTTCGGTAAGATGTCCTACCAAAGTGGATATGTCTTACTAACTAAGACTTAAGTTAGAATCTTCGGTGTAACTTAATGAACTTGGGGAAATATCTCGGCGATAAGCTCTTGTCTTACCGACTAGTCTTCAGAGCTCGTTATGACTTAATCTCATCGGTATAATGTCACACCGAAAGCTATGTGTTTGGGCGACAGATGAAGCTCTTGGGATAAGTCATAGAGATCGGTAAGTTCTCTCAGCAAAGGGCAATGTCTCAGTGACGGGTAAACACTTCGAGGTAACATATGGAGATCGATATGAACTCTTGGCGATAGGAGCGAGTCTTGTCGACTTCTACTTGGTGCTCGGTAGGCTTGGGGACTTCGGTGTAACTTTAGTGTTTCACTATGACCTTATGGCGAAAGTGATAAGTCAGGGCAACTACGTGATGTCTCGGTGTATCTCTTGGAGCTCGATGTAACATCTTGGCAACTACAGAGGCTTTCGGTGACATCGATATGAGGTCAATGTGGCATCGGTGAGACACAGTTAGTGTCTCACCAAGATGCCAATACAATACGAATTATGTTGAATGGTTGACCGTCCTATGTGGAGTCTCGTGGACAAATAGAAGGAGCCGAAGGGGAACAGTTGGAAGACACTCAGTTGCGACAGTTCTATAAGGAAGTTCTACAAACAAAATTCGACATGGATATATTTGCAAGTTGTAGATGCTTGGGGGTTGGATAGTAGTTTGATCAATAGTGAAGTGTGAAGAATTCAAACTGTATCAGTGAAGGATTTAAAATCTGTAAAGGCTATAACTTGGATTTTTTTTCTATTCGAAGAAGGTTCATGATGAATGTTGCTATATAATGACACCATAAAGATATGTCTGGAATTGTATATAATTTTGATTACTGTAATACAAAGTGATTTCTCTTGGTGTGGTGGGTTTTTCTCCCATAAGGGTTTTCCTATGTATATCTGGTGTTCATGTGTGATTGTCAAATACTCTGTTTCTGTACTCTATTTCATAGTGCATCTTAACTTGACTGTAATTGGAAAATTTAAAAGTACTTCTGCATTCTTTCCTGAGGTATTGACGTTAGGAGAATTGTTTTCTGCATCTAATTTTCCTTACAATACCATCCTTTGATATGTTTTCCCTCCCTTGCAAAGAGACCCCTTTACAATTCATATCCTAAACATTGAATATACATGAAAATGATTCCTCTCAACCTGATATTCTATCATACATTTATTTCCTTCCCATATCAATAATGATGCCTAGTTTTCTAAAAATATTTACCTATCTCATTTGAACAAAGCTAACACCATACCTTTTTATTTGGAGATGAATTAAGGCGATGGTTTTTGAATCCTTTATAAACAAGGATTCAATACAAATAATAAATGAGTTAAAATTCATGTAGATCCCACACCACAAATTACCATAAAAGGAATAGGATACCAACATCCTCTCTCTCTCCCTTTTTGGGTATGTGCAGGATCATCATGGAAAAAATAGGCCCTTAAGTGGCAAAAAATTCAAAAAAATCAAAGTTAGGAAACTTGACATAAAAATTTGAATAAGTTCTCTATATTATTTCAAAATATGTAAGAATAGAATCTATAGAAAATTGAATGTAGTTTCCAAACTACTAGGTTTTTTTAAATATATATATATATATTGGTGAAAATTTGAAATTTCAATGCATAGTAATTAAATTTCAAGGGAAAAATAAGTAGGTGTCTTCGACCCTAACCACAATAAAATAATAATATTTTTTATAATATTTTAGATATAAGTAGAGGACTCATGTCCCGATGTGATGTATATTTTTTGTAATTTTTTTCCATGTAAATAATTAATTATGAATTTTTTATTACAAATTTAAAAAAATATAAAAAATCGTATGTCTGACCACCTTAACTTGGTCAAAACTTCATGAAATTCAATTTTTATTTTTTTAATCCTATAGTATGCAAAGCATATAATGTGACACATGTTTTGGATTCAAAAAATGTGATACCTTTTGAAAGCTATAGATGTTTTCCAAATAGCCTATCAATCAGGACTTTAGTCATAATTCAAATAGAAAATGAATAATAATTACTTATTAAATTCAAATAAAATCATAATTTATATTGGTGGAAAGCTAAGAATCTCCTTTAAAAACCCTTTTCATTTCATCAATTTTGGGTAAAAAGAAGTCGTCAGCCACATACCCATCATATTGCCACTTTTTTGCCCATCATGATCCTGCACATACCCTTTTATGAAACATTCACTCCCATATCTATTCTTCCATCAAGCTATCATTTTCATGAACTAAGCTCAATTATTTTCCCACACTATTTATCTAAAATAGAAAAAAAGTTATCAACATTTTTAGAAAATGGACTAATCACATTTTCGCTTCCTTATGAAAGAAACTCTACCAAAAAACACAAAAAGATATATTTTTATGTATATCATCAAATAGTTGGTTTTACTATCCTTGGGCCAAAGAGTAAAAAAACATTCTTCCAAGAAGTAAAACTAGATTTATGACTATACAAAACACAAAAGAATAATACTAGAAAAATAACCGAAAGTAGAGTTAAAAGAAATAAGCAAGGGGGATTACCATTCATGGATAATTGTGAATGTGCTTGGTACAACCGTCATTATAAATATCTTAATAGCCATTATAATTACTTTCAAATGATATTGATGAATAAATCCAAGAAAAATTACACTAACCTCCAAATTTTGTGGATGAAAGTCTAAATGTTGTGTTTGATAGAAAGTTATTATATTGTGTAATGGATCAAAGGAGGTAAGGAGTCCAAATGAAACATAATACACCAACATCAATAGCATGAAAATCACAATCTAATGAATGACTCAATCTTTTGGATGATTCAATTAGCTAAACCTAAAACTATTCATAAAATAAATTACAGAGGGTAAAAAGATAGATAACAAAGATACAAAGGAAGCAACACAATTTTATGTGGAAAACCCCAACTGGGGAAAAACCACCCAAGAAAGATTTGTAGCTTCTTTTCATTAGTCATAAAAAAAAATACCCCCCTCAATACATCCAATACATGGGCTTTTAAAGCCATTATATTCCTATGAACAACTACTTCAACTTTCCTCTTGGGAATAACTTCACAAAAATAACTATTAATTTATTTATTATTAAATCTATCCTAATAACTAACCTATTAAGTGTAAACTTTAATTCTATCCCACTAGACTATTCACCCTGGTAACCATTCCATCATCAAATGATAATTAGAATTACCTACAACACTTTATTTGAAACATTAGTACATTTGAGAAAGGTAATAACATTATGTAAATTAGATAAATGTAGAAAGATAATAAAAATGGCAACAATTAAATTAATAATTTCTTTTATCAAATATATATATACAATGTTTACAGATTTCATTTTTTGGAGGGGCGTTGCATTCTCCCCATCTAGTCTCAAGCTTCCTTTTGGAAAATGAAAATAAAGGTTTCATTTAAGCTAAATCCTTCCATTACCTAATAACCAATTAACCATTAAAATGAAGCTCTATATAATAACATAAATTCAAGGTTCATGAGTGAAGGGGTCATATTAGCATTTAGTTCATTCCATCTAGTGAATATACTATAATATTTCTAATTCCTATATAAATTAAGCATGAGGATTTCACTTGTTAATCAAGGTTTCTAGTTCAATCTTACTTGATAAAACAAAACAATTGCTTTGTAATACAAAATAAGCTCATATAGCCAATATTTTTAACGTAAAACTTGTTAGATTAGATGGAGCAGTGCAATATTTCTCTCCACCAATTGTAGGGCTAAAATATTCACCCCTAAGTGGGAGACAAAACACAAGGATAAATTATAGATTTGAAAATACATAAGCAATAACATTTATTCATAGACAATGAATTCATTCATCAAATTTTGGTAAAGGGGGAGAAGGGGGATTCCCTTCCCTCTTGGTGATCTACATAATCATTTCCATATACCACTCTACAAACCATCACCACTACCCATCCAACAATCTCCACACCCAACTACCACCGTCCACCCAAAACCTCCATACACCACCACTACCATCCATCCACCCAACTCTACACCCTACCACCATTACCCATCTCCATTCATTACAATAGCCAATGACCATGGTTTTCCAATACCATTCATAATTCCATGCTTCCATCTTTGATCATCCATCCCCAAGAGAGGCTCTGTGCCCTTCTCAACCCCTAGGATACACTCAAGGAAAAAGGTTTTGCACTAGGGGCCAACAATGCGGTCCTTAAAGGGGGAGTAGATCCAACTCAATAATCCAAGGGGGATCATGATTTCCAACACCTATCCACTGGCTAGCACAGGGACACATTCTAAAACAATCATCATTTCCCAATAGACGAGGTACTCCCTCAACCCGAAATGATGGGGACTCTGAGCCCTCAAGTGAGATATGCTCCTTAGGTACAAGCAAACAAGACACCACACTAAACCAAAACACATAGAAGAATTCATATAATCTCATCTCACATAATTTAACATGAGGGTATAAACAAGTAGATCATCCCAGATATCCACCACACCCTTATTCCAAGTTGGATACCTAGTATCTCAAACTTGAGTCACAATCATAACATTCACTAGTTTTTCACAACATGTATTGTAATTCATTTTAGACATACTTATAAGAAACAATACTTAGCCACATGAAACACATAGCTCGACCACTTAGCACTTAACAAAGAAGGAATTGGTTCACATTTGTAACAATTACCAACACCTTACACATTAGATTTCCAAGAATGAATTCCACATAATTCTCAATCCCCAGCATGATTTTCAAAATAAATATCAAAACAATAATTAATTTCACCATAGATCAAACACAATATACCAATAAGGATAAAGCATAATTATTTGAAACAAGATGATCACTAATATTTGAGACTAATTCATCTCATTTCCAATCCCCACTTGAGAAGTTAAGATAATAATTGTATTATTTAGCAATACTAAAACATCCAACCTTTTGAATGGAACAACTCTTAAACTTTGAATTACCATCCTCCATACAAGAAAGCAAGAGTTCCATCCCTACTTAATTTTTTCACTTTCTAACAATCTACATTAATATCTCCAAATTTTAGGCATGGAATAAAATTGTATTAAATTTGTAGAAAGGGTCACACTTGTTTAAAATCATCAACTCATCTAGATAGTTTTCATAATTAATTGATGACAATAGCAAAGTATAGAGTAGGAAGTATCCTTAATAAGTAAGCCCATGTGTTATGGTGAATAACCAATTTTATATTAAATTTGGAAAGGAAGGAAATTATTTATATGAGTATCTATTGGTGATAATTCTCTGCTTACAAACATTAATCTCTATCGAGTCACAATGACCACACATTAACTATAACACATTATAATATTAATGAATTAGGTAGATAGTATAAGAATTTCCTTTATCATGATCAATTGAAGGTGGGATAACATATATCACTATATAATCCCAAGTGGATTAGGGGTATGTGCAGGATCATCATGGAAAAAATAGGCCCTTAAGTGACAAAAATTTTAGAAAAAATCAGAGTTAGGCAACTTGATGTAAAAATTTGAATAAGTTATCTATATTATTTCAAAAATATGTAAGAATAGAATCTATAGAAAATTGAATGTAGTTTCTAAACTACTAGGTTTATTTTTAAAAAAAATCTATTTGGTGAAAATTTGAAATTTCAATGCAATAGTACTTAAATTTCGGGGAAATAAGAAGTAGGTGTCTATCCCACCTAACTAATAAAATGATAATATTTTTTATAATATTTTAGATATAAGTAGAGGACTCATGTCCCAATGTGATGCAATTTTTGTAATTTTTTCCAAGTAAATAATTAATTACAAATTTTAAAAATATAAAACTTGTATGTTTGATTACCTTAACTTGGTCAAAACTTCATGAAATTTATTTCTTTTGTTTTTAATCCTATAGTATGCAAAGCATAGAATGTGACACATTTTTCGGATTCAAAAAATGTGATACCATTTGAAAGCTATATATGTTTTTAATCAGCCTATCAATCAAGACTTTAGTCGTAATTCAAATAGAAAATGAATAATAATTATTTATTAAATTCAAAGTAAAACATAATTTATATTGGTGGAAAGCTGAGAATTTATTTTAAAAACCCTTTTCGTTTCATCAATTTTGGGTAAAACAAATGTCGTCAGCCACATACCCATCATATTGCCACTTTTTGGTCCATCATGATCCTACACATACCCTTAGATGAATACAAATTTTTACCCTTTAATCAGATTTGTGAAGCAAGTTACATACCTATTTATAGTTTGCTTACCAGTTTTAGGATTTACGTAAATGCCTGAAATTTCACCAAACTAGAGCATCTTCACCTCGTACTCCAATATCCATACTTGCTCCTTTTTTCTCCCCAAAGCTCTCGAGTGTTGTAATCTTGGCACTCTGATACCTATGTAGTTCCATCTCAAAAATTTCATAAAACATTAAACCAAAATAGTTAAATTTAAGAAGCAATTGAAAGTGATAAATTAATGAGAGATATTATATTTATTTCTTAACTATTGCCTTGTCTATTAAATTCAAATGTTGGAGCCAAATTCACAATATGAGAGCCAAGGATTAAAAATTTTCATATTTCAAAATTTTAAGGAAAGTGATTTAAAAAAATAATAAAGTTATATCCTAATCCTATTTACGAATGACTACAAAATGATCATACATTAGAGAGTGAAAATAGGATTTTTTATGGTTGATACAAATAAGAACCCATCTATACCTCCAATTGATACATCAATTAAAATACCTAAGTGTTATGCAACTCATGGTATCTTATGCAATCATTTACCTTGCACTTGGTTAAGTTGTAATCATCTTCTCACACAATTCATCAATAATTACTAAGTGCAAATTCCATTTTAGAATTTATTAACAAGCAAATAATAAAATAATGAGAATAATGCAAATTATTAAAAAGGAGTAGTAAATTTTAAGGTAAACTATAAATACATTTATATATTGATAAGTATAAAATCATATATATTTGTATACCATTAATATACCCTTAATGATATTTGTAAAATTACAATGATTATTTTAATATTTTAGATGCCTTCAATAAAATGAGAAAGATACCGAGAAACATTACTAACACTACTCGATAGCTCAATTTTATCACACCATACTAAGTCATTAAAATTGGCAATATAATTCTATTGAACTTGATATCCTCTTGTGAATACTTTAATATTTAATAGTTTAGCGAAAAAACAAGTTAACTACTGTTACCTGAGCATTACTAGCAACGTTTTATCTTCACTAATCATGAATACTATTTTACGTGATTATAATGATGTATTACATATTACATTTCATATAATACAGCCCAAATATATATAGAAATATTGGTTTATACATTATTTACTTATTATATAAATATATGTAAATTGAACTAACAAAATGACTAAATATAAAAAGGTAAATAAGTAAGAAATGTTTATTAAGGATAATCTTCGATGAGAAAGTGACAAACTACTGTATCTCATCTTCCCTGATTGCAAGAATGTTGGTCTTGAATAGAAAATAGATATAAATCTTCCATCGTCATAAATGGTTAACTATTTCATTAATAATAGAAGGTATGAGCAATTCAACCCTGTGAATGAAATAGCATAATGGAAATAATTTTCAAATGCATAACAAGAACAAACTACAAATCCCAAATCTGAATGATACGGAAAAATAAAATCTTTTATACAGGCTAATCTTGTTCAAGTTTCCTGATTATGTGGGCGCATATCTATGAATACTACAGATACATTTAACTTTCCTTGGAACAAAGAGTAAAAACAAAATACTACAAATACATTTAACTTTCCTTGGAACAAAGAGTAAAAACAACATTCTGCCAAGAAGTAAAACTAAATTTATGACTATACACAATAGAAAAGAATAATACTAGAAAAATAACCAAAAGTAGAGTTAAAAGAAATAAGCAAGGGGGATTACCGCTCGTGGATAATTGCGAATGCGCTTGGTACAACTGCCATTATAACTATCTTAATAGCCACCATAATTAATTTCAAATGAGATCGATGAATACATACAAGAAAAATTACACTAACTTCCAAATTTTGTGGACGAAAGTATGAATCTTGGGTTCAATAGAAAGCTATTCTATTGTGCAATGGATCGAAAGAGGAAGGGAGCCCAAAAATAACATAATACACCAACATCAATGCCATGCAAATCGCAATCTGATGAATGACTTAATCTTTTTGATGATTCAATTACGTAGACCTAGAACTATTCATAAAATAAATTACAGAGGGTAAATAGATAGATAACAGAGATAAAAAGGAAGCAACACAATTTTATGTGGAAATTTACAACTGGGGAAAAACCACCTGAGAAAGATCCATAGCTTAGACTTTTTATTAATCATCCAAAAAAATACCCCACTCAATACATCCAATACATGGGATTTTAAAGCCATTGTTTTCCCATGAATAACCACTCCAACTTTCTTCTTGGGAATAACTTCCCAAAACTAACTATCAATTTATTTATTATTAAAACTAATCTAATAACTAATCTATTAAGTGTAAACTTTAATTCCATCCCACTAGACTGTTCACCCCGGTAACCATTCCATCATTAAATGGCAATTAGAATCACCTGCAACACTTTATTCGAAATATTAGTAAATTTGAGAAAGATAATAACACTATGTAAATTAGATAAATGTAGAAAGATAATAAAAATGGTAACAATTAAATTAATAATTTCTTTTATCATATATATATATACAACGTTTACAGATTTCATATTTAGGAGGGGTGTTACATTGTCATTGATATTTATGGTGGTACAATCTTGTGTGCAACCATACTTCATCAATTGGGGAACACATGATTGTCTATGCCATGGTTATCCTTTCCTATACACTTGGGGGGGAAGGATAACTAATTTTGGGAGGTGTGTTTTCCTTCTAAGGATCCCCTCTTCCCCCTTGTTTTCCTTAAAATATCAGCATAACAAGTATGCTAACATTTTAAGGGAGGGGGCATATCACCCTATCCATTTTCATACATTGGCATCTAGTGTGCCCCTTTAGTGGCAACATTATGCATAATACCCCCCTAAGACACAACTTTCAATTCATTGAAATGTGCCCATTTGGTGGTGGTTGTTGGTTATTTTTTAAGAACCAAATAGGTCTAAAGAAATTCCTATGGACTATTCCATTTCCAATTATCAATATTTCTAAAGGGATTGGCCAATGAATGAGTAGAAGCTGCAAGAATTCTATTCCTACTCTTTGGGCTCTATGAAACTTGGGAGGGTAATCCCACAATGTATATTCAAGAGTTCACACAAATATAACTAGGTACACTATCAATAACATATACTTCTCATAAGACCATTCAATATAATGCATCTAATAAGTTGGAAACTCATTAATCAATGTCCTATATATTGAGTATGAGAAGGTGGAACTTCAACACAAGACAACTATGGTGGTATCCATTTGGGAGTTTGTAATTTAAAAGTGATTAGCCAATGAATCAACACAAAAATTGAACCACAAGTAATTTGCATGAAATAGTTCCTTTATCCCAAGCACGAAGTTAATATCAACCTATGTGACCTGATAACAACTTAAAAAATAGCACCTATAATCTCAAGAAACCCTGCATTACAACTTTCCTCTATGACATTCATGATTATTGCTGCTTACAACCAGCCTAGCACCAAGTTCATACAAGTTACTAATCCCACCCAAGCACTTACATTAACTCATTAAATTGATAAGAAAGCATGAAATTAAACATCCATTGAAAAGAAATAGAGACAAACAAAATAAATCCTAGATTAATTTCACTCATAACTCATAGAATGCATACAAGGAGAGACAATAGCCATGAAATTTGTATTACTTTGTATTATAGTTGCTATATTGTTATCACAATTACATACATATCAATAAACTTTGAAAGAAACTTGAGACAAAAACTCTAAAACTTGCTTAATATTATCCTACCAATTTCACAATGTTAACTCAAATTTTCAACTAACTCATGCTTCTAGCCCTGAATTCTTTTTTTTAGAGATGAAAGAACAAAACAAGCTTCAGGCCATGAAGCACACATGTCAAAATTTCATTGGACCACTACAACAATATTCCTTTTCAGTTACACTCGAGCCTTTAGGTGGTGCAAATAAACATGAGGCAAAATTGTCCTCAACTCATTGTAGAAAATAGGTCCCACATCAAAAAGGAATTAATTGTTTGTTACAACAACTTCAAAATATTCTCCACATGCTCAAAAAATGCCAATCATGGGAAAACCAAACAACAAAATTTATGAAGTAAGACAAGGAAATTAGATAAAAAGTAAAAATTCATTTATCCATAGCAGTACCACATGCTACCCGTGTCAAATTGAGAAGAGAACAATATTTTACCATGTTTTATCAAAAGCCTAATCTATATTATATTCAGGCTATGAATTGTTCTTCTCCTATCCATTATTTACCATGTTGATTATTAACCCCTACATAGATTCATTTTGTGTATTTCTTCAACCGAGTGTTATACTCTTCTTCAGTGGGCCATTCTACATTCAATAAACCTTGCACTTTAGTACTGTACTGAGAATATTTAGCAACAATTAAGACCCTGACCTCTTTAACAAAGATGTCCATCTTTGTTTCAATTTCCACCATTGTATCAATATTTGGATTTAGCAGGATGTAGTCAGTGATAGTCAATGCCATCATAGCTACTGCAAGCATCCCTCTGAAATTTTTCTTCCAGGTGTCAAATGGCTACAACTCACCTTTTGGACTCAATATCTGAGGCATACCACATTCCTCCATCTCTTTAAATATTTTTAGCTTACTTTGGAGTTGCACACCTACCTTCCCATGGAAGGTAGTTATCACATTAATTGATTCAATGATTTGCAAGACCTCAAGAATATTAGTAGGATCCTCGGCATCCTCCTTCATTTTGGGCATCATTTCCCTCAAAGTAATCACCCTAGTAATCCAATTATTCTAATCATTCCTGAAGGCCTCTTGTACCTGCAGATACTTTGTATTTGCTTCATGAATATTCTTATAGGTAACCCAAATATAATCAGCCTTCATGACCAACCTAGTCACCCTATGCTTCAATACATCCTCAAAATTTTTATTTGCCACCTTAACAGTTTCAAGTTTGGCCTTCTTGACATTTTCTTTCTCAGTAGTCAACTTACCATTCAAATCATCAATTCTCAAGGCCAAGGTCTCCCTATCCTTTGCAGACAAATCTGAGGAAAAAGAGGATGGCAAGGTTATTGTATTTTTTGACTGAGTAGCCTAAATAGTGGCCCTCATTTTATTTATCTCATCAAAGGCCTTATTGTACTCCTTCACCAAAGAATCATACTTCTTCTAAGAAATATATGCAGTATCCACACTAAGCATTGTAGCATGAATAGTTAACTCAACTACTTGGAAAAGAGTTATACATATTGCTCTTTTGACCACTAAGGAACCAATAACTTCTTCAATAGGGCTAGCAAAATCATGTTTTCTAGTATTAGGTGTCATAGACCAAATTACAAGAGTATGCAACTTTGGACTATATCTAGAACCAAACACCTTATCCTCAAACTACTCCTCAGATATTGAAGCTTGAGGGTCTCTCCTTATTGCATCATATGCTATAGCAGCAATGATAGCACATCCTAGTAATAACATGATTCCACTATCCTTGACAATTTTCCTAGCCTCAGTGGGAATAATAGCTGCAATTCCAGGCTTGATCTTTTCCTCCTCTACTTTCTCAGCTTCCTCCTGATGAAAAGTTTCAACATTAGCTTAGGCTGATTCAAGTCTCTCATTAATCTCTTTACCCCACTGTTGAATCATAAATTCTTGAAATTCTTTGGACTGCACAAATTTATCATTAGCAAGGAATTCATCACACTCCCTAATCCTAGGATCATCATCACTTTTTCTATCATATTGCCATCTGACAATTCTATCAAGAGGAACATCTAAGCTATGAGTTTCCTCAATATTAGGAGGAAATTTTTTCTCCACATCCTCATTCCCTAGCACATGTTTTGCCATTTGTTCCTCCATAACTTTTTGAACATCTGCAAGCTGCTTTGGGATATCCATAGCTTGTTTTTGTTCTAGGAGAACCCGTGCTTTATCAGCGGCCTCCTTCACCTTCACCTTAAAATCACTACTCTGATAATCCCTTACCATAGTGAAATCTCTTTCAAGAGGGTCTACAATTACATTGTATGGACTCACATAAAAGGCATTCCTCTTTATGATATTTTCTTCAATGTTCATTATAGCTATCCATTCCTTCTTTCTATTCAAGACAACCTCATCACTTGTCAAATTCCTTAACACATCATCCCTATATAAAAACTCATGGCATATCATTGATAAGTTTTTATCTCTTCTTCTTCCTCCCGCAAATCCTTCTCGATCAAAATTTCTAATATTCTTAACAGGCATTCTGAGCTTATTCACCATGATCCCAAACCTTTCATACCCATGAGAGGCAGTAACTTTGAAATAGAAAAAAGTGCATTGGGGATGCACCACAATGCCCTTCCTGGGCTTTTTGAAAATCTCATAATCCATTACATCAATCTACCACATGAGTTCCATTAAGGCCAATTTGTCTGAGACATAAATGGGTAAACAATTTGGGGCCACTTTAGCTCCATAAGCTCTAATCATAGTATATTCTGAATGAAAAAATCAATCTACCCAATTATGTTTTGCTATAGATCCTGGTGTATCTTTTGGGCACATAATATTTTTGATTTCAAGAGAAAGCCTGTGATTAGGTGCTACACCCAATGCTTCTAAGATACCACATTTTATAACATTAGAAAACAAGATATAATTGGAATTGGAATAGTCCTGATCCCAAATGTATGTCCACATTTGTATTAGTAAAAGGGTATGTGCAGGATCATCATGGAAAAAATAGGCCCTTAAGTGGCAAAAATGGGTAAACAATTTGGGGCCACTTTAGCTCCATAAGTGGGTAAAAAATTTGGGGCCAATTTAGCTCCATAAGCTCTAATCACAGTATATTATGAATGAAAAAACCAATCTACCCAATTATGTGTTGCTATAGATACTGGCGTATCTTTTGGGCACATAAAATTTCTAATTTCAAGAGAAAGCCTATGATTAGGTGCTACACCCAATGCTTCTAAGATATCACATTTTATAACATTAGCAAACAAGATATAATTGGAATTGGAATAGTCCTGATCCCAAATGTATGTCCACATTTGCATTAGTAAAAGGGTATGTGCAGGATCATCATGGAAAAAATAGGCCCTTAAGTGACGAAAAGTTCAAAAAAATTAGAGTTAGGCAAGTTGACATAAAAATTTGAATAAGTTATCTATATTATTTAAAAAGTATGTAAGAATAGAATCTATAGCAAATTGAATGTAGTTTCTAAACTACTAGGTTTATTTTTAAAAAAATCTATTTGGTGAAAATTTGAAATTTCAATGTAGTAGTACTTAAATTTCAGGGAAAAAATAAGAAGTAGGTGTCTTTCTAAACACCCTCACCACAATAAAAGGATAATATTTTTTTATAATATTTAAGATATAAGTAGAGGACTCATGTCCCAATGTGGTGCATATTTTTTTGTAAGTTTTTTCCAAGTAAATAATTAATTATGATTTTTTTATTACAAATTTTGAAAAATATAAAAACTCATATGTGCAACCACCTTAACTTGGTCAAAACTTCATGAAATTCATTTTTTTTAATCCTATAGTATTGGAAGCATATAATGTGATGCATGTTTCAGATTCAAAAAATGTGATATCATTTCAAAGCTATAGATGTTTTTCAATCAACCTATCAATCAGGACTTTAGTCATAATTCAAATAGAATATGAATAATAAGTATTTATTAAATTCAAAGTAAAGAATAATTTATATTGGTGGAAAGCTAAGAATTTCCTTTAAAAACACTTTTTGTTTCATCAATTTTGGGTAAAAAAAAGTCGTCAGCCACATACCCATCATATCACCACTTTTTGGCCCATCATGATCTTGCACATACCCAAAACATTATTTTCATTGTCCCTAAGTCTCAAATCTAACTTCATTTTCCAATCATAATCACCTTCCCATAAGAGCATATGCATTAGCAGAGAATAATGATGGAAATATAAGGGGAGCACATTTTTTTTCAAATTGAGGAAATCCTCATACATTCAATTAGCAATATAGTTGGTATAATCAAAACCAGTGTTTTGATTATGACCTTGTATATCTACCACCATCACCAATAAATCAGAGGCTATCCTTACCTCAAAATCTTGATCCAACACATGATTCAAGAAATAATAAGTGTTCTTGAAATAATCTATAAATTCCTCACACTCAAAAGGCTCAACATCCTTAGCAGTGAATTTCTCCTTACTCTTTCTATGTCGAACAAGCTTGGTCTCTCTTGTATACAATTTTTTTTTCTCATATTCAACATATAGCTCAACACACCTAGACTTTACAGTATAATTGGGATTTAACCCAAATACATCTATCATCTTGTCCTTTGTCACTTTTAAGATTACATCACCACTTTCACTCCTGATTGTTCTGTCAATGGAATTATAGTTCCTAGAAAGTTCCATCATCAAGTCCACTTCTACAAACACATTTTGGACTACCAACTTTCCAAGGTTCAACCCCCATAAATAACATGTGGGCTTAATAGAATACTACCCATTAAAAGCATACCGGAAAAATTTCCACCCACTATGAGGATGAGGATTTTCACCAATTTCACTAGCACTATTAATTAACCTAGTGGTCATGACAACTTGTCCTATAGGTCTTCTTCCAATTTGTGACCCTCCTTCTTTCATGTCTCTAGAGGCCACTTGCATAAATCTTTTTGTCTCTTTATTTTCACTTTTGGACCTAGTAGACATTGCATGAGTACTTGGTGAAGGGTTGGATACTGCAAGTGGTTTCAACCTACCCTCAACTGAAACATCCTGAGTTTTAAGTCATTTAACTCTCTCTTTTTTTGGTCTTCTCTTCAGCCTAATACTAGATTCACTTGGCTCTAGATCACTCATGTTTGCAATGCAAGAGAACTAGGGTTTATAATTTATTATAGTAAAAAAGAAACCCTTCTCAAGTATGAGAACACAAAGAACTACTATTGAACAAAACACTCTCCTCAAAATTTATCTAGCACTTATCACTAAATTGAAGCTTTCAATAATGGACAACCAGAAAATCCTCCCAATTTCCTATTATCTTTCTAAAGTATTTCACCTCAATAATTCAGTTAGAAAAGATATACAGTTGGCTTACTTGGGTGAACGCTATGTCACACTTGTTATTGGTAGTTTCTAGAGCTTCCCACATAATTTCCTTAGCTTTTGGTATCCCTTCTATTTGCAAGCGAATCCAAGTTCATGATCAACTAGCTATCTACTTTATTTTACAACCAAGAGATCGACATGCCACCATTAATGCATGATAGTAAGTTCACACGAGTGAATTGACATTTTTCCGTTCACATTTAAACCTTGATCATTGATCACTCAGCTTTAAAACTATATCAATGGTTATCAATTCATCTCACTAATTTCTTCCTTGCTTTACACGAAATCCTTAGGATTTTTCCATGTTTCCTCTTCATGTAATAGTTGTCACTTATCGTTGATATACCTCATCCTTGACTAGCTCCATTAGCGATGCAAGTATTTTATGTGATGAAATCTCATCCCTTAGATCTATGGTCTATCCTTTGATCACACTCATTTCCCATTGCTCATCACTACTTCAAACTTATCACATTGAATCCTATTAACGATGGAAGATATAGTGAAGAGATCATATTAGGACATGTGCACCTACATGAAAATCAACAACACAAAACAAATTGTAGATGAGATTTATGTAGATTGGCGAAAGAAACCTTTCAAAAAAATTCCATCACTCATCGCTTCTTTGGAACTTAAGCTTTGGAATGAATCCACAATGAGTGATAAAGGACAAAAACATCAGGCCATCACTCATCGCTAATTCTCCTCATACAGTTTGCAAGCAATTAGAGATGAGATATCTTCATAGTGACATTATGTATCACATATCGCTAATATAGTACTTAGCACCTAAAAAAAATATGTCATACATGATGCAAGGGAAACCCATCCCATCACTCATCGCTATTTGAAATTTATCATCACTCAACATATCCACAGTACATGATGAAAATAAGATCATAAGGTTAGAGGGCATTGCTTATCGCTATTACAATACTTAAGGCTCAAAAGCCATTAGTGATAAACGATCCCTCAACAATACAAATATCATCACTCATCGCTATTTGAAATTTAGAGCTCCAACAACTATCTACGATGAGAAAAAACAAAGAAATACCACTCATCGCTTGTCACCAATTTGGAACATACATTTCTAAAGTAATCAGTGATGAGCGATGAAAAGAGATGGCCATCAATATTTAAGTGAAAAAAGTTTAAGCATGTTCTTGTATGTTGTTCTAATGATGGGGACCCTCTAGGATGATACAATAGAAAAGGATCAAAGACTCCTAAGTCATAAAATGGAAAGGATGTAAAGGCCAAAAGGGCCTTTTATTTAACCTTATTAAAATTAAGATACTTAGACCTAGGCATGGGAGATTAGTTACCTGATGACAGTGATAGAAATAAGATGTTTTAAAATGATTAGAAATGGGAAATAGGAAGTCAACAATGAAATATAACCTCTCAATGGTGAAGAGAAATAAACTCCCAACTCCATAGGTATTAGCCAAAATGTGACAAGGATTTGAGATGGAATATCAAAATTTTGCAGGTTCCATTAGTGGCTCTGACTGGGGATGCATGTCTCTTGTAGGCATGGCAAGATCCCAAAAATATTAGGTTGAGGCAGACCAGAACTAGGGATAAAACAAGAGGATCAAAACCAAGGAGCTACCCAAACTAGGTAGTAGGACCAAAGCAGACACAACAAAAGAAAACACACCTATATACAAAATATATAAAACCTACAATGTACATGAAAAAATAACATACTTAAGAGAAGTATGGCTTTAAGAATTGTCCATGTACTGGTAGTTCAAAAAGTTCACCTGTAACTAAGATTTGAAGGAAATTTGAATCCTCCCCATGTGTGTTGGCTATCAAATAAGGGCCTACCCATAATGCTTAAAACTTTCCATGTTTACCCTTATCTTGAGCCCTTGCATTCCAGCTAACACCGTACTATCTACCTAATTTTTTTGGGAGAAGCTCTCTTATCATGTAGGAACTTAACTTGCAACTGCATCTTCATATTTTTAGCATGAGCTTCTCTTCTAGTTTCATCCAATTGCACCAAATTATTTATTTTGTGTTGCATATCATCACATATCTCTTCATCATACTCTTGTATGAACTTATACATCTTCAGAAGGTTATTTTGTGGCAATCTAGCATCTAGACCATACATTAAGCCAAATGGTGAATAACTAGTAGCCTTTTTCATAGTCACTCTATCTACTTAGAGTGCCAATTTTAGCTTTGAGTCCCAAGATTTTTTGTTTTTGTCCATCACTTTCTTGATTATTTTAATCAAGCTCTTATTACTAGACTCAGCTTGACCATTTCCTTGGGGATGGTAAGGTGATGAATAAGAAACCTGTATACCATGTCTCTCACAAAATTCCTTGAATTTATCTGACCTAAAACACATAGTATTATATGAGATAATCCTCTTTGGGACACCAAATCTGATGAGAATATTATTCAATAGAAATTCCACCACCACCTTGGTTTTTTCTTTCTTTGTGGGTATTGCTTCTACCCACTTTGTGAAATAATCAATGGCAACAAGGATACATGATTGACCTCCACTAGACATTTTTGGTATCTCTCTGATGAAATCAATTCCCCATTGTTGGAAGGTGGCTTGAACTAACATAGGCCTAAGTGGTAAATTTCCTAAGAACTTCAACTTTCCTAAAAACCTTTGACAAGCATCACAAGTTTTAACAAACTTGTGAGCATCCTTAAAAATATTAGGCCACCAGAATCCTACTCTTAAAATCTTGTGTGCAGTCTAGTCTTTTCCATGTAATGATCACCACACACCCCATTGTGCATTTCCTGCAAGAGTTCTAATGCCTGCTTTCCATCTACACATTTAAGAAGTACACCATCCAAAATTCTCCACCACAACTCATTGTCAATAATAACATACTTGATGGCATGCAATTTCATTGTCCTCTTATCATTGTCAGCCATATCAATAGGATACTGCAAAGTTTGCATATCACAGATAGGTGCAACATCAATCACTTCAGTTCGATTGACCTGATTAGCTTCCAAATTAGCCTCTTCCATTAACTTGGCTAGGCCATGTCCTCTTACTGATTTGGTGATCTAAGAATCAATGTTAAATTCTTGGATCTTGTTGATCCATTTACACCTTCATGTTGTCTCTTGTTGAGTGAAAATATCTTTCACAACAACACTTGGTACAAAAGCTCTGACAAAAATTCCTTGTAAATAATTCTTGAAATTATTTACAACCTTTACCAGAGCATATTCTTGATTCTCAGTAGTATCATATTCCAACTCTACAACTTTTAAATATTTTCTAAAAAATTCAATGGGTTGTTCAAAACCCTCCTCATTTTTCTGTAACAAAATAGTAGCAATGGTATGAAAAGAGGCAAAAGAGAAAATGTGCATTGGTTTAGAAAAATTGGGAGACTTCAAAATTGGAGCCTCTTTAATAGCTTGTTTTATTTTCTTGAAAGCTTGAATAGGCTCCTAACTCCAAAGCACCTTTTCACCCTTCTTTAGCATTTTGGAAATAGGTCTTGTGATTTCTGCAAAGTTAGTCACAAACCTTCTCAAAAAAATTGTTTGTCCAAAAAATGATTGAATGCCCTTGACATTCTTTGGTTGAGGGATTTTGTCTATGGTTGCTACTCTTTCAGGGTCTATCCTTACTTCTTCCTTAGACACAATGTGCCCCAAAAACTTTCCCTCGTTGACCCCAAAGGCACATTTCCTTGGATTCATGGATATCCCATACTCCAATGACCTAACAAATATATGTTCCAGATGCATACAATGATCTTCTTTTTTAGAGTAAGCAATCAAGTCATATTGATATATAACCGTGAATAAATCAATACAATCTAAAAAAGCTACATCCATAGCTCTCTAAAAAGTGGCACTTGCATTTGTCAAGCCAAAAGGAATTCTGACATAAATATAAGTGCCCCAAGGAGTAGTAAATGCAATCTTATACTGCTTAAACTCCTTTACCTTCACTTGATTAAGACTTGAAAAGTTTTACATCACTAACAGTAGCTCATAGCCATTCACCTTTTGTAACATAGCTTCCATGTTTGGCAATGGATAATTTTCCTTTAATGAGGATATATTCAGGTTCCTGAAATCAACACACAATCTTATGTCACCATTATTTTTTGTTACTGGTACTAGATTGGATATCCATGAAGAGTGTCTAATGGGTTTATAATACTAGCATCTCTTAACTTTACCAACTCCTCTTGCTTCTTGGGAGACAAAGTATGAATAATTGGCATTTTCTTTTGCTTGAAAAGTTTTGCATTCTCCTTCAAAGGAATCTCATGTTGAAATAGTTCCTCTTTGTAAGCTTTCAGGTCATCACATGACCAAGAAAAAACATGTCTTTATTTTCTGAGTAAGGCAATTAACATTTCCTTTACCTTTGGCTTCATATTCTTTCCTACATAAACTTTCTTAGGGGAAATTTTCAGTCCCCAAATTTACTTCCTCCAAGTCCTCTGGGTGAGCAATAGTTGTCTTGGCCTTATTTTTATCTTAGCTACCAAAGACCCTTTCAAGAGCTACAAGGCCTTTGGGGATTTTATTTTTCTTTAATTAGATGACCTCTTTTTCAAACACCATTCCCTTTCCATTAATATTGTCAACAAATCCACCAAATTCAATCTCCTGACCTTCATATTCATCAACATAGTTCAAAAAGTTTAGAATATCTTCATCATCATTGAAGATATGCCAGTTGTACATATTCTCAGGGATTGAAGGCCTTGTCTATATCTGAACCTTAGATATTCCATTGAAAGTTATATCATCATGTCTCAATGCAATATTGGCAATTAAATTGGCTTCTTTATTATGTCCTCTTTCCATCCAATCATTTCCAAAAGCATCAAACTACTCAATGGAATCCTACACAACATTTTTTTATTTCTTCAGTCTGTTATTTTTGCAGGCATACTTAGCTCTCACTTGGGATATCACAAGCTCAAAATCGCCAATCACCATTAACTTCTTTATTCCATGCTTCTTAGCTAATCTCAATCCCAGTAATAAGGCTTCATACTCTGCCACACTATTTGTACAAACAAAAGACAATGTAAAAGAGAACTTATAAGTATTTCCAATAGGTGATACCAATAAAATCCCTGCACCAAAATCTTTTTTGGAACTTGCACCATCAAAGTACATTTTCCACAATCCATCTTTGTTAGATATTCTTGAAACTTCATTTTCTATATGTATAGGACACCTCTCAGCCTCTCTTGGTACCTCTGCTACCTTGAACTCATTGATATTAGTATCTATGAAAATGATTGTGTCATCTTCAGGAACATGCTCCAACATATGTGGAACCCTTGGCTCTCTAATCACTTGAACATCCTTACCATCAATGGGAAATGTGGCATAAGACATTTCACACTACATACTGCCTCCCATAGATGGACTCCATTTCTGAGATAGCAGTATTCCATAATTAGGTGGGATATCTACTACTACCACACTCATTTTGAATTATTTATCAGGGTGGGATGCTATTCTGTAAGGAAGTTCATTTATCACACCTATGATAGGGACTTCTCTTACATCTATGACATAACACTTGCCATGAGTGCTATCAACTTTCAACCCTAATGCATCCTTGATTTTAGTTGGCATGATATTGTTGGATGCTCCAGAATCAATACTACAATTCTTTATAAAATTTCCCCCAACCACCAGGGTGAGGAAAAATGGATCTATCTTATCAAGGCAAGTAGTTACAAAATTTCCTAGGAAAATATGGGGAATCTCAGTAATTACTCCCTTTACTTCATTACCTTTCTTATCCTTTTCACTCAGTTTGAGTGGAGTGAGCACCACTAAATCATTGCAGGCCATAGCCGAACCATTTATAAGGGCTAATTCCTTTTTTTTAATGTTCCTTTATTCTCATCATTTCAAGAAAAGGAACAAATGCTTTAAATTGCCTAAGTAACTGAAACATATCAATAGGAGTATACTTGAGTAATTCAATTGGGAGCATACCTTGTTCATTTTTGTTATCCTTCCGTTGATTTTTTGTTACCTCATCCCTATGCCTAGCATCCTTCCTTGTGACTTTAGGATTTTTCTTATGTGTCCTTATCTTCTCAATAAGAGATTTGAGTCCTTGAGTAGATTTTGGCTTTTCTTCTCTTTTAGCCCAAATTTTATCTCCCTTGCCTTCTTTATCTTTGACATCTTCCACTTTTCCATCAGACTCATGTTCTTTTCCCTTAGAATTTTACTCCTTGATGAAAAGACTAGCAAGATTACCTTGTTCACCTCCAATGGTTCTATTCCTCAAATGATTAGAACTTCTAGCTTGGGCAGCCAAAACTGTAATATATTTGGCAATCTCCTCTTCTGAGGGTCTTCTTAATGAAACACCATCTTCTATTGCTTCAAAATTGTAGACCTCAACATCACTATCAACATCTTCATCAGAGAGAACTTGTTGATGATATGCACTAGCAAATTGCCTTTGATTATCTACATCCACTTCATAAGAGTCTTCATCAAAAGAGCATTCATTTCCGGCAACATCGAAGTCATTTCCGGAAACATCGAAGTCACCCATAATCATAAGTATATTGCCATCCTCCTCATTTTGCTGATCACAGTCTTCAGGTATGCCATCCTCTACTTCAACCATCTGTGCTACTGCACATTTCCGAGAAGAATGTGACATTTGTCAAATCATATGCCAAGGACTGTCTTCAACCAAATTTCCTAAATTATTTTACAGAGGGTTTGGAGGAACTTTATTTTGGGTGTTTCTCTGATTATTTAGAATAGGCTTCCCATTATGCCAATTGGTATTATATGGGTGATCTTTCAACCTAGGAGGTCTCTCATTCCTTTGATAATTTTTTAGCTGAGATTTCTCTTGTTTTACAATTTTATCACTTATAGTCTTCATAAAATTATCAATCTTATCCGCCAGAGTTCCCCCTTTGGCACCTTCACTCTTATCTTCCTTTTTTGAACTCTTGAAGAGTTTTGGATCATCTCTTCTACCAACTTTACTAGTTGCACTGCTAATATTTTCATTATGCTTCACCATATTAAAGTCTTCCCTTAATGTCTAAGGCTTCTTATCTAGCAAGTGGTAACTCATTTTTCCATCAAAAGCATTACACTAGTTTACCAAACATACATGATCATTCAAATGTAAATGAGGAGGCAATCTCTTCCTAGCCTTTTGGAACCTCATATTGAACTCAACAATAGATTTGTTAGAACCTTTAGAAATATTATTAAATTGATTCAATAATCAGTCTTGTCACCATATTTCTCTCTTAAAAATATCTTGAATTCTTCCCAAGAACCAATGCTCTCAGCAGGAAAATTTTTGTACCACTCTCGAGCATCTTCAGTGAAGGACTACATAAACAACTTCATCATGAAATCTTCCACCTCTACCTCAAAAAAATCCACAACATTAGCAAATTCCTTGAGATGATCTTCACCACTCACAACATTGTTACCAGATAATCTAACTAGAGTAGGTCAAAAATCTTAAGGGAAAGGGTTTGGGTAGCCAGGTATTCCTGTGAAACACAATTGTTGGTATCTATCTACTTGCAGTGGCCTCCTATTATGTTGATCCCTATGAACATCTATGTGCTCATCTTCTCTTTTGTTGTCAGAATTGCTACTATCTTTACCCTTCCCACTTTCACCATCACCTCCCCCTTTCTTACTTCCTTCATCATCCTCAAAATAAGAATTATCATTCTTGTTTTTTCCTCCACCACCACCTCCACTAGGAGTATGTTCATCAAACTTATTCTTATGTGACTCATTATTAGTATGTTCAGAACTTGAAGACTCTAGAGTAGTTGTGAATATTTTTAGAAAATAAATCTTCCTAGCCATCTCTGCATTATAAACTATTATTTCAATTTTCTTCAAATCTTCTTGTAGCTTTTCATTCTACAATTGTAATTTCAATAACTCAGGATTTGGAGGTGCAGTGGATGGAGTTGGATCAACTTTGGATTTATGTGTGGGGGTTTCAGTAGATGAGGTATTTGTATTAGTATTAGTATTGAAGGTAGTTTTCTTGGGTTGGTCAATGGGTTTTTTCCCATGATTTACAAATGATGTCTTCTTAACATTAACAGGAGGATCTGGGCTCTAGTAGTTGAAATAGATGTAATGTAGGTATTAGTAGCTAAGGTTCCCATCGAGACTGTTGCTTTTGGAATATCATTGGTTATCCTAGAAGTAAATCTAAAACAGTTTTCCTCAAAAGTCTTATGTCTAGCAACATCTCTCATTTTCTCCAAATTTTGTTTCTTGCCATCTCTCTGAAGTTGATTATCCCTAGTCCTATCTTCCCTTTCTTTTAATTCCCTCTTTCTATTTTCTTCTTCTTCTTGGAGCCTTAGCTCTTCCTCTTCTATAGTTTTCATGTCTTTATTTATATCTTCCTCATTTTCTAGAACATCTCCAAGCTTACTTGGGGTAGGAGTATAGTACAGCTGGTCAATAGGATCTTCCTCAAGAGAAAAGTGGACTTGTTCATTAGGAGGTTCACCTCTGGGCTTAAAATTCTTCCCATTAAAAATGGAACCAATTCTAGGGGTTAGAAGCTCTGAAAACTTCTTATTATTTTCCCAAAACTCCCACCTATCCCCCTCTCTTGAAATATTAAGCTCATTATCAAACACATGTTCAACCAAAAAACTTCCTCGGTCTATGTTAGACCCTTGAACTTCAAGTCCTTATTCATGGATACTAGCACTACTTACATCAATATTGAAAGTAGGAGATACATTAGCAGGGGAATCGACATAATTACTTGATTTAGAGTGTTTCCTGACCCATTCGAGTTGCTTCTCTTTTGTAGTTTCATATTCTTCCTTATGCTCAAGGTGCTTCTTCGCATAAGTTTTGGTCTTCCTCATGACGTTGACTATTGTAAAATATTTCTTCTTATTTTCCTTTTGAGAACTGATCTTTACAATGATGGTATTAGAGAACTTAGAGCTGCCACCTAGAATATTGGTAAATAAAAAGTGATTTCACTTTGATTTTGTACTTGTTACTTCATAAAATACTTTAAACATTACCTCACACAAGGTGACAGAATGGAACAAGACTTGATGCATAAGACTTAGTATGATGGGACTAATGCAAGAAAATTTAAACCGATTATTCTTCAAATAGTAAATAATATCATAACAAACAACTGACTCTAACTGTACCAGATCTAAACTATAGACTTTGGACTTAGCTAGTCCCCAGCTGAGTCACCAATCTGTTGGTTATTTTTTAAGAACCAAACTGATCTCAAGAGATACCTATGGACTTTTCTATTTCCAATGATCAATACTTCTCAAGGGATTGGCCAACGAACGAATAGAAGTTGCAAGACTTCAATTCCTACTCTTTGGGCTCTATGAAACCTAGGATGGTAATCCCACAATGTATATTCAAGAGTTCACACAAATATAACTAGGTACACTATCAATAATAGATACTTCTCATAAGACCATTCAATATAATGCAGCTAATAAGTTGGCAACTCATTAGTCAATGTCCTATATATTGAGTATGAGAAGGTGGAACTTCAACACAAGAAAACTACAATGGTATCCATTTGGGAGTTTGTAGTTTAAAAGTGATTAGCCAATGAATCAACACAGAAACTGAACCACAAGTAATTTGCATGAACCAGTGCCTTTATCCCAAGCACAGAGTCAATATCAACCTATGTGACCTAGTAACAACTTAAACAATAGCACTTATAATCTCAAGAGACCTTGCATTACAACATTCCTCTATGACATTTATGATTATTGTTGCTTACAACCATCCTAGCACCTAGTTCATACAAGTTATTAATCTCACCCAATCACTTACGTTAACTCATGGAATTAATAAGGAAGCGTGAAATTAAACATCCATTGAGAAACAATAGAGACAGACAAAAGAAATCTTGGATTACTTTCACTCATAACTCATACAATACATACAAGGAAAGACAATATCCATGAAATTGGTATTACTCTATATTATAGTTGCTATACTGTCATCACAATTACATACATAACAATAAAATTTGAAAGAAACTTGAGAAAAAAACCTAAAAATTGCTTAATATTATCCTGATAATTTCACAATGTTAACTCAAATTTTCATCTAACTCCTACTACTGGCCCTACATTCTTTCTTATAGTGATGAAAGAGAAAAAAACCTTCAAGCTAGGAAGCACACATGTCAAAATTTCATTGGACCGTTGCAAAAATATTCCTTTTTAGTTACACTCGAGTCTTCAAGTGGTGCAAACAAACATGAGGAAATTTTTTCCTCAACTCATTGTAGAAAACAGGTCCCACCTCAAAAAAACATCAATTTTTTGTTACAACTTCAAAATATTTCCCATGCGCTAAAAAATAACCAACCGTGGGAAAACCAGACAAAAAAAATTACAAAGCAAGACAAGGAAGGAAAATAAAAAGTCAAAATTCATTTATCCATATTAACACCATGTGCTATCCATTTCAAATTGAGGAGAGAACAATATTTTACCATGTTTTATCAAAATCCTAATATGTATTATATTCAAGCTATGCATTTTTCTTCTCCTATCCATTATTTACCATGTTGATTATGTTGAGAAACTATGTCTCAAACTCACTGGTATAACCCTACTTCTATCACCAAGCAGCCTATAATTGCATAATTGTTACTTTCCTAATTGTACTGTTGTACTGCAAGATGATGGAGAGAGAGGTGTGGTGGTGTGGTTACCTCCATACCACGGAAGCCTTCTGGCTAAGATGCGGTAGTGTGGTGTATACAGCCATACCGTAGAAACCTTTTAGCAATTGAGTAGTAGTGCGATATACAGCCATACCACGAGAGCCTTATAAGTGAGGTGTGGTAGTGTGGTGTATACCGCTATACCGCAAGAGCCCTCTAGCTGTCTAGCAGTGGCACAGTATACCGCAACCCTGTAGGAGGCTTTTGTCTATTTAATAGTAGTGCGGTGTATACCGCAATACCGCAGGAGCCTTCAAACTGCGTAGCAATAGTGCGGTGGCGGACCATGGGTGTTAACTTCAGTGGGTTCATGTCGATGGTTGTTTTGATCATTGGTGTACGAGTGAGTTGGTAACAAAAGGGCTAACTCGTGGATACCTAAAGTCTTCAGGCTTTTGCATTTAAAATATTGGTTGTTAATATTCCATGCCAATGTGGGATAATGTCACTGATTGAGCTTCTTGGCCATTAAGCAAACCGAATCAGTTTTGGACAGTAGATTCCTGGAAATCGAAGGGTTGAATAAAATAATTGCTGAGAAATGACAAATTGGTTGGTTGATGTTGCATGTAGTATTGGAAGGAAAAGTTTAGTGTCAATCGAGTAGACTGTACATTGAAAGAACATTGTAATAGTGTTGTGATTGACTGTGGTTGGCCAATTGTATTGCTACCATGTATTATCATAGAACAAATACCTAGGAAGAAGGGACCTGTAACTTTATTGTAAATATTTTTAACTGTGAATAAAGTGGTCTTTCTTTGGTGGTGGTTTTTTCTCCCGAAAGGGTTTTCCCACATAAATTTGGTGTCCATTCTCTGTTGATATTATTGTCTATTCTTTTACATGTGAATCTTCATACTCTGTAATTTGGAATTAAAAGTACTTCTACACTATTCTCCTGTGAATTGACATTAGGAAAGTGTTTACACACCTTTGCTTTCCTTACAAGTGGTATTAGAGCCTGGCCAGTTGTGTTATCCTTGTGGGTTGGGTTGGTTTTTTGTTTCAACTCTGAAGTGGGAGTTTTGTAGAAAATTGGTAATATCAATTGTAGATTGAGATGACAAGCACATCAAGAAAGATTGAAATTAAGAAATTTAATGGCAGAAATTTTGAGTTGTGGAAACTCAAAATGGAAGACCTGTTAATGGACCGTGATCTCTGGCTTGTTGTGTCTAGAACGAAACCTTCTAGCATGAAACAAGAAGATTGGGACCTTGTAGAAAGAAAAGGAAAAGGGTTGATAAGAATCTATTTAGCAGACTATGTTCTCCTAACGTTCATGAAGAGAAGACTACACCTTCTTTGTGGAAGAAGCTTGGAGATATTTATCAGGGCAAGTCCTTGGTGAATAAGTTTTTCTTAAGGAAGAAGTTATACTCTTTGAAGATGGAGGAAGGGGCATATGTGGCTGATCTTCTAAATATGTTTAACATGTTGATTGCTCAGTTAACATCTATGGGTGTGAAGATTGATGCAGAAGATCATTGTATTCTTTTGTTATGTTCTTTACTAGATTCTTGGGATCATTTAGTGATGGTGATTGGGAGTGTGACATCTACTTTTAAGATGGTAGACGTTGTTGCTTCTTTGTTATCATAAGATATGAGAAGGAAATATTCTGAGATGGAAAAGGAGGCTCTTGTTGTTCATGGAAAGGCAAGAAGAAGGACAAGAAGTCTAAATTGAAATTAGAAGGGAGATCAAAGTCTCCTGGAAAAAATTCCAAGGTGAAGTGTTGGAACTGTGGGCAGCTTGGTCATGTCCAAAAGGATTGCAAAGAGGAGAAAAAGAAGAAGAAGAATAATTATGATAATGATTCTTCTTAGAGTGAAGTCGATGCCTTTATTGCAGCCTTGGCAACTCAGGCATCCAATGATGTCTGGCTGATTGATTTTGGAGCATCTTTCCACATGACATCTCATAGAGACTGGTTCACAAAGTATGAAGAATAGGATGGTGGAAAGGTGTATTTAGCAAGAGATTCATCTCTAGAAATTTTTGGTCATTGAAGAGTCAAAATTTAGTTTCCCAGTTGAAGAATTAAGGGAATTGATGGCATAATGCATATACCAAGTCTAGCTCAAAATTTACCTTTTGTAAGTAAGTTGAATGATGTTGGAGTGCAAGTCTCATTCTAAAGGAATGGCTGTAAAATGACTAGAGGCTCGATGGTGTTGGCTAGGGGTGCTCGAATTGGTACTCTTTACAAGCTAGATGCATTTGTTGATTAATGTAACAGTGTCTCTACAAAGTCACAGAAGGTTGTTCATGTAAAGGAGAATGAGGCTCCTCTAGGGGATAATTCTTTGGAAGTTAAACTTCCCACAGAGAAGACTATGCTCTGGCATCATTGGCTCAGTCATATTGGTGAGAAAAGTTTAAAATCCCTGAAAAATAAAAACTTGGTTAAGGGGCTTGAAGATTGTAACCTAGAATTTGAATTTTGTGAACATTTTATATATGGAAAACATCATCGTGTTTCTTTTTACTCTAGTCCTCATAAATCTTCTGGTGTTCTAGATTATATTCACTCTGATTTTTTTGGTCTAGTAAATGTTCCTTCATTATCAAAATCAAGATATTATGTATCATTCATTGATGATTATTCAAGAAGGGCATTTGTATATTTTCTAAAAAGTAAATCAGAATTGTTCAATCAGTTTAAAGAGTTTAAGAACTTGGTTAAAAATCATACTGGTAAGAAAGTCAAATCCTTGAGGAAAGATAACGGTGGTGAATTTTGTTTTGCAGAATTTGAAAGGTATTGTAAGGACCATGGAATTAAAAGGCATAAAACACCTTACACTTTGCAGCAAAATGGAGTTGCTGAAAGGTTGAACAAGATGTTGATGGAGAGAGCAAGAAGTATGTTGAGTAGTGATGGTCTGGAGTAGAAGTTCTAGGCTGAGGCTGTGGCTACAACATATTACTTGTTGAATCAGTCTCCTTCGTCAACACTTGTTGAAAAAATGTCTATGGAAGCTTAGTCTGGTAAGAATCCCTCTCTGAGACATGTTTGTGTCTTTGGCTATGAAGCATATATTTATGTGCCGAATGTGAAGAGATCTAAATTGGAGAATTTTTTTGTTAAGTGTATCTTCATTGGCTACGAAACTGGTGTGAAAGGATACAAGCTTTGGAATCCCATGACTGAAAAGGTGGTATACAATAGAAGTGTAATATTTCATGAGCTGAAACCTTCTTTAGTGGATCTGCAATCAGGAACAAAAGAAGTCAAGAAGAAAAATGATAGTGAACTGAGATTCCTCTGACTCCAGAAAAAGAGGAACAACACATTGATAGTGTTCCTAAAACTGAGGAGATTTCGAGTAGCTCTAAGAGTTTTGAAAAAGAACCACAACCTCAGCCTTAGCCTATGAGGAGGTCTACACATGAGAAGAAGAAACTTGATAGGTATGTATTCTCTATGTTGGATTCTAGTTGTGCCTATGCTTTGATTACTAATACTGATGAGCCTAGGACTGTAAAAGAGGCAATTGAAATGTCTGATTCAAATTCTTGGTTGGAAGCCATGAATGAAGAAATGATGTCATTAGAAAAGAATGAAACTTGGAGTTTGGTGCCCTTCCCTAAAGGAAAAAAAGTTGTTGGATATAAGTGGGTATTTAAGAAGAAGATTGGTTTGAATGGCAATGTTTAAAAGTATAAAGTGAGGTTGGTTGTGAAGGGTTATTCCTAGGTAGAGGGAATTGATTATGGAGAAATATTTTCTCCTATAGCAAAGCTGACATCTATCAAATTTCTTTTGTCACTTACTGCAACATATGACTTAGAAGTTGAATAGATGGATGTGAAGATAGTGTTTCTTCATGGAGATCTTGAAGAAGAAATCTATATGTCCCAGCCTGAGTACTTTTTGGTAAAAGGTAACGAAAATCTGGTTTGCAAGTTAAAGAAATCTCTATATGGTTTGAAAAAGTTTCCTAGAATGTGGTACCAAAAATTTGACACATTTTTTGTGTCATTAGGATTTGTAAGATCAAAATCTAATCATTGTGTGTATTACAAGACTGAAAATGATCACATTTTTATTATTTCCCTTTATGTTGATGACATGTTGTTCATAGGGAATAGTAAGTTTATGATTTCTGATCTAAAATCTTAGCTGTCTGTAAAGTTTGAAATGAAAGATCTTGGTGCAACTATGTATATTTTGGGAATGGAAATAACTAGGGACAGAAAGAGTAAAAACTTTGGCTGAGCCAGAGTAAATATATTGACACTATTCTAGAGAGATTTGGTATGAGTGATTACAAGCAGCTAGTTGTTCCAATTTTGTAGGGAATGAAACTATCTATTGAAAATTGTCCAAAATATCCTACTGAGATGGAGGACATGACCAGAGTGCCTTATGCAAGTGTGGTTGGCAGTCTAATGTATGCAATGGTCTATACTAGGCTGGACATTTCCCAAGCAGTGGGAGTAGTTAGTCATTTTATGGTTAATCCAGGAAGGACACATTGGGATACTATGAAAAGAGTGTTTAGATATCTAAAGGGAACTTTAGAATATGCTTTGTGTTACCATGGAAATTTGGTTGAATCATAGAGGACTCTTAAAATCTATGGATATGTGGAATCTTATTGGGAAGGGGACATTGACAACAAAAGGTCCACCGGTGGATATATTTTCATGGTGAATGGTGGTGTAGTTAGTTGGATGAGCAAGCGATAGGCTATAGTCACTTTTTCCACTATGGAGGAAGAATACATGGTAGCTACACATGCCTATAAGGAGTCAATCTAGTTAAAAAATTTGTGTTCTAACATTGGGTTTGATGTAGGGTAGATAACAATTTACTATGATAGTCAGAGTGCCATTTCTCTGGTGAAAAATCCTACTTTCCATGCCAGGACAAAACATATTGATGTCTAGTATCACTTTGTATGAGATATGGTGAAGAATGGAAAGGTATGTTTGGAAAAGGTGGATACTCTAGAGAATGTTGTAGATGCATTAATGAAACTAGTGAGCATCTAGACAAGTACAGATGGTGTGCTAGTTTGATGGTCCTTGGGGCCCATGAATCTCAATAGTTTCTGAATGCTCTAGTGGGTTCAGTGAGTTCTTTGTCAAGTGGGAGATTGTTGAGAAATTGTGTCTCAAACTCACCGGTATAACCCTGCTTCTATCACTGAGCAGCCTAGAATTACATAACTATTACTTTCTTGATTGTACCATTGTACTGTGAGATGATGGAGAGAGAGGTACAGTGGCACAATTATCGCCATACCGTGGAAGCCTTTTGGTTTAGACATGGTAGTGCAGTGTATACGCCATACCACAGGAACCTTTTAGCAGTCGATCGGTAGTGTAGTATACCGCCATACTACGAGAGCCTTCTAATTGAGGTGCAGTAGTGCAGTGTATACTGCTATACCACAAGAGCCCTTTGGCTATCTAGTGGTGGCACAGTATACCACTACCCTGTAGGAGTCTTTTGTCTATTTAGCGGTAGTGTAGTGTATACCTCCATACCGTGGGAGCCTTCAAACTACATAGCAGTAGTGCAGTGGCAGACGATGCCAATGGTTGTTTTAATCATGGGTGTACGAGTGAGTTGGTAGCAAAGGGGCTAACTCGTGGATACCTAAAGTCTTCTGGATTTTTCATTTAAACTATTGGTTGTTAATATTCCATGCCAATGTGGGATAATGTCAATGATTTAGCTTCTAGGAAAGTAAGCTAATTGAATCAGTTTTGGAAAGTAGATTCCTGGAAATCAAATGGTCAAATAAAAGAATTGCTGAGAAACAACAGTCTGGTTGGTTGATGTTGCGTGTAGTATTGGAAGAAAAAATTTGGTGTCAGTCAAGTAGACTGTATGTTGAAAGAACATTGTAACAGTGCTACGATTGACTATGGTTGGACAATTGTATTGTTGTTGTGTATTATAAGAGAACAAATACCTGTGAAGAAGGGACCTGTAACTTTATTGTAAATTTTTTTACTGTGAATAAAGTGGTCTTTCTTTGGTGGTGGGTTTTTCTCCCGAAAGGGTTTTCCCACGTAAATTTGGTGTCCATTCTTTGTTGATATTATTGTCTATTCTTTTAAATGTGAATCTTAATGCTTTATAATTTGGAATTAAAATTACTTCTGCACTATTCCCCTATGAATTTACATTAGGAAAGTGTTTCCACACCTTTTCTTTCCTTACAGATTATTAACCCCTACATAGATTCATTCTATGTATTTCTTGAACCAAGTTTTGTACTTAGATTATTCAGTGGGGCATTTTACATTCAATAAACCTTGCACTTTAGTATTGTACTGAGAATATCTAGCATCAACTAAGACCCTGACCTCTTTAATAGACATGTCCATCTTTGTTTTAAATTCCACTATTGTATGAATATTTGGATTTAGCAGGATGTAGTCGGTGACAGTCAATGCCATCATAGTTACTGCAAGCATCCCTCCCAAATCTTTCTTCCAGCTGTCAAATGGTTGCAACTCACCTTTTGGACTCAATATTTGAGGCATACCACATTCCTCCATCTCTTTAAATATTTTTAGCTTACTTTGGAGCTACACACCTAGCTTCCCATGGAAGTTAGTTATCTCATTAATTGAGTCAATGATTTGCAAGATGTCAAGAATATTAGTAGGTGCCTTGGGATCCTCCTTCATTTTTGGAATCATTTCCCTCAAATCACTCGCCCTAGTAATCCAATTATACCAATCATTCCTAAAGGCCTCTTATACCTGTAGATACTTTGTATTTGCTTCATGAATATTCTTATAGGTGACCCAAACATCATTAGCCTTGTTGAAAAACTTAGTCACCATATGCTTCAATACATCCTCAAAAAATCCATTTGCCACCTTAATAGTTTCAAGTTTGGCCTTCTTTAAATTTTCTTTCTCAGCAGTCAACTTTCCATTCAAATAATCAATTCTCAAGGCCAAGGTCTCCCTATCCTATGTAGACAAATCTGGGGAAGAAGAGGATGGTAGGGTTATTGTATTTTTTGACTGAGTAGCCTGAATAGTGGCCCTCATTTTATTTATCTCATCCAAAGCCTTATTGTACTCTTTCACTAAAGAATCATACTTCTTATGAGAAATATGTGTAGTATCCACACTAAGCATTGCAACATGAGCAATTAACTCAACTACTTGGACAAGAGTTATATATGTTGCTCTTTTGACCACTAAGGAACCAATAACTTCTTCAATAGCCCTAGCAACATCATGTTTACTAGTATTAGGTGCCATAGACCAAATTGCAAAAGTATGCAACTTTGGACTAAATCCAGAGCCAAACACCTTAAGCTCAAACAACTCCTTAGATATTGAAGCTTGAGGGGCTCTCCTTACTACATCATATGCTATAGTAGTAGTGATAGTACTTCATGGTAATAACATGATTCCACTATCCTTTACAATTTTCCTAGCCTTAGTGGGAGTAATAGCTACAATTTTAGTCCTAGCCTTTTCCTCCCCTACTTTCTCAACTCCCTCCTAATGAGAACATTCAACATTAGCTCTGACTGATTAAAGTCTCTCTTTTATCTCTTTACTCCACTGTTGAATCATAAATTCCTAAAATTCTTTGGACTGTACAAATTTATCATCAATAAGGAGTTCATCACACTCCCTAATCCTAGGGTCATCATCACTTTTTTTATCATATTTCCATTTGACAATTATGTTAGGGGGAACATCTGAACTATGGGTTTCCTCAATATGAGGAGGAGGAAATTTCTGCTCCACTTCCTCATTCCCTAACACATGTTCTACCATTTGTTCCTCCCTAACTTTTTGAACATCTGCAGGCTGCTCTAGGATATCCATAGTTTGTTTTTGTTGTTCTAGGAAAACTTATGCTTTATCAACATCCTCCTTCACCTTCACCTTAAAATCACCACTCTAATAATCCCTTAGCATAGTGAAATCTCTTTCAAGAGGGTATGCAATTACATTGTATGGACTCACATAAAAGGAATTACTCTTTATGATATTTTCTTCAATGTTCCTTATAGTTGTCCATTCCTTCTTTCTATTCATGGCAGCCTCATCACTTGTCAAATTCCTTAACACATCATCCTTGTATATAAAATCAGGGCATATCATTGATAATTTTTTATCTCTTTTTCTTCCTCCCAAAAATCATTCCAGATCAAGATTCCTAATCTCATTAACAAGAATTTTGAGGTTATTCACCATGATCCCAAACCTTTCATACCCCTTAGTGGCAGTAACTTTGAAAAGGAAAAAGTGCATTGGGGATGCACCATAGTGCCCTTCCTAGGCTTTCTGAACATGTCATAATCCATAACATCAATCTTCCACATGTGTTCCATAAATGCCAATCTATTTGAAACATAAAGGGGTAAACAATGTGGGGCCACTTTAGCTTCATAAGCTTTGATCACAGTATATTTTGAATGAAAAAACCAATCTTCCTAATTATGTTTTGCAGATTATGTTTTTCTCTAGATCCTGGTGTATCTTTCAGGTACATAGGTGGTACACCCAATGCTTCTAAGATACCACATTTTATAACATTAGCAAACAAGATATAATTGGAATTGTAAGAGTCCTGATCCCAAATGTTTTTCTGCATTTGTATTGGTAAAAAAATATTTTCATTGTTCCTAAGTCTCAAATCCAACTCCCTTTTACAATCATAATCACCTTCCCATAAGATCATATGCATTAGTAGAGAATAATGAGGTAAATTTAGGGGGATCACTTCCTTTTTGAAATTGAGGAAATCCTCTTGCATCCGATTAGCAACATAGTTTGTATAATCAAAACCAGTGTTCTGATTATGACCTTGTATATCTGCCACCATCACCAATAAATTAGGGGCTATCCTTACCTCAAAATCTCAAGCCAACACTTGATTCAAGAAATAATAAGTGTTCTTGAAATAATCTACAAATTCCTCACACTCAAAAGGCTCAACATCCTTAGCAACAAATTTATCTTTGCTCTTTCTATGCCGAACAAGCAATCTCTCTCTGTATGCAAATTTTGTTTTCTCATATTCAACATATAGCTCAACATGCCTAAACTTGACAGTATAATTGGGATTTAACCCAAAAACATCTATCATCTTGTCCTTTGTCACTTCTAAGATTGCATCACCACTTTTACTCCTAATTGTTTTATCAATGGGATTATAGTGCTTAACAAGTTCCATCATCAAGTCCACTTCTACAAACACATTTGGGACTACCAACTTTCCAAGGTTCAACCCCCATATATAACATGTGGGCTTACTAGAATACTACCTATTAAAAGCATACCAAAACAATTGCCACCCACTATGAGGTTGAGGCTTTTCACCAATTTCACCAGCACTATCAATTAACCTAGTCGTCATGACAACTTGGCCTATAGGTATTTTTCCAATTTGCAACCCTCCTTATTTTATGTTTCTTTCTTTGCACTTTTGGACCTAGTAGACACTGTAGGAGTATTTTTTCAAAGGTTGGATACTGCAGGTGGTTTCGACTTACCCTTATCTAAAACATCCTAAGTTTTAAGTAGTTTAATCCTCTTCTATTTTGGTACCCTCTCCGGCCTAATACTAGATTCACTATGCTCTAGATCACTCATGTTTTCAATGCAAGAGAAGCAAGGTTTATAATTTCTTATAGTAAAAAGGAAACCCTTCACAAGTATGAGAACACAAAGCACTACTATTGAACAAAACACTCTCGCCAAAATTTATCCAGCACTTATCACCAAATTGAAGCTATCAGTAATGGACAAGTAGAAAATCCTCCCAATTTCCTATTAGCTCTCTATGGAATTTCACCTCAATACTTCAACTAGAAAAGATATACAGTTGGCTTACCTAGGTGAATGCTATGTCACACTTGTTATTGGTAGTTTCTAGAGCTTCCTGCACAATTTCCTTAGCTTCTAGTATCCCTTCTACTTGCAAGTGAATCCAAGTACATGATAAACCAGGTATCTACTTTCTTTAGTGGCCAAGAGACATACATGCCACCATTAATGCTTGATAGTAAGTTCACATGAGAAAACTGACAATTAGCCATTCACGTTTAAACCATGATCGTTGATCACTTGACATTAAAACTATATCAATGGTTATCATTTCATCTTGCTACTTTCTTCTTTACTTTATACGAAATCTTTAGGATTATACCACGTTGCCCCTTCATGCAATATTTGTTGGTTATCACTGATATACCTCATCCTTGACCAGCTCCATCAACGATGCAAGTATTTTATGTGATGAAATCTCAGGCCTTGGATCTATGGCCTATCCTTTGATCACATTCATTTCCCATCACTCATTGCAACTTCAAACTTAGCACCTTGAATCCTATTAATGATGGGAGATATAGTGAAGAGATTAGATTAGGACACACGAACCTACATGAAAATCAATAGCACAAAAGACATCACAAACAAGATTTATTCATATTAGTGAAAGAAACCTTTTAGAAAAAATACATCACTCATCACTTCTTTGGAACTTAAGATTTGGAATGAATCTATGATGAGTGATAAAGTACTAAAACATTAAGCCATTACTCATCACTAATTCTCCTCATATAGTTTGCAAGCAATTAGCAATGAGAGATCTTCATAGTGACATTATGTACCATGTATCACTAATATATAACTTAGCACCTAAAACAAATCTGCGATACACGATGCAAGGGAAACCCATCCCATCACTCATCACTATTTGAAATTTATCATCACACAACATATTTGCGATACATGATGAAAATAAGATCATAAGGTCAGAGGGAATAGCTTATCACTATTACAGTACTTAAGGCTCAAAATCCATTAGTGATAAACAATCCCTCAACAATACAAAGAACATCAATCATTGTTATTTGAAATTTAGAACTCCATAAACTATCCGCGATGAGTGATAAAAAGAGATGACCATCAGGATTTAAGTGAAAACTTTTAAGCATGTGCTTGTATGTTGTTCTAATGAAGGGGACCCTCTAGTACGATATGATAGAAAAGGCTCAAAAAATCCTAAGTCACAAAATGCAAAGGATGTAAAGGCCATAAAGGCCTTTTATTTAACCTTAGAAAAATTAAGATACTCAGACCTAGTCATGGGGGACTGGTTACCTGATGATAGTGATAGACATAAGATGTTTTAAAATGACCAGAAACAGGAAATAGGAAGTCAATAGTGAAATAGAACCTCTCAATAGTGAAGAGAAAATAAACTCCCAACCCCATAGGTATCAGCCAAAATGTGACAAGGATTTGAGATGGAACATCAGAATTTTGTAGGTTCCATTAGTGGTATTGTGAATAATGCCCTCTAAGGTGGTCTTTCAATTTTTCCATGCATCCCTTTAGTTGTGGTATTGTGCATAATACCCCATAATGTGTGGATTTGAATTTAATCGTGTGCCCCTTTATTATTGGTATTTTACATAATATCCCCTAAGATGTGGCTTTCAATTTTTTTCATGTGCCCCCTTTGTGGTGGTGTTATTTATAACAAACCTAAGACATGGTTATCAATTCATCCCCCATCACAATAAACATTTATAGACCCCTTGAGGGGTTATTACCAATCATTCTCCATGATGTTAAACCACACCCTATAATGTTAAACATTTATGTACCCCCTAAGGTTGGGTATGAACACCCCCCCTAAGATGTTAAACCATCCCCCATGAAGCTAAACATTTATGTAGTCCATGAGGAATGATTTCCAAATAGTCCACATACCTAGCATAATGAAGCTTATTGGCCCATGAGTTTGAGCACTTTTACATGGACACCTAGCATAACACAACTTAATAGCTAGTAGATCCATGTGTCTCATGAGTAAAATAGCATAAAAGATATTGCTAGCCTTATGGGACCCATAATTTTACATGAACACCTAACATAAAATAGTTTTATAGCTAGTAGATCTAGATGCAGTTCATCATTTTAACATTTTAGAATTGTATGTAGTGCATTTGATAGATGACATTTGGTATGGAGACATACTTTCATATCGAGGTATCCTTACCTTACTGACTCAAATCATTTTAGTGTACTAACCTTGTTTCTATATTTTATTTTACACATATCATGTTTTAATTCATGTTTGCATTCTTTTTTTTTATGGTGTTTGTTATGTTTTTTCCTCCTTTCTTTTTCATGTTTACTTTGTGTATTCTTTGTATTCCTTGGGTGTGCCTCTTTTATTTAACTATATGCTTTTTGTTTACATTGTTACTTTGCATTATGTTTATTTTATGTTTTATTTGTGTTTGATTATCATGTAAATTTTGTTTTTTTGTGTCTTATATGTGTGCATTCTTTTATCTTGGAATTTTTGTTTAGTAAGATCTTGAGTCTAGGGGCTAGCACATCCCCTAGATTTAGTGTCATCTTACTTCTACAATGTTTCAATGAAACAACCTTTCCTAGCCTCTCCTTAATTTAGTGTGAGTATAAGAATAAGTTCATACTCTCACTAAAGTGGGTGTTAAATATAGAATTGTAATTTATCACTCTTGATAATTTCACATTATGTTTTGCTCCCCCTTAACTGATTGGGCCTAATTATGCTTATTATTTACCCATTTTATCACCTTTTAAAAAAAATCAAATTAAGTTTTGGAATTAAATTTAATTATTTTTTTAATGAGCATAAAAAAATAAAAATAAGTCCAAACAAGGAAACCCCTTCCTTTGTATGTCCTATTTTGGTACAAAATTTAATATTTTATTGTCAAAATTAATATGTTGCAAATAAAAATTTATTTGTAGGCCTTTCAAAAGAATTATTGTGAGAAATTTTGAAATGCATATAAATACAAGCTTTTTTCTCCATTTAAACACCTAGGAAATATAAGATATTTGAATATCAATTGAGAATCCTAAAAGGAAATTCAAGAGTAGAATAAGAAAAATTTCACAACACTTTCATTAGTCAAGATTATGTATGCAATGCATCATCAAATTCATGTTCAAGCATAAGTAATATTGTCTCATGTTTCATGTTTATTATAATTTTGAGTACTAACATTTGCAAGACCTTCAATAAACTATCAAGTTCTCCTTGTATGATATGTGTTAAATGACTTCAGTCCATCAAGGAATCTATATTTTAATGATAAGTTGCAGCATTGTGATTTATCATTTGTTTTTATTGATTTTCCTTTTCTCGACCTAGGGTAAGCACTCTTTATCCAATATAATCATAGCTTTGTGGAGGTGGAAAATCCAAAATGAGGTTTGACTTAGGAAAGCCTCTATACAATACAACCCTTCCTCTTTTATCTCTCTCTTGTAGATTGTAGATCTTTAGTGGACTTAGAGAACATTGAAGACCTCAAATCAATATCAAGAATGTAAATACCTCCTTGCATCAGATTAGGGAAAGATCAAGTATCTACTGAATGATGAAGTTATGAAGCTAATTCCATCGAAGAAGCACCTCTAGACTGTGATGCTCTTTTACAGGTTCTGAAACTTAGGAAGCCCTCATTTTTAGACAAAGGTTCCCTCACTATTGTCTAGCTAGTTTTATTCCAAATCTTGATGTTAGGTTCCTCATTTCCTACTATTTGCTCTCCTTTCTATTTATGTACTTCAATTTAGTTTTTTTCTGAATTTGTGATAGTTTTTTGTACTTGCATAGTTGAACTAGGTTTTACAATTATCCCACACATCACATCAATTCATCCTCAATCAATCTATCAGGGACCAAAACCCTAATCAACCATTCCAACTATTCATTGAGGACAATAGCCAAGTGGTCTCTTTTGATCATTTTTGTGTCAATTTAAAATTTTGAAAAGTGTGATTTAGGTTAGTAAAAGCACTAGATCCATTTTTCAACATCTCCATGTGATGATGAGTTTTCATGTTGCATTGATTAAGGATATGAGTTATGTAGTTTAAACACCTATTTAGCTATAGTGGGATGAATTAGATGTGAATTATATATCCTTAAGAATTTTTAGTTTCATTGTAGATTTATTTAGTTGAATTTATTTGTGGTCATTTATGTATTGGTATGTTTCATTAGGATGACAGATTTGATGACTTGAGTATATGGATAGTCAATTATGGGTAATTTTATCATGTTGCTTATCAAAATTTCATGGATATCTTTGATGAAAATTTCAATTGAAGATTTGGATAGTGATATTTTGGTGTCGGTTTATCTTCTTGGCTTGGAGATCTTGGTTCAAATTTATTCTCTAGATTTTCTAGTATTTTAGTTTAGTGTATGCGGACCATGGGTGATACTCATGTTGAATATGGTCATCATGATGGCATGGAAACATTAGTATCATGGTTTAGTGATAGCTTTGGAAATGATGTGGATTCATCACTTTGTGATGGATGATATTCTATAGTAGTTTTTGATCTCATGGAGGAGATCTTAGATCCTAATTGTTGTATTGAGAGTTCATTCACATCTTGAGTTTCATTTATAGGAGATTATTATCTTCATGTGATTGGAAATGTTAATATCTTAGCTAGCCATGGGTGACTCTTATTTTTTTGGTTGAGGTGTTACTTTATGAATTTTAAAATTTGATTGAGAGGATGATTTGGTGTTGTGTTATTGTGGAATCTTTATTGTACATTAGATTATTTTCATGATATAGTTAGACCATGATGTCAAGATGTGTTCTTAGAATATTTAAACATGCAATTGGAGCTTTGGTAGTGTTCTAGTTGATTATCTGAGTATCGATTTCTTTGGTCATGTGCTTGGGAGATTCATGAGAATGTGGTATTTCATCTAGATAGTAGCATGCATTGATAATTTGTGTGTGCTAATGGATACTTGGAGACTTGGGTGAGGCTAGAGTTTTCTTGATTTTAGAGATAGTTTTTGAAGAATATACTCTTTGATGAGGTTTTATTAGGAATTATGAGAATCCTTCACCTAGATATGGATGTGACATTCATGATGGACCTATAGAGGATATTATTCTTAGGGAGATTCATTTTGATTTGATGTATCTTGGAGGATCAATCTCATTTCCTAATCTTGGTATACTTAGGAGATAATCATCTAAGAGGTATGGTCCATCCTATTTTTATGATGTGGGAAAAGGGATCTAAGGTCTAAATCACACCTCCTACATAACAATGGAAGGAACAAAAAATTATCACAAACACCCACTTGGCTACTAACCTCAATGGAGGAGCCATAATGGTGGATCAAGGTTTTGGTTCTTTCATGGGGGATGAATTGATATTGATTAATTTATTGTTGATTCACTTAATTTGAAAATGTAAATATGCACTTAGTTCAACTATGAAAATGAAATAAAATGGTGAGGTTATATAAAAACAAAAAATTGAAAACTAGAAACAAAGTATAGAGCAACATAGTGTAGAAAAAAAGGAGATTGGGATATGAATTTGGGCTTGAAATGGTTGGACAGGGTTGTTGGTAACCTAGACATGGAAATCTAAACCTTTGAATCTAGAATTTAGATCTTAAATGACCACTATTTGTAGGTTCTTTCTATTTAGACTTAGTGTTAAAACTTTGTCTATCCTTGATAAATTCCACTTTCCCTAATCTTTTGACATGTGAGGCTTGAATGCTTCATAAAGAAATTAGGCCTTCAATCCTTTCACAAATTTTCATCAAATCTATAACCCGTACACATGAAAGAGGAGAAAGGGTTGTACCATATAAGGGATTTCCTAATTTAAATCTCAATTTTTTGTATTTCTACCTCCACAACAACTATGATGATATGAAAGAGTGCTTACCCTTAGTCAAGAAAATTCAAATGGATAATTGAATGATAAATTCACAAGTGTTATAACTTACCACTTATATCTACATTCCTTAATGAACTAAAGTATACTCATAAAATTAAATAAGAATTGGATGCTTGATTTGAAGGCTTGAAATTGTTAGAACTCACCAAAAAAAAAACATAAAACATGAATAAAATCACATGAAAACTTCATGCATTGCTAACATGATACTTGACTAAAATAATGATACAATAATTTTACTAATTCTAATCTTGACTAGTTTTTAGGATGCTCAATTGATCAAAATATCATTAGTTTTTTAAAAGGTGAAAAAGAAATATTTATATGCATTTATTTAATTTCCTATAAATTAATTACTAACAACCAATAAGTGAATTAAAATTTCTAAATTTTAAAATGTTGGCAATGAAATATTCAAATTGGGGCAAAAATAGGCTAGATAGGGGCATTAGCACCATATTCTAGACCTATTTTGTGGCATCTTGGATCATAACATAAATATTTAAATGATATTCCCAAATTAATCCTAATTTTTTGAAGATTGTCATAAAATGGTAAAATTAAGAGCACAACTAGGTCCAAGCACACAAGAGGGGCCTAATCCTAGTGTGGAATTGTTAAGGGTGAGACTTTTTGATGCTAAATTTATCCCCCACTTTAGTGAGAGTATGAAATTATGGTCATTCACAAACTAAAGTAAGGATAAGCCAAGAAGGGTTCATTTATTTGAACATTGAAGAGATAGGATGGCATCAAATATAGGGTATGCACTAGCCTCAAGGCTGAAGATCCTATGGCACATCAATGTAAGGGAAAAGGAACACACACACATGAGGTGTAATGCAACATAAAAACCACAAAGAATAGACAATGAGGACACAAACACACAAAATACCTAAGGAAAACACAATACACAAGACACATGAAACATATAGGAAACGTAACAAAAACAATAAGACATAGTAAAACACAAACATAAAGGTTAGTACTAAAAAGGATTCAAGTAGTTAAGGTAAAGAGACCTCAATTTTAAATTTTTCTCAAATATTGAATTTCATCTATCGAATATAATTTTAGACAAAATGGTGTTCTCATAAGGATTATCAAGTTGTGTTATGGTAGATAACTCATGAGCTACATAGATCCACTAGCTAGCAAGTTGAGTTATTTGAGGTTTCCATGCAATATGATGGTTTTCACAAGGCTAGAAAGCTACATTATGATATTTTACTCATGAAACACATCGCTTCACTAGAAATAAATTTGAGTTATGCTAGATGGCCATGTAAAAATTCTCAAGTTCATAAATCAACAAGATGCATTATGCAAGATCAATGGACTATTTTTCTAATCATGCCTCAAGGAGCACATAAAATTTTAATGTCAAGAGGGACCATTCAACATCACTAGGGATGAATCGCCTTAGGTATTATACAAAATTTTAATGTCATGAGAGATAAATCACCTCACAAGGTGTATAAAATTTTAACGTCATGTGGGATGAATCACCTCAGGGGGTGTATACAAGTTTAGTGTCACAAGGGAAAAATCACCTCAGGGGTGTATAAAAGTTTAACATAATATTGGATGAATCATAAAGCCATGCCTCAAGGGGGTATTATAAATAACACCACCATAAAGGGTGCACATGAACAATTCACAAGGTCACACTTTAGGGGATATCATGCATAACACCACCACTAAAGGGGCACAACATGAATGAATTGCAAGGCCACACCTTAGGGGATATCATGAATAATATCACCACTAAAGGGGCTTAATAAGGCCACACCTTAGGGTAAATTATGCATAATACCACCACTAAAGGGGTACAACATGAATTGAGAAGGCCACACCTTAAGGGATCTTATGCACAATACAACCACTAAAGGGGCACAATATGGATTGAAAAGCCACACTTTAGGGGATATCATGCATAATTCCGCCACTAAAGGGGAAAAGAATTGGTTGAAAAGGCCACCACACTTTAGGGGATATCATGTATAATATAACCACTAAAGCGGCACAACATGGGTTGAAAAGGCCACACTTTAGGGGATATCATGCATAATACAACCACTAAAGTGGTACAACATGGGTTGAAATTTCCATAATAGACAAGATAATATGCCCCCTTAAAATGTTAGTGTACTTGCTACACTAATATTTAAAGGATATAATGAATGAAGAGGGGATCCTTTAGAAAAATAAATAGCTCACAATATTAGCGAAACAAAGAAAAATAGGAGCCCTAGGTCTAGAATGCAAACCTATGATTCAAATGTTTTGTGTGGATTTTTCTATTGTTTCATTAAGATGGAGATCAACAAGGTGAGTAAATTGACTTTCAACCATGAAGGTGAGCCAATAATACCTAAATCACCATCCTATTGAGTATTAGAATATATTGGGATTGTTTTGCTATGATTAACCTAGTTAGACAATATGACCCAATATGAAAAATGCAATTTAATCTGATAATCAATAGACTAAAGTAGTAAATATTAAGAAGATCTGGGAAGTGCAGTGTACTATGTACCTATCTATAAAATTTGGTTTTGATCAATGTAGGAGGAAAAATTTTCCCTATGGAGTATGGGTCCTTGAATGCCTCTCCTACTCTATTTTGGAGTTCCTTTGATGGCAGATTTGAGCTTCTTATTTCTTGTTGCAAAGTTGTCGAAGCATTGTTAGATAATTATGTAGGTGAGTTTTCGTGAGTTGAAAAGATGTAGGGATTCAAATGCAACAATGAAATATTTTCCTTCAAGCTCTCTCAAATCCTTTGCAAACCTAAAAATTGCACATTCAGAGAAAGGGAAAGTGTTGGACGATTTAGGGGTTTGCCTTAGTCAAACTCCATGTAAGTGTTTCCACTTCCATATTGGCAATTCCAATGATAAAATGATAATGAATAGGAAGGAATGATGAAATCAAAAGTTGCTACGACTCACAACCCTTCAATGGATTCCTTGAAGGATTTAAGTCATACACATCACCTCAAGATTTTTGATCTTTCTTGTTTGATTTCTTGAATGATTTGGATACCTAAAAAAGTGTTAGCCTTCACAAAGAAATGATAACATGAACACACATAAACTCAAATGAAATTTCAAATGATGTTAGGATCATGAATTGGACCAATAAAGTTCTAAAATGTTTCTGTTGGATTGCTTGATATCACTCTTGACAATAATTGCTTCAATGATTTTCTAGATTCTCCTTGTTATTTGTTAGATTTCAAATGATGCAACAACGATGTATTTATAGGAATTTTTATAATTAATTAAAAAATAAATTCTGATAGCCAACATTTATAGGTTGAATTTCAAATGTTAAAATGCTAACTCCGACATATCCAAAATTGGTCCCTAGGAAAATAGGGGGACCCATATAGCCTACAGCAAATGTGTATTAACCCTATTTTCTAGGACATTAAGTGTTAGGGGAAAAATAATAATTAGATGAATTTTTTCAATGCTTGTAATTTCTTGGATTATGGTATAAATGGGCTATAGAATGCATAATTTAGGAAATTAGGGACCCAATTAGGCTCAATAATTTAGGAGGAGGAAAAATTAGTGTGAAATTATAAAGGGTGACAATTTACAATGGTATATTAAGCCCCACTTTAGTGAGAGTATGAACTTACACTTAGACTCACACTAAAGTAGAAAATCTATGTTAAGATGGGTTGATTGTCCAAATGTTGAAGAGATAGGATGACTAAGGATCTAGGGAGGTTATCAAGCCCCCAAGATCCAAGATCCCATGCAAATCCAACATAAGTTCAAAGAAACTCACATGTGTGGAATACAGGAATACAACATACACAAACATAGAATATCGAGTGGCATGGCCACTTTTTGGAATTCTAAGTTGTTAAGAGGTGTCTCGATTGCTGATGGTTTCAACCATGTTTAGACTAAGTTTTTTTGGTTTAGGATTATTATTCTTGGGTTATCTCTAATGTGTATGCTCCTAACTTAAAGAGATATAGGAAAAGGCTTTGGGATGACCTTGGGAGTCTTAGTATGAACTTTTTTGGATCTCCCCTGGCTTGTAATGGGGGATTTTAATACTCTGTATGATCATGAGAAAGTGGGAGGGTCTCAAGCTAATCCTGATAGTAGGTTTGATTTAAGAATGCTTATTGATGGCAATTCTCTTGTTGATGTTAAGCTTTTTGGAGCTAGCTTTACTTGGTCCAATCAACATGTTGGGATGGATAATATTCAAGTGAGATTAGATTGAGCTCTAACCTCAACTTCTTGGTTTCTAGACTTTGATTGTTCCTTATCTTCTATTATGAGATGTGGGTCGAATCACTTCCCTATCTCTTTTTTGGTGGATAGGCTTGGGAATAGGAAGAGATTTCATTTTAGGTTTGAAGCCATCTAGTTAAGTGATCCTCATTTTATGGATTGTATTAGGAAATGATGGAAAGTTAACATTGATGGTTGTGTAATGTTTAGAGTAGCCAAGAAGTTGAGTTTTGTTAAGAGGAATCTCAAGAAATGGAATAAAGAGTCATTCTACCATATCTTTGATTTTAAATGCTCTATTTTTAAGAAGTTGGATGAGGTCTTGCATGTCATTCAATTGGAGGGCTTATTGGAGGATCTAAATTTTTTGGAAGATAGTCTTCTTGTGCAACTGCATGATATTGTCACCAAGGAGGAAGAATTCTAGAGGCAAAGGTCTCAAGCTATTTGGCTAAAGTCTGGGGACTATAATTCTAAGTTATTTCATTTCACTGCTCTTAGGCATAAGTCATCAAATAGAATTTCCTCAATTAGAGATGATGGCTTGTTGTTGGAAGATGAGGGGGAAATTAGGAGAGGTTGCTAGGATTTTTTATCAGCTCCTAAAGGATGATCTGGTCTGGGATCATAGGAGTGTGGATGCTTTTCAGGAAGTTATTCATAGAATGGTGATGGATAATTTGAACAACAAGCTAATAGTTATTCCTTTAGCCTCAAAATTCAACAATGCAATTTTCTCTTTTGAAGGTAATAAGGCCCCTAGCCTTGATGACTTTCCTTTTTTGTTCTTCCAATCATGTTGGATGATTGTCTTTGAAGATGTGATTAATACTACTAAGGATTCTTTTGGCTCAAGAAGCCTCATTAAAGAGCTTAATGCGATTTTCATTGTTTTGATTCCTAAATCTCCCAATTCTAAGTCTTTTGGTGAGTTTTTCTCGATCAGCCTCTACAATTCTTTTTATAAAATTCTTTCAAAAGTGATTTCTACTAGATTGCAAAAATGCTTATCATTGCTGATTTCTAAGCACTAGAGTGGATTTTACAAAGGTCATCATATCCTTGATTCTATTGTTATGGTTCATGAGCTTGCTAATTTCATTAATGTTTCTAAAAAGCCTGGTTTCTTCTTGAAGTTGGACCTACTCAAAGCTTATGATAGAGGGAGTTGGAGATTTCTCTTGAATGTTTTAGACTAGTTTGGTTTCTGCAAGAAGTTCCTCCAATTGCTTGAGAAACTTTTTTCTTCTCCCTCATTTGTTATCCTAGTGAATGGTTCTCCTTCTCCTTTCTTTAGGAGTTTGTGTGGGCTAAGGCAGGGAGACCCTATCTCACTACTTCTTTTCATCTTGATGGAAGAGGCTTTGGGTTGTAATATCTAGAAGGCACTTCAGGTCGGGGTTCTGACAGGTCTTTTACCATCTTCTAGATGTGACCCAATTACTCACCAACAATTCATTGATGATACTATTATGATGGGTTCTTCTTTAGTTAAGGAAGTTATATTTGGTAAGTGGTTATTGTAAAACTATGAGAAGGCTTTTGGTGAGAGGATCAACCTTCCTAAGAGTCATATTTTCTTCCTTGACACTCCTGAAGCTCTCCAAGTTAAGCTTGCTAGAATCCTATCATGCAACAAAGGTGAGTTCTTGTCTTCTTATCTTGGGATCCCTTTGTGTATCTCCAAGATTCTAGGCTCCTTTTGGTTGGGTTTGCTAGATAAATTTAGTAGGAAGTTACCAGGATGGAAAGGTGTGCTCCTTAATTAGGAAAGTAAAATTTTACTTATTTCTTCCACTCTCCAAAACCTACCCTTGTATGCTATGAGTCTCTTGAGATTCCCTGTTAAGTTAGAAGATAAGATGGAACAAATTATGAGAAGATTCTTGTGGTTGAGGGTTGAGACTAAAGATAGAATTCCCCTTGTGGCTTGGGATTCAATTTGCAGACTAAAGAAGTGGGGAGGTCTAGGTATTAGAAATCTAAATTCTTTTAATAAGGTTGTTTTGTCAAAGAAAATGTGGAGGCTCATGAATAGGGATGATGGGTGTGCCTTGTTGGTGGGTAAAAAGTACCTGTATGGTCTAGAGAGACTCTAAACTTGTTTTCTTAAAAGGAAATCCCTTCTAGTTCATGTTTATGGAGGAATATCATGCTCTACAAGGACCTTATTTCTAGAAGTGTTAAATGGTTGTTAGGTGATGGTTATAATATTCTATTCTAGGAAGATTTCTAGTTTGGGGTCTTCCCTCTTATTTTTCTTCCTTGGGTGCTCTCTATTTTCCCCTTGTGTAATCACTTCATTGGGGCCAAGGTGGCTGATTACTTTGTTGATGGGGAGTGGAAGGATTTTGAGATGTGGGACTAGTCTCTGAAGGTTCTTAAGGATTTATTATGTAAGGTTCAGATCATTTCTTTCCTGAGATCAGATAGAGTCATCTAGGCCCCTTGCTCTAGTGGAAATTTTTCTGTGGCTTCTTCCCTCTTAAGCTCTTTGGAAGCAACCCCTTATCTTCCTTTCTGGGGGAGGTTGTGAAATAAGAAGTTGATTCCCAAAATTAATGTTTTCTTTTGGTTGCTTATGCAAGGTAAAGTTCTTATGCAAGACAACCTTTGTAAGAGGGGGTTTGTGATTTTGAATAGATTTGTTCTATTTGAAGCTAATAGTGAGAATTATTACCATATTCTCCTTGACTGTGAATACTCTTATTCTCTTTTGAGTAAATTTCTCAGACTCTAGGATATTGGTTGGGCCTTTCTGGATTCTCTTGCTAATTTTTTCAACCGATGGAATTTCCCTTCATCTTCTCCCATTTTAAGGTGGTTGTGGGATCTCAAGGCTCCACACATTGCTTGGGGATTATGGAAAGAGAGAAATAATAGTATTTTTCAGGAGACTAAACTTAAAGTTGATCTAGTCTTTTTATCAAGATCCATCAGGCCATTCTAGAGAATTTTTCTCTGATTCATTCTAATTTTTCTTGTTGTGTCCCACCTACTTCCCTTGCTGGTTATGAGCTCATGGTGACTTCTAATTGGAAGATAAGTTCAATTCCTATTGTGAATCCTAAGTCAAGCTCAATTGCTAGATTGAACACAATATGGAAGCCTCCTCCTTTTGGTTGGGTTAAGGTTAACTTTGATGGGGCAGCGAAGGGTAATCCTAGGCTTGTAGGCTATGGGGGGGTGCTAAGAAATGATATTGGAAGACTCCTCTCCCATTGGGTACTACTAACACAAGGTGTTAGGTATGCTATCAACAAAGGTTCTACTAAGGCTTCTCCTGGTGGGACAAATTAATATGTAAAGTTCTTACCAGACATTTTAAGAGGGGGTTTGCACTCTTGAAAGCTAATGATTTTATAAGGAATGATGGCATGGGATTAGGTGTTGTGGAATTTATGGTCTAGTAACTTCCTTTAGTTTACACACTTTGTGGGTTGTTTTCGGCTCTCTTATCTTCAGTTGAGTTGTTTTCACAAGGTTCCTATGAGTTTTGTGTCGGTTACAACAGGTGGTGACAGGAGTTGAATTGAGTTGCACTCTTGTGGTGACATTTAGAGAAAGTGGAAACTCTGGAGTATTTTGAGCCATGGGAATTTCACTCCATTTTTGGAGAGATTGCACAATCATGACACTAATGTCTCTATGCAATTTTTTCTTTCTAGCATAATCGTAAGCTGAAGGTTAAAGGTCTAGAAGTGGAGGTTAATAAGGACTTGGTTATCATTGTCACGGGAATGCCGACTATGGGTTAAATTTTTTTCAAGGATAAGAAAAGAAATGAAGAAGTGATGGTCCAATTTTTTAAAGATGATTAGAGGAAGCAATCAATCAAATTGGAGAGTTGGGGTTTTGAGAGAACTTCACTCAAGAAAATTTTGGCAAGTGTTGTTGAGGTCCTGATGTGCTACATGACCTTGGAAGGGAGGTTTAGGGCTACTCTTGGTCACCATTTTACTCTCCTCAACCATTTTAGACATGGTTTGTTCATTTCATTTCCTTTTTTTCTATTATCTTATTTGGAGGTCTCATTGTACGCACATCTAAAGAATAGGAGGGCCCCCATCCTCCATGAAGGGATTATCTTACTTATTATGGACCACGTCAAGGCTCTTATCTCTACTCCAGCCATCAAGGGCAAGGAAAAATTTGTAAGTGATTTTTCTAGGTTGTCGAGTTCAGAGTCCCCTTTTGGAGGAGGAGGAGGAATGGAATGAGGATGAGGAGGATGCTTCTCCTATGGCATCAATTATGTCTTTGAATAAGAGGAAGGTGGCTGGTGATAAGTGTAATAGGATAGCTAAGTGGTTGGCCCTTTTTGAGAGTGAGGACACGAAGGTGGGGTTGGGTGATTCTTCTCCCAAGTTTGCAGAGGTGATTGTTGGTGGTGGTTCAGAGGTGGGGACACGGGGTAATGTTAAGGGTTTGGTTGATAAACCGAGGAGGCTATCTAAATGTATTGCTAATTTAAAGAATAAGGCCTATGAGGTTCTAACCAAGGACCCAAATATGGCTAGTGAGGACAAGGATTATGGTGAAAAGAAAGTGGCTATTGAGGATTCTCCCATGCAGGACTTGCCCAAGGAGGAACATGATGAGGAAATTAGGTGTATGGATGAGGAGGATGTAGAGAAGAGTAAAGCCAAACAAGAGCCTTTGAAGGTAAATCCTCTTTCTGAGGACTTCTCTTACCTTGATGATGATGCTACTTCCATGTTTGATTTACTGGATATGGCTAGGGCTAGGGCCACTGGTACCTCTAAATTGGCTAAATGGACTCTTTAGGAGTTCAATAAAATTAATATTAAAATTAGAGGCTTAAAAGAGAATATGAAGAATGTTTTGAAGGGTTCTGTGTCAGACATTCTTATAGACAGAATGATGGACCTTGAAGGTTCCTATCATGAATTTAAGTCTTTGTGTGATGAAAGATTGGAAAATCTAGAAGCCAAGGTTTTAGGCATAAATACGAACATCAAGAAGTTAATGCAGGCATGCCATATCTCTATCAAGAATAGTGCAGACTCCCTAGAAGTCTTTTTCAGGAAAATAAGTGAGCTCAAGGAGGATCATGTTTATTTCTTTGAGCTTATGGAGAAAGAGCATGTGGCCAAGGGCAAGGGAAAAAATACTACTAAGGATGACGACAAAGGTCTTGTTGGAAGAGGGTCAGTTGATTGGAAGAAAAATTTTAATGCTGAGAAGAAGGAGTTGTTGGACATGGTTGAGAGGCACAGGAATCAATAGATTGAGGTCACCAATACTCTAGGTGGCTTTAATTAGTGTGTGGTATTTTCTTTCTTACTTTATATTTCCTGCTAGGGGTTGGTTTCTTTTAGGTTGTTTTGTTGTTTTGTGGTTGTTGGGTGTTTTTGGTGGTCTTTCATCTTACTTTTAGTTTAGCACCCAACCATTTGTGTTTTTTAGTTGTTGGGTTGTTGTTGGTGGTCTTTTGAGAACTTTTCTTGGCAGCATTTTATATCCTTAGTTGTAAAGGGTTTTGGGTCCCTTCAAAACCTATTTTTCCCTTTAATCAAAACATATAATATCAACATGAAATAAAAATGGAGGCTATGGATAATCACAAGCTAGAGAGCTATGTTATGCTAGGATCCACATCAAAATAATTCACGACTCACATAATAGTAAAGTTTGATATTTTCTAGGTGAATCACAAATAGAAGGTAACACAGGGTAGTGAAGTCCAATATTCACTAGGTGAGCCCCCACGACAAGGTAAAATGATAAAAAAGCTAGGTATAGTGAATTTTTCTATTCATTAGGTGTACGCCCATGAGAACGTAGAAATTTGAGAAATACACTAAGTCTAGTGAAGTTTGATATTCACTAGGTGTGCACCCATGAAAACCATACCAAGAGTTATGCTGCCTAATAACTATGATAAGGTGCTACAAAATGACCAAAATGTTATGCCAATGCAACAGTAAGTTAAATTCCTATGAAAAAAGTGAAACAAAAATTTCAATATCAATGCACCACTAAGTCCAACACTTATGAACAAAGTGAAACAAAATAATACCAATTTATGCGCCCACCTTAAAGAAATTGCAAAGCACCATGCTATGAGAAATTACTTTAAGGTAGAAAAGTGATAGATACCATGAAAAATAGCTCACAAGAGCTTATTTGGAAAGTCCTATGACAATGATATGTTTCCAAATAAAGCTACATCATGATAAGGGGTTTCCCCCAAATACACTACAACAAACAACATAGAATATGAACACTTAAGGGATCCATGGATCCTAGGTTAGTATATATATATTTTTATAGTGATATAATAGAGCTTGAAACTTACATCATTCCACAAATAATTGTGAAAAAACCAATAGAATGGAGGAATGAAACATAGAGAGAGAAGAAAAAATTCTTTTGGGTCAACATGGATAACACAAGAGAAAAAGTAAAAACAAATGTTTATGACATAGAGAATAATGAAGATACAAATAGAAGAATGTCACAATAGTTTCATTTCCTTTGTGTCCTTGTGCCAATAGAGCAACAAGGGTCATCTAAGGAAAACTCACAAATATAAAGACATATCAAGAACCACAACATGGGAGATCACATCATGTGTAAGAAAACACAAAGGACACATGAAACAAACATACATGAGCACCACACATGCGAGCTAACCTAAAGAAAGTTGTTTGCATCCCAATCTTTCTCATCATATAAGGAAGGTAGAATACTAGCTAAAGGAACTACAACAAGTGTTATACAAGGAGCATCTCAAGCTTCAACATGTGGTAGGTCACTCTCATCAAGAGGATAATCACATTTTCCCACATTTAAATTTATCTTCTTTGAAAACAAAACATTAAGATCATTGTGCACCTATTCATTAGTTTTAGAAATTTCATCTTCATCATCCAAGTTAATCAAAATAGGAGCTTTTATGATGATAGAATTTATATTTTATTGCTTCACTTTGTGTTTTATTTGCATGTCTTGTGTTACATATTTTTTGCTTCAGCTCAAATGAAGGAGTTGGCTGATTATTATTTTCCATAAAGTGGAATTGCAGTTTGGATTTTGAATGTTGTTTCACATTATCATTATGCATTGAATATCAGTTATAGTGAAGTTATGGAGTTACAGAGTGCCATTGGCAAGTTGCAGATTTAAAAGAAAGACAGAATTGAGTACATGTACAAAATAGCATTTCAGATGCTTTTATTCATTTCGAAAAGAACTCATATTTTTACAAGGCTTTATTTGATTTCACTATCAGAATAGTATTACAGCATTGCATAAATGCATTTTATTTTCAACTAAAAAGTAGAATTGAAATCAAAGATCCACACAAGCCGTGGATATAACTATGACTATGACAATGCATTTCTAACAGTACAATGCACTACTGAAGATGCAAAGGGAAAACATATAAGCAACAACATAGTCATCATTGCCTGTTATCAACGCTTGATGTTGGATGGTGTACCTCGTCATCTCTAACTTCGTCAACCTGTAAGAGGAAAAGAGGGGTGTCAGTGGCTCCGACTATGACATAACTCATATGATGCACCTATAATAGTACAGTATACTATTAGCAATACATTGAAACAATCAGATTCAATCTAATGCAGTGTGTAGAAGTGGATTGAAGGAGAAGTATCAACATCATAATCAACATGTTCTATTTTTTATGCTAACGTTGTTTGCTTCCTTGTGTAGGTATAGGTGAAGTCATGGAGCTGAACATTGTTCAAAGACCAAGCATGTGGAGTAAAATGGGCTCCCACAAGGGTAGATCCTGGCATGCTGCCCTATGCATTAAATGGGCTGATTTTGAAAGATATTTCATCATATACATCAAACAAAATGAAGTACAACTGAAAGGGTAAAACAAAATTATCCATCAAGTAATGAAACCAACTGTGCATTCATAACGATCAACATTTCTTTTTGAAGGCTACAGGTGAACAGTGAGTTTAGTTCACTTAAGGAATTTAACTAAGTACATTTGCATCAGGAATTGCTGAATTACTTCATTTTCTGTGCTGATTATAATCATATGTCATGTGGGTCTCAATTCATTATTTCTCTTTTGGATAGTGAACACGCATACATATGCCTTAATGTTTTGTTCTAATTTTCATCATCAAAGAGAACAGTTTTTTAGAACAGTTTGTGTGGTGAAATATAAAAATGCATGAAGAGTACCATGTTGCTCATGAAAACAAATATAGACAGTGCACCTGAGTGTTAACCAAATTTCTAGTTCTGAGTTGACTGGTGAAGGAATACTGCATTATCAATGGTAATAATAAAGTGGTCTTTTCAGGAAGATAATAGGGGAACAAGTTTTTTCTTTCCAGAATGATTCTGAGTTACCGGTTATACATTTGAACTGGTGTTTTAAAAGTGATTCATATTGATGCAATGTCTCAATTCAGAAGCAAAATGAAAAAACTTCAACAGAATTCAAATATAGAAAATGAAAGCTGCTATGTTAGATTTTAGTAATGGTACAACAAAAGCAGTGAACTCATTTTGATTACAATGGTGCTTCAAACGAGATCATGTGTCAATAATTAGTTAAAGACAACAATCAAATGTGGTGTTCTTTCATTTTTTTTCTATGAGTTACAAGTGTCAAGAAATATATCACTTGTAATGGGTCAAGCCATGAATTAATAATAACAATATGCAAGATGTTGATCATTTCCAGATTATTTAGTCAAGGTCTTAATAGGACAATGAGGTATGGTTGTTCTCATATCTCCAAGATGAGCACAAAATGTTATAGGAGACCATATGGAATTTTAGTTTTCAGCTTCATATGTATACAAGGTTCCAGAATGTGCATTCAAAATAGGTCTTTCAGATTCTTGGTACCTAGAGAGTACTCTCATGATGTGAGTATTGGATTTTCATTTTTAAGAATAGTTTACAGCTCTATGTCAATGACATTTCCGGAATTGAGCTCAAGTATTTTTACTATCAGGAGGGTTACATAAATATAAAATGCCACTAGTTTTCTGAATCAAAGTCCTGAAAGAAATGCAAGCATGTGTATAGTCTATTACTTTTTCAAGCAAGTATGAAAGGTCGAGTTCTATCAGAAATTAAATACACGTTTTTGCTGTGAAAGTTCCAAAACCTATGATATTGTTTTGTTTCAGAAGTGTGGGGTATTCACTATTTGTTCTAGCTCAAGCCATATGGATGGAATGATAGCAGTTACTTCATAGTCTCGAATACTTTTAGAATAACAGAGAATGGTGTTTTCTTTAGAAATCTTGAATACCCACATGAGGGTTTGCACTCAAAGAGTACAAAGGTATGATAATTTATGATACCCACATGGATTTGTCATGAAAACTGCACTATAAATATAAATATGAAGAATTATGTGATAAATCAAGCTCAGGAAAGAGGAGAGTAGACTTCTCTTTTGAAATTTTAAATACCCATATGTGGGTTGCTCTCAAAATACAGAAAATGGTGTTTCGTTCAAAAATTTCAAGTACCCATTTTCAGGGTTGGTGTCACAATGTAGGAAAAAATCAATTACAGAAATACCCATGTGAAATGTAGAAAATATGGCAAGAATATACAACAAATGCGAGCTACAGATTTTAGTTGAAATATGGAGAAAGTAAAATATAGTCTTTTTAAACTTTCTGTCATACCCACAAACATAAATGTTACCAAATTGACATAATGGAAGTTTTCCATTCTAGGTTGAGCTAAATTCAAAAAAAAATGTTTCTTTCTACAGTGTTCTTTTGGCACGGCTTGTACATGGCCAGAAGTTTATGAAATGAAGAGAGTTTGTTAGAGTTTCTACAAAGTAAAGAAACTTACTAGCTCAAATTTTTGATAGATGCTAAAGTTGCGGCCATAGTTTCTCTTTGGTTTCCCAAGGCATGATTTTGAAGTTTTGAAGAGTGGTCGAGTTCCTATGATGAGTATAATACACAATGGGGAACACATAGAAATACATTATGAGGTGACATTAGAGTATATTAGCCATGGCCTCATGGCCAAAATGGAGGTTATAAAGACCATTAAACTAAGCTTACCTTTGCACAATGGAGGAGAACCAAAACATGAGTCTAAGCTTTCATGGAATGAACTGTGGGAGTCGAGCTCGAACTCATGGTAGCATGAGAAATCAAGAATAGAAGATCATAAAAAAACTTACATAGGCCGCTCCCTTAGGGCTTGTTGAATATTGAAGTTAATGAAATGGAAAAGCTATTTCGCTTTGAAAAGAAGCTTACCCACTGGAGATTCGGTCAACTAGAGAGCAAGGAAATATTTCTGAAGCACACGGGCTTGAATCCAACATCATCATGGCGACAATTTTCTCTTAGACAAAATTTCTTTCTTTTCAAAGTCATGGTTGCGAAATGGTGATAATTAGGGTTTGACCCTATTTTGATCGAATCCCTAATTTGAGCATTATGAAGTTTCCAAAATTTTCATTCAAAATGCACATGTCAAATATCATATGGTGGCCGAACTCATAATGTTTCCTTTATGATTTATCAAAACCTATGTTTAAGTCAAATATCAAATGGAGGCCGAAATTCTATGCTAGAGAGATGTCTTAAGTATTTAAGACTTATGGTTTTGCCTTAGCGAAGTATGGACTTTGCCTTAGGGTATTATTTTAAATGAAGAGCAATTAGGGTGAATGGTGAATATCTTATGTTTAGGGTCAATTTAACTTTTAGGGTTTTATTTTTTTAATTGATTTTAAAGAAATCAATTGGAGTTGTGATGAGGAGATAAGGATGACATATGTATTTTTACGATTTTTAAGAAAATCAGAATGATATCTTGGAGAAATAAGCAATGTTATTTTTGCAAAAGATTTCCAATCTTTGAGTTGCAAAATAAGGCAAATTGTAAAAAATCTGCATCTTGTAAAGAAGAAGCATAAAAGCAATATCTTATAAATTGCTTTATGTTTTCTTGCTATTTTTAGCAAATCTTTGACCTTTTTCTTCTTGGTCGGATTCCAGACTTCTCTTGGAGAGATAAGGTGTTTTTTGAGCTTTTAAAGCAGGATTTGCCTATTTTTAGGGGGTTGACAGTGTAATCATAAAAGCTTTGTGCTTTTTTCTGCTTTAAAGTAGTTTTTGAGTTTGTTTGAGGCCCTTTTTCCTAGAGCTTTTTTGAGCTCAGATTAGGGTTTCCTAGAGAGTTCTTTGGATGGATTTAGTCTTTCAACTCTCCAATCTCAAGAGTTGAGATCAGTTTCTTGCCCTTACTCATTTCAGGGAGCTTGTAAACCTTTTTTTGATACTCAGTTTGAACAGATTGACACTCTTCCAGTTTTAATAGAGCAGCAAATTTCTCCTTCTCATTTTCAGTCTCAAATTTTTTAATAGCAATCTGATGTACTTGTTTTTTCAAATTGAAATCCTTTTATGTCTTGCTATTATAGGTGGTGTTTCAGAATTACATGTTTCAGGTTGCATGTTGTATTTGTTTTTTAGATCTTCATGCAAATCACTGATGGGATGTGTGCCAATGAGATTGTGAGGATTATTGCAATTGAGAAGTTGTTATGAGTGGTTAGATTTGAATTCTTAAGTTTGGTGAATCATCTTTTAGAAATAGATTTTTATGTTCAGTTATTCTTCATCCCTTTCCTCAGAAGTTGTTTTAGAATAGAATTCATCATTTGGACAACCAGCTCACTTTGGAGATTCCTCTTTCGCGTAGATCAACCACATCTGAAAGAGGTTTCCATGTTTTAGTAGTTTGCTGAATATTGCATTCAACAGGGTGCAAAACTATTGATAACAATTTTTGGCATGCCCGGTGGGACATTAAAGAAACTTTCTGAGAATATTTAATATTTCAATTTGCTGTTTGGTGTATCCAGTAGATTTTTTTAGCCTTTTGGAGGCTTTCAATATACTTGGTGACTCTAGTTCTATTTTTTGCATGCTAGTACAGCCGGTGCATGAAAAATATTCAAACAAGATCAAATGAAAAACCTTTCAAGTATTAGGAGCTGTCCCCATCACGAAAGAGAGGCAGGACATCAAGAAGGCTTTTTGAAGCCCCTACAAGATCAAATTCGACACCTCCCAGTTTTGTTGCTCTAGTTCTGTCACCTGGTGTACTAGTACCGATCTCGCAAGTACCACCAATCGCAACACCATTGAGGCAGCATCTGTTTGCACCTTTTAATGGTGGTAGTCCATTAGATATTGCCCAACATGATGATATTCTAGTTGTAGCCCTTCGAGGGTTACCATATTTCACCGGAGAGGATTACACCATGCCAGTTGAACACATTCATGACATGGCCACATTATGTTTGGTACATAATATCACTCAAGAGAATGTTGTTCTAAGGCGGCTAGCTGTGTAACTCAAAGGGAAAGCGTTGCAATGGTTCAAAGGTCTCACCGCTAACTCAATCAGAACATGGGATGCTCTAGGTAGTGGTTTATATGAGCACTTTGCAGATAAATCTGACAACTTATCCTTGTTAGAGTAGTTAAGTACCATTCAAAGGGCGCCACACGAACACTTGGTGGATTTCAACTATAGATTCTAGAGGACTTGGGATAGAATCCTAGCAGCAGTAAAACCCTTACCAGCACATGCATTTCTGTTTTATCTTAAAGATTTGAATAGTAAGATTGTTGTCATGACTCAGCCCATGGGTGGTTTAATGCTTTCAAATGCTTATAACATTGCTATTAATGCTAAAAATTGCCTTATTCAAGCTAGAGACATAGCTCCTAGACCCCCCATGCCTTTGTTTCCAAAAATACAGCTTCTTATTCATGCTGGTGTACCCCCCTTGGCTGTTGTCCCGCCAGTTCTAGCAATAGGATATCATAATACAACCCAACAAGTCGCTGCCCTAGCCTCAAATCCCAAGATGCGGGAGCTAAAAAACATATTAAAGACCATCAAAAATGACCTTGTGACTATTAAGAAGCACGTAGTCCAAGAACATAAGCCTTATCAAGCCCCATATCAACAAAACCAACAAAATAGGCCCACTTTCCAAGGTGATTATCAAGCCCAAAGAGGAAATTTTAACCCTTGGCCATTCCATCCATACAATCTGAACACGGCCAGCATGTCAAAAGAGCTTGTGCCACAAAACAATGTCGCTCAAGATTGTGACTAGTGCTACCCATGCAATGAACCCCACAACCAATCGGCTTGCACCAATAGAATGAGGAATCAAGCTTTAATGGTGCAGAATATATATGTTGTTTCAGAAAATACTATAGATCTGAATCAAGAACAGTAAGATAACATGGAAGTCACCTTGCCGAATTGGCAGAGCTCTGAATTCTGTGGCGTGAACGGCCAAGATCGACAAAATTCCCCTATTTCGGCCAATACTATATCTAAAAAGTGAGCTATGGATTTAGGATAGCAAGCTGGAAGTTCGCAGCAGCAGCCACTAGTCAGTAAGTAGCCTGTTTCATCAGAAATTAATGCTACCACTTAGCCTAAAATGTAGATTCTGCAAAGGGGGCAGGAAATACCTAACAAGGAGCTATCAAAAATGCATTCTTAGCCTGTGCAGAAGCAAACTGAAGCTGTTGTTACAAAAAACCAGTAGAAGAAAATTTTTTCATCCTTCAATATCATTGAGCATTTTAAGAAGACTACTGTCAATATGTCGATATTAGATGCTCTGCAGCTTCTAGGACAAAAAAGCTTACTGCAGGATGCATTAGCTGAATTGTCTATTTCTGACAACACCCATCAAGGAGTTGCGAAGGTTGTGTTGGCTAATGACTTGGAGGAGAAGAGTGGGAAGAAGGAAAAAGAGGTAAAACCCCCTCCATTTTACTTAAGTCTGATCATAGGTGATAAAATTGTGCATAATTGTATGGTCGACTCTGGTACTAGTAGTTCAGTCATGCCTAAAATTTTGGCTAAAAAATTAGGTCTTGCTTATGAGCCTAACCCTCAAAAAGGTGTAGTGCAGTTAGATGGGTCTGTTGTCAAGACTACTGGAATTATTAAAACTTTAGCCCTTACCTTGCATGCATCCCCAAGTTTCACTATTCATCAAAATATTCATGTTATTGACCTACCGCCACACTTCGCTATTTGTTTATCAAGGGATTTTACAGCCAAGTTGGGTGGTTTTTTGTCTTCTGATTGGTCTCATCTATTTTTTAGAACAAGCTACGGTACGAAAGTGACCATTAAGTCTGAGCCTCTCGCCAAAGACCATATTGAACCATACTCCCCAAGGCCTATAAACGCTAATCTCTACACCACCTCTGCAATGGAGGAGCAAACCATGATCTCAGACTGTAGCACCTAGGGAGATTACATCAGTCTCGATGAATGGGCAGTAGAAGATCATGAGCTTGATCCATTCCAAAATAGAGATGAGGTAGGTGTTGGAGTTTATATGATTCATGAGTCTGATTGTGACATGCCTAATCTTCGCAAAGAGGATGAACCGTCTGTAGGAAAAGATAGTGAGTTGTGGAAACTTTATTTCGATGGTTTGAGGAGTAGTGTTGGTGCTGGAGGTGGAGCAATGCTGATATCGCCCGAAGGGGATAAGTATTATTCAGCCTACAGATTTGCTTTTAGCTATTCAAATAATACAACTGAGTATGAAGCATTGGTACATGGCCTTGAGTGGGCCCGCAAACGAGGTATTAAATTTTTGCAAGTTTATGGTGATTCAGAGCTAATTGTGAATCAGGTCAAAAATTTAAATGCTGCAAAAAATGATTTACTTAAGAAAGATAAGCATATTGTATGGGATTTAATGGAATATTTTGATGCTTTTAATATCATGTCGATCCCTTGGAATCAAAATAAGCATGCTGACAGACTCGCTGCCATAGGAGATTAGTTTGACATTCCCAAAGAGACTCACAAAATAGAAGCACGTTAATACGTGAAGATAGTGGTCAAGCCTTCTATACCTGACAATAATGTGAGCTGGTAGGTTTTTGACAGTGATGAGCAAATCATGAATTTTTTGATTGCTGAAGCTGAGTTCATAGATGGAAATCAACAAAAATGGTAGCAACAGTATGAAGACCATATTGTGCAATCAAAGACTAATAAGTTGCTGAAAGGTTTGGTGACGTTAGAATCTATTTTTAACTCAGATGATCAAGTTCAGAAGGACAAGTTCAGCTTAACAGTTAAAGAGGAACATTATTCAGCTATTGATATTTTCAAAGGCAAGCTTCTCAAGCTGGGTAAGTTGTGCAGTCAAGAGGAGCAGCAAGCTTTCATTCTGTTATGTCAAAAATATAGTGATTTTTTTGCTTGGAAATACAAAGATTTAAGAGGTTTTAACCCTGATTTAGCACAACATACTATTGAGCTTGAATCTGGTGCAAAACCAGTAAGGCAGAAGCAAAGACCACTTAATCCTAAGTTGGAACACCTCATGAAGGCAAAACTGAATAAGCTAGTTGAAAGCAATATCATTTTTCCTATCAAGCACACCTCCTGGGTGTCGAATTTAGTACCAGTCAGGAAGAAGAGTGGAGAAATCAGACTTTGCGTTGATTTCTGAGACTTGAATAGAGCGTCTTTGAAAAACCATTATCTACTCCCTTCCATGGAGCAAATTTTATAGGTAGTTTTCGGTTCTGATAGATTTTCTTTGTTAGATGGCTACTCAGGTTATAACCAGATTCTGGTTAAACAAGAGGATCAGTTTAAGACAACATTCACAACCATGTGGGGCATGATGGCCTACAAGAAGATGCCTTTTGGCTTATCAAATGCTAGAACAACATTCTAGCGTGCTATGGATATGGCCTTTCATAGCCTTATGAACAAGTTTGTTCTAGTATATTTAGATGATATTACTATTTTTTTCAGAAATGCTAATGAACACTTGGGTCACTTGGAATAGATTTTTCAGAGATGCAAAGAGTTTGGAGTGTCTCTCAATCCGAAAAAGTGTATCTTTTCGGTGCATGAAGGAAAATTGTTGGGACACATTGTCTCAAAGAAAGGTATTTCAATCGATCCTGAAAGAGTTTTTGCAATTCTTGAATTTCCATTACTAGCCCATAAGAAAGGCTTGCAAACCTTTCTTGGGAGAATAAATTTCGTAAGAAGGTTTATACCAAATATCGCAGCCTTCCTGCAACCTCTTACTTCTATGCTGAAGAAAAACACGCCATTCAGTTGGACCAAGGAAGGCAAGAGGAGCTTTGAGCAGATCAAAGAAGCGCTTGCAGCCACTCCTACTCTCATTAATCCCAATTTTGACAAAGATTTCATCTTGTATGCTTTCGGAGGAGTGGATACAGTTTCGGCTATGTTATGCCAACAAAACGAGGAAGGCTTAGAGCAGCCTGTTACATTTTTTAGTCAAGTTCTACACGATTACGAGGTAAAGTACTCTTTTGTGGAGAAACATGTTTTTGCTGTTGTGAGGAGCTTAAAGAAATTTAGACATATGCTGTCCAACAGCAAAGTTCATTTGCTGGTAGCGCATTCAATTGTTAAATATTTTCTGCTTAACAAAGATATTAATGACAAGCATGCTGGTTGGATCACTAAAGTGATGGATTTCGATGTTGACATTAAAGTAACCAAGCTCGTTAGAGGTAAAGGCTTGTGTGAACAGATTGTTGGAAGTGAAAATAGCAATTTGAAGGAAGTTGCAAATGCAGAAATAGTGCTAAGTAATGATGTTTTGAGTGTTGTTCAAACACCCCCTGCTACATGGTTGCAATAGGTGGTACGTTATCTGCAAACTGGTGAATGCCCTGAAGGCTTAGATAGAGCAAAAAGAAGGTACTACATATTACAAGCCATCCCTTATGTAGTTATTGATGGTGTTCTTTATAGAAGAGATTTCCAAGGTGTTTTATTATGTTGCATTTAGCCTGATCAAGTTGACAAGCTGCTGGCAGAGTTTCATGATGGACCTTCTGGAGGTCACTCTATTGCAAGAACAATAGCTCTGAAAGTTATGAGAGCTGGTTATTATTAGCTAGATCTGTTTAAAGATGCTATTGCATGGGTAAAAAAATGCTAAAAATGTGCATTATTTGTTGGTAAACAGAGGCTTGTGTCGCTGCCCCTGCACCCGATTCAGGTAGAACAACCCTTTGCTAAGTGGGGCTTGGATTTTATTGGTCCTATAAACCCAACTTCAAGTACAGGTCATAAGTGTATTCTTACTGCCACAGATTATTTTACAAAGTGGACCGAAGTTGTTGCTTTAAAGGAAGCAAATGAGGCTTCAGTTCTTACTTTTTATCAAGATCTCATATCAAGGTTTGGTGTTCTAGATTCGATCATTTCAGATAACGGTTTAGCTTTCATCAGATTAAATATTTCAGATTGGTCTATCAAAAATAACATCTATCTGAACACTTCATCAAATTATTATCGACAAGGTAATGGCCAAGCGGAATCCACAAATAAGAATCTGATTCGGATAATCAAGAAGACTGTTGAAGATAACCAGAGAACATGGCATGAAAAGCTGAAGCTCCCCCTTTGGGATGATAGAATAACTTCTAAAAGAGCCACTAGTTGTTCACCTTTTGTTTTGACTTATGGCAGAGAGGCTAAGTTGCCTATTTCAATTGAGTTACCAACATTGAGTTATGTTAAAAAACTGGAGTTGCTGAATGAACAACCTCTTGAAGTGAGGTTTGCACAGCTAGTCGAGCTCGAAGAAACCATAAAAGATGCTCTGAGATAGCTAGAAATACATCAAGCACAAATGAAGAATACTTTTGACAAGAGGGCGAAGCCTCGTGATTTCATTGTTGGAGATCTAGTCTTCAAGTGGAATGAATTTAAAAGTAGACCTGGACGACATTCCAAGTTTGATGCAATATGGGATGGGCCTTATGTGATTACAGAATGCAAAGAACACAATGCATTCCAACTTTCCAAGATGATTGGTGAGGTGCTATTTATCCCAGTGAATGGGATCCACCTCAAGCACTACCTTTGAGATAAGTTATCTTGCTGTTAGGTAGGGTATTTTGCAAATAAGTGCGTTTCGCACATTTCATTTCAAGTAGTTTGCTTTCTCTAAGAGCTGTTGCAAATTGTTTTGTTGGCCACAAGGGCCTTTTAGTTTGCTTTCAGTTTTGTTTTGTTTTCTTGCTGCTGTTTGGAGCATTGTTGTTCATGTTTTTTGAGTTTCAAGAAGGGGCAGAATTGACTCCACACCCAATGAATTGTTTTAAAGGCCACTGATCTATGCTTAGCAGGCAAGCATATAGCGGAAATTGCCAAAATGTTACATATTTTTTGCCTCAGCTCAAATGAAGGAGCTAGCTGATTATTATTTGCCATAAAGTGGAATTGCAGTTTGGATTTTAAATGTTGTTTCGCATTATCATTATGCATTGAATATCAGTTATAGTGAATTTATGGAGTTGCAGAATTCCATTGGCAAGTTGCAGATTTAAAAGAAAGACAGAATTGAGTACATGTACAAAATAGCATTTCAGATGCTTTTATTCATTTTGAAAATAACTCATATTTTTACAAGGCTTTATTTGATTTCACTATCAGAATAGTATTACAACATTGCATAAATGCATTTTCTTTTCAACTGAAAAGCATAATTGAAATCAAATATCCACACAAGCCATGGATATAACTATGACTATGACAATGCATTTCTAACAGTACAATGCACTACTGAAGATGGAAAGGGAAAACATATAAGCAACATCATAGTCATCATTGCTTGTTATCGACACTTGATGTTGGATGGTGCACCTCGTCATCTCAAACTTCGTCAACCTGTAAGAGGAAAAGAGAGGTGTCAGTGGCTTTGACTATGACAAAACTCATATGATGCACCTACAATAGTATAGTATACTATTAGCAATACATTGAAACAATCAGATTCAATCTAATGCAGTGTGAAGAAGTGAACTGAAGGAGAAGTATCAACATCATAATCAACATGTTCTATTTTTTATGCTAGCATTGTTTGCTTCCTTGTGCAGGTATAGGTGAAGTCATGGAGCTGAACATTGTTCAAAGACCAAGCATGTGGAGTAAAATGGGCTCCCACAAGGGTACAAATTGACATGCTGCCCTATGCATTAAATGGGCTGATTTTGAAAGATATTTCATCATATACATCAAACAAAATGAAGTACAACTGAAAGGGTAAAACAAAATTATCCATCAAGTAACGAAACCAACTGTGCATTCATAACGATCAACATTTCTTTATGAAGGCTACAGGTGAACAGTGAGTTTAGTTCACTTAAGGAAATTAACTAAGTACATTTGCATCAGGAATTTCTGAATTACTTCATTTTTTGTGCTGATTATAATCATATGTCATGTGGATCTTAATTCATTATTTCTCTTTTGGATAGTGAACAGGCATACATATGCCTTGATGTTTTGTTCAAATTTTCATCATCAAAGAGAACAGTTTCAGAGAATAGTTTGTGAGGTGAAATATAAAAATGCATGAAGAGTACCATGTTGCTCACAAAAACAAATATAGACAGTGCACCTGAGTTTAGCCAAATTTCTAGTTTTGAGTTGACTGGTGAAGGAATACTGCATTATCAATGGTAATAATAAAGTGGTCTTTCCAAGAAGATAACAGGGGAACAAGTTTTTTCTTTTGAGAATGATTCTGAGTTACCAGTTATACATTTGAACTGGTGTTTTAAAAGTGATTCATACTGATGCAATGTCTTAATTCAGAAGCAAAATGAAAAAACTTCTACATAATTCAAATATAGAAAATGAAAGCTGCTATGTTAGATTTTCGTACTGCTACAGCAAAAGCAGTGAACTCATTTTGATTGCAATGGTGCCTCAAACGGGATCGTGTGTCAATAAGTAGTCAAGGAAAGCAATCAGATGTGGTGTTCTTTCATTTTTTTTTCTATGAGTTACAAGTGTCAAGAAAGATATCACTTGTAATGGGTCAAGCCATGAATTAAATATAACAATATGCAGGATGTTGATCATTTCCAGATTATTTAGTCAAGGTCTTAACAGGACAGTGAGGTAAGGTTGTTGTCATATCTCCAAGATGAGCACAAAATGTTATAGGAGACCATATGGAATTTTAGTTTTGAGCTTCATATGTATACAAGGTTCTAGAATGTGCGTTCAAAATAGGTCTTTCAGTTTCTTGGTACCTACAGAGTACTCTTAGGATGTGAGTATTGGATTTTCATTTTTAAGAATAGTTTACAGCTCTATGTCAATGACATTTCCGGAATTGAGCTCAGGTATTTTTACTATCAAGAGGGTTACATAAATATAAAATGCCACTAGTTTTATGAATCAAATTCTTGAAAGAAATGTAAGCATGTGTACAGTCTATTACTTTTTCAAGCAAGTATGAAAGGTCGAGTTCTATCAAAAATTAAATACATGTTTTTGCTATGAAAATTCTAAAACCTATGATATTGTTTTGTTTCAGAAGTGTGGGGTATTCACTGTTTTTTCTAGCTCAAGCCATATGGATGGAATGATAAAAGTTACTTCATAGTCTTGAATACTTTTAGAATAACAGAGAATGGTGTTTTCTTCATAAATCTCGAATACCCACATTAGGGTTTGCTCTCAAAGAGTATAGAGGTATGATAATTTATGATACCCACATGGATTTGTCATGAAAACTGCACTATAACTATAAATATGAAGAATTTTGTAATAAATCAAGCTGAGGAAAGAGGAAAGTAGACTTCTCTTTCAAAATTTTAAATACCCATATGTGGGTTACTCTCAAAATATAGAAAATGGTGTTTCCTTCAGAAATTTCAAGTACCCATTTTCTGGGTTGGTGTCACAATGCAGGAAAAAATCAATTACAGAAATACACATGTGAAATTTGGAATAGATGGAAAGAATATACAACAAATGCGAGCTAAAGATTTTAGTTGAAATATAGAGAAAGTAAAATATAGTTTTTTTTAACTTTCTGTCATACCCACAAACATAAATGTTACCAAATTGACATAATGGAAGTTTTCCATTTTGGGTCAAGCTAAATTAAAAAAAAAAGTTTATTTCTATAGTGTTCTTTTGGCACGGCCTGTACATGGCCAGAAGTTTATGAAATGAAGAGATTTTCTTAGAGTTTCTACAAAGTAAAGAAACTTACCAGCTCAAATTTTTTATAGATTCTAAAGCCACGGCCATAGTTTCTCTTTGGTTTCCCAAGGCACGATTTTGAAGTTTTGAAGAGTGGTCGAGTTCCTATGATGAGTATAATACACAATGGGGAACACACATAAATACATTATGAGGTGACATTAGAGTATATTAGCCACAGCCTCAAGGCCAAAATGGAGGTTATAAAGACCATTAAACTAAGCTTACCTTTGCACAGTGGAGGAGAACCAGAACATGAGTCTAAGCTTTCATTGAATGAACTATGGGAGTCAAGCTCAAACTCATGGTAGCATGAGAAATCAAGAATAGAAGATCAGAAACAAACTTACACAGGCCGCACCCTTAGGGCTTGTTGAATATTCAAAATAATGAAATGGAAAAGCTATTTCACCTTGAAAAGAAGCTTACCCACTGGAGATTCGGTCAACTAGAGAGCAAGGAAAGATTTCTGAAGCACACGGGCTTGAATCCAACATCATCATGGTGGCAGTTTTCTCTCAGACAGAATTTCTTTCTTTTCAAAGTCACGGGTGTGAAATGGTGATAATTAGGGTTTGACCCTATTTTGATTGAATCCCTAATTCAAGCATTATGAAGTTTCCAAAATTTTCATTCAAAATGTACATGTCAAATATCATATGGTGGTTGAACTCATAATGTTTCCTTTATGATTTATCAAAACCTAAGTTTAAGTCAAATATCAAATGGAGGCCGAAATCCTATGCTAGAGAGATGTCTTAAGTATTTAAGACTTATGGTTTTGCCTTAGCGAAGTATGGACTTTTCCTTAGGGTATTATTTTAAATGAAGAGCAATTAGGGTGAATGGTGAATATCTTATGTTTAGGGTCAATTTAACTTTTAGGGTTTTATTTTTTTAATTAATTTTAAAGAAATCAATTGGAGTTGTGATGAGGAGATAACAATGACATATGTATTTTTACAATTTTTAAGAAAATCAGAATGATATCTTGGAGAAATAAGCAGTGTTTTTTTTGCAAAAGATTTCCAATCTTTGAGTTGCAAAATAAGGCAAGTTGTAAAAAATCTGCATCTTGTAAAGCAGAAGCATAAAAGCGATATCTTATAAATTGCTTTATGTTTTCTTGCTATTTTTAGCAAATCTTTGACCTTTTTCTTCTTGGTCGGATTCCAGACTTATCTTGGAGAGATAAGGTGTTTTTTGAGCTTTTAAAGCAGGATTTTCCTATTTTTAGGGGGTTGACAGTGTAATCATAAAAGCTTTGTGCTTTTTTCTGCTTTAAAGCAGTTTTTGAGTTTGTTTGAGGCCTTTTTTCCTAGAGCTTTTTCTGAGCTCGGATTAGGGTTTCCTAGAGAGTTCTTTGGATGGATTTAGTCTTTCAACTCTCCATTCTCAAGAGTTGAGATCAGTTTCTTGCCCTTACTCATTTCGGGGAGCTTGTAAACATTTTTTTGATACTTAGTTTGAACAGATTGACACTCTTCCAGTTTTAATAGAGCAGCAAATTTCTCCTTCTCATTTTCTATCTCAAATTTTGTAATAACAATCTGATGTACTTGTGTTTTCAAATTGAAATCCTTTTATGTCTTGCTGTTATAGGTGGTGTTTCAGAATTACATGTTTCAGGTTGCATGTTGTATTTGTTTTTTAGATCTTCATGCAAATCACTGATGGGATGTGTGCCAATGAGATTGTGAGGATTACTGCAATTTAGAAGTTGTTATGAGTGGTTAGGTCTGAATTCTTAAGTTTGGTGAATCTTCTTTTAGAAATAGGTTTTTATGTTCAATTATTCTTCATCCCTTTCCTCAGAAGTTGTTTTAGAATAGAATTCATCATTCGGAGAACCAGCTCACTCTGGAGATTCCTCTTTCGCGTAGATCACCCACATCTGAAAGAGGTTTCCATGTTTCAGTAGTTTGCTGAATATTGCATTCAACAGGGTATAAAACTATTAATAACATCTTGTTTTGGTGAAATTTGTAATTCTTCTTGAGTTTTCTACATAGGTGTTGGATTATCATGCATTGTTTTATTCTTTTCTTCCAAATGACAAACAATAGCGTGATGAATATGCTTATTCCCTTTATCATTTCAATTTATTATTACATGGTTTTCAATTTGTGATAGTGTAGTAATTGGTTTCTCCACCATTGGTCTCTATTCTTCCCTTAAGGGAGGAACTAAAGGAACCACCGGGGGTTGGGAAGCCACTATCTCTTTAGGTTTATATACTTATTTTATCTTTAGAGGCACAAAAGGAATCATTTGATTGTCTCCTAGTATATTATATGATATAGGTAGAGGAAATATGACATACTTAAGGGTATGTACAGGATCATCATGGAAAAAATAGGCCCTTAAGTGGTGAAAATTTTAGAAAAATTAGAGTTAGGCAACTTCATGTAAAAATTTGAATAAGTTATCTATATTATTTCAAAAATATGTGACAATAGAATATGTAGTTAATTGAATGTAGTTTCTAAACTACTAGGTTTATTTAAAAACAAAAAAAAATCTATTTGGTGAAAATTAGAAATTTCAATGCAGTAGTACTTGAATTTCAGGGAAAAATAAGAAGTAGGTGTCTATCTGACCACCCTAGCCACAATGAAATGATAATATTTTTTTATAATATTTTAGATCTAAGGATAGGACTCATGTCCAGATGTAATGCATATTTTTTTGTAATTTTTTTCCATGTAAATAATTAATTATGAATTTTTTATTACAAATTTTAAAAAATATTAAAACTTGTATGTATAACCATCTTAACTTGGTAAAACCTCATAAAAATTCATTATTTTTCTTTTAATACTATCATATGCAAAGAATAGAATGTGACACATGTTTCAAATTCAAAAAATGTGATACCGTTTGAAAGCTATAAATGTTTTTCAATCAGCCTATCAATCAGGACTTTTGTCAATTCAAATAGAAAATGAATAATAATTATTTATTAAATTCAAAGTAAAGCATAATTTATATTGGTGGAAAGCTGAGAATCTCCTTTAAAAACCCTTTTCATTTCATCAATTTTGGGTAAACAAAAATTCGTCATCCACATACCCTACACATACCCATCATATCGCCACTTTTTGGCCCATCATGATCCTACACATACCCTTAACTTGATTACTTGGAAGAATAACTACTTAATACATAGGTTCATCCACGACTAGTAGGGTAGAAGGGACAACCCTAGTTTTATCATCCTTGGGTGAAATATTGCTAGGGGATTGTTCTACTATGAACTTTTATTTAAACTCTTGATATTACTAGAAAAATAAATCCTCACAAGGCTTAATAAGTTCCATTAATTGAGGCTAAAATAAATTTAATGAAAAGTTCCCATGGGAGGAGAAAGGATTAAAACCACTATGATATACTATAAATATCTCATTTTCAAATATGAACTTTAAGCACTTGTGAATAACCGATGGGATGACATTCATGAAGTGCAGCCAAGGGTATCCTATCTTCACACAAAATTAGTCTAACATCAAGATGATGGATAATGATGTATCTAATTATTTTGGTCCAACTTTAAGAGGAAGAGTGATCAAACTTATCATAGGGTGAGAAAAACCCTCATGAGTTTTCAACCATGCTTCTGATTGTTCATAAGAATCTTGATAAAGTTGATGTACAAATAAGAATTCTTTTGTATTCACATTCTCAACACACACGAGATCAATGAGTATCCCCATTTTAGGATTTCCATTAGTACATCTAGCAATGTAGAGAGAACAATTACATGCATGTATGGATGCATCGATATGGGTGAAAGAAATTTCAGGTAACAAAATTGGTTTGGCCCTTAGAAAGTTTAATGTCAATAAGGGTGACCATATATTGTAGACCATCCTCATCATCACTCTTATCATAATTATTAGCATCAATCATGTCATCAATCTTATTAATATTCATCTCATCATTCTTAACATCACAAGTTTGCACAAAGTTGGATGAGTGATTTGGCATTGGATTGGTAAAAATCTGCAAGATTTGGTTAGGTGGGGCAATAGACTTATTCCCTTGATAAATAAAAATACCCAATTGGATGTAATTAGAATCAATTAGGTCTCAAATTTGATGCTTAAGATGCATGCATCATTTTATATTATGTCCACATATGCAATGATATTGACACAAGGGATTTGGATTGGAACTTGGAGGTAGAGGTTTAGTTGTGTCCACAGGTCTAACCAATGGTAACTGGATTAAGTTCTTATTCAAAAGTTGCAACATGATTGAATGGAGAGTGTCAAGTAACTAGGTATATTCTCTATCTCACGATTTGAATTGGTATAGGGTTAAACTTATGGAAACAACTTGAGGGTCAATGTGGTTAGTTGTTTGAGGTGTATATAACTTGATAAAGTTCCTTTTTTGTTTCTTGAATGGTTGATAGTTGTTTTGGGCTATAGATTCAAATTTCTCAGTAGGATTTAATGAAGTTATATCTTGATACTAACTAACCAAATTCTAATAATCGTGAAGGGCCATACATAAGTGTATAAAGGTTGGGTGTTTCATCAATAAGATTATATCCCTTATGTCAAGTTGCAAGTTTTTAATGATCACTCTTTGAACATCTAGCTCAAGGAGAGTAAGGTTAATTTGTGAATATAACAACTAATAGTAGCCTATGAAGTCTGTGACCTTTTTATTTTTCTTTTGTTTGCATCACATTAAATCTATTAGGGTCATCTTAGGACCAATTTTTACTTTTAAATTATGGAGGAATGCATCAACAACTTCATTAAATGAGTGTATTAAGTTATTCAAAATGGAAAAAACCATTCCAATGTCATATCTTTCAATGACCTAGGAAAGAGTTTAGCAAAGAGTTTATCCTCAAAGATTAAGTGACTACACAAGGTGGTGTATACTAATAAATTTTTTCTAGGGTCTCCTTTATATTTGTACTTCTCAAATTGGGGTATTTCTAAGTTTAATGGAATTGGTGCTTTCAATATTTCAAGTGAAAATATTCTCCTTTTGACATATTGGGATGGTTGTCCATTTTGGTTTTGGTTCAAAGTTAAGATTTGTTGTTGAAGTGAGGTTATGTTTTGCAAAATTTGGTTAATAAAAAAATCATTGGTTGACATATTTTTAGAATGTGGTGAATATGGTAGAATGGTGTAGTGCTTGGTGGACAATTATGTTTTAATTTTATAAGACGGGATGAAACTTGAGGTGTGACATGTGAAGATCCAAAACCATAAGGATTTCCAATGGAAAGGCCCTCTGTTGGAGTTATACCAATGCTTTATTGTATCCTTGAGGTGACAGTTGGATTTCTATATGTAGGGAGGGATACTTGACTTCCTCATTGAATTTTAGTTTTTCTTAAAGCTTGAGCAGAACTAGCCATTGTAGGTACATTACCATCAACTATATGGGCTAGGCTACACAAAACCCCTAATCCTTGATCATCATTAATTGGTTTCCTCGTGTTATATATTGTAAGGACCATTGTACTAGAGAAGTATTTAATACTCACATTTTCTTGAAGTATTTCTAAATCCTTGTCTATTTTTTTTATTTTTTCCTTGAGAACATAGGTGAACCAAATATTTTTGGGATAAGGGACTCTTACACTTCTAGGGTTTTGCACCTGAAAGGAGAAAGGTATCCAAAAAATCAAGGTGGTTTACTTAAGAATAACACAAATATGATTGAAATATGTCTAAATAGAATGCCCTAAATGCAAAGAACTAATAGAAGAGATGGATTATTAATGCAAACCTATGGAAGTGCGCTTTGTTTGAAAACACATTGTGATATGCAAAATGAACTAAAAATGCAAGTAAACTATAATAGAAATAGATGAGACTGGAGATGTGCACCTGGAAACTGGAAATTGATGTAGAGGAGCTCTAGAATCTTGTAGAAATCATTGTTTAAGCCAACTAGGACACTTACACCAAGCTAGATGACGTATTCCTATTTTAGGGAAATTCTATCAAAACAAGTTTTAGCCAAAATGGTATCCATAACTGTAGAAAAAACTTTTCAAGCCTAGAAGTGGGACTAATTCACCACTGATGGTGACTTAGTCCACCTTCAGTTTTTAGGAAATTCGAAGATGTGTATAAGCGTAAAATTGCACCCCTTTTCAAGCATGTTTTCCACTTTTCAACTAATTTTGTTGGTGGAAACGGCTCGAGATTCCCTATAACCACTCAGGAAGCTTCTTCCCCCTCTTTAAAAGTCCTCTTTTCACTTCATTTGGGGACTTCTTCCACTTCTAGTTTCTCTCTAGCCTTCTACACTTTAACTTTTTCTTGTACAACTTCATAACAGCTTGTTGTAGCAGCTTTAAGCTCTCTCAAGCTCTCTTCACAACACTTTTGCAACTTCATCTCACTCATTTCATGCTTTTGAGAATCCTTTGATTGCATATCCCCTACTATTTTCATACTTACTTGGTGATACGGGTTCTCCTCCTTGAGTGGGGTTTTCTTTTATCACCTCTTTTGTGATATAGGCTCTCCTTGAGCAGGGTTTTCTTTTATCATAGGCTTACTTGGTGGTGCAGGTTATACTCCTGAGCAGTTTTTTCTTTCACCACATGATTTGTACATTTCTCTCTTTCTCTCTATCTTCTTGGCTATCTGTGGAGGTGGGAACACCAAAATGGGGGTTTGACTAAGGAAAACCCCTATACAGCCCCAACATTCTCTCCAGATATCACACTTGTAGGTTTTGAAGAAATTCATTTGGTGGAGGCTTCATCACTCAAATGTTTGTAAGTATTTATTTCCTTTCTTCTTATCTTTATTAGTTTTACTTCACTCTATTTCAATTTTGTCACTTTCCTACATTTTAAGATCTCTTAGCAATTCGAGTGGAAGTAGTCACTTTAGCCATTTTTTTTAGATAAACTCACTTTCTGGTCTGTACAAGATGCCAGCGTGTCGCGTTGTCATCCATTTTTTGTGCTGATGTCCTTTGGATGAGAGCTTGTCAGTTTGTCCAGAAAATCTATGACCTGCTCTTTTAGATCTTGAAACTTTCGCATTGTTCCATTGAGGGAGATTAGGGAAGTTTTCCCCATGAGGCTCTCTAAATGAAGAGAACTCATGAGTAGCGAATCCCCCTCTTCTACAAGATGCAATATGTAGCTCTCAGTTTGCACTTTAGTTCTTGATAGGTTTCTAGAACCAAATCTACAAAATCTGACCTGTAGCTATTCTCCAAGCTTCTTTTAGGGTTTTTCTAAAATTGAAAGACTTTGAAGAATTTTTGACACCTTTTGGCACCTTTCTCTTTGACAAGCTTGCATACAAGACCTACAAAACACATGAAAAGAGGGGGAAAAGTATTAAGGGTTAGTGAATAGGGGTTTTCCTTTATCAAACCATAGTTTGGTAATTAGACCCTTGAAAATGAAATTCAATGGAAAGAGAATGGTGAATGAACAACATGCAATGCTACAACTCATCGAACCCTTGAAGTAGAAATCTAGAGATATGCAAGTAAAATCTCCAATGGATGTATGCTTGAAAATTCCTAGAATGTTAAAGTGAATGCTTGATAATTGCTTGAATGATTAAGTCAATGAATTAGGGTGAACTAAGAGGAAAAAACCTATATTTATACATGTTTATACAAAATTTCCTGAAAATACCACATCATAGGCTAACCTCAAGGTTTAGAAAATAATATCCTGCCAGAATTTTGAAATAATTTTGATTTTTGAGCCAAGTGGGACTAAGTCACCCCTAGTGGCAACTTAGTCCCACTAGGGAAATTTAAGTGAGTGCCAGGAATTAAAGTGTATTAAATGATGTTTAACAAGATTATTCTAAAAAATACACTTAAGTGGGGCTTGTAAGTATATAAAGGGGTCATTTAAACATAAGAAAGGGTCAAGTTATTGATGACAAGCCTAGAAAAGCATGAAAGTTTATTACAACACTTTACAACACTTTAAATTAAGGCTTGGTAAGTTATAAAAAGAGGTTATTTAAGCGAATTATATTAAAAAGGTCCTAGAAAAATGTGAGTGGGTTACAACACTTTTACAAGAGATCATAAAGTTCTTATTGATTCACAAGGGTCCAAGACCTAATGTTAATGTGTTGACAACATTACAACATTAAATCTAGGAAAAACTAGGCCAACATCCAAAAGAAAGACCCAAATGAGCGTGAAAATGTCCAAAGATCATTTTTTTTACACTAAATTTATTCCCCACTTTAGTGAGAGGATGAACTTGCTTCAAACTCACACTAAAGTATCCAAACATGCACATCAAGAGTGATCCATGAGAAAACAACAATCAAGAGGGATGATCAAGCCCCCAGGATCAAGATCCCACGACAAACCAAACATTAGCACAAAGGAACACACAAGAGAATGATGTACAAGAATGAAGGAGAGAAAAGGAAAAGGGAAAAGAGAGTCAGATCTAGCTTTGATTGTTTGTCCATCCTATTGTGGATCACATCTGGGTTGTTTTTCTAGAAAGCGCATACTCACTTTGAGGTGATAGAACTCATGGTTGTTCGTCGGGTGAGAAGGCCTAAAAGGTGAGAAACATACACTCATGGCCGATATGCACTCACATACACATAGGTGGCTATGGGGAAATTCATGCCTCAGAATGAGCTTCTCATTCAACCATACCAAAGTTATACCTCCTGATAACTTTAATAAGGTGCCACAAAATAAAATGACTTTTCTAGCTTCATGAGACAAGCAAAACGTCATATGCTTGGAGCTCATGAACAAATGTGATGGCACTGGAAGAATGCAAGCTATGTTATGCAAGGTGGCCATATAACGAATGTAAAATTAAATAATGCAAAGGATGTTCAAAGTATTCTTGCTTAGTTCATGTGAGATATTTAACTTAGGGAACATTGTGTCTAATGTCTCCAAGAGAGGACCAATCAAAGAATAAAAAAATTGCAACTTAGGGGATGTAGTGCATTGCATCAAGCCACTAAGAGGAATGTAAGATACTAAGATATACCACACTCATGAAGGAAATTACACCCAATGTCATCCACAACAACAGAATGCATCATATGGAGTAAGAAGACTACAAAAAGAACCAAGAAAAAAAGAAAAATGCCAATGTATGCCCCAATTTTAAAGGAATTTCTACACACTGTACTATTAGCGATTAATTTAAAGCAGCAAATGAAAAATTAGAATAAGAATAAAGACATGAGAGCCAACTTGGAAAGCCCTTATGCCAATTCATATGTTTCTAAGTAAGGTTGCATCATGCAAGAGAAAATAAAAAATAAAGGAAAAGGGGAGGATAGCCCCCAAAATGAAAACACCAAATACATAAGGGATCTATGGATGTGGGGTCAATATGCTCTTTGCTACAATATTTTGTAAGGAGCTCAGAACTATCATCATCCCCCAAATACATAGAACTGGGAGAGTGACAAAAGAGAGAAAAAACAAATAAAAAGAAAGAACATTTTGGGTCAACATGGAAGATACATAGGTTGTCTCAATGTTTTGTGTAATCCTTGAAAGGAGAAAATTTTCCAAATGAAAAAGAAAAGGTGAAAGAAAAAGGAAAATATTTTGGGTCAACATGAAGGAGACATGAAATGTCTCAATGCCTTGCATCATCCCCAAAAGGAAAAAACAAGAAAAAGAAAAAGAAAAAGAAATCATTTTGGGTCAACATGAAGGAGACGTGAATGTCTTGATGCCTTGTGTCATCCCCAAAAGGAAAACACAAGAAAAAGACAAAAATAAAATGAAAAGGTACAAGAAAAAGAAAGCATTTTGGGTCAACATGAAGGAGATGTGAATGTATCGATGCCTTGCATCATCCCAAAAAGGAAAACACAAGAAAAAGATAAAGAAAAGGTGAAAGTGGTATACAACATAGAGAAGAATGAAGGTACAAATAGAGGAATGGAACAAAGAGAGAGGACATAAAAAAAACCATCATGGGGGATCACATTACGCACATGCAAACACACAAAATAAAATGTAAAAGAGTAGTAAGGAAAATGTGATTCAACCATTGAGCAATTCATCCACTTCCCAATCTTAGTTAGTATAAGAAGGTGAATAACGCAGCTAAGGGACAACAAAAAATGCATTACTAGGGAAAGGATAATAACTTCTTGACCCCACTGGGTGAAAAATAAGAATGAGTCGAGGTAGGTGATGGGAAAGGACATGTAATAGTGAGAATGGAATGTTCTACAACTATGACATGACAAGGATTTGGATAATGGTTTATGGGTTCAGGGGATAGCAATTATCCATCAAAATGACACTTTCTTATCATTTCTTTCAATTGATGATACTCATCACTTATATGTCCAAGAATGTGATGATATGTATAGTGTGGAACATTGGAATCTTTAGGATATATTACCAACCTATTCATAGGTGGCAATAGTATGAGTCCTTTGTTTAAAAGTATTTGCAATTTCCTTTCATATTCAGGTGGTGGACAAAGAGGAAACTTTAGTTTTTGTAACTTGTATGGCCTCTTGTGTTTACTAGATTCACCCTTTTCTCAAATTGAAGGAGGACCAAAAGTGATCCTCTAATCCTTGTCATTATCATCAGTCAAGAGTTTCTCTCGAGGAAGGAGGACATTTAGATCAAGAGGGGAATTACAAATCACTGTACCATCATCACGAAGCCTAAAATATTCTCTAGGAGGCTTGCTATTATGAGGAGGATCTTGATATCCTAACCCTATTGTGTTTTCATTTTTGAATTTTTCTCTAAGAGTTGATGAATGTCATGTTTAGTTATTGTTTCACATCCTTGTTTGCTCAAGATTGTAGAACCTTTACCATAGGTTTCTTCAAGATTGATTGGAGTATTTGTTACTTTATTATCATACAATGGTTGAGAGGTTGTTTGTTTAGAAGAACTAGGTTCACCTCAACATGTGTAGGGAACTTAGGTACTTTATTTGTTGTAGGATGTAAGTAACCAAACATATCAGGAGGGGGTACTATAGGAAGGTCTTGTTGTTTCATAGATGGATAAAAGAATGGATTAGCTTAAAGATTGTCAAGGAATTCATTTAGGAACTTTTTCATGTTTTCATCATCTTCTCCAATGATTTCAACATTGTGGGGAGGACATTCATGAGGAGTTGAAGGAGCATGTGTAATTTCAATGTCATTAGGATCAGTTCCAAAGGCACAACTGGACATGTGAACTAAGGATTCTAATGACATCCAAACCTTATTAAAACGCATATCCATGATGCAAAAGAATGAAAGAAAACTAAGTGCAAGAAACAAAAAAACTAGAAATTGTAATAGAAATGTAATAACAGAAAACAAAAATGCTGAGAATGATAGAAATTTCAGTGCAATATATGCAATTGGACTAAGTTGTCTAGGGTGGCGATTTAGTCCAGGAAGTGATTTTTTTGAATTTTTTTATAATTTTTAAATTGAATTTTATGATGTTTAGGTTTTCAAATGTGGATTCAAGATAAAAACACATAATTTTGTTGATTCTTTATGAAATGCAATGCAAAAATGCAAGCTAGATGAGCTTTTCACTAATGCAAATTTGGGAACCCTAGGATGCAATTTAAGCAATCCAAAATGTAATGCAATGTTAATGTAGGCTATTCCTAGGATATAAATGCACTAAATATTAGAAATATGATTTTCTAAATGCAAGTTCACCAAAATGAACCAAATATTTTTGGGATAGGGAACTCTCTTACAATTCTAGGGTTTTGTACCTAAAAGGAAAAAGGTATCCCAAAAACCTAGGTGGTTCACTCAAGACTAATGCAAATATGATTGAAAAAGGTCTAAATAGAATTACCTAAATGCAAAGAACTGATAGAAGAGATGGATTATTAATGCAAAACTAAGGAATAACACTTTGTTTTAAAACATGTGATATGTAAAATGAACTAAAAATGGAAGTTAACTATAACAAAAATAGATGAGACTAGAGATGTGTACATAGAAAATGGAAAGTGATGTAGAGGAGCTCTAGAATCTTTATGAAATCACTATTGAAGACAACTAGGACACTTATGCCAAGCTAGGAAATTTAGTCCTGTTTTGGGGAAATTCTACCAAAATAGGTTTCTGCCAAAAGGGTATCCAGAACTACAGAAAACACTTTTCAAGCCTAGAAATGAGACTAATTCACCACTTATGGTGACTTAGTCCACCTTCATTGTTTAGGAATTTCAAAGATGCAATTTGTAGCTCTCGATCTGCACTTTAGTTCCTAACATGTTTTCAGATATGAATCTGCAAAATCTGACATGTAGATATTCTCCAAGCTTCTTTTAGGGTTTTGTTGACTTTCAAATACTTTGAAGAATTGTTGACACCTTTTCACACCTTTCTCTTTGAAAAATTGCATACAAGATCTACAAAACACATGCAAAGAGGGGAAAAAATGTTAAGGGTTAGTGAATAAGGGTTTTCCTTAGTCAAACCCCAGTTTGGTAATTAAACCCTTGAAAATGAAATGAAATGGAAAGAGAAGGATGAATGAACAATATGCAATGCTACAACTCCCTAGACCCTTGAAGTAGAAATTTTAAGATATGCAAGTAGAAGCTCCAATGTATGTATGCTTGAAAATGCCTAGAATGCTAAAGTGAATGCTTGATAATTACTTGAATGATTAAGTGAATGAATTGGGGTGAAATATGAGGAAAACCCCTATATTTATACATGATTATACAAAATTTCCTAAAAATACCACATCACAGGCTGACCTCAAGGTTTAGGAAATAATGGCTTGCCGGAATTTTGAAATAATTTTGATTTTTGAGCCAAGTGGGACTAAGTTACCCCTAGTGGCAACTTGGTCCCACTAGGGAAATTTAAGTGGGTGTTGGGAATTAAAATGTATTAAATGATGTTTAACAAGATTATTCTAAAGAATACACTTATGTAGGGCCTATAAGTGTATAAAGGGGTCAATTAAATATAAGAAAGGGTTAAATTATTGATGACAATCCTAGAAAAGCATGTAAGTTTGTTACAACACTTTACAGCAGTTTGAATTAAGGATTGGTAAGTGATAAAAAGAGGTTATTTAAGTGAATTATATTAAAAAGGTCCTAGAAAAGTGTGAAAGTGGGTTACAACACTTCACAACACTTTTACAAGACATCATAAAGTTCTTATTGATTCACAAGGGTCCAACACCTAATGTGAATGTGTTGACCACATTACAACATTAAATCTAGGTAAAACTAGGCTAACGTCCAAAAGAAAGACCCAAATGAATGTGAAAATGTCCAAAGATACATTTTTCTACAACAAGCAATCATAGTCTCAACATCTATAAAAATGTGTGATTGTAAGCTTGTCATTAGTATGGTAGCATTAGGGATAGAGTCCAAAATGGGTTGAGTATTGGCAACACTTTGCATGAAAGATTTTGAAGACTTAGGATCCATAACAGATGTAACAACAATGTGAGATGCCATGTGTCTAGAACTATGTCCCACTGAAATATTAGAAAGAGGACACCAAGTTGTGAAGATCATGTGAGTTTCAAAAAACTTAAGTGCACCCAAGATGAACACTAAACAAATAATCAAACATGGTAAAACATCCCAAAATGAGATACAAATAGAAAAAGTAGACAAAGGATATCATAATACAAGTTTGTGCAAAAATTGGTTTAGTCAATAGCAGGAGGATAGAGGTGACCAAGGGAATCTATGTGCTAATATAGATTTTCAAAAATAAAATATGATTATGTGTGACTCTACCTAAGGATTCTGGGTCTATTTGTAGACAGATTTGATAGTGAATATTTTTTCTATATTTTGCTTAATTTATACCAATGCAAGTATGTGACAATATGTGAACAATAAATGACAAGGTAGAATGCAATTTTATGATCTAAAATGAATATATTGACTAATTGTAAGATGCATAAATCTAAAAATGATGACTTTGATGCAATTTTTTCCCACTTTTTATCACTTTTTTAGCTAAATGAAATATGCCTAATTTAATGCAAGTGAAAAAGGTTGGAGGTGTCCAAGGGAATTTGAATACTTGATATGGTTTTTGAAAATTCAAAATTTCAATGTTTATTATATTGTATGAAGGTTTTAGTTCTATTTGTAAATAGGTCTGCGACTAAGTATTTTTCTACAATTTTCTCAAATGAAGACAATGTGATGTAAATACAAATGTGTAACAATTAAAATGACAATTATGAATGGAATTTTCAATGTAGATCTTATCTAAGTGACTAAAATAAACCCTAACTCAATTTATGATGTAAAATGCTAAGATTTTTTTTGAAGTTTTATGACTTTTTATGTTGCAAAAATGAAACCCTAAAAAAAGGTAAAATAATGCAATGCAAAACTTGGATCAAAGATGCAATTTCAAAAGGTATGTAATGTTTATAGGTTGGGTTCACCAAAATTAAAAAAAGAAAATTAGGAACCCTAGGTGTATAATGCAAACCTAGGATTCAAATGTTTTGTGTAGAGTTTTCTATTATTTTATTAAGATGCAGATCAACAAGGTGAGTAAAATGACTTTCAACCATGAAGGTGATCCAATCAGACCTAAATATCCATCCTATTGAGTTGTAGAATAGATTTTAATTGGTTTTATATGATTAACCTAATTAGAAAATATGACCTAATATGAAAAAAATAATAATCTGACAATCAACAGACTGAAGCAGTAAATTATAGGTAGATCTGGGAAGTGTAGAGGACTATGTACCTATCTAGAAAATTTGGTTTTGATCACTGTAGGAGGAAAGAGTTTCCCTAGGGTGTATGGGCCATTGTATGCCTCTTCTAATCTATTTTAGAGGTACTTTGATGATAGATTTGAGCTTCTGATTTTCAGTTGCAAAGCTGTCGAAACACTTTCAGATAATTTTGTAGGTTAGTTTCCATGAGTTGACAAGATGTAGGGCTTCAAATGTAACAATGAAAATTTTTTATTCAAGCTCCTTTCAATCCTCTTCAAAAGGTAATCTATACACATTCAAGGAGAGGGAAAGTGTTAGGCCATTTATGGATTTTCCTCAGTCAAAACTAGTGTAAGAGTTTCCACTTCTACAATGGCAATGCCAATGATAAAATGATAGTGGATATGAAGGAATGATGAAATCACAAGTGCTAAAACTCACAACCATTCAATTTATTCTTTCAAGGATTGAAGTCATACACATCACCTCAAGGTCTTAGATCTGGCTTGCTTGATTTATTCAATGCTTTAGAGACCTATAAAAATATTAGCCTTCACAAAACAATGATAACATGAACACACATAGACCCACATGAAATTTGACATGATGTTAGGATCTTGAATTTCTACAATAAAGCTTTGAAATGTTGTGCTTGATTTGCTTGCTAGTGTTATTGATAATAATTGCATCAATAATTTTATATATTCTCCTTGTTATTTGTTAGATGTCAAATGATGCAATAACTAGGTATTTATAGGAATTTCTCTAATTTCCCAAAATTAAATTCTAATAGTTGACATTTACAAGTTGAATTTCAAATGTTAAATACTAACTCTAATATATCCAAAAAAATTTCCCAACAAAATAGGGGGACACATATTCCCTAGGACGAATGGGTCTTGACCTTATTTTCTAGGAAATTAACTGTCGAGGGGGAAACAATAATTGTATGTGTTTGTTTAATGCTTGTAATTTCTCGAAAAGTGGTAAAAATATGCTATACAATGTATAATTTATGAAATTAGGGACCCAATTAGGCTCAATAATTTATGGGGATCAAAACATAGTGTGAAATTGTCAAATGTGACAATTTATGATGGCACAATTAGTTATCCTTGCCCCCAAGTGTGTGGACAAGGACAATCAAATGTAGATATTATTGCATTGTTTGTTAATGATGAAATATGGTTTCACAAAAGATCTTGTGCCCCCGAGAATGACAATGAGAATTACATGAAGTTAAAAATGTGACATGGAAAGTAGAAACATCATAATAATTAATTTATTATCTTATATGGGTCTATATAAATATCATATATTTCAATTAACTACAATTTTCTCTTTAAAGCACCACACTCATTTGTAGAATGGCCAAAAATTTTATGATATGCACAAAAATAAAAGATTTGAGTTGTTTTCTTAACATCCTTTCCTTCATGAGCAGTGGTACAGTGATTAATTCCCATTTCAAAAGTATGCACAACATATGCTCTATCTCAGATAAGGGATGCAAAGTGGAAATGAGGAGATCTCCAACTGGACCATGAGGTGGTGGTGGGGTTGAAGTTGGAATAAATGTCTTGTGCAAAGGTTGAGGGAATTAATAACTAATTCCAATTATAGAGGTATGTGATTTATGCTTTAGGAGATTGTGAATTTCATGTTCATTTTTTGTATCACAACCTTAATTACCAAGGATCTTAAATCCATGAGTATAGAGTTTTTTGAGATTGATAGGTCTATTAATGGCTTCATTTACGTGATATGAATGATCATCTTTAGGAAAAGGTTTTCCTTTATTGCAAAAGGAACTTATACATAATGGCTGAGGGATGAATTATAAAGGATTCTCTTTGTGAGAGAAAGAAAACATGTCAAGTGAAGGTATGATAAGCTTTGTAGACTTTTGGCTAAGGTGAGTTTTGATATGAATGTTAGTCACACACCAACAAATAGATAAAATTCTCATAGACATGCCATGGGAACCTATCTTTCTTGAAAAATTACATTGGGAAAACTTAAATCTAAGGATAACTCAACTTAATCCCAAGGCTCATTTATGCTAGGTCTTGATGCACTAGATTTGCTCAAGGTTCATTATGATAATGTTGTTACACACAAGGTGTAAATGGTCCTTACAACCTTGGAAGGTATCATAAAGATATGAACATAATCTTGGTCCAGTAATTAAATAACTTCATGAAACCAAATGATTTAAAAAAATATTTTATGAAATTCAAATAAATTTCATTTATCCAAGTAGATTTAGCTTTAAGCATTAAACAATGTCATGGAATCAAAATATTTCTAATTAGAACTCCATGCATTCAATACTTTTTTGGAACATTTTATAAAATTTAAACATCTATTCTAAAATAAAGCAATAAAAATTACTAAAAAAGTAAATTTTATCACAAGTATTATCCACACATGCCTCATGAAATAACCAAACCAAAGCAAACCATTACATACGTCACTTTTGTGTGATCTCACAACATGCCCCATTTTTCTCCTTGGAAAAATGTGGACCCACTTTTTTTGTTGCTTTGCCTTTCTTTCCTTTGGTTCTACTTTCTTGGTGTGCTACTTTTGGAGGAAATGTTAAAATGGAAGTCTTTGTTTTAGCTTGCTTGTTCCCTAGCCAAGTCCCTATCTTTATCAAATTTTGGGTGTTACAAGCTCTTCTCCCTAGTCTTATCAATTTACCTGACCCCCATGTCCTAGAGTTGATGTGATTGCACTAAAGACATTATATCTTTGGCTAGTTTTAGTTCACCGTCTAGTTGTTAAGCCAAGCCTTGTGAGTCGTCTCCAAGATAAATCATCCCAGTGCATGGATTCCCTTTTCTTTGCTGGTTAGGCCAGTGGTTATTTTTCACTTTTCTTAGCTGGAGACTAGAAGTTGGAGGTTTTTCTGTGAATATGTTTTCAACAATTTGGTCCCACTTGAACCTGATTCCTTGGTTCCTCTCTTTGCACCTAAATTTCATGAACCTAATGGGTAAATTTCTTGGTTTCCAATAACCTTTGCAAGGTCTAGTAACAAAGGATTCAAACCTTGCGATCGTTAACAATCAAGTATCCAAAGTGGCTTTACTTATAAAGTATTTTCCTCATAAGAATTGAAGTGACATGTAAGTGTGTCATGTAAGTCATCTACACCATCTCCTTCTCTAATGGTAGGCCCTCTGCAAAAACCAAGGTGTTCATTATTTGAAGCCTATCCTACCATGATTGGACCTTTATTTAGGGAAATTAATGCATTGTAATAGAAAATTAATGAACGTGGTGAACTACACATGTACTTGACACCACCTTGAGCATGCAGTTGTTTTCATAAAACTCTACCTCATGCTATACTACTAATTTTTAAGGACATTAAATGATCAAGATCAAGATTGTGGCATGCAAAGAAAGGTAAACCTTGAGAAACCAATGAACACAACTACCAAGGGTTTTGAAGTTGCATTCTAAAATACAATTGTATCACCAGAGAAACTAGGTACGTTTCTGATAATTGAAGTTCTATTAGTCTTTATATGCATGCATGTCTTAGGATAATGGCATTTCCCTTAGCAATTAAAATGTTGATTATTTTGAATTATATTTAATCGAACTATAGATTGAAATTTTAATGAATGGTTGAAAATGACTTGTTAAATTTAACCCTAACTCGCACATAAGGCACATATTTTCTAATAATGTAGGAAATCCAAGTAAATATGAGCACTTCCAAAAGGAGTCCAAAGGAGGAATTTTAATACTTTGCTTCACAATCCATACCAGTTGGTGGGATAGTTATTGGCACCCATCCAGAGTGGCTTTTTGATATTGGATTCATCACATGGGTTCATCAATTGAATTCTTGTTAGTTCTCAAAGATTGTTATTGCAAGTGGGTTACATTTAGTAGGATGGTTTTCACCAGCAATGGAAGCCCCTGAATTCGTAATTAAATGTTTAAATTGTTATAACCCAAACAAGAGGGTCATTGAAAAGGAATGGTCTATGTAGATGTTTCTGTAAAAAGGTATTGTATATACATTTGGGCTCCCTACATCTCAAATTTATTTGTTGGATATGAAAACAATGGCCAAAACCTACCTAAGCATAGAACATAATAGAAGAACTATGAGTACAAAGTGGTGCTAGGAGGATATTACTAAGCAAATGAAGTTGATTTTGAGGTTTGTATTTAACCAAGATGTTCAGGACATCATAAATCTATTGAGCAGGATAGATGGACTTAGAGACACTAGTAGATTTGAACCTTGGATGTTTGAAATCATAGCATTATTAATGAAAAACCCCATGCAAATTCATTGGGGAAGTTTTATCGCTGACAAATTGCATGAACAAATAATGGCTTTCCCATAGTCCTTATGGATTTTTGTGTCCTATGTGATTTATTCCTACTCCTTAAGGGAAAACAAAAAATGATTGAATAGAGTTGGCACCTTAGGTAGAGAACTGGGGAATAATTTGATACATGCTAATTTACCCTAGATTACCATCCACAAGTATCAGGAGCATTACTAGAGAGTTAATGATATGTTTTCCATGAAGTTGGTAAGGATCATGGAAGGTGACAAATCCAAAAGGTTATCCTTAGAAGCACAAAGTATTATTCAGTAGGTTGGGGGTTGGTATATTCAATTTCCCACTTTCACCTACATCAAGGTGGAAGGATTTGAAGGATACCCCTTCATGTTACCCAAGTTTCCAATGGAAAAAGTTTTTTTATTGGAATTTTTGAGACAAATGAAGCCTTCCCAAGATAGCACACAAGAAATGTTCTATCAAATTTCCCATGACAATGGGGAATTATGAATGAAATGCAACTAAATGAGTGAATTTGTGTGAAGAAGAATTGAAGATGTACAATTTAGAGTTCTTCACGCTCCAAGGAAAATTTTGATCCAGAGGGAAATATTGCCAAGTAGATAGCCAACAATTATGCTCATGTTCATAATCTAGAATATTTTCAGCTTAACTCTAATGATGAGCACCAAGTAAGGAAGAGATCATATCAAATGCTATCATTAAAATAAAAAAATATTCTAAAACTCCATGATATTCCAGAGTAGTTGGATACAGATGATGGAGAGATATTGAATCTAGTTTATAATTTCTATAAAATTTATGAACCTATCCCATATCCAGACTATGAAAATAAAGAAATAGTAACTGTTGAGGAGATTTTTTAGGAAGATTTGATGTACACTCAACATTTGATTAGTGATTATTGTAAAGCTTTAAGAAAATTTGGGATAAATCCCACATACATTCTTCATATAAAGAAGAAATAGAGAGAAGAAGGTGAATCTGGGTATGAGGAGCTTGCTAAAAATAGAAGGAAAGTTGGTAAAGTAGGTGCAATTGGACATATTGAGGAGACAAATCTTGATGCCCCAAGCTAGAGAGTTTCATTGAAGCTAGCTAGCTAGCATAAAGAGACTATGTCCAATAACATGAAAGTAGCAATAAAGCCCAAGGTGGCATTTCCTTCCATGGAAAAGTCGAAAGGTAAACTTATGACTAATGAAGAGGTGAGAATGAAAACACACACTCGTGCTTATAAAATTTCTCCATCTCAAAGGGTTGTAGAATTATTCACTTCTCCCCCTTTAGTTCATATGAAAACAATGAAGCATACATTGGGAAAGAATCTTGCGATTCAAGAGGAAATTCTTGAGCTAAATGAAGAGAAAAGTAGAGAATAGTGTGAGAAATGGACTACCATGATGAAACAAGTAGAATAAAAATGATCTAAGGAGAAACCCATGGTATAAGCAATGGTGGAAGAAGTATCAGATACAAAGTCAAGTCCTATAGATGTTGAAGAAGAATTCATAAGAGGAACACTCACCCCAGAAGTGGGAAACCCTAATAAACTTGATGAAAAAGGAACGAGGTATAATACAAGTTAGAATCCTATTGGAAATACTATTATTGAAGATACAATTGATTCCCAACTTCTAGTAGGAAGTAGTAGAAATGATGTTGAACAACCATAGGTTTTCAAGAAGTCTGGAGAAGACTGGGTTGAGAGAGAGAATGTAGATCCTTCATAAACCTTGGATGGTGGAGTAAGAAATGAGGAGAATCCTAGTGTTTCAAGATGACAAGAAAGTGATACCCCAAGGATTGGTGTTGAGCACATGGCTAGATAGGAAGATGTAAGCCTTTAGAATGAAGATATGGATACAAACCGAGGTAATCCAAAATACATGTGAGTGATTATTGAAGACACTCAAATTCTAGGAGGTGTGACAGTAAATGTTGATGTTTCAAGAGGATAAGTTCCTAAACACATAGATAATTAGTAACAAAGAAATGTCAAAGAGGTAGAGGATAATGTAGACACACTTGATTGGTTACTTAGGGAAATGGCTCCACTATTAGAGGTGGAAATGGTGCCTCTAAATCTTAGAATTTTAATGGAAGAAGTGGAAATCCCTAAACCTAGGTGAAGAGAAAAGATAAAAAAATGTTATACAAAGGACTGCAGATGGAGGAGGAACACTCCATATAGCTAACCTAGTGGTAGATAAAAGAAAACATGAGATGACACCTAGGGATTATAGGGTGACAACTATTAATGTCAAACATTTTGTTGGTGGTTTTTTAAGAACCAAGCAAATCTCACAAAGCATCTATGAATTTTCTTGAGACACTGAAGAATGACTTGTTCTTCCTTGAGTGGATAGTTTTTTTTTATTTTGTCTTGGAAAATGGAGGATGGAAGGACTTGGAACAAATTCTTTCACCATACAAGTTGAGAGTAGTGTGCCCAAGGAACCATGACCCTGAGGGATTTATTGTTGCCTTGAAGGCAAAGAATAGGAGTGACTCCTTTGTGCATAACTTTTATTATCCCGAAGATGTCATTGGGAATATTTTTGATTTTAAAGAACAAGAGGAGTGGAAGGGAGAGTATATTTATTTCAACAAAATTTTGGATAAAGCTATAAGGGAAGATCTCAATTATGACCCTAAGCCCAATATTAAGGGTGAATTGAATAGAGTTATGTATGTTCTTGACAATTTTGAGAACATAGTGGGTGTCTTAAGGGAAGAATGTATAATAAAATACAAGGGGAAATTAATGGTAGTTGAAGAAGATCCTATGGTAGTATTGGAGGAAATCCCCTCTTTTTAGCCACAACGAAATGTTACAATTTACTCCAGGAAGAAGGAGCCAATAAATAAACAACAAACATTGCCAATCCTTACTACATCAAAGGAATCAAGGGAAACTTCTCTTGAGAGATCAATTCCATCACCTTCAAGATAGGTTCCACCTATTATAATTGATGTGGATTCACCCCCAAAAGTTCCTTCTCCATCAAAGCAACCACTAGCCAAAAATCAAAGGATTGAGGTGAGAGGGGTAGTTGATTACCTCAAAATAAATGAAAAATGATATTTTGGTGACACTTGAACAGATGCAACAAGGAAATCCTTCTCACCTAAGGGAGTTTGCATAAAGCTCTAGAAAAATCAGCCTTAGACTAGGGAAGGATGATATAAGTGGTTTGAATAATAGAGACGACTTCAGGCAGGAAGCCTGGAAGAAATTCATGGAAGATGACTCATTTATTGAAACCATAGCATTCAAAGATTTTCTGTGGAGAGAAAAGACTCTGGAATATGTAGAGAATGTGACTAAATAGAGGAGCCTACATCCAGAACTTCCTAAGAGCATTATTCAAGAAAATTTAAGGAAGGCTATGAGGAAGGAATTTCAAGGCATCATAGCTGAAGAAGGCATAGCACTTGTGTAGAAAAGTGGTGTATTATTGTTTCCTGAATGGGATATTGCTAATGTAGTTGTGTGGGATACCATAAGGATATTTGAAAGGCCCTTGTTTAAAAATGAGGAAGAGGATTAATTGGCACTACAAGGATCAAAATTTAGTGAGGAGTGGGATGCCTTGGCCATTTGGTCATTGTCTTTGGGATCTAGGAAGCCAAGAGTTGCAAAACTAACTTTAGTGAGCAATTGGTTATAAGGAGAGTTTATGATACTCCAACATTGGAAGCAACATATATGACAATAAATGTTGCTAAATTATCTAAGGAAATAGTGGAGAGCCTCACTAATGATAGAGACATGTACAGAGGTAAATATAATGAACTTTTTGATGAATACAATAAGAGTCAAATTAGGGTAGCTGAATTGGAAACATAGCTAGCACTGCACAAGCAACAAATGGAAACATTGAGGTCTTGAGTCCTAGCTAGCTCAATTCATGTTGCACCCACTTCTCCAATAGCACATCATTAATCTCCTCCTCCACCAGAACAATCCTTAAAAATAATTACATACAACTTGGTCCTAGAGCCACTTGTAGTTGAGGAGCCAAGCACATCAGTTGTAGCTCCATCAAATGAGCCCACCAAGGGGCAATTATTTCAACAAATTGAAATATATAGGAGATTGTTTGCATAGGTTCAAGATAAAATGTATGAAAATAATTCAAATATTTTCCATATTTTTTTGATGCATTTGAATAAGAAGATTTAGAGTAAATTAAACAATAGTCATTCCAATTATTATTTAATGCTTCAAGAAATAAAGTTGTCTCAAAGAGACAAGGATTTAGTTACCCCAATCCTAAAAAAATGGATTGCTAGGGTTGATAACTTGAAACTCATGGTAGTTAGGGCTGCACATCAGAAGGATAAGTATCCAAAGATTGGATCAACTTATAAATTCATTGGTGGGATTAAAGAGTAGAAGTTTCAAGGGTGTGTTGCTCCTTTGGAGGTGAAAATAAAAGATTTGAAGGAAAGATTTGATGAAGTAGATTTGGTGTTGTTACATGATATTCAACACACATATGATGAGGTAAAACATCTATACAGATGGAAGGATTAGGTATATACAACTATTATTTCTCAATAATCTCTCATATGTGAGAGTGTTGATATTGATATGTTGAAAAATACTCTTGAGAAACTATCTTTCATCATTAGTTTCCTAGAAGATTTGATAAAGAAGCCAATTCAATGATGGTGAAGTATGCTTCCTATAGAAAGACGATAGATGAAATTGTTGGGTTTAATTGGCCTTCTGACATAGAATACGAATTGTGGAAGAAAATTTTCATCAATTAATTGGAGCTATAAGAATAGGGATGGAGAACACATATACTTGGTCAAGTATAGTACACGTCCAACCTCAAAAGATGTATGTATAAAATGTATGTTTGTCCCAATTAAGAATATAACAGGTAAGTACTAACTATTGATGACTTGGATTGGTGCTGGATGCTAATTTGGATTTTGATCCACCTTTTCCAATTAAAATCCAAATTAGCATCCAACTCCAATCCAAGTCATCAATAGTTAGTACTTACCTATTATATTTTTAATTGGGACAAACATACATTTTATACATACATCTTTTGAGGTTGGACATGTACTATACTTGACCAAGTATATGTGTTCTCCATCCCTATTCTTACAGCTCCAATTAATCAATGAAAATTTTCTTCCACAATTCGTATTCTATGTTAGAAGGCCAATTAAACCCAAAATTTTCATCTATCTTCTTTCTATAGGGAGCATACTTCACCATCATTGAATTGGCTTCTTTATGAAATCTTCTAGGAAACTAATGATGAAAGATAGTTTCTCAAGAGTATTTTTCAACATATCAATATCAACACTCTCACATATGAGAGATTATTGAGAAATAATAGTTGTATATACTTGATCCTTCCATGTGTATAGAGGTTTTACCTCATCATATGTGTGTTGAATATCATGTAACAACACCAAATCTACTTCATCAAATCTTGCCTTCAACTCTTTTATTTTCACCTCCAAAGGAGCAACACACCCTTGAAACTTCTACTCTTTAATCCCATCAATGAATTTATAAGTTGATCCAACCTTTGGATACTTATCCTTCTGATGTGCAGCCCTAACTACCATGAGTTTCAAGTTATCAACCCTAGCAATCCATTTTTTTAGGATTGGGGTAGCTAAATCCTTGTCTCTTTGAGAAAACTTTATTTCTTGAAGCATTAAATAATAATTGGAATGACTATTGTTTAATTTACCCTAAATCTTCTTATTCAAATGCATCAAAAAAATATGGAAAATATTTGAATTATTTTCATACATTGTATCTTGAACCTATGCAAACAATCTCTTATATACTTCAATTTTTTGAAATAATTGCCCCTTGGTGGGCTCATTTCATGGAGCTGCAACTGATGTGCTTGGCTCCTCAACTACAAGTGGCTCTAGGACCAAGTTGTATGTAATTATTTTTAAGGATTGTTCTGGTGGAGGAGGAGATTAATGATGTGCTATTGGATAAGTGGGTGCAACATGAATTAAGCTAGCTAGGACTCGAGACCTCAATGTTTCCATTTGTTGCTTGTGTAGTTCTAGCTATGTTTCCAATTCAACTACCCTTTGTTGAATCTTATTGTATTCATCAACAAGTTCATTATATTTACCTCTGTACATGTCTCTATCATTAGTGAGGCTCTCCACTATTTCCTTAGATAATTTAGTAACATTTATTGTCATATATGTTGCTTCCAATGTTGGAGTATCGTAAACTTTCCTTATAACCAATTGCTCACTAAAGTCAGTTTTGCAACTCTTGGCTTCCTAGATCCCAAAGACAATGACCAAATGGCCAAGGCATCCCACTCCTCACTAAATTTTGATCCTTGTAGTGCCAATTAATCCTCTTCCTCATTTTTAAACAAGGGCCTTTCAAATATCCTTATGGTATCCCACACAACTTCATTAGCAATATCCCATTCAAGAAACAATAATACACCACTTTTCTACACAAGTGCTCTGCCTTCTTCAACTATGATGCCTTGAAATTCCTTCCTCATAGCCTTCCTTACATTTTCTTGAATAACGCTCTTAGGAAGTTCTAGATGTAGGCTCCTCTATTTAGTCACATTCTCTACATATTCCAGAGGCTTTTCTCTCCACACAAAATCTTTGAATGCTATTGTCTCAATAAATGAGTCATCTTCCATTAATGTCTTCTAGGCTTCCTGCCTCAAGTCATCTCTATTATTCAAACCATATCATCCTTCCCTAGTCTAAGGCTGATTTCTCTAGAGCTTTATGCAAACTCCCTTAGGGGAGAAGGATTTCCTTGTTGCATCTATTCAAGTGTCACCAAAATATCATTTTTCATTTATTTTGAGGTAATCAACTACCCCTCTCACCTCAATCCTTTGATTTTTGGCTAGTGGTTGCTCTGATGGAGAAGGAACTTTTGGGGGTGAATCCACATAAATTATAATAGGTGGAACCTATCTTGAAGGTGATGGCATTGATCTCTCAAGAGAAGTTTCCCTTGATTCCTCTGATGTAGTAGGGATTGGCAATGTTTGTTGTTTATTTATTAGCTCCTTCTTCCTAGAGTAAATTCTAACATTTCGTTGTGGCTAATAAGAAGGGATTTCCTCCAATACTACCATAGGATCTTCTTCAACTACCATTAATTTCCCCTTTTCTTTTATTATACGTTCTTCCCTTAAGACACCCACTATGTTCTCAAAATTGTCAAGAACATACATAAATCTATTCAATTCACCCTTAATATTGGGCTTAGGGTCATAATTGGGATCTTCCCTTATAGCTTTATCCAAAATTTTGTTGAAAGAAATATACTCTCCCTTCCACTCTTGTTCTTTAAAATCAAAGATATTCCCAATGACATCTTCAGGATAATAAAAGTTATGCACAAAGGAGTCACTCCTATTCTTTTCCTTCAAGGGAACAATAAATCCCTCAAGGTCATGGTTCCTTGGGCACACTACTCTCAACTTGTATGTTTCAATAATTTGTTCCAAGTCCTTCCGTCCTCCATTTTCCAAGATAGAATTAACAAAAACTATCCACTCAAGGAAGAACAAGTCATTCTTCAGTGTCTTGAGCAAGTGTACCATCTGTGCTCTTCCCAATTTTCTCATAATTTCAATGAATCCAATCCTTAATGGAACATCTCTTGGTAGTGCACATGGATTCACATTAGTTCTATAAAAATTGAAGATTGTTGTGTTGGGGTATGCAATTATATCCCCCCAATTGTGCCTCAAATTCAAATCAGATATTTTCTCCATACGCCTCAGAAAATCATGTATCTCTTTAGGGATCCTTGGTGGATCAGGAACTAGGAACCTCCTTAGTTTTGAAGTAAAAACATTATGGAACACCACATAGTCAAATTTCAAATCATCTTTGTCTATAATTTGAGTCCAACATTGGACAAGTAGCTTAATATCATCCTCCATATTCTTCAATGTCATGTCCTTACCAAAATTCTTCTCTGCTTTGTATAAAAACATATGCATCAAGAGATAATACCACCAAAATCTAACCCAATCCTTTCCTCCCTTTAGTGCATCCAAACCTTGGTGAATGCGCTCGGTCAGATAGGTGGCATAATCATAAACTACATTGTAGTTGCTAATTTGCTACCATAAACATATAAGCCCTTGCCATGGTGGTTGGTGGATCAAAACCATTGATTTGGCACAAGGAGTATACTATTTTCTCGAAGTAATTTAAAAAATACTTATTAGGAAAAGGTTCCAACTCATTCTTGCCAATATTAATTTGTTTTCTAGACTTCCCAACTCCAGTACTTGCAGTGTGCATAGGTAACGTTGTTGTCCTAAATAGAACCTTAGTATTCTCATATTATTTCCTAAAAGCATCAATATAGATGGGGATCATATCCTTATTCCACTCATGCAAATGGAATATCTTTGTAATCTCCTCTCTGGTTATCTTAAGCAATTCAACACCGTCAAATGCCATAACCATTCTAGAAACCAGGTCATACCTTATAGCTATGTCCTTCAACAGGTGTACATCCATGTATACATTTGGGATGACCAACTTCCCCATATCCAACCTCCATGTATTACAAATAGGGACTCCACAATTTCTATTCCCAAACAAGTTTCAAAAAAAAATTCATCTAATGTGGGATAACTCAACATCCTTAATGAAATGTTGCTTGTCTAGTAACCCCTCCTTGATTGTAGGGTCATAAAATAAAGCTCTTCCCTCAACCTTTTTCTTGGTGGAGGGTTTCAGTTGTTCAATAATGTCCTAGAAGATAGTCCTAGATGCAATCTCATAACTAGGGGTTTGTGCTTTGGACTCTATTCAAAACAAGGTGGGTTCTAGCAAAACTAGGGTTTGATTACTGAGAGGCTAAAAACCTAGCTTTTCAATTCTAAACCTGTGACATAGCTCGAAGGTACAATTTAAATGGGTTTGACAAGAGTTTTACTCTTCAAAGCATATTCACACCATAATAAAGCAATTAAAAAGCACATAGACCAATTCAACTTGAAGACGCAATGAATATTTACCCTAATTCAATATAGTTTGGATAAAGCACAAAGAATGGTGTTTGTTTCACATACAACTTTTCGCTTGAAGGAAATTCTAATTTTGACCGTGTTGAACTTTTGAATGCTCTTCTCGATCTCTTGGATGCTTCAAATTTGTTTGCAACCTTCAAATATGCAAAAAACCAATATTTTATGTGCATTAAGGTCAAGATTGAGTAGCTCTAGATGTTTTTTCTACCACTATTGCTTGCCCACATGAAGCAAAACAACTCTCATGTTCACATCTTCAATTTTAAATATTAGTCATTGATCTCCTGGTGAGATGGCACTTCAAACAACTTAGATTAAGTCAATAAGGTTTGAACTTCCATTGCCATCGTTCACCTATCTCTCGGCCAATGAAATTCTACCAGCTAGAATGGTGACTCATTTGTTCAGTGGGCTCCACCTTCCTTCTTTCCAAGTGATGGGAAAATCCCTCAGGTGATAGCTCGTTGACCCCACTACTTTTTATAAAGCATTATTTTAATCTTGCGGGATCAATAGGTAATGGTTGAGATTAAATCTCAACATTGCATTTGAACTATTGGTCTAAAAGATTAAGGCATCGTATGTATAAGTGGATATTGGGCCCCACACCTACTGTTGTACACCTATTGCTAGCCCGCTGACCCTGCTACTTTTTGGAAACTATTATTTTAATCTTGCAGGGCTAGTGGGGAGTTGCTAGGATTAAATCCTCTAATCCAGTGGTCAAAAAATCTACACATGCATAAAATTTAGTTTTAAATAAAGGGACTCAACTAGGTCTATGGGACAAAAAACCCTCAAGAATAAAGACTTAAGGCTTATGTCATTCAACATGAAATATTTATGCCTAGCTTAGGAAGTATTTAAGCGATGGAAATGTAGTTGGTGATAGATGAACCTAGATGAAGAGGTTGGTAATAACAACAATTATGATGCCTCAAGTTATAACTCAAGTGACCAGTAACTGGGTGTGACAAGTTAATGAAGAAATAAAATGCCCAAGGTTTGTGACTATGCAAATATGAAACAAGGGCTTTTGAACTAAAACTAAAAGCCCTACCCTAAGGAAAAGAGGTAATAGATCATGACAAAACAAAGAATCAACTCAAATTTTTAGAATTTTAGAAGCTCTACTAGTGGCTCATGGTCATGGATGCATACCCCTAGTAGGTATGGAGAGAATTCATATCTCATGGTGAAGTCTACCAACATAGAGAAATAATAACCTAAAAACTTGCTAGGACATGGAAAGCAAACACAACCCAAAGAATACACACCATACCTATATACACTAATTACGAGACTATATAGTGTACATGGAAAACAACCTATTTCAAGAAAAATAGGGCTTCAAGAACTATCCATGTACTAGCAGCTCTAGAAGTTCACCTGTTAAGGATTGCAAGAAGTATGAGACCTCCCCATGTGTATCTTCTATTAGATATGGGCCTAGCCACAAAGGATCAATTTTTCCATGTTTTCCTTTATCTTCCATCTTTGCATTCCACATTAAGGCCATGCTTCCCACTTTAAATTTTATTTCAATGGACTTCTTATCATACAAATGCTTGACTTGAAGCTGTTACTTTTCATTTATTTTATGAGCTTCTCTTCTAGTTTCATCAAGCTCAGTTAACTCTTCCATTCTACGCTACATATCATCACAAATGTTTGTGTCATATTCATGCACAAACTTTTACATTTTCTACATTTTTTTGTGAGGAGTCCTACCTTTTATCACATATACAAGGTTAAATGGTGATTTCCTAATGACCTTCTTGATAGTAGTCCTATTAGCCCATAATGCAAGATGCAACTTTAAATCCCAAGCCTTTTTATTCTTCTCAATCATCCATTTGATGATCTTCATCAAACTCTTATTGTTGGATTATACTTTTCCATTCTCTCGAGGATGATAGGGAGATCAATAGGAGATACATATACCATGCTTATTACAAAATTAGGTAAATTCCTCTGATCTAAAACACATGGAATTTTTAGAGATAATCCTTTCAAGGACTCCAAATCTAATTAATATATTATTCATCAAAAAATCAATCACTACTTTACTTGTTGATTTCCTTGTGGGAATTGCTTCTACCCACTTTGTAAAATAGTTTGTTGAAACAAGTGTCCATGAGTGTCCACCACTAGAATTCTCTGACATTTCACCAATAAAGCCAATGCCCCATTGTTGAAAAGGAGCCTAAACTAAAATTGGTCTATGAGGTAGATTACCTGAGAACTTCAACTTTCTAGTGAATATTTGGCATGCATTACATTTCTTAACAAATCTGTGAGCATCCTTAAATAGATTTGGCCAACAAAATATTTCTCTCAGTATTTTATGAGTAGTGGTCTTTTCCATATAGTGACCCCCACATGCTCCATTGTGCATTTCATTTAGAAGTTCTTCAGTCTAGTCTCCATCCACACATCTTAACAATATACCCTATGGGTTTCTCCACCAAATTTCATTATCAATAATGATGTATTTAAGATCCTACAACTTTAGATTTCTTCTCTCATTGTTAGGCATGCCTTCAGGGCATTACATAGTCTATAGGTAATCTAAAGTTCTTTTGTACCATCCATAGGTGTGGATGTCACACATAGGTGCAAAATTTTCATATTCCACTTGATTTATCTAGTTTGCTTCTAAGTTGGTCTCACCCAACAACTTAGCTAAACCTTGACCTCTTACCAATTTTGTAATCTAGATATCAATATTGAACTCCTCTATCCTGTTGATACATTTGCATCTTCGACTTGTGGTCTCTTACTAGATGAAAATATCTTTGACTATTGTACTTAGAACATATGCTACCATAGTTTCTCCCATCAGATATGTTCTAAACCTTTTTATAGCCTTAACCAATCTATAGGCTTTCTTTTTTGTTGCATCATACTTAAGATCAACATCCTGCAAAGACTTGCTAAAGAATAGGCTGCTCAAATCCTTCATTATTCTTTTGTAGTAGCACTCTTGCCACAATATGAAATGAAGAAAAAGTAAATAATTGAAATGGCTTTAAGTAATCTAGAGAATTAAGCAAAGGAGCCTCCTTGATGGCATCCTTTATAGCTTGAAAAGCTTTAGAGGGCTCTTCTTTCCATGCTATCTTTTCACCTTTCTTCAACATTTTGGAGATGGATCTGATAATCTCAACAAAATTAGTGACAAATCTTCTCACAAAATAAATATTTCCAAAAAATGACTAAAACCCCTTTGCATTTTTAGGCTATGAAATTTTTTCTATTGCTGCCACATGTTCAAGATCAATCCTAACCCCATCTTTAGAGACAATGTTCCCTAAAATTTAACCTTCCTTAACCCCAAAAATGTATTTCCTAGGATTCAAGGAAATTCCATATTCCAAATCTCTAACAAATATTTTCTCCAAATGTGAACAATGATCTTCTTCCTTCTTGTTGTGTGCAGTCAAGTCATCTTGGTATATAGCTAGGAATAGTTCAATAAAATAAAAAAATGCCACATCCATGGCTCTCTAAAATGTTGAACCAATATTGATTAGGCCAAATTGCATTTTCACATACACATTGTTCCCCATGGTGTATTGAATGTGGTCTTATATTATTCAGAATCTTTCACCATAACCTGATTGTAGCATGAGAAGCCATCCATCATTGATAGCAATTCACACCCTGTCACCTTTTGTAACATAACCTCCATATTAGGCAATGGGTAATTGTCTTTTAGGGATGATACATTAAATTCCTAAAATCTGCATAGAGCCTAGGTCACCATTCTTTTTCCTAATTGGAACCAAGTTAGAAACCCATGAGAATTCCTTATAGGTTTGATAGTTTTGGCATCCCTTAACTTTGTGAGTTCTTGCATTTTGGGCTGCAATGTTGGGTTTATTGGCCTCTGCTTTTGCCTAAAAGGTTTTTCATCTAGTTTGAAGGGTATCTCATGCTGAAAAAGATCTTCCCTATAAGCCTTAAGGTCATCATATGACTAGGAAAACACATCTCTATACTTTCTTAAAAGGGAAATCAACATATTTCTAATGTGTGGTTTCATTTTCTTTCCTATGTATACCTTCTTAGGAGAGTTCTCAGTTTCAAGATTAATTTCTTCTAAATCTTCCTTGTGGGAAGATGTCTATTTAAATTTCTTTTTTATCAAGGCCATCAAAGACCCTCTCCAATGCAACCAATCCTTTGGGAATATTGTTGGTTTTCAATTTTATTTCTTCATTCCCAAATAGTGTTTATTTACCATCAACTTCCACCACCAACACATTGAAGTCAATATCCTAGCTTTCATACTGATTAATATAGTGCAAAAATTTCAAAATATCATTATCATTATCAAATAATTGCCAGTTGCAAATATTATCAGGCATTGTAGGTTGAGTTTTCACCTCTATTTTTGAAATTCCATCAAAAGTGACATCATCTAATCTAACAACAATATTTGCTAACAAATTTGCTCTCACATTCTTTTCTCTTTCCAACCAATCAATATTAAAAGCATCAAAAGCCTCAATGGTATCCCAAAGAACATTCCTATATTGCTTAAGTCTTGTATTTTTGGAAATGAATCTAGACCTAGCTTGGGATATCACTAGTTCAAAGTCACCCAATACTTTTAGCATTTTAATACTATGCTTTGAAGCTAATTTTAGACCAAACAAAAAAGCCTCATATTTGGCCACATTGTTTGTGCAGGTGAATTTCAAAAATAAGTATTATTTGAATGTTTTACCTTGTGGGGAAATGAGGATAACTCCTACACCCAAGCCCTCCTTGGAACAAGCTCCATCAAAGTACATGGTCCAGAGAGCATCTCCTTGTGATGCATCTAACACTTCTCTATCAATTAGTGCATGCTTAGCTTCTCCTTCATGTTGTAATTATTCCACTCTAAAAGTATGCAAACCCTTATCCACAAAATTAATTCTCACTGGTTCTTTTGGTTCCTCTGCATACTCAGTCATATGGTGAGCCCTTGATTATCTAGGAATCTTGGCATCCTTTTTATCAATGGAGAAAGCAACATACAATAAATCACATTGTATGCTTCCACCCATGGATGCACTCCATTGTCCTGATAGAAACATCCCATAATTTGGTGGGATATCCACCACTCTGACACTCATGTATAATTCCTTCTTAGGGAATACTACAAGCCTGTATGAAACTCTATTAATTACTCTTATGATAGGTACTTCTCTCGAATCCATAGAAAAACACTTTCCATAGGTTCTATCAATTTTAAAACCCATTTCCTTCATGATTTCTACTGGAATCACATTGTTTGAGGCCCTTGAATCAATCATGCAATTTTTTAACTTCCCATCAATGATAAAACTCAAAAAAAAGGATTAACATGACTTGGGCATGTAATAATTGTAGTTCCCAAGTATATTTTAGGGTTTTTATTAATTACTCCTCCCACTTCATTACCCTTTTCTTGAATTATAATCACTATGGGTGGATCAACCATCATCTTATCACTAGAGGCTATAGCTACACCATTAATGAGGGAAACTACTTTATTTTTATGTTCATCAATCCTCATCATTTCCAACAATGGGACTATAACCTTAACCTAAGAAAACATTTGAAACATGTCCACAGGAGCATATTTTGGTAATTCAAGAAGTATTACATCCTTTTCTATCACTTTATCACTTTTTTTTCACCACTTTGAACATTAAGATTCTACTCTTTAGCCTTTGTAGCTAGGGAAATAACTTCACCATCTATCTTGGATTTATCACCCTTTTTATCCAAAATTCTAGCTCCCTTACTTTCTTTGGGTTTTGCCTCACCTTTCTTGGTTTATGTCTTCATCCCTTTATCATCTATTTTCTTTTCTTTGATGAACATACTACCAGGTTTACCTTGATCATCATTCACAAATTTTTTTCTCAAATGATAAGTACTCCTTTCTTGATTGTCCAATGCAATTGTCATATTTTGGATTCTTCATTTGATGGTATTCTTAGAAAAATATCATCTGATTCAAGACTTTAAATGTTACAATTGTTATCCCTCTCTTCATCTAAGAATACTTGTTGATTATGTACACTTACTTCCTACCTTTACACATCAATATCTCCTCTACAAGGCTCACATTAGTAGAATAATCACTGCAAGCCAAGTCTAATGTAGTCATGAGCACATTTACTATTTCATCATGATCATGAGGATCAAAATCTCCTTGATCATCTTGTGACTCCTCTACAGATCTTTCCACAACACATTATTGTGATGAATGAGGTAATTCACATACCATGCACCATTGTAAATCTTCAGTGAAATTTCTGAAATGCTTTTGCAGTAGGTCAAGTGTGCCTTGTGCTTGAGCATTTTTCTAATTGTTGTGGACTGTATTTCTATTATGATAATTAGTGTGATAATGGTAATCCTACAACCTTGGTGGAATTTCATTTCTTTGGAACTGAGGTTTCTCATTCTTTGCCACCTTTTGCAACAAGCTAACAATTTGATCCAACTTCTCATTAAGAGTTGTAGCTTTGGTAGCTTTCTCATTTTAATTTGTAGGGATTCTTCAAGGCTTTAGGATCATCTCTTCTCACTACCTTATTCAATGCTCTTCCGTTGTTCTCTATATGAACTAACATTTTATAAGAATCTCTTAAATTTTGTGGGTTTTTATCTTTGAGCAAGTAACATATTTTTGAATCAAATGCATTGCAATATACCACTAAGCATGCACTTTCATTTGGCCTCAAATAGGCTAGAACTCTATTCATGGCTTTTTGAGATCTTGCATTAAATTTAGTTACCTTTACATTATGTCCCTTAGTGATATTATTGAAATCATTTAACATAAATCTAGGATTGGTCTTATCTCCATATCACTCTCTAAACACTCTGTAGAAAGAATCTTTTGAATCAATTATTGCATAAGGCAAGCTCCTGTACCAATATCTAGGATCATCAATCAATGATTGCATGAAATATTTCATTGCAACATCATCATTCCAAAGCTCAAAATCTTCAACAAAGCTCTGAAAATCCTTTAGGTGATCTTCACCACTGAAAGCATTATTACCAGTGAAATTTGGTACATATTTTCTTACATTATTAGGAACAAGATTTGGATACCTTGGGATTGTATCAAAGCATAATTTCCTATATCTGTCAGTATGTAATTGTCTTCTTCCAAAGGGCCCCCATGTTCATTCTAGTTGTCATGACTCCTCCTATCATAATTGTTTTCAAGCCTTCTAATGTCAAATACTCTCAATTGAGAATCATCTTGACTATGTTGTTGAATATTCCTAGCCCTATTTTCTAGCTACTAATACAAATTGGAATGATTTGTACTAGAAAAATGGTTATCGTTTGGATGGGGATTTGAATACAATGCATGAGCTTGAGGGATTTGGGTTTTTAGGAACAAAAGTCTTTATGGTGGATTCTAAGAAACCTAGTTTCTTCATTTATGTGTCCATAGCTAATAGTTCCATCTCATTCACTTTTCCTTGCAATTCCTCATTTTCTTTTATTAACCTATTAGCCAATGAAATAGAATCATCTTGTGATATGTCCTTCTTGGAGGAACCTCCCTCATTTATCTTGATACCCCTAAGTGGTTTCTTTCCCTTAACATCAGTTTGGGAAACAACATTTGTACTACTAGGGATAGGATCAACTGCAAGAGAAGCTTTCATAGCAACATTAGTCCAGGAATTTACAAAAGCATTATCGGCTGAGGTAGTTATAGGTTCCCTTGTTATAATATCTATAACTGTAGGACTAGTTGTTTGGGTAGATTGAGTTACTAACCATTCAATTTCTCTCATTTTCTTAACCTTTCTTCTTATCATGTCTCTCTCAACCATAGATTCCCTTATTCTTTCTTCTTTCTCCTTAGCCCTTCTTCTCTAAGACTCATCTATTGCTAATTCTTCTCTTCTAAGATGTTGGATATCATTGAAGATTTCTTCCTCTTCTAGTAAGGTGGTATCAACATCATATGTCAAGTTACAATTTCAACATGTCCAGGAGTATTTTCACAAACATCAAACCTAGTCAACAAGTCAAAAGGAAGAGGAGTATTTGTGTTAGAGTCTGAGGCCAAATCCCCTACAATCCTAGCACGACTATCATTTGCATTATCTTGGTGTATCCTCTCCCTCTCCCTTCTTTATTTAGTTGTTAAGCCTTGATTTGAGCATTGATCACTCACAACATCTTCCATTATAATTTATCCCCTTTCAAGAGAAGCATTATCACTTAAATATAACAAGTTTCTTTCATGTTCAGAACCATAATTATAATTAACTTCATGTTCAAGAGTTTGATGAGGAGTAGAATTATTTGTTCTTGTATCCTTTGCTTTCCATTTTCCATGAGTGTTCTTTTGCAATTCTCCCTCTAATCTTTTCTCTAGATGTTTCTTCATATTGTTATGGATTCCCCACATTTGTGCTTGAATCTTCTTTACTTTTATCAAAATTTTCAATTATTTTTGTTCTTCCTCTTCACTTCTTTGATATCTTCAGATGTTGGAACACATTGGTGTAGAGATTTTAGAGTCACCACCCAAATTTTTTAGAAAAAATTGTAGCAATTGTGTTGAAATTCTATGCAAAGTTTACTGGATCCTTACAAGCTCATACAAACTTTGACAAATATGAAGCAATTTGGGTTGAACTTTGAGCAATGGCTTTTAAACAAAAAAATGGAAGGAAATATGGAATGGATCTAAGCAATGGTTAACAAAAACTTCAAAAAACTAACTCTATTGATGAACATCACTATAAATCATAGTGATCATAGACAAGGCACTGTGGAGAAAAAACTTTATCATACGTATCCCCAGTAGAGTCACCAATCTGTTGGTGGTTTTTTAAGAACCAAGCAGATCTCACCAAGCATCTATGAATTTTCCAGATTTAGTTCTTGATTACCTAGGAGATATTGGCCAATGAATGAGAGGAATCTAAAATGCTTCATTCCTGCACTTTGGGCTTTGCAAAACCTGAGAGGGTGATCCCACAATGTGTATCTTACAATCTTGCTACACAATTATACCACACATTGCATAATAAATAAATACCTTCTCATTTAAATGATAGTAGATGGAACCTTTCAAGAAAATGGCAATTCCTTTGAAAGGTCAAACACCTAAAGATGAGAGTTCACACAACACCAATCTCAATAAATGTAAATCGATTAAAGGTTTTATTATGAATTTTGTTCTCAAATTAGAAAACCAGAACCATAGGAAATGCACTTAACACCTTTAGATCAGTGCCTTATCTCAGGGCAGGGAATCAAAACATAGTAAATGGAACTATAAGGTGATTTTAATTCCAAACAACCACGATCTTTATGAAATTGCACTACAATTCACATATCAATACTCATAATCTATGACTAATTATTAGATCCACTAAACATTTATATGAATTCATGCTTTAATCAAGGTACTTTAACTAATTCATTAAACCAGAGCCAAAATTAAAATATACATCAATGCAAAATAACAATGAAGATTAATGAAAGGATCATTGATCAAATATTCATTAATAACTCATATAGAATGGAAAAGATAGATAAACAATACACTCAAAAGATTGGAATTGTCATTCAGACATGCTTGGAAACCATTCAATTTATAAAATCTACTTTCTCAACTCAAAATCTAAGATATAGTCTCAAAATGTATTTTCTATGTGTTCTCTATTTATATTTTCAGCTTTGGAATTTGACAAGAGACCCACACTAATGGCCCTAAATTCCCTTTTATAACAAGGGAGAAAAAAAAGCTTCAGGCCATAAAGTACAAATGTCATGTTTTCATTTGACAACCTAAACCAATCATCCCATGAGGAATGGTTACAACAAATTGAAGGAATATTCTTCATTTAGTCAAAGGATTCCTTTTAGTCGGTGGAGACTCACGTACCTTCCAAAAGGTAGTTTATTGAAGTGAGTAATCTTCAAACTATTGCAACATCTTTATTCTTTTCAAAAAAATGACAAAAAAAGCATCCAATAGGAGGGAAAGGTGGATCAAAATCCAATTTAGCATCCAATACCAATCCAATTCATTAATAGTCAACACTTACCTATTATATTTTGAATGGGGAGAAACATATATTTTATGAATTACATCTTCTGAGGCTAGACCTATACTATACTTGACCAAGTATATGTGTTCTCCATCCCCATTCTTATAGCTCTAATTCCTTGATGATAATATTTTTCCATAGTTCATATTCTATGTCAAGAGGCCAACTAAAACCAATTATTTCATCTATCTTCTTTCTATAGGGAGCATACTTCACCATCACTAAATTGGATTCTTTATCAAAATCTTCTAGAAAACTAATGATGAAAGACAGTTTCTTAAGAGTATTTTTCAACAATAACACCACTTTTTTGCACAAGTGCTCTGCCCTCTTTAGTTGTGATGCCTTGAAATTCCTTCCTCATAGGCTTCCTTACATTTTCTTGAATAACGCTCTCAGGAAAATCTGGATGTAGGCTCCTCTCTTTAGCCACATTCTCTACATATTCTAGAGCCTTTACTCTCCAAACAAAATATTTGAATTCTTTTATCTCAATAAATGAGTCATCTTCCATGAATTGCTTGCAAGCTTCCTACCTCAAGTCATCTACATTATTCAAATAACTTATATCAACCTTCCCAGACTAAGGATACTTTCTCTAGAGCTTGATGCAACCTCCCTTGGGGGAGAAGGAATTCCCTATTGCATCTCTTCAAGTGTCACCAAAATATCATCTTCATCTATTTCAGGGTAATCAACTACCCCTCTCACCTCAATCCTTTTCTATTGGGCTGGTGGATGCTATAATGGAGAAGGACCTTTTGGGGGTGAATCCACATCAATTATAACTAGAGGAACCTATCTTCGAGGTGATGACACTGATCTCTTAGGAGAAGTTTCCCTTGATCCCTCTGATGTAGTAGGGGTTGGAAATGTTTGTTGTTTCTTTATTGTCTCCTTCTTCCTAGAGTAGATTCTAACTTTTGGTTGTAGTTGATAAGAGGGTCTTTCCTCCAATACTACCACAAGATCTTCTTCAACTACCTTTTATTTCCTCTTGTCTGTTATTATACGTTCTTCCCTCAAGACACCCACTATTTTCTCAAAATTGTCAAGAACATACATAACTCTATTCAATGGAGGGTCTAGGAATAAGACTATCCAACCTTGCAACAATATTAAGAACAATGAAATATTAATTAACAAGAACACAATCACATATGGAAATATACACAATGCTCAATTATTTATGAGCAACATGCCTTACCTTCTAGCTTACAGAAATTTAGAATTACATAATGATATGGCATTAAAGCCCAAAAATACAATTTGGGACAAAGCCCTTAAAACCATAGATCTTTATTTCTACTTCCCTAACCTGAATACATGTGTCTAATGCAACTAAACAATGCCTATATATATCAATTCCCAACTCCAAAAAAGGTTCGCATCGGCCTCAAGAGGTGTCAAATCTTGAAATATATGAAACGTGTGAAGGTTGGCCAAAATATAATAATTTTCATTTGATCTTGGATAAACATGATTCATATCAGAACTAAGGTTCCTCGATGAAGGTTCATCCTTATGGAAAGGTCTTTTGTGCTCCACAAGTCACAAAATTGGTTAGTACACTTGAAAGGCCAATACTGGTCAATGATTGCTCTTTGTCCAAATACAACTGATATTTTGTTAGTGATAACTTCATACTAGAATCTCCAAAACACTTGAATTCTAGATGTGATGTAGATGTAGCCATGTAGATCATATATCTTACTCCATGAGCTCTGATTTTGCAATGTGGTACAATGCAGTATGAAACATTGAGACTGGGTCTGATAGATAACTACTAAAATGCAAACATGAATGCATATATTATTTTTTTATGTAAGATTGCATGAAACTTGGGATGCTCCTACATCAGACACCTGAGGTTAAAGAAAATTGAGCCTCTCACTTTCCTGGGGCTAGAGGAAAACTAGCACGCTCAAGGATGGAGGGTCCAGGAAGAGGACTATCAAACCTTGTAGAACGAGTAAGCACAACATAATCTCAATGAACAAGAACACAATCACATATTGAAATATAGACAATGCTCAATTATTTAATGGCAACATGACCTACCTTTCAACTTATAGAAATTCAAAATTATAGAATGATATGGCGCTAAATCCTAGAAATACAATGCAGGTCGAAGACCTTAAAACCCTAGATCTTTCTTTCTACTTCCCTAACTTGACTACATGTGTCTAATGAAACTACACAATTCCTATATATATCAATTCCCAACTCCAGAAAAGGTATGCATTGGCCTTAAGAGGTCTTAAAACCCAAAATATATGAAACGTGTGAAGATTGGACAAAATATAAGAATTTCCCTTTGATCTTGGACAAACATGATGTGGATCGAAACTAAGGTTCCTCAATGAAGGTGCATCCTTATGGGAAGGTTTCCAAAGCTCCGTAAGTCATGGAATTGGTCTACGCACTTGAAAAGCCAAGATTGGTTAGTGATTTCTCTTTGTCTAAATACAACTGATATTCAGTTAGCGATAAATTCATATTGGAATCTCCAAAACACTTGAATTCTAGATATGATGTAGATGTAGCCATGAAGATCATATATCCTGCTCTGCGAGCTTTGATGTTGCAATGTGGTACAATGCGGTATGAAACATTGAGACTGGGTCCAAAAAATAACTATTGAAATGCAAACATGAATGCAGATATGTTTTGGTTGATGCAAGATTTCCTAAAACCTAGGATGCTCCTGCATCAAACACCCGAGATTAAAGAAAAGTGAGCCTCTCACTTTCCTGGGGCTAGATGAAAACCAATTCAATTCACGTTAGCCTTACAAATCCATGATAAATCTTCCTTCGATCTTCCCTTCCATCTGACTAGTTATTCTTTATATTACCTGCCTCTGGTACTTTTTCCAACTCTGCTATCTAAAATTTCCTCAATTTCCTCAGGTTGATGTGCTATCTAGTCTAGCAAGTCAATTTCTCTATCCTCTGGTGACTCTCTTTCATGATACTGGTATAGGTCTGCAATGTTCAATATAGGTGATATGCCAAATTCCTTCGGTAGTTCCATTTCATATGCATTTCTAGAATCAAACTTCCAGATGATCTTAAAAGGTCCAAACTTCTTTGTCTTCAACTGTTAAATTTCCCAACTGGAAATCTCTGTTTTCTCAAATATACCATTACTTCCTCTCCAACTACAAACTCCTTATGTCTCCTCTTCTTATATGTTGTCTCCTTGTATGTATTATTCATCTTCTCTAGATGCTCCTTAACATGAGTATGCATTGTTTCCATGAATCCTGCAAATTCTTCTACCTCCGCACTCCTTTTATTCTCCATACTGATGTCCCTTAATTCTACTACTCCTTTAGGTTGTTGTTATGTCACAATCTCAAATGGTGTCTTCCGTGTGCTTCAATTTACTGAATTGTTATATGCAAATTTTTCTTTCAACAGTATCAAATACCAATTTCCTCCTTTCCCTTCAGTCAAACATCTCAACAAGTTTCCAAAACTCTTATTTATCACTTTTTTTATGTCCATCTATTTGTGGGTGAAATGATAAAATATACTTCAAATAAGTATTCATCTTCTTCCACAAAGTCTTCTAGAAATATCCAATGAATTTAGTGTCCCTTTCTAATACTATACTCTTTGGTAATCCATGTAATCTCACAATCTCCTTGAAAAATAGGTCTACAACATGCACTACATCATTGGTCTTCTTACAGGGTATGAAATGTGCCATCTTGGAAAATCTTTCTAGAACCACAAACACAAAATCAAATCCCCTTGGTGTCTTAGGTAACCCAAACACAAAATCCATGCTTATGTCTTCCCATGGTCTCTTTGGTACTATCAATGGTGTATACTTCCTAGTGTTCTGACTATTTCCTTTTACAACCTAACAAATCCTACAACTCTGAACATACTTCTTGACATCCTTATACAATTGCGGCCAAAAATAGTTCTCACTAACTAATGCTACAGCCTTATCAATCCCAAAATGTCCTACTAATCCTTTGCAATGATTTTCCTTGATCAAATTCTCCCTCATTAAACTCCTAGGAATGCATAACTATTTTTTCTTGAACAACATACCTTCTCGAATGAAATAATCCAACCATCTACTCCTATCTATCTCTATCGGTTCTTTGCAATCTTTCCATGCCTCTAAAAAATCAATGTGATCCTCATACATATGATTCAATTCTTCAAAACCCAATAATTCAACTCTCATCATTGTCACCAAAATCCTCTAGCTCAATGCATCTACAACCTTGTTTGGCTTCCCAATCCAGTGATTCAACACAAATGTGTAACTTTGGAAGAATTCTACCCATCTCATATTTCTCTAGTTCAACTTCATTCAACTATTCAAATATTGGAAAGCTTGATAATTCGTATAAAATAGGAACTCCTTAGGTAACAAGTAATGTATCCACTTCTTCAAGACTTGTATAATTGCATAGAATACATGATCATAAACTGAATATCTTCACCTAGGATCATTCAATTTCTCACTGTAGTAGGCTACTAGTTTTCCTTCCTAACTTAACATAGCTCCTATTACACTTCCACTAGCATCACACTCCACTTGGAATACCTTATCAAAGTCTGGTAATGCCAACATAGGTTGTTCTATCACCTTTTGTTTCAACAACTCAAAACTCATTTATGCTCCTAATTTCCACTTGAATTCCTTCTAGTCACCCCTCATTGTCTTTGTCATAGGTGTATAAATACCATTGAAGTTCCTAATGAACTTTTGCTAAAAGTTTGCTAGTCCATGAAATGATCTTACTTCTCCAACATTCACATTTGTACACCATTCAACTATTTCTCTAATCTTCTCAGCATCCATCTTCAATCCTTCCACACATATCAAAAATCCCAAATACTTTAGTTTCGCCTTCATGAAACTACTCATCTTTATGTTTATCAACAACTTTTCTTCCCTTAGCCTCTAAAATACTTGTCTGATATGATCCAAATGCTCCTCCTTAGTCTTACTAAAAATTAGAATATCATCTAGATAAACAATGATAAACTTCCCAAGAATCTCTTCAAGACTTCATTCATCATCCTCATAAATTTACTTTGTGCATTAGTTAGTCAAAATGGCATGAACAACCACTCATACAATCCCTCATTTTTTTTAAAGTAGTCTTCCATTCATCTACCTCTCTAATCCTAATCTGATGGTATCCACTCTTCAGGTCTATCTTGGTGAAATACTTCGCTCCACTCAAACTTTCCATTATGTCATCCATCCTAGGCAACGAGAATCTATACTTCACTATGATCTTATTGATAGCTCTTGAACTTGTACACATCCTCCATTCTCTATTTTTCTTAGGTTCAAGTACAACTGGTACCATAGATGGGATCATGCTCTCTATAATCAATCCCTTCTTCAATAGTTCATATATTTGCTTGTTTAGCTCCGCATTCTCTATTGTTGTCATCTGATGTGTAGCTTTTTTTAGAAAAATGGCTCTTGGAATAAGATCTATATGATGAATGATACTCTTGATTGGTGGTAATCCTTCTAGCACATTCTTTGATACAAGATCTTGGTACTCTATTATTAGTTTAGTGACTTCCTTCTCTAGTGATTCTTCTTCTCTTGTGGTTCTTCCTACATCTGAGTCTTGTCATTTCCTTGGAATCAAATAAAAACACATGTTTTCATGTCTCAGTCCATCCAAAAATTTCCTTCCATCTACCAAATTGATTCTAGTTGTTCCACATAATTCACTTTCAAGGTGATTCTCCTTCCATTGGATGTTATGGTATAAGTATTCTTTCCCCCATCATGTATATCTTTCTTGTCATACTACCAAGGTCTTTTGAATAACATATGACATACATCCATTATCATAATATCACACAACACTTCATCATGATATGAACCTATCTTGAATTTCACTAGACATTGCTCACTTACAAGTATCTTGTGCTCATCTTGAATCCAAGCTATCTTATAAGATTTTGGATGTTTCCTCCTTTCTAAATTCAAAATTTTCACCATTTCCTCATAAACTAGGTTATATGTGCTACCACTATCAATGATAACTTTACAACACTGACCTCTTGCCTTGCATCTAGTCTGAAAGAAACTTTTCCTCTGCATTGCTTCCTTAGATACTTCTTTCTCCTGGAACAATGCTCTCCTCATGAATAATGATTCTCCCTTCTTAGGAATTCCTCTAGAACTTAGTTATTTCATTGGTTCTTACTTCACATATCCAGTTCTTGCATGATTTTCATTCTTCTTACCTTCTCGGTGACACTCAAATGCTCTATGTCCTTCACCTCCGCACTTAAAACAAATTCCTCTAAAATTTATCTTATCATATCCTTTCTCATCCCTCTAGTATCCATAATTTCAGTAAGAATTATAGCCTCCTCTATTATGGTAGTATGAACTTCTATCATCTCTTTCCTTTTGGTATGAATTGGTATCCCTCTCTTCCTTGTGGCATGAGAATTTGTCCTTACTTTGCTTTGTATATGATCTTTCTCCTTTGGAATGTGATCTTCCTCTCTGAAATTTGCCTCCTCTTCCTCTTTGCCTTTGCTAATGTCTTTTTTTTAGCTTTTCCTCCACTTTTAATGCAAAATAATATGCTTCCTCTACTGAATTCATCCTCACCAGACTCAACTCTTCCTGAATGTTCATCCTTAGTCCATTGATATATCTAGCCACTTTCTCCTTGCTCGCTTCACTATGTCTGGTCCTAATGATGGTTATGAAATTCCTTAGTGTATTCTTTCATAGTCTTCTCCTTCTATTTCTGGTTTTGTAATCTCTTCAATAGCTCCATCTCATAGTTTATAGGTATAAACTAGTTCTTCAATTTTGTCACCATTCTATCCCATTTCACAATATTTTCTTTATCTTTTCTATTTTTCTCCATTTGAACTTCCTTCCACCAAATCACATGTCCTTTTAGCTTATTCTTTGTAAATCTCACTCTCTTCAGGTCTTCAATCTCCTCATATTCAAAGTATTCTTCAATTTCATTTATCTAATCAATCAATTCCTCAGGTTTTAGGTTGTCGATATAGTTTGCAATCTCCATTCTAGGTCGCTTTCCAATTTTTGAAATAGCCTTCATCATCTTTACCTGATCTAATTATTCCCCTTTTGAGGTCTCTTTAGTTTGATCTGCAGCTTGAACTTCATTGTCATAACTTTCATCATTCGCTTTAGGGTTTAAGCCTTTTATTCTATCTTCTTCAACAACATCCAATCTCACTTTCATTATTCACATCATCTCCATCATCTCATCCATCTTTCCATCAACATTAATAGTAGTATGAATTCTCCTTAGCAACATCTCTTCCTAGGATCTAGTGCAACTATCTCAAGTCAACGATCTAGCTATAGGGTCGCAATTTCCTCACAATCAAAAATCTATTAACAAACATGAGTAGGCTACCACAAGTTGGAAATATATCCACACATATATCTTATAGAATTCCTTCCCTCCACTTCACAAAATCACTCTGATGTGACTGACTCAAGTCGGTGATCTGTCCACCTTCACTCTCCCAAAGTTTGCAACTTCACTCTAATCTCCCAAGGGTTCACAACTTCACTCTGATACCACTTGGTGTATTCAAGGATGGAGGGTCCAGAAATAGGACTATCCAACCTTGCAGCAAGAGTAAGCACAACAAAATCTCAATGAACAAGAACACAATCGTATATGGAAATATATAAATACTCAATTATTTACTGGCAACATGCTCTACCTTCTGACTTATAGAAATTCAGAATTATAGAATGATATGGTGTTAAATCCCATAAATACAATGCGGATTGAAGCCCTTAAAATCTTAGATCTTTCTTTTTACTTCCCTAAATTGACTACATGTGTCTAATGCAACTACACAATGCATATATATATCAATTCCTAGCTCCAGAAAAGGTTTGTGTCAGCCTCAAGAGGTCTTAAACTCTGAAATATATGAAACATGTGAAGGTTGGCCAAAATATAAGAATTTATGTTTGATCTTGGATAAAAAAAATGTGGATCAAAACTAAGGTTCCTTTGTGAAGGTGAATCCTTATAGAAAGGTCTCCTAGACTCCGTAAGTCATGAAATTAGTCCGCACACTTGAAAATCCAAGACCGGTTAGGGATTGCTCTCTGTCCAAATATAACTATATTCCATTAGCAATAAATTCATACTGGAATCTCCAAAACACTTGAATTCTAGATATGATGCAAGTTTAGCCATGAAGATCATATATCCTACTCTACAAACTCTACTATTGCAATATGAAACATTAAGACCGGGTTTGAGAGATAACTACTAAAATGTAAACATGAATGCAGATATTTTTTGGTTGATGCAACATTGCCTGAAACTTGGGATGCTCCTGCATCAAGGAGCCACTCCTATTATTTTCCATCAAGGAAAAAATAAATCCCTTAGGGTCATGGTTCCTTGGGCACACTACTCTCAACTTGTATGGTACAAGTTGTCCAAAGTCCTTCCATCCTCCCTTTCCTAAGAAAAAATCTGTAAACACTATCCACTCAAAAAATGAGCCCTTCTTGAGTGTCTCAGGAAAGTGTACAATCTGTGCTCCTCCCAATTGTCTCATAATTTCAATGAATCTTATCCTCAATTGCACATCTCTTGGTAGTGCATGTGGAAATGTAGTTGGTGACCGATGAACCTAGACTAAGGGGCTAGTAATAACAATGATTCTAATGGCTCAAGTTATAACTCAAGTAACCGATAATCGGGTGTGAAAATTCAATGAAGAAATAGAATGTCCAGGGTTTATGACTATGCAAATATGAAATGAGGGCTTTTGAACTAAAACCCAAAAACCTACCTTGAGGCAAAGAGGCAATAGATCATGAAAAAGCAAAGAAATAGCTCAAATTTTTAGAATTTTAGAAGATCTACCACATTCATCTTGGGGGAAGGAGTTAGAATAAATGAAAATGAATTTAAAAACAAATTTCACCAAGGTGTAGAAATGTAAAAAAAAGAAAAGAGATCTGAAAGAATGGATTTCCTTCCTAGAAAACTTTATCAATTCATTAGCCCAATTTGATCAAGCACGGATTGAATTTCCTCAAAATCTAGTAATTATGTCTAAGGAGCAAGTGGATTCTATTGCAAAACTCCACCCTAAGCTAAGTGTATTTGAGGAATGGATGGGTTACTTGGTGAGGCAAGGAGAAGAATTAATCACAAATGTAATTGGGAAATATAAGGAGGCATACCGTTGGTACGTAAATTCTAAGATAAAAGGAGATTGTAGATTTCACCAAGAACAAACTAATGTTGAGAGGCAAAACTTAAATGATCTTATTCAAAAATTTCCTAAGAATTGTTAATTGATGTAATTATGAAATAGGAGGTTCTAATGTTTCAAAAATGGAAGAAACAAGTGAATTGGGAAAGTGACACTTTGATACAATGTGTGGAAGAATTTTAAAAGGTCATTGAAAGATGTAAGAAGTCGATTGATAGAGATCAAGGTTTTATTGAAATTCTAGCACAATAGAGTTGATGAAGAGATAAAATATTTCAATGAGTGGCTTAAAAGAGTGAATAAGGACCATATTTATTCATTGAACTAGGAGGCTATTGATGAGATTATAATGTGTAGGAATTCCATGGTCAAATATTAGACAAAAAAGATGCAGAGGAATAAAAATATCATCTAGATATCAGAATATTATACTAGACTTTACAATTGGAAGGTGATTCAAGGGATTTCAAAAGAATGTATGCATCAAGTATTGGTTGCTCTCTCTGAGTATCAATAGAAAGGTGAAGATGAGTCTTAAGACTTATAATTTAATGAAGAAGGATAAATAACCAGATACTGGATACCAAAAGTTTAGCACAAGGATATTCTTTTGAAATGATTTTTGCAATTTTTTCCTGATCCCAGTGAAGATGGCTTGTTCTAGAGTTGAAGAGTAACAATGGTCTTGTTTTATGTAGATAATTTGTGAACTGAAGCTTGGATTTGAAGATTGATGCTAATGAAGAAGTCAAAGTTTTGAATTTTGTCTAGAATATTCTGATGAAAATTGTCACTTGCCACATGTTACATTTCAATTTTCTTTTTATGTTTCTCTTTGATCGACCTAAGTTTAAAATTTTGGGCCTTGTTCCTATAAAAGGCTATTTACTGCTTTATTTTTATTTTAAGTTCATAATTTATGGATGTTAGAGAACCAAAATGTCCTTAAGTTTTATTATTTTTCCTATTTTTTGTTCGATTCAAAATTTAAAACATGTATGTACATAAAATCTAATCAATATTAGAGCCAATTTAAAAGCTATCTCTTGATATGAAATCATAGATAGCTTATTATTTGTTCCTATTGAAAAGACTGTATTATGAGTTGGTTAAGGGTGCATACTAATACTATCTGGTGGCAAATTATCCCACCTCTCTTTAAAATCTCCCATCATTTTGTGCCTAGATGTGAAGAAATATAGTGACATATGTAATGGTTTGCTCTAGTTTGGTTAATTCTTGAGGCATGCATGGATAATACTTGGGAGAAACTTTACTTTTTCAGTACTTCTGATGCTATTTTTTAGATTAGATGTTTAAATTTTTGAAAATGTTTCCAAAAAGAGATGAATGCATGGAGTTTTATTTATTACAAATCTTTTAATTCCATGATATTGCTGAATGTTCAAAGCTAAATTTACTTAAGTGAAAGCAACTTATTTGAAGTTCATGAAATGTTATTGCAAATTTTTTGATTTCATGAAATTGTTAAATGACCAGACCAAGATTATCTTTTACCTATCCCTATGATTCCTCTGAAAACCTGAAAAGACCATTTACCCCTCATGATTAACAAAATTATCATAAAAAACCCTTACGCGAACCTAGTATAGTCAAGACCTGACATAAATGAGCCTTGGGATTAAGCTAAGTTAGCCTAAGATTTAGATTGTCTTGGTATAGTCTTTCAAGTAAAGATAGGTTCTCGTGGTCTATTAGTGAGGATTTATCTACATTGTTGGTGTGCTACTAACATTGTGATAAACTAGAATTGGTGCTAGAAGGAGGGTCATTTGTAGTTCTTTTTGGTTCTATTAGGGTTGAATTTGGAGTCTTGTAGAGTCACTAGGTCCCAATCTAGTGATCCCCTTATGACATTAGTCAAACTTAGTGGTCGAAAGTCATCTAGACCCCAAGGGTCTGAAAACACAAGTGTGATACCACAAAATCTAACTAATGTTATACCTCTCCCACTTGCAACATTGTCTTTCTTTAATGTAGAGTCACTAATTCAATTTTTTGTGTATAATGATCTTTCAAAGAATTCAGAAAAGTTGTGTCCTAGGTATTATCTTCACAAAGATACATAAGAACATATCATTATATTTAAGGATACCTATTTTAGAGAAAGGATACAACATGAATATGTTGTATGTAGGTTTTTTTTGTATACCTTAAGTCATGAAGTTTTCCAATGGTACAACAACCTACCCCGTAAGTCAATTTTTAGATAGGTTTAGAACACGAGTTGATCCTTCCTTGTTATATCATTAGTTTACTCAACTCAAAGGGTTCGATGGTGAACCTATAATCACTTTTAATGAGAAGTTTCAAAAGGCTTATTCTAGGTTGCAAGCACCTTATGTAGTGAATAATTTTTCTATCATTGCTATTTACTATATGATAGTAGATCCTTTAACTACTATGTTTGCAAAATGAAGGGAAAATCCTCCTACTACCCTACCAAAAGCCTATGATGAATCCATAAGTGTAAATCTAGAAATGAAACACCTTGAAAGTGGATCATATATAAATGATAGAAATGGATTGAATAATTATCCTACCTTGATTGTGAATGGAGTTCCATTAAATCATATGATGGCTCTTAATTCTTTTCCTTTAGTGGTCCAGAATGGGACATTCCTCAAAATGGTTTCTTTCAACTAGGAAATAGTCAAGCTCTAGTCCCACACCCTGGTCCAACTATCACAGAGTTGTATCCTAACAGAAATTATTTCTTCTCACAAACTCAAGAGATTCAAAAGGTCCAAACCTCAGAAGATAAGGAAGAAATTAAGGAAATCACCACTCAACTTAAAAGATTAACCAAAAAGGTTACACAACTAAGAAATTAGAATTTTTAATTTTAGAGTAAAATCAAAATTCTCAAAGTCAAGCATATAATGCTCCTAGACCACATAGACCTTGAAATACATGACCAAATAATGGGGGAATATTGATGCCTTTAGATAACAATAATACCTTTGATGATAGGTCTACGTAATAGGTAAAGGGTATGTGTAGGATCATGATGGGCCAAAAAGTAGCGATATGATGGGTATGTGTAGAGTATGTGGCTGTTGACTTTTTTTTCACCCAAAATTGATGAAATGAAAAGGGTTTCTAAAGGAGATTCTCAAATTTCCACCAGTATAAATTATGCTTTACTTTGAATTTCATAAATAATTATTATTCATTTTCTATTTGAATTACGACTAAAGTCCTAATTGATAGGCTGATTGAAAAACATCTATAACTTTCAAATAGTATCACATTTTTTGAATCCAAAACTTGTGTCACATTCTATGCTTCGCATACTATAATATTAAAAAAAATGAATTTCATGAAGTTTTGACCGAGTTAAGGTGGTCAGACATACAAGTTTTTATATTTTTTAAAAGTTCTAATAAAAAAATCATAATTAATTATTTACTCGAAAAAAAATTACAAAAAAATATGCATCACATCAAGACATGAGTCCTCTACTTATATGTAAAATCTTATAAAAAAATATTATCATTTTATTGTGGTTAGGGTGGTGAGACAAACACATACTTCTTATTTTTCCCCTAAAATTTAAGTACTTGCATTGAAATTTCAAATTTTCACCAAATAGATTTTTTTTTAAATAAACCTAGTAGTTTAGAAACTACATTCAATTTGTTACAGATTCTATTCTTACATATTTTTGAAATAATATAGATAACTTATTCAAATTTTTATGTCAAGTTGCCGAACTCTAATCTTTCTGAATTTTTCACCACTTAAGGGCCTATTTTTTCCATGATGATCCTGCACATACTCTAAATTTAGCTGACCTTGCAATGAAAAATTAGTGTCAAATACACAATACAAATGTTCATACCAAAGTGGATTGTCCATAGTTTAAAACTACATCAAACATTTTTTTGGCTGCTACGTATTATAATGAATAGTATGATTATCATCCTCCTTAGGGGAATGAAATAGTTCTAGTAGGATATGACTTTGCTTTAGTTCTTGAGATTTATGAATGTTTTGAGTCACCTGCTATTGTCAAGAGTCATACTTATGCAAAAGAAGGAGATAGTTCAACCATTACTTTAGAAGCCTACACACTTCCTTATCAAGATGAAAATGAACCTTAGGATGAAGTTGACGAAGTTCATGCTTTCCAACAATATCTGAAAGGACATAGTTACAACCTAAGAAGTAACACAAATGGTGGAAATAAATTCAAAGGATCATTGACCACGTCAATCCCAGCTAACAACTTTAATACTCCACCAAATGATAAATCAAGTAATACTCCAAGGTTACCTAACATAACCTCTCAATATAATTCATTGAATATTCCATGGAGTAAAAAAGTAGAACCCACTGATCAAAAAATTTGACTAACTATTTAGCAAAAGAAATCAAAAAGGTAAAAATCAACCTCTTTATTAGAATGGTTTAAAATTCCTGTGATTAGGAAGGCTTTCTTGAATACCTTAGATTATTTTCCTGAAGAAAGAAAGCTTAGTAAAGAATCTCAGGTGAAGGAAAACTCCATTAAGGAAAAAGAAAAAAGCATAGCTCCTTTGGCAGATATGCAAGTAGCATTTTACAAAGGAAAAATAGAATCCCTACCATTTTTTCTTACACTAAGAATATTTGGTAAAAATCTCTATAATTTCTTAGTAGATTCTAGAGCATCTACCAATGTGATTCCTTTTTCCATATGTCAAATGCTAGGTTAAACTCCAAAATATTCCTTGAATAAAGTCACTTAACTTGACAAAACTAAAGTAAATGTAGTCAGAGAATTAACCAACATTCATATGCAGTTAGCATTGGATCCTAGGATTCAGTATTATATCAATATTCAAGCTATTGAGATACCTGATACTTATGAGATGCTATTGAGTAGGGACTAGTCAATAACATTGAATAGATATTAGGAAACACACTTCTCACATATGTGGTTACCATGGAAAGGAGTTCCTAATCAGATCAGGATTGAGAGAAAGCCATGCATGGAATACATGATCACCAATTATGATAAAAAAAAATGAAGTTCTATACATAGATGTAGAATCAAGAGTTTATAAAATTTGAAGTTTTAGAGTTAAAATAGAATAATTTTTTATGTGCAATGCTCAAAATCACAACCAAATAACTCCCTATACATAGATTTCAATTGAATCATATTATGATTCTTCTGAAGAAGAAGATATTCATTTAGATAAATTTTGGAAGAATAATGCTAGATAAGCTCGAAAGAGTGGAAAAATTAAAGATTCACTAAAAATTTTCTTGTTGAAGGGTTGGTACAGGTTACACAATTCTGCACATTTAGAGGATAGGTGTGTGATGTGCTTAGAAATCATTCAAAGAATTGAAAGTCAGTATTGTTAAAAAAAAACTATTCTTGATAGGTTTGAGCCAGAAATACTTGAAGATAAAATGCACGTAAAGTAGACCAAAAATGTTAATTTGTCAACTCAGAAGAATGCTAAGCTCAAATTTTTTGAGGATCAAACTTGGACCCTTAAGTTTTATGGGTCAAAATCAAAATAAGGAATTAGAGTTTGAGTTGAGCTTATTAGTTCACAAGGTAAGTATTTTCTTGTTGCTTATCGATTACAATTCCAATGTACTTAAAATGTGGTAGAGTATGAATCTCTTACTCATGGTTTGATGCTTGCAATCAAGAAAAAAGCTAAGATTCTTAAGGTGTTTGGTGATTTAGAGCTAGTGGTCAAGAAATTATGAAAACAATACGTTTGTCATTACAAACACTTGTCCAATTATCAACACCAAGTGTGGAACTCGATAGAATATTTTGATTCCTTTAACATTACTCACATCCCACAAAGATTCAATCAAAGAGAAGACACTCTGGCTACTGCTACTAGTTCTCTAGAACCATTAGATGCTTTTTATCTAAAGAGGTTTATTGTTGAACTGATGTAGTTGCCCTTGGTTCCTAATAATGTCACAAATTTGTAGGTGTTTGAATATGATCATCATATATTGGAATTTATCACTAGTACTGATATTTTCAAGGCACAAATAATTGAAGAAATAAATTTCCCAGATGGAAAAATTCAAGACAAATAATTAGCTCAAGCTAAAGATAATAATATTTTGAAAGTAATAATTGAGTTGGAAAGACTATTTGATGTAGATCAGATAGTCCGATAGAAAGACTTGCCAAAAAATGATGAAGGGAAGTCTAAATTATATATTTTGAATACTAAAGAAGATCTGAAGAATGTGTTTATGGGGAAGGTATGTACTGAGGAAGAATGAAGAAATGTTTCTTAGGAACTCAAAGATTATTGGAAGGTTATAATATGTACATACGAAGATTTGAAGACTTATAACACTTTCATCATTACTCATACAATTTTTTTAAAGCCTAATGTAAATAATTTTCCATGGAAATAACACCCTGTAAATGCGCTTCTGGAACCTTTGATCCAAAAGGAAGTACAAAATCTCCTCTCAGCCCAGATAATTTTTCCTATTAGACATTCTACCATGGTGGAAAATCTAGTACCTATCAAGAAGAAGAATTGAGATATATGACTATGTGTGGACTTCCAGATTCTTAATAAGGCATTTGACAAAGATAAATATCCCTTACATTCGTTAGAAGTGTTACAAATTGTTAACAGTCCATAGATGATGTCCTCCTTGGATGTATTATCTATGGTACAATCAGGTAATGGTTGTGAAAGAATATTGGATGAAGACAATGTTCACTAAAAAGTGGGGAAATTTAACTTACAGAAGGATTTCGTTTCAATTGATAAATACCAAAGCCATATTCTAAAGATCTATGGATTATACCTTCAAAGATTTGGTAGGAAAATGTATTATTTTATACATGGATGACCTCATGGTATTTTCCAAGAATAGAGGAGATCATGTTCGTGATCTCAGAGCAATATTGCAAAAGTGTGAAACTTATGGATTGATACAGATTCAAGGTGAAGATTCAACTCAATAATGGAAAATCAATTCTAAAACAAAGAACTTCTCCTTACAAGGCTTCCAGCCAGCAAGGCATCAACTCACCCTCAGGGGTCTCAACTCTTCAAATTTTGCAAAACAACTAAAAATCTCCACCAAGACCCTAAAAAGGTCCCTCAACATGCATATGATGACAATTGATCCATTTAAATTCAATCTCAAAGTCAGATTCAACAAAATCTTCAAAACTCACCTTTTAACACTAGCCTACCTTGTAGTATTGGGAAACTTGTTTTTCAGCCTTTTGTCCAAAACTTTCCAAAACACCTAAGAAATAGAACATGGATTAAAGTACCCTTTTTAGATTTATTCAACATATCAAAGAACCAAGTATAACTCATTTGGACCAAAAGCCTCAAAATTGATATTTTCACAATTTTAATCCTCCAATTAGGCCACTTTTCCAAAGAGACCTACCTCAAAACTCCTCACTAGACCTTCTAACCTCAAAAAATTATTTTCTTGGGTTTCCAAACCAAATATTTTTCATGTCTTAAGACCCCAAATGCTCAACCAATTCCACAAACCTAAAAACCCTCCTTTTAGCCTAAGTAACTAGGGTTTTGGAGCACCCTTATTGTTTCTCCACACTCCTAACCATTCCAGAACAAACCAATTTCTTAGAAATATATATTTAGGTCCTATCATGCTCAAGGAAAATTTAATTGGCCAATAATAATGTGGGTTTGCAACTTCATAGGTCAAACCCACCAAATTCCATGGGAAAACACACACTTTTAGCCCTTACTCTCATTGTTCAAGCCAATAAACCATTATTACACACCTCCTACTCCTATAATGTCATTCCCTATATCCAAATACACCATCCCATTGAGTTACAATCAATCACAGTAGGTGGGATGATTTTTAGAGCATTATAATGGATTCAAAACCCTTATGCCTACTCAAATTCGATATGGAGTTTTTGTTGATTTTAAGCCTTAAAGGTTTAAATAGACCCCTATGAAGACACCAAAAGTAGATTAGAACATATTTCTATAGGCTTAGAAGGGAAAAAAATACATGTGGAGCCTGTACAACCTGCAAACAACAAGGAAGTTTAAAAAATAAATAGTGAAAACTACATGAAAACAAAGAAAACTTCAATGTTTATTGCTTCCTTTTGCTTCAACAACCTGTTCTCGAGCTTCGCCAAGGATTTTATAACATTTTACAAATTGTTCAATCCCACCAATTCCCACAACTACCAAACAACCACCTTTTGAAAGCATATAACTAGTGGAATTACAAATATGTTGCTTAATGCAACTTATAAACTTGAAACTTTATGACTTTACCTTCATGACTCTATTACATTTAATATTATGCTATTTCCTTTTTAGGCTTACAAATGAAATGTATTGACTCATTTTAAAATAAGAAAGGATAGGACTACTTAGACACAAGAATTTGTACCTAGGTGATATGGTGCCCCTACACCATGGACTTTCACTAAATCCTAAGAAATGCATTTTTAGGGTTGCTGAAGGAAAGCTACTAGGACACATTATTTCTGAAAGAGGTATTTTAATAGACCCATATGGATTGAGTTCCTTACTCAAGTTACATCCCCTGGGAAGTAAAAAAGAATTAAAATAATACTTCAGTAAGATAAATTTTGTCCGGATATTCATCACCAAATTTATTGAAATAGTGAAACTACTCAATGATATGTTGAGAAAAGATGCAAAGATCGAGTGGAAAAGTGAAGTTTGTTGGAAAGTGGTCAGAACTCCCCTTGGTATTCATGACACGGGCTAACCACCTCTTGTGGATCCTTTAACACTGACAGTTGTATCAAGCATTAATAGGTTGGTCCTTTGGTGCAATGTCAACTATGGGCCAACAAGTGGTATCAAAGCCATAGGTGCCGGGTTTGAATCCCCTCAGGTAACGTTGAGGGGGAGTTTTTTGGTAGATGGTCAGTGCTCCCCTTGAGATTTGTGACATGGAATAAAAATCTCCCATGGATCTATTAACTCTGACAGTTGTATCAGGCATTAACAAGTTGATCTTTTGGTGCAACAACTATGGGACAACAAAGTTAATCTCACCTTAGAGGATATGAAAGCTGCAATTGTGGAAGCATTGGTGCTAGTAAGTCTAGATTACACTAAATCTTTTTATATTTACTCTTTCGCTTTTGGTCACACATGTGCAACACTATTGATGCAAAGGGGAAAGAACAAATAAGAAAAGTTGATTGCTTTCATGAGTGCTCCATTTAAAAAATCAAAGCTCATATAGATGGATATTGAAAAAACAAGCCTTTTATTTGGTTAAAGTAATACAAAATTTTTGATATTACATTCTCAAAAGTATAGTCTAGGCTATTGTTCCCGATGTTGTAGTAGAAATACTATTAACACAAAGTGAGCTCAAAGAAAAGAGAGCTAAATGGGTTACAATTTTGCAAGAGTTTGATTTAGAGATTATACCCATGAAGTTGGTCCATGGGCAATCCTTAGTTAAATCTATTGCTGAGATTGATCCTCAAATCTCTAGCCAATAATATACTCTAGACATAAAAGACCAAGATGATTGGTATTCAGATATATGGTACCATCTGGTTAGTAATAACTGCCCTGATCATATGCAAAGGAATCAAAGAAGAGCCCTAAAAATAAAATCTCAAAGTTATATGATTAAAGGAGGGATTCTATTCAAGAAAAAACATGAAGGAATTTACTTAAGATGCATAAATAAGTCAAAAGCAAATGAAGTGTTGCATGAATTACATGATAAATTTGGTACAACTCATGAGCACCTTTGGCTATTGCACACCTCATCCTGAGAGATAACTATTACTGGCCAACTATTTTTAAAGATACTTATGAGCATGTAAAGAACTATTACATATGTCAAATTGTTGCAGACAGAATGAGATTTAATGCTCAACCATTACAACCAATGATGAAGATGTGTCCTTTCTCACAATGGGGATTAGACTTCATCAGTATAATTAATCCTCCATCATCCATCGGGCATAGGTTTGTATTGACTGCCACCAATTATTGTACTCAATGGACTAAAATGTGCCATATCAAATAATGCACCATAGAGGTGGTAATCAAATTCTTAGAGGAAATAATTATTACTAGGTTTGGAATACTATATGCATTGGTATGTGATAATGGCCCTACTTTTTCCTCATTGAAATTTTCTAATTGGGCATTTGAATATGGTATAACACTTAAGTTATCTTCTAATTATTATCCACAAGGAAATGGATTAGTGAAATCATCACACAAGAATTTTTTTGATATAATCAAGAGATTAATTAAAATTAATCCTAGAGAATGGCATTCTCTATTGAAACTTTCCCTTTGCATAGACCATACTACGATGGAATTTGCATTGGGAAATTCTCCTTACCACTTAGTCTATGGGGTATATCCTATATTTTCTATAAACTTGAAAATCCCTACTTGGCAATTTTCCCAAGAGTATATTTAATTAGATGATCAGATTGAGGCTTGATTGCTACAACTGATGCACTAAGATGAAAAATGTACTTGAGCTATAGATCATTTTTCTAGGCACAATATATGGTAAAACGATGGTTTGACAAAAGGGTGTGATTATTTTTTTTTTGAATATTTGATTTAGTCCTGTATTGGGAAAAATCCCATGAGCGTAAGGGTGAACATGGTAAGTTCAACAAGTTATGGATTGGTCCTTAATAGGTATCTAAAATTTTAGGCGATAGTACTTACAGGCTTAAAAATTTAACTCCAGAGGATGGTCCATTTCCTATCAATGGACAATTCTTGAAATAGTATTTCCAAGCTTAGTGTTGCCTACCTATTCTAAATAGTTTTTTTTGTAAATAGGTTTTTGTACATAATTTTTTGTAAATAGTTTTCTAGTAGTTAGTTTCTTTCTTGTAAATAGTTTTTGTTTTATTTTTGTTGGGTTTTTTGGTGTCTTCTTTTTGTTTTTATTCCTTCTGAGGTTTTCTGTCATTGGGATATACAATAATTAGAAACCTTTGAAGGTGATCAATGTAATAGAATGTCATTTGTAGAAATGTGATCCATGCTTGGACTAAAAATAGTCCTTTAATTATAGATGATTGGGGAACTGTTTGGTTCCTTTTACTTTAGTTTTCATAAATCATTCAGTTGATGTTGAGCTACAAACACCCATTTTTTAATCATTCTACTAAAATTTGGGATAGCAATTGTTTGCATTGAGTGAAGAATCAAAAGGTGACCTTTTCTACTACTCTAATTCCCAACCTAATAGCAAGATTTATTTCCTGCAAGTTGAAGCAAATGAGCTTACAAAGAAATATCAAAATAAAAAATGAATATCAAAAGAAATATCAAAAGAGAAAAGATTTCAACTCTTTAGGCTATCCAAATATCTCTACTAGGGCTACAGACGCCTGCCTAGTAGTACAGATATGCTTGGGGGGAATTGTAGAGATAACCTTGTCAGGGCTATAGACACCTGACTAGTAGCAAGGCTATATCCAAGGTTTCCTTAAAAGTAAATTGCAAAATTATGTAGGTCAATGCAAACATTTTCTATTCTTTGAATTTACTATAGTAGAATAAACCAATTACACACACATGAGCTTAGTAAAATTTAGTTTTTTATTCTAGCTAAAGTAAAGATGAAATACTAGAATGAGGGTTTAAATGTTTATAATTTGAAGACTAAAGAAAGTTGAAGTATGGTTATTAGGTCTATCTTTTTTCTTTCTATTGTTTTGTTATGTTTTGTTGCTTGCTAGTTGTGTGATCTCACAACATGCCCCATTTTCCTCCTCAACAAAATGTGGACCCCCTCCTTTTTGCTAATTTTCTTTTCATTCCTTTGCTTCTACTTGCTTGGTGTGTTGTATTTGGAGGAAATGGTACAATGGAAGTGTCGTCTCCTAATAGTGCACCATGCTAAGTGAACTCAGCCTATTCTTGAAACATTAGAACTTTTCTAGGTTGTGGGTTACCTAAAGAATAAAAAAAAACTCCAGAGTAAGCTGGCTCTTATGTTACTCACCTAAAACTAACTAAACTAATGATTTGTAGAGGAAAGGGTAAGAGGGAAACATAAAATGAAATACTAACTTCTAAAGGTGATGCACCAAAACACTAACTAAACATGTAAAACCATCTTGTACATAGTTTAATTAGAAACATAGATTGACTTGCACAACTCAATTCTATATTATTTTTCATTAGTATTTCATGAGGAAATAATGCATAATCCTAAAAGGAAAAATAAATTTCACAACTTGAACTATTTGCACTCCAACACAACTCATAACCTGCAAAATACACACACTTTCTACACAAGGTGCCACTAATGAGACTCAACTACAAGGAATGAAGTAATTTCATAAGTAATTGCATCAATCACCATAATGCACACAATAGAACAAAAAATTTGAGAAGACAAAATGCTTATTTTAATTGATCTCCAAGGTGTAAACTGGTATACATGTCAAAATGAGTTACAAAATATAGTATTTTTCTATAAAGGACTTCAAAAGCCACAAATTAGAGAAAAGATGATGATAAGAACTAACTTCAAAAATCAATAGTGAAGCTACTATATAATTTTCCACTCAGTTGCACCAAAATAGAAGCCCAAAACCCTTTGGTCGTGCATAACCAAAAAACCTAGAAAATAGCTCCCAAACTCCCTCCAAAGAGTCCAAAGTGAAGATAAGGTCAAAACATGACCTTACCCACCATAAAAGCTCCCAAACCTACTCTAAGCCAAGTCAAAACAGCCCTATATTCCCTCCAAATTTTGTTTGACTTCTTCCAACTTCATCCTATATGCTTGGCATAAACCATAAACCTTCAACTAACCCCTTTTACCATAACTTGAAAGCAAGCTTCTTTATTTTGCATTACATACAACATTTAAATCAAGTGATTTATAATAACATCACCTAAATAAATGTTCTTACATTTCAATACGATGCAAAAATAAAACTTTTAACACATTTTTGCTTTGAAACAAAGCAAAATGCATAAGGCTGAAAGGGGATGTTCCTAAACACTTACCAAGAATACAAAGGGGAAATAATTTTATGTTGCAAATGTTTAAAAGAAAGGAAAAATGCCTAAGGGAATTGACACAGTTAGGGTTTTGAAAACCCTAAACACAGAATGTGGGCCAAACATACAGTGCATTTAATTTTCACTTGCAACTTCTAGAAAACTCATTGCTCTATCTGTGAAGCTGACTCTAGGGTTTGATACAAAGACTTTCATGGAGGTTCTATAGTTTTCCTCTGTAAATAATTTGTAAAAATATATCGAGGCTGAGTTTTGTAGGCACAAACACTTGCATTAAAATTTTGTTTCCTCCTTCTTTTGTGAGATCTCTATGAAATAAAATTGCTTTTCTTTACTTCCTTATAGTAGAAAAATAATAAAAGACATTTTTATTTGTGTGTGTTATTTTTGACTTGATGCTTTTGAATATTTCTCTAGAAAAAAGAAAACAAAACTTCATATCCGCACTAGGCCCTTTGTAGATGATATGATTTTCTTGCTTTGTAGCCATGTTTTTCCATGGGAAAACTCAAGTTGAATTATTTTGTATACTATCCATGCTTGGTCATGGATTTATGCATTAAAACTAAAGAAAACCCCTTGCTCTTTATGGGTTTCGTCTCCTTTTTGTAGGTATGATCAAGGGTTTGTGTCCACTTGAAACACTACCTGGAAAGTTTTGAAGTTTAAATTTTTGGGTTTGAACTTTATATGGCACCAAGGGTAAAAGAAAACTTAAAATCACTAGTTTCTCCTTACAATCTAGACCTACTTGTATATGGTTTTCCTTTCTCAAATATAAATCACAGAAATAAGCTATAAATCCTAATGCCAAAGCTTTGCCTTTCATCATTTTAAAACTCATTATAGTGACTTTCATACACTAATGAGCAGATTATGAGGCCCTTCTTCATCTTTCATAGACCTACTAGTGTTCCTAAAATTTTCATGATGCAACTAATCCTTCGATGCCATGGCTTAGTAAATTGCGTTGAAAACTTCTAATGACATTTCAACATTAGCAATACCATCTTGATTCATTAATAAAATTTTCATGATACCATGTTTTGCAACACTATATATTTCCATAGGCCTATCTTTTCTTCATTGTATTTTGTAAAGAGATATGGAAGACCTATTTCCTGGATAGGATTACTAACACAACATAGTTACACTAAATCTTTACTCTACCCATTGGAAAAAGAAGAATAATAGGGATTTTAGGAGTAGATCTCAAGTGACTTGAATGGATAATACTCACATGTGGCTCAAAACTCAAACATAGCATATGTATACAGTTTAGCCCTTCCAAAGGCATCTTACACGAAGGTTCTTAGACAATAAGAGAGAGGATGTTGCTCAAACTTAGAGGAAATAGTACCATAGGGTTGGATCTTACCTTGAAGACTAAATAGGGTATTAAAGGTATTACCATTAGATCCTTTGAATAATTCTCTGCCCCTTTAGTCTTCATAACTAGCCACTACTTTTGTATTAGTGCTCTACCTTAATGATTTTCACCAACTTTCTTTGACTATGTTGTTATTATCATTAATGATAATGATCTTGTTCCTCTAGATCATCTAGAGGTTGGATTGTGCTTCACATGATCCTTCATACCCTCCTTTACATTTTCTATAGGTCAAATAGATTTTCTTCACAATAAAATTGCACCTCACTGTCAATAGGTCATTTTTTGCTTTAGACTATGAACTGTCTCTATTATCCATGTGAAAAAGAAATTCACTATTTGTTGTCCTTTCGAAAAGTGTTTACATAAAGGATTCATTTCATGAATATTCTTCCTTTATTATGTTCCAATTGAGCAAATATGTTGTCATTTATGATAGTGAGGAAAAATCACTATCATAGGTGATGAGATATTTGCTCCAATTGGATAAATGTGATTCTTTTTCATTCTCATCCCTCTTCAAAACAAAGGGTGACATGCTAGGCTCAACCCTTTTGGGAGCCCATTTCACTCCACATGCCATCATATCAAATGAAAATACTCTAGTAATGCAAATTTCACATATACTTGCACAGTGAACAAACATGTTAGATAAAATAGTGAATCCAAAAGCTTCCAATGATGCTTCATGATTTGATGAAATTCCTCTACTTTTCCTCGATACTTATGATATTGAAAACTATTTCAATTCCTTATGAGAATGGACTATATGTTTGATGATGAAGCATGTGTAGAGAATATGGGTCCTAAGCTCTAACACAACTTTTTTCATCTTTTGTAGGCATTTCAAGCAGCAGTAAATCAACTTTTTGAGCAACTTAGCAGGAGGAAGGCTAGAAAAGGATGGATTAGTTCAACCTAGGGTTCATCATTCAGGAAATGGTGGATCCCTACTCTTTTCATATGCTCTTTCTTTTACACTTCTTCAAATGTATAGTTTATATCTTATACTATGTTGAAATAGTTATTCCCGCAGCTTGTGTGGGACACCATACATTTGTAATTATCAATAAAGACCATTTATGAAAAACTTATTCACTCTCTTCTCTTGTATACATTTTCATAATGCAATGCCATCTATTTGATAATTATTTGTGCATATGAATGTAACTTTTAGTAGAAATCAATGTATACCTTTTATCCTTTTTTTGGAAACACTAGCTCAACTCTACCTGATTGAGTTGGAATCTAAATTAGGTAACATTTTTGGTGACATATGTGATATATTTTCCTCCTAAAGATCCTAGACTAGTTTCCTGAACTTATCCATTGGGCATAGAGTCAATAGGAACCTAAGAGGACTTGAGAAACAATATTTCACACTATTGTAACTCATCCAAAACAATGTATAACACCTTCAGATATTACTCATCCTACCAAAAACTCAGAGAAAAATAACTAACCGTGCAAAAAACACTTAGAGGAAATGAAAAACTAACCTAACCTACACTAACAACAGGGCACCAACTCAAAGGAAGCCATTCACTGGTTGGGTGAAGTAGCTTCCCTTTCTATAGAATTTACAATGTTTGACATGCTTAAGGATAGCTAGGAAGAGATGAAACATGGATAAAATTTCAACAAAGAGTTGCAATACCTCTTGAAGAACATACACAAGTTCACTAACCTTTTCATATGAAAAAAAAATGTTCTTGTCTTGAGGTAGAAAAGTGACTTGAATCTTCTCTTCCTTATCTATACCTTGATGCTTGGGTACAAGCAAGATAGGAATATTCTTGTTGACCTCCATTCTAGCTAGATGCTTGATAGGACATCCCCTTGAAACTTTTGGACTGGTTTCTTCTTTTCCCTCTTTTGGCATGATGGTATCCTTCATTTTACTCTCATGTTGCTCCTATGGTACAAGTAGCTGATTTGGAAATTCATGATTTTCTTCTTCTTCTTTCAAAGAAACTAAGAAGGATGATACTATGTTATCATGGCTGCATTCTTCAAACCTTTCTACCTTTTTTTATGGTTTTCCTATTTCATGGCTAAGTTTGGACAAGAGATAAGGAAATTTGAATGATTAGAAACAACAACATTACCTGCACCCTGCATTATAATTTTCCATGTTGATTCCTCTTCCATTACTATAGCTAATAACTAATCCAAGTTTTCAACTATTGGAAGGCTCTTAGGAACAACTGTTTCAACAAACCTTCAATTGATATATCAAATCATGATCCTTAGTATAGCAAAATGGAAGCTCCTCCAACCAACCAAGATATTTCAAATCAACTTCATGAGAAGTTTCTTGACTTGAGAGAATGGACTTCTCCTCATCAAGGCCATATTCTTCCTCTCGTTGATTAGGTCATTCCATAACTATTGTTGATGTGAAAAAACTCACATCCCTTTCAATATTTTCAATGAAAGAAGGTGGTTTACCCATCCAAACTATAGAATGCTCCTCATCATCAGTCACTTTCACCTTTTCACCCTAATCTCCTATCGAAACATTTTTACCATCTTCATCAAAACAAGGAAGATCATAAGTTACAACATTTAAAAATACATCTTGAAAGCTCTTTTCCTATCTAATCTTCTCATGTTCTAATCGGCACTGCTCTATAGCTATTTGCAATAGGTTTTTATCTCTAACCTCCTCCATGGTGAGTGGGTTATCCTAATCAAGGGTCTACTCTTCTATACTAGGATGCACTTGATTATTTTCCTCAACTTTCAAAGGATGAAGGCATGTGAAAATTGGAATTTTAATTGGCCTAGATTCTACCACCTTTTCCTCTTCCTTTCGTTCAATGACTTCCCATGAAGAAGACCACACAAAAGGCCCTCCTTTTTAGAGAAAAATAGTATCTGGAAAAGATGGTATAGGCTATTTTATCTCCTCTTCTTCTGCCTTTTGCATGCTATACCATGGTTCCATTTGTATGGTTGGTGGAGGGACCTCATAGGGTAAAGTAGATGGCCCTTTGCAACTTAGAATTTTAAGGGTAGAAGGCTACCTCAAAATTGGAATTTCAAACATTGGAGAAGGTTCATTGGAAGACTCAACTTGACTTATAGGATGGATTTGTATGAAATTAGGAAGAGGAGAATGGTTTTGGACCTTAGGCTCTTGAACTTGAGCTATCAATTACCTTATTTTCTCCTCCTTGGAAACAATCTACCTATTCAAACATTCCTCTTCATATGTTCTTTCCCTTTCCACCTTCTACTGATTAGAAAAAGCATGATAGGATTTCTCCTCTTGTTGCATGTTATACTCATTTTCTCTATCTATCTCTAACATTTCCCTTTGAAATTGTAGCAATATCTCCTTTATGCTACCAAAATCAGTATCCATGTTGTTAGAAATTTTAGACTGACTAGGAAGGCTACAAGGTTGGTTCTAAGTAGGATCGGTTTCACAAGTTTGGTATGGGTATAAAAATGTTGCAAGGAAGGTTGAGAAAGAGTATTATGATTGCAATAAGGAAAAGGATTGTTTGGAGGCCAAAAGCATAAAATTTCATGGTATGGAGGAGGCTAACCATAGTGATGGTGATGATTAGATGTTGCAAGGATAAAACATGAAGTAGAGGAAATTCTAGATCAAAAAAATGGAATGAAAATAGACAAAAAGGTCTTGAAAAACTAGAAAGTGGGTCAAAATACCAATTAGAGTCACTAGGTGTTGAGAAAGTACTTCAAATGATAAAAAAACTAAAGAGTAGAACCAAACTCATTTAGTTGTAGGTATCTAGACTATTGAAATTAGTTGATATATGATTGGAGTCACCATGGTGTTGTTTGTACTAGCTCCAAAGGCTGATAATACTAAGAGAAACACCAAATCTCTCAATATTTTGATGAAAAGTTCATTGAACGAGTCCCACTAGGTGTACAAAAAACTTTTGTATCCTAATAGTGAACCCTTGCTGAGTGAACATAGCCCATTGGTGAAACATTAGAACTTTTCTAGGTTGTTGGTTACCTGAAGCATAAGAGAACCTCCAGATTAAGTTGGCTCTTATGGTACTCACCTAAAACTAACTAAACTAATGATTTGTAGAGGAAAGGGTAAGAGGGAAACATAAAATGAAATACTAACTTCTAAAGGTGATGCACCAAAACACTAACTAAACATGTAAAACCATCTTGTACATAGTTTAATCAACAACATAGCTTGAATTTCACAACTCAATTCTATATGCTTTTGCATCAGTATTTCATGAGGAAATAATGCATAATCCTAGAAGAAAAAATAAATTTCACAACTTGAACTATTTGCACTCCAACACAACTCATAACTTGCAAAATACACACACTTTCTGCACAAAGGTGCCACTAAATAGACTCGACTACAAGGAATGAAGTAATTTCAAAAGTAATTGCATCAATCACCATAATACACACAATAGAACAAAAAAATTGACAAGACAAAATGCTTATCTTAATTGATCTCCAAGGTGTAAACTGGTATACATGTCAAAATGAGTTACAAAATATAGTCTTTTCTACAAAGGACTTCAAAAGTCACAAATTAGAGAAAATATGATGATAATAACTAACTTCAAAAAATAATAATGAAGTTACTATATGCTTTTATAATAAGTTGCACCAAAATAGGAACCCAAAACCCTTTGGTCATGCATAACCAAAAAGCCTAGAAAATAGCTCCCAAATTCCCTCCAAAATGAGTCCAAAGTGAAGAGAACGTAAAAGCATGACTTTACTGACCATAAAATCTCCCCAAACTATTCCAAACCAATTTAAAACAGCCCTATATTCCCTCCAAATGTTGGTTGAATTCTTCCATATTCCCCCTATATGCTTGGAATAAACCATAAACCTTCAACTAACCCCTTTGACCGTAACTTGAAAGCAAGATTCCTTATTTTGCATTACATACAACATTTAAATAAGGTGATTTATAATAACATCACCTAAATAAATGTTCTTAAATTTCAATATGATCCAAAAATAAAACATTAACACATTTGTGCTTTGAAACAAAGCAAAAATGCATAAGGCTAAAAGGGGACGCTCCTAAAAACTTAGCAAGAATACAAAGGGGAAATAATTTTATGTTGAAAATTTTTAAAAGAAAGGAAAAATGCCTTAGGCTATCTACAAAGTTAGGGTTTTGAAAACCCTAAACACAAAATGCAGGCCAAACATATAGTGCATTTTCATTTTCACTTGCAACTTTTAGAAAACTCACTACTTTATCCACAAAGCCAACTATAGGGTTTGATACGAAGATTTTCATGGAGGTTATGTAGTTTTCCTTTGTAGATACATTGCAAAAATATATTGAGGTTGAGTTTGGTGGTGGAGCCTATAAAATCCTTTGCCATTTTTTCAAAATTTTGAGTCTCCTAATGGCTAGGGTTCACTTTTAATGCATTAGGGTTATGTCTTAGGGCTTAAAACCCATCAAGCCTTTATCATTTGTCGAAACCCTTCTTAAACCCTAGTGCGAGTATATTTTCATGTTGACCATTTTGCACCTAGTTAGCCTTGCCCTGTTTAAGTCATGACTTATGTGTCATCAGTTGTTGTTTTCCTAGGCATGACCCCTTTTAATTATTTTACCCTTTTCCCATGTCGAGTGAGATAAATTTCATTTTATGACTTAAGTCCTTAAGTTTTTTTATCCCAAGGGTCTTGTTCCCATCAACCTAGTAAGGTCCCATTTTTATGACTAAATTTTGTGCATGTGCAAATTTTCTAGCCATTGGATCGGAAGATTTGATCTCAACTATTCCTCGCGCACGTCGTAGGAATAAAATATTTATTAAAGTAAAGTTGTGGGGTTAGCAGTCTTCTGTTGCATGGCATATGTGTGGCATGGGGCTTGTGGTTTTCAAAGGCCTAGTGAGGGTTGTGGTGGGCCCCATGATCGAACAATAGATATTAGGGTGCAAAGTGTGGTTAAATCTTAGTCATTCCTTGTGCACCCCAGGAAAATAAAATATTATTTTCCAAAGTTTTGTGGGGTTAGTAGGCTGGTGATGTATGTCCCTAGTGGGACTGACGGTGGTGGTTGTTGCATTATTGAATGGTGATGTCACATTGATGGTTGGAAGGGATCAACAGTGGTGGTTTAAATGATCAAACAATGCTTCTTCTTTTCATTAATGCTTTTGGTTGATTTTGGTTAAGTCTCGTATGTTCTATGGAAACTAATTGAGATTTGTCCATGTGGATGAATTGTGACCATTGATGAGGTGGTGGGCCCTGGTGGATGGTGGTGATGGTAGATGATGACGAAGGTCGATAAGTGGAATTTTCTGATTATGTGATTGGATGACTCACATTGTTGTTGTGAGTCATGTGGTGTTGTGATGGTTTTAAGGTTGATCAAGTGGCCTAGATTTAAAGGTTTTAAATCTAATGGTTATCTTTTAAAGAGATGGGTAATGATCGATAAGTGTTGGATTTTGGCACGAGTAAGAAAAATTGATGACCACAATTCAAATGAAATTTCCTAATGGTTAGCTACTCTTGTTTGTGGATAATGAATATGCATTAATGGCACAACTACAACCAGCTACTAGAATCAATCCACGATAATTATAGATTGGATTTTTGCTTCTCCCAAGCATAATTTATTGTTCAGTGGGGCCATTGATGTCCTGATGTGTTGCAAAGAATGAAATAGATGTTAGGGTATGTTCTTCTTGACTGTGATTATGGATTTACCAGGGGTTCCATGCTTGTTTCTCAAATGCCATCAATGTTGGAGTTTGTTGGAGGTGTCAAGGGCCTTTATGGCTTGTTGTTGCTTTATTTTTGGGGGCAATTCTTCATGTTTGTAATCTAATTGGATTTAATCCTTTTTGTAACTCCAATTGAGTTAGGGTTAGGGTTTGAATTTGAATTCTCAATTATGCCTACACTATAAAGGAATTTTTTTTTGTTTTTATTTGGGTTGGGACTTCTACTCTCTAGCTTGAGTGGTCTAGTGTAGTGTTTCCTTACCAGATTATGTTTTCTATGATTTTTGTAATTCTTTTCTTTGATTCAATTTGAATAGGGTAAGTCTTTTGGACATAAATAGGGAAGTTAATGAGCTATGCTTTGTAATAACAACGGATGACTTCCATACAACATTTGTATTATGCTTCATTATATATGTCAATCTGTATGTTCTCCAAATATTGTATGCATTATATTTTGAATCAATATAATCAAGGGTTTTGTTGATGCTTCAAACAAATTTGTTGTTTGAGTTATGTTTGTGTTTTCCTATCATTAAAGGAATGGTGTAATTTATTACATAGAGATAACAAGGGTATTGTAGTGCAATGTGGATAACTAAGTAACATGTTGATTTTCCTTTTGTTGGTTTCCTGTTTCAAGGTAGTATGGTTATGAGAAGCCATGGTTGGTCTATTGTAGGAGTTTATTTCATTATTGACTCCATATGGATTAGGCACTAGTCAAGGATACTCACAAAGTATGAAGCTAGGGCAGAATCAAAACTTTCAATTCAAAAAACATTTCCTACTTTCTTAGTTTAGATTTGCTTTCATCTTTTCCCTTTCCACACTACTAGAAGCCATTGTTAGTAGTGAAGGTTGTGTAGATGATTTAGCTCATTGAATTCCTTCAAACATTGTACTGTGATGATCTTCCTTAATGTAAAGGGATACCCAATTTGGTCCTGTATAGGCTAAAGTGTAGAGGAGAGGCTTGTTATTCAGTCATCCCCTATTTGTTGGCCACTGACCTAGGGTCTTTGGGTATAAGGAGTAGCTACCCTTTAGGAGATGCTAGACCATCAGCTAGAAACACCAAAATTTGGTAAGAATAAAAAATTGCATTAACATGTCGTTTCCTCCTTCTTCTTTGAGCTCTTTGTGAAAGAAAATTTCTTTTCTTTACTTCCATATAGCAGAAAAATAATAAGCAACATTTTTTTTTTGCGTGTTCTTCTTGACTCGATGCTTTTGAATCTTTCTCTAGAAATAATAAAATAGAACTTCATATCTACACTCAACCCTTTGTAGATGATATGAGTTTCTCCCTTTATAGCCATGTTTTTCCATGGGAAAACTCATAGGTTTAATTATTTTATATATTATCCATGCTTGGTCATGGCTTTATGCATTAAATCTGAAGAAAATCCCTTGCTCTTTTTGGATTTCTCCTTTTCTATAGCTATGCTTGAGAATTTTCATTCACCTGAAACACTACCTTGAAATTTTGAAGTTTGGATTTCATGGTTTGAACTTTATATGGCACCGAGGGTAAAAAAACATTAAACTCACTAGTTTCTCCTTACAATATGGACCTGCTTGTATATGGGCCTCCTTTCTCAAATAAAAATCACAAATATAAGCCATAAATCCTACTACCAAAACTCTACCTTTCATCATTTTAAAACTCATTATGGTGACTATCATACACTAATGAGTAGAGTATGAGGCCCTTCTTCATCTTTCATAGACCTGCTAGTGTTCCAAAAAATTTCATGGTGCAACAAAGCCTTCAATGTTGTGGCTTAGTAGATTGTGCTAAAAAAATTTGAAGGCATGTCAACATCAGCAATACCATCTTGATTCATTAATAAAATTTTCATGACACCATGTTTTCCAACACTATATATTTCCACAAGCCTATCTTTTCTTCATTGTATTTTGTATAGAGATATGGAAGACCTATTGCTTGGGTGGGATTACTAACACAACATAGTTACACTAAAGCTTTACTCTACCCATTGGAAAAGCAAGAATAATAGCGATTGCAAGTGTAGATCTCAAGTGACTTTAATGGATAACCCTCACATGTGGCACAAAACTTGAACATAGCCTATGTATACAGTTCAACCCTTCTAGAGGCATGTTTCATGAAGGTTCTTAGAAAATAAGAGAGAGGGTGGTTCTCAAACTTAGAGGAAATAGTACTAGAGGGTTGGATCTTACCTTGAAGATTGAATAGGTTATTAAAGGAATGACCATTAGATCCTTTGAAGAATTCTCTACCCCTTTAGTCTTCATAACCAACAACTGCTTCTATCTTAGTATTCTACCTCAATGGTTGTCACCAACTTTATTTGACTATGCCTATATTATCATTAATGATAATGATCTTGTTCCTCTAGCTCATCTAGAGGTTGGATTGTGCTTCACATGATCCTTCATACCCTCCTTTACACTGTCTATAGGTCAAAGAGATCTTCTCAATAAAATTGCACCTCACTATCAATAGGTCACATTTTGTGCTTTAGACTATGAATTGCCTCTGTTATCCATGTCAAAATGTTCTTTCACTATTTGCTATCCTTTTGAAAATTATTTACATAAAGGCTTCATTTCATGAATTTTATTCCTTTATTATGTTGCAATTGAGCAAATATGTTGTCATTTATGATAGTGAAGAAAACTCACTATCATAGGTGATGAGGTATTTGCTCCAATTGGATAAATATGATTCTTTTACATTCTCATCCCTCTTCAAAATAGAGGGTGACATGTTAGGTTCAACCCTTGTGGGAGCCCATTTCACTCCATATGACATCATATCAAATTAAAATACTCCAACAATGAGAATTTTACCTATACCTACATAGTGAACAAACATGAAAGATAAAACAGTGAAGCCAAAAGCTTCCAATGATGCTTCATGATTTGATGATACTCCTTTTCTTTTCCTTGATACTTATGATGTTGCAAACTATTTCAGTGCCTTATGAGAATGGACTATATGTTTTTTGATGATGCATGCATAGAGAATATGGGTCCTGAGCTCTAACACAACTTTTTTCATCTTATGCAGGCATTTCAAGCAACAACAAAGCAAGTTCTAGAGCAACTTAGTAGGAGGAAGGCTAGACAAGGATGCATCAGTTCAACCTGGGGTTCATCATTCAAGCAATGATAGATCCCTACTCTTTCCATATGCTCTTTCTTTTATACTTCTTCAGATATATAGTTTATATCTTTTATAGTGTTGAAATAGTTATTCCCACGACTTATGTGGGACACCATACATTTTTAATTATCAATAAAGACATCATTTATTCAAAACTTGTTCACTCTCTTCTCTTGTATACATTTTCATAGTGGGATGAAATCTATTTGATAATACTTTTGTGCATATGAATGTAACTTTTAGCAAAAATCAATGTGTATCTTTTATCTTTGTTTTGCAAACACTATCTCATCTCTACCTTATTGATCTGGAAGCTAAATTAGGTAACAAGAGGTCCGAATTCAAAACTTGTTACACCAACTTTGCAATACAACCTTGTAGAGAATTTAGGTAAAATACCTGTGTAAATTTCTATACTTTAGCTACTTTGCCTATTTCCTGAACATAAAGCTATCCTAGATAAAATTCTTGCTACTGCTATAGTCCCTATTGACTTACATGTGGATCAATTCCAAGCTATGGTGGGACACATCATCTCTCCTCACACTTTCACTTTTACTAAGAATGATGATTCATCCATCCAACAATCACATAACACACCTTTACACATTGAAGTCCTTGTCCATAAAGTTAATATCAAGCAAGTTATGATAGACAAAGGAGTAGGTCTTAATATTTGTACTCATAAATTGATCATAAAATTAGGGTTATATGAAAATATAGTTGATCCAAAGGAAAGACTACCATAAAGGCATATGATGAAGAGGAATTCTCATCTAAAGGATACATTACTTTACCAATCAAGGTTGGGCCTATGATAAAAGATGTGGTTTTCCAAGTCCTTGATCTCCCTATGACCTATAATATCCTCCTTGGAAGACCATGGATTCATGCAATGCAAGAATTACCTTCTACATACCATCGGTGCATGAAATTCCCACACAATGGTGCCAAAATCACAATACAAGGAGATCTAGACCCTTTCATGTATTTCCATAATCTTAGCCCTAAAAATAAAATCACAATCCCATTCAACCATGAAGCACTTCTTTATCAAGCATATGTTGATCATGAGTCCTTAAAAGAATCCACTTCATTTATCGTACCATCAAACCCCAAGGTCCAAATCCATGATATGGGATGTGGAGAATACCATATGTATAATTTACCTACAAAAGACATTGCTAATCTCATTGAGAAGGGTCAAACTTCTAATAATCATGTCAAGAAAGCTATAAAAAGAATGCAAAAATATGGGCGTTCTTGGATTGAAGCCTTTTAGGATCCTAATGATACACCTGCCTTTGCTATATCTACTTCCACTCAAGCTTTTTATATCTATAATAAACTCCTATTTAATTAGGACATATACAATAACCCACTCTTTGATCATGACCCAACTAAGGATATATAATCATCATCCTTCCATCCCACCTATCTTGGGCTAGGATATGTATCTCCTATTGTCGCCTCTGCTAAGCCATCTTTCCAATTCATTAAGGATGTGCAAGCTTCCTTTGATGTTATTAGTACCAAAAAGGTTAGTCCCAAGGACTCTGTTGATGGAATCACCACTCCCATTCATTGACTAAACATTCTTGTCACTTTTCCTTCATCCATCTCAGTCACATCCATTTTTATCATAGACATGGATCAACAAGTTATATCTCAAGAAAAGAATAAAGGAAAAGCTTTGAAGAATGAGCTATCTTTAAAAGGAGATCAAGAATCAAGAGACATAATGAAAATAAAAGAATATCAAGACAAGTCCCTTAGCCAAACTAATAACCTATTGGAAAAATCAAAAACAAAAGAAGATCAAGACAAGTCCCTTAGCCAAACTAAAAAGCTATAGGACAAATAAAAAAGAAGAAGATTAGGACAAGGCCCCTAGCCAAAATAAAAAGCTATCAGACAAATCAAAACTAAAATTCAAAATTGAAAGCAAGCAAAAGTTGATTTCCAAGTATCCCTTTCCATCAAAAATCACTGGGGGCGTCTATCAAGGAAAAATGTCAAAAAATAAATTATTGATCCAAGGTATCTGTTGGTTTCTTTTTACACTAAAACCAGGTTTGTCTCCTAATCTACCTATGGGACTGCCAATCCCAATCAAGGGAAAATCAAAGGACTTGGACCAACTGATGAGGACTTTAAGAAACCTCCTACACTTTGGGCTCCGCAATACCAGGGAGGGTGATCCCTTAATGTGTTTACAACCTATGTACCTTTATTATAAACAACATTAACAATAGTAGATGATCTCACTTAATAGCTCAACACAATAGGATAATACTGAAATAAATTGGCTATTTATCAGTAATATCAACTACTTGGAGCATGAGATGACTACAACACAAGGTAGTATAAGATGGTTATTGATTTGCAATTTGTAGCAAGCTCTAGGAAAAGACAAGGAAATATTGAATCATATGGGTAATCACAACTTAGACCAGTGCCATATATCTATCGGGCAGGAGTCAAATTTATAAGCATCTAAAGGCATATAACAAATTTAACACATAACACATGAGATCTTTGACAACATTACCTTGTAATCTCATCAATATGTATTCTAGCTCAATACTACTTACCAAATCCTCATACAGTACATATCTGCCTATAATCCCATTCAAGCATTTTAATTAATTCTTTGAATCAAAGCCAAAACAAGGATCATACACACCACAACAGTGAGATGGATAAAATAATGATTAGTTATTCTATTCAAGGTTCAGATATGCACGTACAATGGAGAGACATGAGCTTGAATTTTTCATTTTAAATCAAATGCTAGTATTGTTATACAACATTATACCTCCATGAACTCAAGACCTGTTACAGACTGACTCAAAACCTAAGTTGCACTTCTTCCTAAAAATCATCAGACTTTACAAATTGCTCTGCAACTTCACCTAGGCTCAACAAAATTTGTCTAACTTGCTCCCCTACTTCTAGCCTTGAAATCCTTCTTATAGAGAATGAAGGAGCAGACAAGCATCGGGCCAAAGAGTACACATGTCATCAACCAATTGACACACCTAGAAAAGAGTTGATGCAGCTATAAAGATCACCTGAAACTCATGCTAACATCACCATTAAAGCAAAACTGGAAGCCGATGCAACCGCAACACCTAACTTATTAAATTTTTCCAGTAAGTGTCCTTCCCACCATTAAAAATCACCCACTCACCTGTAAAAACGGCTCATACTTTGACCCTAACTTTAAATTCTATCTGTCGATCCTTCAGTTGAATCAAATTATCGAACAACCACCTTCAAAACTATCTGACACAATTGCCAGTGTGGCAGACAAGGGCCCATCACACCATACGCTGAAAAAGAAAATCCACGTGGCGGTTGCCCGCAATATCACCATCCTACAACTTAAGATCACGCAATGGTGGAGTGGCAGTTTCCCACGATATCACCATCCTGCAACTTAAGATCACGTGATGGTGGACAACCTTAGATCTTAATCATCGGAGATCTTGTTCCTTCAAAATAGTCATCGGCCTTATCATTAATCATTGAGCAACTTTTCTGCAAATATTAAAACATCTCCATCAATTTGCAGCATGCGCATCTCGAAAATGCTTTAGTAACCCACCTTTTTATTCCTTCAGCTCCATCAGCTGGGATACGTGGCAGTCACCCATGATATCACCACCCTGCAAATTTGGATCATGGGATGGTGGGCAACCATTGATTTCTGATGAAAATTAATTGACAACACACAAACTTATCTCCATTGGCCCCACCAAGGAAGAGACACGTGGTACGAGCCCGTGATATCGTGATCTTGCAGTTTTGGATCACGAGATGGTGGGGAACGGCTAGGATGCGGTCGGACTCAACTTCTAATTGCTATTGTTGATCTCCTTTGACTTGGCCTATTGCCCTAATTTCTCCACCTGACATTTTCTCATTTAATGAATTCCCACGGCCATATCAAATATTTATTTTTAAATGTTTTTCCTAAAGCAATAAAGCATTTAAAATACATTGCTCAAACTTTCCTCGAGTACCACCTTGTACACATGGAAAAATATCACTACTTCCTAATAAATAAAAGGTGAGCACCTTCCGATTGTGAAATAATGGGCAAGCTGTTTGATCAAAAGGAAGTTTATCAGCGGTGGCTCAAGTTTGATCCCCTAGATAGGACATCTGGCGCTTGCCCGCAATATCGCAATCCTTCAATTCCCGATCACGGGATGGTGGGTAACCATTGATATCAGAAGGTGAATGATCGACGATAGCGCGAACACCATACTTCTACAAAATATAACCTTTATTAATAGGACAAGGGGGAATTACTAGGCTGATAGGACAACAATGACATAAGTTGTTTTTAAACGACGAAGCATAGGGTCGACCTAGACTTAGGGAAAAATAAAACCTACGGAGGCTACAAAAATTAAAACCAAAGGGACCAAAGCCTAGACGAGATGATGGGGAATAGGTTGTTTTAAAGGCCTTCAAAAAAGTAATGGAAAATTAGAACCCAACCAAGGCGTAAAGAAAACATTAGGGTTCTACATGAAAAGAAAGCTAAAACCCCAACCTTAGGAAATTTTGACACCATGAAAGACTAGTGATATAATTCAGGACCTGAGTGAAACATAAGGAGCAAAATTTGAAGCTCCAACAATGGCTCCAGTTGGGAACGTTCATTCCACTGGAATGAAATGAGGATTCAGGATCTCAGGTGGAGCATACCAAGAGGCAGAGATGACCAAAAGGGGTTGTTCAGACAAAACAACCCAAACTATGTACATAATATACAAACCTAAACTACTGTTCATGAAAAAGACTACTTCAAGTGAAGTATGACTTCAAGAACTATCCATGAACTAGAAGTTCAAGAATATCCCCCGTCATATCTTGGATTAAGTAAGAATTTTCACCCCAATTACTATTAATAAAAAATGGACCCAGCCAGATTGCATTGAATTTCCCATGTTTCCCCTTATCTTCTAACCTGGCATTCCACATTAAAACCAAATCTCCATCTTTGAAACTCCTTGCAGCTTCCCTCTTGTCATACAAATTCTTTATTTGCAACTGGAACTTTGCATTTCTCTTTCGAGCTTCCCTCCTGGATTCATCCAATTCTACAAGAGCTTCCACCCTCAATTGCATCTCATTATCAATTTCATTGTCATACATCTGGACAAACTTATACATTTCCATTAGATTATTTTGGGGTAACCTGGCATTGATCCCATAAACCAAGTCAAATGGGGCACAACCTATTGCCTTATTCACAGTTACCCTATCTACCTAGACAACTAATCTCAGCTTAGAATCCCAAGCCCTTTTATTCTAATCCAGGATCCTTTTAATGATCTACATCAAGCTTTTATTGCTTGATTTTCCTTTCTATTTCCCTGTGGGTGATATGGTGATGAATAAGAAATTTGGATGTCATGCTTTTCACAAAATTCTATGTATTCTTTAGATCTAAAACAAATTGCATTATCTGATACAATTCTTTCTAGACACCCAAATCTAGTCAATATATTACTCATCAGGAAGTCAACTACTACTTTACTAGTAGCTTTCTTTGTTGGAATTTCTTCCAACCACTTGGTAAAATAATTAGTAGCCACCAATATCCATGAGTGGCCTCCACTAGATTTACATGCTATATCTCCTACAAAATCAATACCCCACTGCTGGAATGGAGCTTGTACTACAACTGGTTTAAGAGGCAAGTTACTGAAAAACTTTAACTTACTAGAGAAATGTTGATAGGCATCACATGTCTTCACTAGTTGGTGTGCATCCTTAAAAACTATAGGCCACCAAAATCCAGCCCTCATTATCTTATGTGTAGTTGTTTTAGCCATATAATGCTCTCCAAAAACTCCACCATGCATTTCCCTCAAAAGTTATTTTGCTTGATCTTGGTCACACACTTTAGCATGACAACTTCTCCATTCCCCCACCAGATCTTTCCATCTACAATAACATATTTGATAGCATGTAACGTCAATTTCCTTTTCTGATTTTCACTCAAATTGTCAGGACATGTCATTCTTTGCAAATAATATATTACATCTTTATACCACTTAGAACGCTCCATATCACATATGTGTGATCTATTCTCTTCTTCTAGAAAATTTATCTGATTTACTTCTAGATTACTTTGGGATATAAGCTTGGCCAATCCTTTTCCTCTTACTAGCTTAGTAATCTGGACCTCAATATTGAATTCCTAGATCCTATTTATCCATCTACATCTTCTTCTTGACACTTCTTGTTGTGTGAAAATTTCCTTAACAACAACATTAGGAACATAGGCATTTACAGTAGCTCCCATCAAATAAGGCCTAAAAGCCTTTACTGCTTTCACTAGTGCATATGCCTGTTTTTCATTTATATCATACTTGAGTTCTAAAAATTGCAAAGATTTGTTGAAAAAGGCTATAGGCTATTCAAAACCTTCAACATTCTTTTGTAACAACATAGCTGCAATTGTGTGGAATGAAGTGAATGAGAAAATCTGCAAAGGTTTGGAAAAATTAGGGGTTCTTAACACATGAGCCTTCTTTATTGCTTGTTTAATTTCTTGGAAAGCTCGTATAGATTCCTCATCCCATTCAACTTTAGCTCCTTTCTTGAAAAATTTTGAAATAGGGAGAACTATCTCAGCAAAATTTGTCACAAACCTCCTTAAGAAGTTTATTTGTCCAAAGAAAAATTGTATTCCTTTGATATTTTGGGGCTGTTGAACTTTATCAATTGCAATTACCCTCTCTGGATCAATTCTTACTCTGTCCATGGAAACAATATGTCCCAATAATTTTCCCTTTGGTACTCCGAACACACATTTCTTTGGATTCAAAGAAATACCATATTCCAAGGCTCTAATGAATATCTTCTCTAGATGCTCACAATGATCCTCTTCCCTTTTAGAATATGTTGTCAAGTAATCTTGATAGATCACCAAAAACAAGTTAATGAAATATGAGAACGCCACATCCATGGCTCTCTGAAAAGTAGCTCCTACATTTGTTAAACCAAATGGCATTATTATATAAACATATGTTCCCCATGGTGTGGTGAAAGTTGTCTTAAACTGCTCAGACTCCTTGACCATAAGCTGGTTATAACCAGAAAAACCATCCATCATAGGCATTAATTCATAGCTTGTCACCCTTTGCAACATGGCTTCCATATTGGGTAATGGATAATTGTCTTTTAATGAAGACACATTCAAATTCTTGAAATCCACACATAATCTGATGTCTCCATTTTTCTTCCTTACAGGTACTAAGCTTGACACCTAGGATGAATGTCTGATTGGCTTGATGATTCCTACATCCCTTAATTTCATTTATTCTTCTTGCATTTTGGGGGCTAAAGTGGGATTAATAGGCCACTGCTTATGTCTGAATGGCTTGGCGTCATCATGAAATGGAATCTCATGTTGGAAGAGATCTTCCATGTATGCTTTAAGATCATCATAGGACCATGCAAACACATGCCTAGAATTCCTTAATAAATCAATTAGCATCCTTCTCACCTTTGCTGACATTTTCTTTCCAATATACACCTTCTTTGGGGATGCTTATGTTCCAAGATTTATCTCTTCCAAGTCATCAGGATGGGAAACAGTGTGACTAGCCTTTGTCTTATCTTGATTATCAAATATTCTTTCTAGTACAACTAGACCTTTGGGAATTGTGTTTGTCTTCAACTGAATGATCTCATTTCCAAGTATGGCATCCTTACCATCAACATTCTCAACAAAAGATCCAAATTCAATTTATTGGTTTTCATATCTCTCACACAATTCTATAATTTTAACACATCATCATCATTATCAAAGACTTGCCAATTTTTTACATTATTAGGGACTAATGGCCTAGTTTGCACCTCAAACTTTGAAATTCCAGCATAAGATAAGTCATCTAGTTTTAATGCAATGTTAGCTAATAGGTATGCCACCTTATTTTCGACCTCTCTCCATCCATGTTATGCCAAATGCATCAAAGCTCTCCAATTCATCCCAAAAAACATTCCTATACTATTTCAACCTCTTGTTATTTGATACATACTTGGATCTTACTTGGGGAACCACAAGCTCAGAATCCTCAATTGCCTTGAGCTTCTTGATCCCATGTTTTGCAGCCAATCTCAACCCCAAAACAAGGCTTCATATTCTACCACATTATTTGTACATTCAAATAATAGAGTGAAAGAGAACTTGAATGTCTTTCCACTTGGTGATCGTAACAAGACACCTACACTAGAGCCTTCCTTTGAACTTGCACCATCAAAATACATAACCCACAAGTTATCAGATTCTGACAATTGTTTTATTTCTGTGTCAATCAATGCAGTAGGCTTGTCACAATTGTTAGGGAACTCCTCTACCCTGAACTCATCTATACCACTATCAATAAAACATTTCATGTTTTCAAGTGGGCCATGCTCAATCATATGAGGTAATTTTTATTCCCTTTCGATTTTGACATCCCTACCATCAATGGAGAAAGTGGCAAATGACAAATCACATTGCATGTTACCCCCCATTGATGCACTCCATTTTCTTGAAAAAAGCATCCCAAAATGAGGTGGGATGTCTGCAACTAATACTGTCATGACTAAGTCCTTGTTAGGGTACTGAGTCAATTTATAGGGAAATGCTCTGATAGTTCCAATAACTAGCACTTCTCTTGAATCCATAGCATAACATTTACCTTGAGTAGTATCTATTGTCAAGCCTAGTGCCTCCATTATTTTGAATGGCATTACATTATTTGAAGCCCCTGAATCTATCATATAATTTCTTAAAATTTTCCCATTTATATCCACACTTAAGAAAAAGGGAGTTATATTTTCAAGGAACATGTTAATATAACTTCCTAAATATACAAGAGGAATTTTTGACACAATTCCCTCCACTTTCTTTTTTTCTTTTCTAGTTCCTTGTTTAGTTTTATTATCAGCAACATCTGTGATCTAGGCTATTGTTTTTTCTCTATGTTCATTCATTCTCATCATTTCTAACAAAGGTACAATTACTTTAACATGAGAAAGTTCATGAAACAAATCTACAGGTGTATATTTAGGTAAATTAGACATCATACCTTCATCAGTTTCCTTTTTCTCCTATTGATTACCTCCTCCTAGCTTCCTTTGCTTCTTATCTTCTGCTATAGGTTCAGCTACCTTTGTAATCACCTTGGTATTTATCAATGACACGGTCACATATTCTTGAGGCTTTGGGGTTTCATTCTTTTCTATCCAAACCTTGTCATTTTTAACCTCTTTGACTTTCACAACATCTTTTTTATTATCAACCTTAACACCTCTATTTTTATCCTTTTGTTCTTTAATAAATAGGCCAACAGGTTTACCCTACTCACCACCCATAGTTCTATTTCTCAATTGAAGTGAACTTCTCATTTGAGAAGCCATTTTTTTGGTCAATCTTGCAATCTCTTCTTCTGATGATCTCCTTAAAGACACCGAATCTTCAGCCTGTTCCATATTGCAAGCATTATGATCAAAATCACCTTCCTCATTAGAAAAGATCTATTGATGATACATCTCACTTCTCTACCTTTGATTGTCCACATCATCTTCCTGTACCTCATCATCAGAAGAACAATCTGCCTCATCAACATATGATCTAGTCATACAAACATCTACATTATTCTGCTCATATTCTGATGTTTGATTATGGACATCCTCTTCCCCTTCTTCAGCAACAAGAAACTAAGAAATACCACAATAATTTTGATCATGAGGGTTTTCACACACTTCACACCATGGTCTATCTACCACTAGATTCACTAAATGTTTCTGCAAGGGATTTGACATATGCTGATCATTTTTATGCTTTTGGCTAGGCAAGATTGGTTTCCCATCTTTCCAATTTTTATTATATGGATAATTTTGCAATCTGAGTGGCCTATCATTCTTATTATAAGGTTCCCTTTCATGTCCTATACCCTTCTCTTGCTTAACTATTTTCTTTATGTCTTTTAGAGTATTATAAACCTTTTCCCACTTTTGATCATCCTTAGGCTTTGGAGCTGAAATCTTCTCAGGCTTAATTTTAGGAATTTTTAGAAGTGCAGGTTCTTCTCTCCTACCACACTTCCCAGAAGCTCTTATGTTACTGTCAATATTTATAGCCACCCTAAATGCATCCCTCATAGTCTGAGGGTCCTTATCTCAAAGAAGATATGCCATTTTAGAATCAAAAGCATTGAAGTATGTAGTTAAGCAAACATTTTCATCAAGCTTTAAACCCTTAAGTAATTTATACATTGATTTTTAAAATGTTAAATTAAACTCTATCATAGGCTCATTCAATGACTTCTTGATGTTATTAAATTCATTCAGCATAAAACTAGCATTAGTTTTATCACCATACTGCTCCTTGAAACACTTTTCAAATTCATCCCATGAACCAATGCTAGCATTAGGTAGACCTCTATACCAATTCCTCACATCTTCTACTAGAGATTGTACAAACAGTTTCATTACATCATCTTCATGTTCTACCTCATAATTATTCAACATATCTATAAAATCTTTCAAGTGTTCCTCTACTGTTACAACATTATTGCCAACAAACTTATTCATCTTTTCTCTCAAGTCAATAGGGATGGGATTTGGATAACCAGGAATACCATCAAAGAATAATGGCCTATACCTTTCTAACTATATAGGTCATCATTGAAGCAATCCCTCATTCTTCTGAGGATCAACACCAGACCCTAAATCTTGTACTTTAGAACCATCCTGATTTTGATTTATAGATCTATTTGCATGAGTCTTTAGGCTAGAGTTGTTTATAGTGGGGTCTTGGTGACTTGATGAGGTGGGAGCTTGTGCAGCCTCATCCATGTTTAACATCTTTATTAAACTTAGTTTCCTCTTCATTTATGCATTTGTAGCCTCAATTTCTGCTTTCCCCAACTCTTCTGCCAGAGCTTCATTCTCCTTTTTACCATTTTCTAAGGTATATTTTGTTTGCAATGACACATGTGGTTGAAGATATTGTTGAGTGGAATGGGGAATCACTTTCTCATTTATTTTGATCCCCTCAACTTTTTTCTTTCCCTTATCTAAGACATGCTTATTTGGTTGAGACCTAACCTAATTTGAGGGTTTTGGGTCAGCAGGTTTAGGCTAGACATCAATGTGGCCTATTGGGTTTTCTTCAAACATAGGCTTTGTTCCTCTATTAGAAATCCTCTATACAACTTGACCCTCAACACTTGGTCTAGGCTCTTGTTGGTTCAGGAACTTCATGCTTTTCAACTGTCTCATTAGCCTATCCCTTTCTATCACAACACTTCTCAACTCTACTTCTCTCTCTTCTTCTCTTTTCCTCCTGAGCTCAGCTTGCTTTTGTATTTCTCTCCTCAAAGAATTAATATCTCCAAAAACATCATCAGGGTCATGAAAATTCACATCAGAACTTGATGTATCACTTAGGTCTATTAAATTGACCTCTTCCAATACATGTTTAGACAATAAAGGGTTTACATCATTTTTAGCAGGGGGAGGAGGCACATCACTGGTGCATTTTCTATGATGGCTTCGAATTCTACTCCTACTTCTCTTTTCAGCATATTTAACACTAACATGCCCTTTATTTTGACATGTCACATCTTCTTGAACTAGTGTATTAAATAATGTATCAAAAATTCCACAACTATTTGAATCTGAACTTCTAGATACTAAACTTCTAGACACCTTTTCAAGATTCTCAGGGATAGGGTGTAAAAAATTACTTGTACCTTGATGTACAGGGTTCTGTGATGCAGGAGCAGCATTACTATATTTTGGTCTTTTCTTTATCCAGTCCCTCTTCTTCATTTTGGGAAGTTCACCTTCCAATTTCTATTCTGGGTGATTCCTTATGAATGACCTAGTGTTCTTCATTCTTTGTACTAGTCCACAAGTTTTCCACTTATAATAATATTTTTACAATAAAATGCACACTAGCACAGAGACTTTAGAGTCACCACCCAATTAGCTTAGGAATACCAAATACCTAAAGGCACGTGGTGGAGAATGAAAACTTTTGGAACCTCGTACTGTCAACACACAAAAGTACTTTATAGAAGAAGTGGACAGACTTAACATAGAATGTTAGGCTCAACCTTCAAATCACAGAAATACTATGACAACTCTATGTAAAATGGACAACTAACACACTAACAAGAAATGTTAAAGCTAAATCCCTAGCAGAGTCGCCATCTTGTTGGTTTTGTTTTACACTGTAACCAAGTTTGTCTCCTAATCTACCTATGGGACTGCCAATCCCAATCAACGACAGCTCGAAGGACCTGGACCAATTGACGACGACTCTAAGAAACCTCATACACTTTAGGCTCTGCAAGACCTAAGAGGATGATCCCTTAATGTGTTTACAACCTTTGCACCTTTATTATAAACAACATTAACAATAGAAAATGATCTCACTTAATAGCTCAACACAATAGGATAATACTGAAATAAATTGGCTATTTATCAGTAATATCAACTACTTGGAGGATGAGATGACTACAACACAAGGTAGTATAAGATGGTTATTGATTTGTAATTTGTAGCAAGCTCTGGAAAAGACAAGTAAATACTGAATCATATGGGTACTCACAACTTAGACTAATGCCATATATCTATCGGGAAGGAGTCAAATTTATAAGAATCTAAAGGCATATAATAGATTTAACACATAACACATGAGATCTTTGACAACATTACCTTGTAATCTCATCAATATGTATTCTAGCTCAATACTACTTACCAAATCCTCATACAGTACATATCCAGCCTATAATCCCATTCAAGCATTTTAATTAATTCTTTGAATCAAAGCCAAAACAAGGATCATACACACCACAATAGTGAGATGGATAAAACAACTCTTGGTTATTCTATTCAAGGTTCAAATATGCAAGTACAATGGAGAGACATGAGCTTGAATTTTTCATTTTAAATCAAATGCTAGTACTATTATAAAACATTAAACCTCCATGAACTCAAGACTTGTTACAAATGACTCAAAATCTAAGTTGCCTATGATATTTCCATCCTGTAACTTTGGATCATAGGATGGTGGGCAGTTGATGTCTAATGAAAATTAATCGACAACACAAAACTTATCTCCATCAACCCCCACCAAGGAGGAGACACATGGTGCCAACCCATGATATCACGATCTTATAGTTTTGGATCATGGGATGGAGGAATGCTAGGATGTGGCGACTCAACTTCTAATCATCACCATTGATCTCCTTTGACTTGTTGCCTAATTTTTCGACATTTTGCTCATTTGAATTCCCATGGCCATATCAAATATTTTATTTTAAATGTTTTTCCTAAAGCAATGAAACATTTAAAATACATTGCTCAAACTTTCCTCGGGCCCCACCTTGTACACATGGAAAAATGTCACTGCTTCACGATAATAAAAGGTGAGCACCTTTCGATTGCAAAATATCAAAAGTTTGATCAAAAGGTAGTTGATCAGTGGTGGTGCAAGTTTGATCCCCTAGATAGGAAACGTGGCACCCGCCCGCGATATTACAATCCTTCAATTCCCGATCACTGGATGGCAGGCAACTGTTGATATCTGAAGGCAAATGATTGACGGCAGCACAAACACCATACTTCTGCAAAATATAACCTTCATTAATAGTACAAGGGGGAATTACTAGGACGACGGGAGAACAATGACATAAGTTTTTTTTAAATGACGAAGCACAGGGTTGGCCTAGACTTATGGAAAAATAAAACCAAAGGGACCAAAGCCTAGACGAGATGATGGGGCATAGGTTGTTTTAAAGGCCTTCAAAAAGGTAACGGAAAAATAGAACCCAACCAAGGTTTAAAGAAAACATTAGGGTTCTACATGAAAAGAAAGCTAAAACCCCAACCCTAGGAAATTTTCACACCATGAAAGACTAGTGATATAAGTCAAGACCTAAGTGGAACATAAGGAGAAAAATTTGAAGCTCCAACAATATCCATCCACATCACACTCACTCATACCATATATTCCATTCCATCCATCCATATTCACATATCCATCATATCCCTCCATTGGTGATGTTTTTCAATGGACCTTTAATGATGATCCCTTCACATACTCTAGCTCATGGGTTGTCCAAGCTCCTTTTCATTTGAATCCTAATGGACCACATAGTGTGCACATTAGGGATCATACCATAGCCTCTTTCATCCACCAAATCTACCATTTGTCATATTTTTCACTTGTACTTGTCATCCAGATCAGGTCCTTTTATCTAGCATGGTCATCCACACAAGATCGGGGCATCGTCAAGGTAGTCTATGGATATGGCACTTATCAATTTTATACCTAGCTTCTAAGCACTAGGCCAAAACCTTAAAATACAAGAAAATAGAAACAAGTCATGAAAAAATAAAAAATGGAAAAAATCTTTAAAAAATACAAAAAAAAAAGAAAAAAGTCTTGAAAAAATACAAAAATAAAAAATAAAAAATAAAAAATGAAAAAAGTAAAGAGAAATCAATTCATTCAATGGTGAAAACCACTTCGGTGGCACCTTGAGCAAGTACCATGGTGAAAACTGAGAAATCGGTGCCATGTGTAGAGGCTTTGCTCCTCTTTCCTTTGGAGCTCCACTTGATCTTTACATCCCATTTCCACTCACTCTCCACTTCATAATATCCTTTTCATACTCACCATGGCTTGTGAGTTGTTCAACATTCCCCTCACTTGCTCTCTTCGCTAGACATACTAGGTTAGTACTATCCCTCACTGGGGCATTTCCTCAACCTTAGCTATGGCTATGGATACTCGGCATCTCGCAATCATAGAAACTATCCTCTTTGTTTATCTACTCACTTCTGATTCATCTCAATTAGTCGTAAAATTTTGAAAATACAAACAAACTCAAATATTCCAAAAATCCAAAAAAAAAGTTATGAAAATTCAAAAAATCAAATATTCTGAAAATCCAAAAAATCAAATATTACAAAAATCCAAAAAAATTTACATATTCCAAAATTTCAAAATTAAAAAAAAAAATCAAATAAACTTAAAAAATTTCCAAAAAAAGTGACACTTTCAGTTTGCCGCAGAAATTTGAACTTCAACAAAATCAAAACAAGTCAAGATTGACAACCAAGTAGACATTGCAACATACCCATCAATCCCCCTTTCAAATCTAACCAAATACATAAACTATGACATGAATGAATTCTACATTGAAGCATATCACCTATTTGATTGTTGGTCTTTGATTGTTTATGATTTTATCTTTTATGGCATGTCTTTTAGCTTCTCGAGGATGTCTTAGACTAGAGAGGTGAGGATGGGGCATGTTCACTTGCTTGCTATCTATGGATTGTTTCTTATTCATAGGATGACTCATCTTAAGACATGGTTGTCTAAAATCATCGAGGACTTATGAGTCTAGTGTGGATGAGAGCATTCCTTGTATGATAGTGTCTTCCATGCAATAAGTATTCAGGTCATCTAAGGTCCTTATACCTAGATGCTTATACTTCACTACTAAATAAAAACACTAACAGTATTGAGGTTGTCTAGATGTTCATATTATCTAGATACTTATACTAATTTGAGACATAATAAGATCTATGATGATAAAGCACTTTGTAAAGCACAAGAGGCTTCATCACTTTCATTTCCTTCATATCTCTTTTTCATCTATCATTTCTCCCATCATCCATTTCCTTCATCATTTCATTTTCTTCATGCTCTTATTTCAAAGGGTAATTAATCAGTTTATCTAATTGATGCTTGTATTTTAATCCAAATATCAAACCAATCAACTTGCTTTCTACCATGGGATTCCAATGCTCCCTGATCACTCAATTTATTAATCATTCATTGTTTAGCACTAGCATCAATCTCAATCAGCTTAATCAGCTTATCAACATAGCTATATTGAGCATTTCCATCAATTGTTCAGTTATGCCTATCAGTTGTACATTTTCATCAAATGTGCATCTCCACTTAATCATTTGTGCAATATCAATCATCAAATCTTCTCCTCATGATCTATCAAGAGATTAATATTATCACAACTTGTTCAATCAATCTCTTGAGGGGACATATCATCTATATCATCATCATTACCAGGATATCCCTGGGGAATGTATCAATTAATCAATTTTTTTCTTTGAAACAATGTGACAGGCTACATTGTCTCAAAGAGGGGAAAAATGTAGACACTCAAAAAAATTTCTCACAATCATCCTATTTTTTCTATTAATTAAATGGGTATTATTATCTATTTAATTAATTCATTTAATACTTTCTTTTATGCATTCATTAATTTTCTTAAATCATTAAAATATTATAAACATTATCCATTTGCATAATCAGTTATTCTTCACTTATCCATTTCATAAACACTTTATTCATGCATTCAATTCACATTAATCTTTATCCATTTACATATTTCATTAAATCATTTAAACACATAAATCCATTAAATCACTCATCCAATTCACAAATCCATTTTATTCTAAACTCCTAAACCTACATTATATCATAAAGTCACCCATTTATCACTCTCATTCCCATCAATTTCATTTGATTAAAGAATATGGGATAAAAATTTATTTCTCCATTGCACTCTTTTATCCCACATCTCTTGTGTAACTTGAATCTATCATGAGGACATCTATATAAACCCTCTCTTCTCACCAAAAAGAAAATATTAATTCGATACACACACATTCAATTTAGATCTTACAATCCTTTATTATGTTCATCATAGGTTTATGTTGCATTTCTTCTTGTGAAAATCTTAGAGCACCAAATGCATAAATCAAGATCTTGATGATAGGAGAAAAATGGAGTTATCTTCTTTTGAATGCATGTGTTTTAGTTTTACATAGTTTAATTTTTTGCATTTGTGTTCATTTAGAAAAGATTCATTAACGTTATGTTGTGATTTTGATTTTGGTTTACAAATTAAATCAGATTTTTTAGTTTTGAGTGTAAGCGCAATAAAAATCTATTATAGTACAACTTGTTGAATACACTGAATACTAAGAGGTGAGGGGTGAATAAATATTCTGCTAAACCATTTGATTGTTAACCATCTAATTATTAACACATATCTAGTTGCAACTATAAGTAAAAACATGAAATAGCTCATAACATCACACAAATCATAGACACCAAAAACTTTTACGTGGAAAAACCAAAGTGGGAAAAACCATGATGAGGATTAAATCACAATATATTATAACTAGTCATAAAATATTATAGGGCTCACTACCAAGAATGAATAGAAGTACACCTTCAAAGTGTTGAGTTCAATTCCAATTAATCTCTAGAAAGACAAAATCTTGCTTCGGTTGTAGGTACACAAAAAAAATCAACTTTACACCATAATACTTGTCTCATAACTTTCATCACCATTCACTATCTATTTTAACACACCTTGCACAAGTATGATCCACATACATATATATGGCTACATCTTCTTACATCATTTAGGTTAGCCTAATTGGATGTGAACATACATAATTCAAAATTACTTGTCAGCCCAAAACAAAAATCTTTTTGACATACAAAACAAAACATATCAAACACAAATCAAGTCTACTTGGACCTAATAAGGAACTCTTTAAAAATTCATGAGATATGCAATTCTTAACCTTGTCAGCCAAAATAATGTTGAACTTCTTCCATTTAGATATCTTAGCCAGATTAAACAAAATTTTTGAAAGCTCGTTCATAGCTATAACTAACAGTCCTGAGCAACATATCAAAAACTCATAGAGTGATATTTTATTGAGAGAATTTTTGAATCAAATTATTGGATCAATATAGATACATAGTTTACTTATCCAATCACCAAATAGTGTTGACATCAATGAAAAAAAACCCGGAGGTTTGCTTCTTCATTCTTCCAAAAATATCCCCCTTTTTCATTGATGGAAACATGCACCAAAAATGAAGCTTGCTTCAAAACCAAAATTGTGCAACATTGATGTACTCAACTCCCCCTTTCATATATATAAAAACACAAAACTGTTTCTAGAAAAAAAACATTAAAACACACCAAACTCTACATATAATCTTCTCCCCCTTTGACATCAAGAAAAAAGGATGGGGAAATAGTAAACAAAAAATTTCTTATAATTCCTCGAGAATTCCTTCCCAAGATAGCTTTCCATCATCCTAAACTCCTTTTTCTTTAGTATGAGTTTTGTGTAGTGATTCTAGTTTCACAAGATATTCTTCTCCTTCTTTTGGAGTAGTCGAAATTAAGTTCATCTTCTCCAATTTTTCTACATCAATCAAAGAACTTGATACAAAAACATGTCTAGACATTACTCGATCTCCAAGCTGGCCAAAGCATCCTATCACATCTTCTTTTTTCCTCTACAAAATGAAAAACTTGCATTAAAGGTTTGCAATAGAAGCCTAACCAATATAGTTTATATCATTTTCAACCTTGTAATCTTTGGAGGCATCAACAAGTTGACACTCTATTGAGTCCATGAAATCCTTAATACCTCGAGTGGCATCAGACCACTTCATGTAGTGAACAAATAATAACTGAGCTTCCTCTTCATAGTCCCTTACTTTTTTCAAACTTTGCAAAGCTCTATCATGCACAATTGCACACTTATCTTGTAGAAATAGTAACCTTTTTCTAGAAGACCTAACTCCACCTCTTTCATAGTTTGTACCTTGAGATTAGAGGTTTATTCCTTGATAGAATCAACTACAATATTTAAGTTCTCAATCAGTGCTAAAGAATCATCTATTGTGACACTGGAGGCTATCTCTTGTAAAGCTCTAATAGCTTCATTTATCAATTCATTTCCTTTCTGATATGATTGAGTAGTTTCCTATTTGACAGAGTTGAGAAAAGTACCAAACATTTTTATTCTATCACTTGGTGCAATCTTAGTTAGATCTACATAACCCATATGTGATGGCATCTTAATTAGTTGGGGTGGAAGCATGGGTTGAAGTATTGTTTTCCTTGACAGCAGACCTTTGAGAGTACCTCCAAATGATTCTCCAATGGGTTTTGATAGTTCAACAAACTTGGGGTTTTCTTCTTCACTCTTCTCACCTAGAATTTCTTTCTTGTCTCCCTCTTCTTTTTTTTCCTTTTCTTCTCCTTCTTCTTCTTCTTCTTCTTCTTCTTCTTCTTCTTCTTCTTTTTCTTTTTTGAAGGATTTTCCAAAGGGCTTGTATTTTTTTCTTTCTCCATTTTATCCTAATTATCCTTGTCATCATTATTCTTATTATCCTTTCTTCCTTCATTTTCATCTTTATCTTTCACCTCATTATTTTTGATAGATTCATGATGTTCTTCTGGTTCATTACTAGTATGATCTTAATGTTGATCATCAGACTATTTGCTAGTTGTCTCTTTTGTACCATTTAGAGGGGTAGGAGTCTCTGAAACTTCATGCATTTCACCAAAACTTTCCAAGACTAGATTATCCATCACCTCTATTATATTAACATTCTCTTGTGCTTGAGTTGTATGGGACGAAGAGCTGGTTCTTGTCCCATAACACTTTTCTAATTGTCTAATTATGTCCTAGGTTTCTTTCCTTACCTTTTCCATACTCTCTTCCTCCTTAGTCATAAGCATGTTGACTCTAAACATTGTAGAGCATTATTTTATCAGATTGGCAGCTTCTACCATAGAAAAAGATGATCCATAGGAATTTAAGGCATAATTTCTCATCTTATCTTCAACATTTACAACCTCTTTCCTTCTTTGTACTAATTATTTCCAGACATTGTCAGACACTTTGTTTTAAATATTTTCCATACTCACATTGCAAATAACTATATACTGAATGAAGACATTAATAATGGTTTATTGTCCTTCATCATTAACTTCATCAAATAGCTTAGCAGTTGGCATGAGATCATTGTCAATCATATTATTTAGTAAGGCTCCTAGACTTGAAGATGGTTGATCACTTGTCAGAGGAGAGCTAGAAATTTCATCCATAGGATCATATGAGCCTTCTTCATTCTTCTTCTTATGTAGATGAATTTTGTAAGTATTATCTTCTTTCTCCATCTCTTCATCTATTGAGATATTGACTTTGACTCCTACTTCTTTATTGGATGTACTAGTCCTTTTACTTCTCAACTATTTCTCTTCTTTCATGCCAATATCTAGTTCTTCTTGTACAAAATCACTTAGGTTTCTTTTCCTACCAGCCTCTTGCTTTACTCTTCTTCTACTAGGAGTAGTAGATAGTACAACAAGAGGTATGTAATTTCTTTTAGATGCATGGTACTGGGAATTATAGAGGAAGCAAGATCAATTGATGCAGGGGTACTATGTTCTTTCTTCTTTCCATTCTCAATTTTAGCAGCACTTGAAGATAATCTTCTTGATTTGCTAGGTCTAGAGGACCGTTCAGCTGATCTAGCCTTTCTCTCATCAAGAGCTTCCTTTAACTGATCTATATCATCCTTAGTGAATGACTGCCCTTGGAAGAATTCCTCAACATTCTTTCTTATTTTGGATGCTGAAGTTTATCAATGAACTTCATTATATTTTTCTTCATATGTTCCATGTCAGGGTAGAGAGGGATACCTAGGACTTCTTAACAACATTTCAATGTACCTCTCATCCAATTGTTCATAAATTTCATATCACAAGGGCTCTATCTAGAGAGTTCTAGGTTCAACTACTTTTATGATGCATTCATCAATGGTTACAAGAAAGGTTATTTCCTTTGCATACTTCTTCACTAGGCTTTTGGGAATCCTATCTCTTTCATGCATCTCATTCTTGCTACAAAGAATGTAGTCAAAGCATTGTTCTATGCCCTGAAATCTCCAAGACTATGCAGATGTTCAAAGATTTGATGTGCAACCCACTTGTTACATTCACATATTATGTTTTTCCTTCCTGGTAATGCCCTCAAGAAATAGAACAGTAGAAAAACCACTATTGTGCCAAATTTGGAGTGTTTCTTTGTCCTAGTCATGCTCATGTTCTCCATAATTTGCAGCCTAAGAAACTCACATAGATCAAAATCTTTTCCATTTATTAGAATTTAATATGCAGTATGAATTGTTGTAATAGACACAAAATTACCTTAGTTGGTAAAGTAATTTTTTTTTCCAATCATAATAGTAGCATACCTCATGTCAGGGTTTGAGATAGGCTTAGTAGTCAAAGCTCTCTCATTAAATGTGGCACCAATCAACTTCATGACTACATCATTCTTCAAATCCTTTAGAATTGGAATGGGTCCAGTGTCGCAAAGACTAGTTATGGCTTGAATCACTTCCTTGTTGATTACCCCAGGTACACATGTCCACAAAAAATTACCATGTACCCTACTAAGAGCCATCCTAACAAACTTTTCCTCCATCTTACTGTTTAGGAACTAGTTCCAAACATTTAGTTTCTTCTGAACTAGGTTTTCATATTCAATTTTTATAGAGTGATCATCTATTGTCAATTCATTGTACGATATATCCCTAAGATCTTGGTGGTTAAATTCCATTATCTTTCCATGAATTTATGTCCTAGTGTCTTCAGTGGGTAGCATATTGCTCAGAATATGTGAAAATACATCCACAGGATCCGCTTCATAGGCTTTACAAGAATACCTTCTAAATTTGGGTCAAGGTCTCTCAGAGACTTCCACAACAATGGGAGTGGCCATTTATTTTCCTCAATCTACTTGAATATGCTTATGAAAATTTTCTTCAACTTAAAACTCACAAAGTTTAGATAATGGTAAATACCTTTTCAAACTTCATCAAGAACTAGGTTTTTAATGCAAAATACTCTAAATTTCTTTCAACTCTCTTCAACTCACTCTGTCTTCAGCTTTCTCTGTTTCTTCCCAATTGTGAAAATTTGATTTAACTCAACTTCACTTCTCGCTTTATGATATGGAATTTTCCCTAATTCATATTTAATGAATTCCAACCTTAAAAGGGTGATAAACACTTTATAAGGTACACTGTAAACCCTAAAATGTTCCACAATTCTCTAGATTTGCATATTTTTTGCTAGGAAATTCTTCAACATCTTTAGAATGAAAAATTATATCATATATCCTTGTGTCACTACTTGACACCTCATATATCAGGGGATTTTTATATTTCTCTATAACTACTCCCCTTGAAGCCACTACTGGGTTAAAGTTTTAGAAGTAATTGCACCAAATGTAAGTACAAAATAACTTTCCTACATCTTTCTTGATGGAAGATATTGCATCATCAACAACTAGAATAAGGCAACTACTTTCTTAAGTTCAACATCAACTACTTTCTCGAGTTCCCATCCATCCAGATAGTTGTTAGGAGGGTTGAAGGAATGAATCCAACTTCTCATTTCCTTGGATGGCCAAGCATCCTTGCAAGCTACTCCTTTCTTTCCTCCAACTATAGCTTCTAATTAGTTCCAAATATCAATTAGATGCATTTGACTCATCCTTTCTCTTAGGTTCTTCCTTTTTCCTCCAAATCTTCTCCATTTCTTGTCTTACTTCAGTAGGATCCACTCTTTTTATAGGTCTGTTCTTTCATTTTAGATCAAGTTTCTTCCCAATTTTTCTTTTACAGATTTTTAAGATATGTCTTAGTTTGTTGCAAGTGTAGCATACAACATGTCTTTGACCAAAATAGTTTGCATTTATCCTTGATTTGCACTAATTGGCTTTATGTTTGAAGACATTGCATGTATAGCAGTAGCCTTGAAAAGACTGAATCCTTGTACTAGAATTAAATCTATTCATCATTATTTGGATTCTACACTTGGTAGCTCTATGTCCAAAATTATTGCAAGTAAAGCACTGTCTAGCAAAGAATCCAACATTATGATTCATTCTACTTCTACATTCTATTTCCCTATGACCAAATTTATTGCATGAGAAACAAAAACCATTAAAATATGGGTACCTTTAGCAATAGGTTGTTGAATAGGAATCCTTCCAATATTGCTTCTTTGGTTATTGAGCTATTTATTATTGTCTTGAGTCTTCCTTTGATTTTCCACTTTGTTGGGAATATGATTTTCTTTTGAACTTTTTCCTTCTTCAAGTCCTAGACCACCTTTATCCTTAGTTGGTTTTTGAAATGTGATCAACTCATCAAGCATTGTAGAACTTGTTTTTAATTTTTCTTCATGAGCTCTTGGTTTTTCCAGGTCAAATCTTAGGGTTGCCACTTCTTGTTCAAGCTTTGTACACTCATCAATTTTATTCAAAATTTCAACTTTTTGACATTATTCAATTCTTTTCTATTCTTCCACTTGCACCTTCAATCTAGTGATGTCCTCATTAGCCTTTTTCAACTAATCACTGACTTCTCTATGCCTCTCTTTGAAATTTTTGATTTTTTCCTCTTGATTTTCTGATGCATTCATTTTCTTCTTTCAATTTCTCCTTCAGAGATTCTTTCTCATCTTCACTTTTGTCAAGTTTTTCAAGAGTGGCATGGAGTTCCTCAGATGTAGAGATTTCTTCTAGAGAAACAAGATAGTTTTTTTAGCCATGTATTCAAATTTTGAGACCTTCCTCAAGCTGTAAGACTTCTTTAGAGGAACCGAGCTCTGATACCAATTGTTGAATACATCGAATACTAAGAGGGGGGTGAATTAGTATTCTGCTAAACCATTTGATTGCTAATGATCCAATTATTAACAAATATCTAGCTGCAACTATAAGTAAGAACATGAAGCAAATCATAACATCACACAACTCATTGACACCAATATTTTTACATGGAAAACCCAAAGTGGGAAAAACCATGGTGAGGATTAACTCACAATATATTATAACCAGTCATAAAATATTATAGGGCTCATTATTAGGACACATTTTCTTTGAAAGGCTCACAACCTGAAGTGAATACAAAATGGCTTACCACCAAGATACAAAAAAGATATGGCTCAGTGCCAAGAATGAACTAAAAAAGTAAACCTTCAAAGTGACAAGTTCAGTTCCAATTAAGCTGTAGAAAAAAAATCTTGCTTCGATTATAGGTACACAACAACTATCAACAACTTCACACCATAATACTTGTTCATAACTCACATCACCATTCGCTATTTATTTTCACACACCTTGCACAAGTATGCTCCAAATACATATTTATGGCTACATCTTCATACATCAATTAGGTTGGCCTAATTGGATATGAACATACATAATTCAAAATGACTTGTTGACTGAAAAAAATTTCTTTTTCACACAAAAAAAATGTATCAAACACAAATTAGGTTGGCCTAGACCTAATAAGAAACTCTTTACACATTCATGAGACAAGTAATTATTAACCCTATCAGCCAAAAGCATGTTGAACTTCTTCTATTTAGATATCTCAGCTAGATCAAACAAAATTTTTGAAAGTTCATTCATAGCAGTAACTGACAATCCTGAGCAACATATCAAAAACTCATAGAGCGATCTTTTACTAAGAGAATTTTTGGATCCAATTATTGGATCAATATAGATACATAGTTTACTTATCCAATCACCAAATATTGTTGGCATCAATGACAACAAACCCAAAGCTCTCCTTCTTCATTCTTCCAACACAACTTCCAAAGTCTATGCTCTTACAAGTGTTATTACACTATGATGCAAAGTCTAGAGTGATTTTTAGAGCATAATAGTATCTCAAAAATTACAATACAATCTCATATAATGCACTAAGGAATTAAAATATTTATATTGAAATCATACATGGGGTATGTGTGGGATCATCATGGAAAAAATAGGCCCTTAAGTGGTGAAAAATTTAGAAAAATCAGAGTTAGGCAACTTGATGTAAAAATTTGAATAAGTTATCTATATTATTTCAAAAATATGTAAAAATAGAATCTATAGAAAATTGAATGTAGTTTGTAAACTACTAGGTTTATTAAAAAAAAAAATCTATTTGGTGAAAATTTGAAATTTCAATGTAGTAGTACTTAAATTTCATGGAAAAAATAAGAAGTGTCTATCTGACCACCCTAACCACAATAAAATGATAATTTTTTTTATAAGATTTTAGATATAAGTAGAGGACTCATGTCTCGATGTGATGCATATTTTTTTGTAATTTTTTTCCATATAAATAATTAATTATGAAATTTTTATTACAAATTTTAAAAAATATAAAAACTAGTATGTTTGACCACCTTAACTTGGTCAAAACTTCATGAATTTCATTTTTTTTTAATCCTATAGTATGTGAAGCATAGAATGTGGCATATGTTTTGGATTCAAAAAATGTGATACCATTTGAAAGCTATAGATGTTTTTCAATCAGCCTATCAATCAAAACTTTAGTCGTAATTCAAATATAAAATGAATAATAATTATTTATTAAATTCAAAGTAAATCATAATGTATATTGGTAGAAAGCTAAGATTCTCCTTTAAAAACCCTTTTTGTTTCATCAATTTTGGGTAAAAAAAAAGTTTTCAGCCACATACCCTACACATACCCATCATATTGCCACTTTTTTCCCCATCATGATCCTACACATACCCCATGGGCACCCAATATTTTCATGTTTCATTCCCACAATCTCTACATGCATGCAAAATACAACTGACAACATGGACAAGTCCCAAGTGATGCGAAAAGAAACCAACCCAACATGCAACCACATGTAGCAACATTTCAATCATATGCAAGGTGTGAGACTCCCAAATATCAAGTAACCTCACATACAAGGCACCCACATAGAGAAAATCTATCTCCCTTGCCAAATTAGAAACTATCTTTAATTCAAAGTCACTTCCAATGACAACTCAGTGTCTCTTTACCAATATTCCCTTTTGAGCATGAGTCAAATACTCAAACCAATGTCACATGGCATCATGGATCTCCTCTTTAAATAAAATACAATGGTCAAAGCTAGATTGAGTGCCTAGGTGACAAGTGTCACTCTCTATTGCTTCCCATTCTCCAAGAAAGGAATGTGCTCACAAGTGGGCCCCACCAAGTGCTAACTTGCAAAATAGAATGCCACATGTCAATATGGTGATCATTTTAGAGTTATAAAAATATTCCTCTTCCCAAAGGAGTGCCCATGTGACAAGTGTCACATTCTCATCCTTTTCTCCTTGCATTTAGGAAGAAAAGTTCCATTTAATAATTTAAATTAGTAGCATAGGGAAAAATAAATTTATTATTTTAATATGGAACTCTTTTAAGGTTGAGACACCTTAAAGAAAACTCCCTCCCTCTCTCTCTCCTTCTATCCCTGCCACCCTACCTAGATAACTCTCCCTCCATCCCTCTATCCCTTCATCCCTCTCTCTACCTCTATCCCTCCCACCCTAACTAGATAACACTCTCTCTAGTCTCTCCCTCCCACCTAACCTAGATAACTTGCACTTCGTACCTCTATTACTCCCTCCCTCTCTCTATCCCTCCCTCCTCTCTCTCTCATGTCTCTCACTCCCACCCTACCTAGATAACTCCTATCTCTCTTAGGTCTCCCCCTCCCACACTACCTAGATAATTCTCTCTCTCACCCCCTCCCAACCCTGTCTATCTCATAGGTCTCTCCCTTCATCCCTCCCTCCCTCTCTCTCTCTCTCTATTTCTCCATCCCTCCCTCTATCCATCCCTATAACATGCCCAACTAAAATTTCCTCAATAAATTAATAATTGACATTATGAATATAAATTTAAGCCATAAATCCCATAGCTATTTTTCCAACATAGAAATTTCGTGTCCATAAATTAAGAAAAAATATATAAATATATTCATTTCCAAATGTCAATAGTCAATATACAAATTTGACTTGGCATTCAATCGCAACATGGTCAATATAATAATTACATTAATGATACAAGTACATAAAAAATAATTTCCATTGTAATTACTTTGTGACAACTCACCTCCATTGGTGGATGAGAACATGGTTGAGGTGATTTTCCACCCAACCATGAAGCAATGCTTCCCTGGAATTCTTCAATCTATTGAAGAATGCCCAACCCTACATGAAACACTTAGCAAGAGTAATAGTTTGCAAGGTGGAATCTATACATTCCTAATTACATGCATTTCTATCTACTATTAGAACATGCAATTTCCATGTTAGTTAAAAAATATAAATAATAAACAATCTATTCCATAATAAAAATGACTACAAAGCTTGGCTAAGCTAATGCTACATAAACTGAAACTTAAGTTAGATTGGGAATAGAAAATCTACACTCTCTAGCACCCATTCCCGAAAGGTAGATTTCCATAACAAAGGGGTATCCCTCCCTTCTAGACCATCCACTAGCATCATATTCTAGTGTTATATAGTCTATCTTAGTACTTTTGTATCATTCCATTTCATTAATGATCAAGCAAGTAATCCATTTAAAATCTGATATAACCATTCATTTATTCATCATATAACTATATTTCCTTAAGATTCATATTGCAACTCAACACTATTACATTTCTATAGTTCTTTCCTTTGCAAATGAAATTAAATTATCATAATCAATGAGTAAAATTAAGATGAAATAAGAAGGTATACTGCATGTATGTGCACATGCATAAATGAAGCATTTATGCATGTACACATATATGCCTAAAAATAAACAAAATTTGGAATATGCATATACATTCTTAAGATTTAAGAAAAAATTCCATTCTATAAGCAATTATTTTCCATATTCAAATAAACAATGTTATGGTTAGTTGCACAATTTTGGTCATACACTAATCATAAATTACAGTTCACAATGTGAGAAATAAAAATAACATAAATGTACATTAGTCTCAATAATTTCCTTAATTTTTTCTGCTATGAACAATAATACAGATTCAGTATATTCAAATCTTTAGTTAAAGAAAATAAGATCGAAAATAGTTGGTTTGATTACAATATCAACCCTTTTAGCTTCCTGATAAATGTTTTATTCTGTTCCATATCAATGATGAACATAGTAGCAATATTCCATTTAGCTTATTCATAATTTATTCTCTACTATTAAAAGTAAAATGAAAACTTTGAAATAAAATACAAATTTGAGCCATCCTTTAATGCACACCTATGTGTTTGAATAATCAAAAGTTTTGGGGTTGATATGCATGATATCATACATCGATAAACTTGCTAACATCTTATACCCATTAAAATATTTCATTATGGTTTCTCAATCCTCATCCCTAAGGGACTCTTAACTAGTGAAATAGAGTGTAATTAGCCATTGATTGTGATAGATCGATGGATGAGCATCCAAGTATGTATATATATGTATATATATACATATATGCATAACAATTGATAGATAGAAGTTCTTTTAAAATTCTAAGAGAGTTTCATTATCCCTCGGCTTGTTAAGGCCAATATATACTAGTAGCAAAATATTATGGTCTACATGCACTATCATTTAGTGAAAATCCCACAATAAAATAGATATATATTATATTCCACATGTTATTGAACGTAGCAAGTTCGTTAAACTTTGAGAACAAGATGAGATGAAATAGTCATTTCCCATACATAATACATATACACACTATAGATCACAGTGGCATAAATCTCACTACCGAATTGGTGGGAATCATTCATACACAAAAGGTTTAATAGAGAGATGAAAATCATTCTTTGGTTACTCCATTATTGGCAATGGTATTTCCATAGACATACATATTGGATAGAATGATAGGAATCATTTGGAGCCAAACCATGGCTTCAAATTTTTCTTATTATTTGGCCTCTATAATAAAATTGACATAGAAATGTCAAATGAAATTATCATTTGGAAATGAAACAAATGTATATCACCTTGCATGGTGATTACTACCATAGTGAGCATATTGAAGAAATACTAGATTTAATAAATACATGGGCTAGATCCTGACTTCCACCCTTGCTCGATCATGCATAGCATGCCAACCTATATACACAACGAGGTTTCACTAGAGGTTTTTACCCTCCAAATGGGGCTTCATAGAGAAATTTAACAAAAACATTTGATGAACTAAGACCACGAATACAATGGAAAGAATAACAGAGAATATCAACATGCTAATCAATACCCATTAAGCTCGCAAGAGAAAAATACCCAAAACTTATGATAGAAACATGAAAAAGGATATCAAACTACCTCAATGGACTATATGATGGATTCCTTTTTCCTTAGAATTGAATAGAATCAATAGCTCTTTACTCCATGTCTTTCTCTCCCCTTGCTTTTTCCTAATTCCTTCAATGCTTTTTTTTCTAGATTTCCTCTTTAGTTTTACTCAAAATCCGACCACACCTTGACCATTGATTGTGACTACTATTTTTGGGGTGATCTTAATTCTCCATGTCACCCTCTCTTAGCTACCTACTTCCCCCATTTATAAGCATTGATTCTTATTGGATTAAACTATGGTTGATATGATGGGTAAAGTTATCCTTGTAATTCTATCTTAATTTGAGTAGATGAGTCTGAATCAATCCTTGAGTGTTCTGAAGTTTCCTCTATTTATTCCTCAATTTCAATCTAAGGGTTGTGAACTTGTGAAAGATATTAGGGTTGTTTTCCTAAGGGTTGGACCTAGAAAGTCAAGTGTAGATGAATGCAATTTTTTTTCCTAAGTTTATTCTATAATTTGACTCTCAGTCCTCCTATCAATTCTATGATAGGAGCCTATATTCACATAGTATGCACTAGAAACCGATTAACAGAATATAGTAAACATTATTACTATTACACATGAAGAGAAAAATATAATAAAAAGGTAGAATTGAAATGAAACACACTAAACTTTATTCACACACATTTGATAACCACACCAATTAATATTTATCAAATGCAATATGTTGAATGAAACTCATACACATTAATAGTACAAAATGATAATTGCAAACTAGTTTGATAAAAAAGAAGCAAATGTAAGACTAAACACTTATTACCATATGATGAAATCCTATTGTAGTAATCACTGGGCAGTCAATGAAGTGGGACTTGCCTTCTTCAACTATCGGTGATGGATCTCATGCACACTAGCTACTCCATGCTAACCAATGTTCATTCAAATAACTTCATAGTACTTTAAGTCACAAAATAGAGAGCTTGTAGAAATAATATTATTATCATCAATATCGACTGAGTCTTGAATTACATATTTATTCATACCATAGACCAATTAAAATTAGAACCACTAGTAAATAAAAACATGGAATAGTATTTGGTTGTTTTGGCCTATAGACAACAACCTTAAAAGACAATCGAAAATAGTTTGGAGTCTTTTTCCATCATTTCAAAATGACATAACAACTTAAAACAAATAAATACAACTCAACACACATTTAACCAAAATGAAAAGTAATTCTTGAACAGTCTTCAACTCCATTCCACTGATTCCCTTATCCACACGTCATCCATTAAAAATCCCCTGCTACCGAATTCACAAAGAAAATCAATAAATAATCAAAGGATTTTGGTATATTCATAGGTTTTCATTTTTCCTTGTATTTTATAAAATATGTTTATCTCATTAAAAAATGGTGATAGGAGCAACAAAAAATAATACATAATGACAAGGTTTAAAGGAAAATAAAAGGGTAAAACAAAGACATATTTCACCCTCATCATTCCCCCAGCTTAGGGTTTTGTATGTCCTCATGCAAAAGAGTATAAAGTAAAAAATAGGAGAAAAAGGAAATAGTTTCTTCATTGTGTCAATGACTTCCTTGACCCATGACTGGTATAATTCTTGCATCTACTTTTCATGTTCTTGAATGGTCATGAGTGCTGTTTCAGAGGCATCTGTCTGTTCAAGTGCTACCTTGAGTTTTTGAATCTCTTTTGTTTGTGAGGAAACAAGAGAGCATGCATCCTGAAATTATCTCTGAAGGGCCTCATTTTCCTCAATCACCCTAGCCAATGAATTCTGCAGTGCTTGATTTTCCTCCTTTAACTTGGCTACCAAATATTGCAAACCTTGTATCTCTTCTTTTGCTGACAAAGGATTCTCCTTTTTTAGTTTAGTTACCAAGTTTTATAGGTCATGAATTTCTTCATTTGTTAACAAAGGATTCCCCTTCTCGAATTCTTCCTCTGGTTCTTGATTTCCAATTGGGGGTGTCTCCATATGTTATTTCTCATTGTCAACTAATTCATTCAACTCCTTCTTTTCCATTTGGGGAGATAATTTAGTGGTCCTTTATTTTGCAAGGTTGACAGTGGCTTCAGGTATCAGTTCAACATGAAAGTATTGAATATTAGTATTAGTATGAATATTCTCCTCATGTGACACAAACCCTTCCTCCATACCCTGTGCATTCTCATCAAAGGGTTCCATTATTTTTCCTTCTTATGTGGCTATCATTACTCCCTCTAAAACTGAAGGACAAGACTAAAGGAGTTGGGTTTCTTGTCACACCTAGTTTGATTTTCATTAGTAGCCATAGGTGCTTCAATTTTATTCCTTCCATTTCACCTTCATAGCTCCCTAGAAGCATTTACTGACCTTTTGGTTCTATGATACACAACACCAAGGATTGTGTGATCATCCACTTCTTTTGACTATTCAAAACCTCGAACATTGCTAGCTACATTTTCCATATTTTCCAATTTTTTAGTTGTAGAAGCAGGTGAATTCTCTTTAGTTGGTGAATTTTCCTTAGTAGGTGATTTCTCTTTGTCACCAAGAGTATTTGAAGCTTGTTTTTTTTAAGAGCTAGGGGAGACTAAGGATTTCTTTCTATGCCTTTTCCACTTACCCCTAGTTTTCCAGTTTGGTGTGCTAGTTTTGACAGACTTGCTACTAATAGGGGTCACAGGAGATCTTGGTCAGTTTTCTACTTGAGGATAGGGTTTGATTGAAATCCTTCTTGGAAACCCTCTTCTTCGTAGGTTTAGGGGAATCACCAGAAATTTCTTTTGTTCCTAGGTCTTCACTATGTCCATCTGAAGAATTTTCATTATTACTTCCCTTATCTGATTCTATGCCTACGAACCCCTCTCTTTTAGAAGAACTAGGTGGATTGATAGGAGAATCCTCCTCTGTGGATTTATCCAGGGTGTATTCACCCAGAAGTGAATCTTGATCCTATGGAGAAGAGAGTTTTTTAATTCCCTCACAATTAAAAATTTAATGAGGCCATGGTGAGCTAATGAGTTTTCATGCCCCTTTTAAACTACCTTTTGCATATGGTTTATAGAGGAATAAAGAAAATATGGCATGTTTACAAGCATTCCCCATGTCAAATGATTCATAAGGTGAAATTGCTTAGCATAAACATATACATACCTACCTTCACAAGTTACATACTGAATGATGAATTTTTCTACATTGTCCCAGGGCCTTGAAAGTGAGATTAAATTTGTGCCATGTACAATGACAATTTCAATAGACTCTCCTCATTCCATGAACCTCTTCCATAGAGGTTCAAGTTCCATGGCATGTTTGGAGTTATCTGGAAAATATTTCTCCCCTGAGAGTGGAAACTTAGAGACATTGGCTATGGCTTCCACTGAGAAAGGAATTGTTAAACCAGGGAATTTTGCTTCCTTTTTGTGGTAGTTCATTGCGAACTCCTACATAATATTTTCATCAAACACTCTTAATTGTTTAAATTATGCATCCCATCCTACTTGCTTGAAGATTTTATAAGCCTTGATAGCCTCTAGTGCCCTCATTTCCTCCATAGTTGGAGGCTCAAAATGATGACAATTTTCTCCTACTATGACACTACCAGGAGGTCTCTGTAACTAGAATAATTTGTGCAAATGAATGTTACTAACAGACACAGAAACTACCAATAAAGGAAATAGCAAACAATTATCAACTATAACTTAGATGGTGAGAGGTTAATGGGAAATTGAATTTGGAAAGTGGGTTGCAATGTTTGGAAAGATTGGTTTACACCAATGTCATCATAGCAGCTTACGATTACGCCAGTAAATAATAGTAATAATAGTATTAAGTAAGCAAGATAAGGGAATAATGGATTTTGGCATACTAAAAGGATACAACGAAGATACAATATGATTTTTGTAGACATGACATGGTGTGTGACAAGAAAACTCCCCCTAGCTTAGCATGTGACCCATCCTCGGGTGATGTCATTAGTCATTAAACAAAAATAATATTATTTAATAAAGAGCAAGGAAAAGAAAAAAACCCAAATATACTGATACCAATGATCATCAATGGTACAAAATGGTGACATGGAAGCAATCATGGTGAATGGAGAGTGGAGATGATGTCCGTGTTAACATGTAACTGCCAAGCTGGCAGTGTTAGCACTAAAATCAAAGGTATTGTGTGGGGTCAATAAGATAGCATAGCAGAAAATACATTAGGTGAACTATGGCCATCATAACAAAGGAAAGTACAACTAGCTATTGGCAACGGGTAGAAATGATCATGGTGAGGTCAAGACACATGATACCCTGACATGTAGGAAATAGGAGGATGTGAATGGATCACAAAAATAACCAAAGGGTTGGATGGTAGGTGGGACCAGAAAACTATTAAGGAAGCAAGCATCACTTGATGGAAGTGAATAGAACCAAGTGACAAAGGCTCATGTCTAGAAAAAGACAAGAATAAAGTTCACTTAAGCAAATGTGGCATGACACAAAGTGGTAGCAACCCAAAAATGGCAATGGACATGAAGAAGGTAGGAGCAACCCAAAAGTGATGAGCTAAATGGCCGGTCAAACAATCACAATGCAAAGATGAAATCAAACCCTGGCATAGAAGTGACAGGAAGGTAGAGTTGTGTACTTGTAGAATTAGTCAGGCTATATAGATATTTTCTTTTCTTTTTCTTTTCTCTATTTTTCATTTTTTTCTCTTTTTTTTTTTAATATTTTGATCTCGATGATAGACTACCAGTATCTTGGTTTTTTCCCTATCACCACCTAGGAGTGTCAAGAACCCAATTTTTACTGGTAAGATTTATTTTGCATTTAACACCCACCAGAAACTAGTTTTCAAACATTAACTTGCCAACAATTCCCAAAGGTTTTCATTGTTGGATCTTTTATTCCTTTTTTATTTTTGAAAAGTACATACAAGGTATTGAGAGAGGCCAAAAAAATTCTAGGTCAAGTAGATGGAGTTCCTTAGGTAGATTTGAGACAAACTCTTCACAAGAGAAAGGCCTCTTGTACAAATTCAACTAATGACCATTGACAACTAAAGCCATACGATTGAAGTCCATGATATGAAGATTGACTTCCTATTATCATAGGCCATCTCAATTTCATAGGGCCCTAACCATTGGGTGTGGAACTTTCCCTTAAAATATTGAAAACAAGAGTCATACAAGAGTGCCCAATCACCTACTTGAAAATGACCATTTTCGAATGAAATGATCATGCCAAAGAGCATGTTGATTATGGAAAATATCTGCATGGAAGAGTGCTTGTTGGTGAAGTTCATATAATGAGTGGAGCTATGCAATTCATTATTTATATGCATCAAACAAGTTCATACCCAATTAGAGTGTGGTGCAGAGAGTTTTTACCTCAAATTTGATAGGAAGAACAAACCTCTTGCAATAGACAAGCTCGTAAGGTGTGAAACCAATGGTGGTTTTCCATGTAGTGCAATAGGCCCAGACAACTTCAAGAAGTCATGCAACCTAGTATTTCTTATGGAGGGAAACTATCTTGGTAAGAATGTTCTTGAGTTCTTGGTTGGTGACTTCAACCTAGCCATTATCCTAGGGATGGTAAGGTGAAGAATTGTGATGTTGAATCTCATAATCATGAACCAAAGTAGAAATGAGGTTAGATGTGAACTGTAGACCTGGATCTGTAACTATCTCATTGAAAACACCAAATTGGCTAAAAATCTCAAAATAGAGGAATTCAACTACCTTAGTGTCTTGGGCATACTTTACAACAACTCCAACCCACTTTATTATATAATCTATGCACACAAGGATGCATTCCTTGTTCTAAAATGGCAAGTTGATAGGCCCAACAAAATCAAGTCCCCATTTTTCAAAAGGCTCAATGAACAACCAAGGATATAGAGGCATTTCATCTGGGTGTGTGGGGCAGCCCATACGGTGATATTTATCATAGTGTTGAACATAGCATTTACAATCCTTGTGAAGTGTAGGCCAATAGTATCCTATAGTTAAGATATTCTAAGTAGTCCTTTAAGTGAAAAAAAATGTCCTCCATAGGGTTTTGTGTGGCATGCATGAAGTATGTCGAAGACATCATCTTTGGGCACACATTGTCACATGATATTTTCAAGGCCACAATAGAAGAGTAATCCATTTATCCATGTATAATTACCACTGGGTCTGACTAGCTTTCAATATTACTGTTGCCTCTATTTCACCTACAGTTAAATAAGGTGAGATAATCAAATGTTAGATCTTCAGAGGCCAGTGGGACATTCACACAAGGGAAAAGACTCTACATCTGTTGCTAGGTCACGGGGAACTCAATGGGAGAAGCTACCCTAGGAGGATTCGACATGAAAATCATCCAAGGAGAAAGTCGGCAAGACTCTCCTACTGTCTGGTTGACTAACTGTTTGATTCTTCCCATCCTGAGCAGGTCACTGAGACCTAGTTTCTGTCATTCCGAATGAGCCTGCAGAGCCTATCGCTATAACGGAGAGGGTTCGGTATGACCTCTTACCACATGGATTTCCTTGGCCAATAGGCCATTCAATCATCATTCGGCGAGACTCTCGGTGACCACGGGCTTTGGGGAGACCTACAGTGCTTGGTGAGAAGTCCCAACGAAGGTTCGATGTCTCACCGACAACAGTGATCCTCGGTGTAACTATGAGACTTCGCCAAAATGTCCCGTTGACATTAAATGCCTTATCAACTTCATACGGGTTCCCTTCGGCAAGAGTTTAAGGCTTCGGTGAAGGGTCACAGCAAAAAGGTTATGTCTTCCCCACTTGCACTGAAGGGTCTTATCAACATAAGGAGATAGCTTCACCATTTTGTCATACCGAAGTGGAGATGTCTCCCCAAAATGAAGCAAAGCTCGGTGAAGGTGGAAAAGATTCGGCATGAGTTTCATCAAACATAGGAGCTTCCAAAAAGAAACAAGGGCAGCGTCGGCAAAGGATATTACCTTCATCAGGATGTCTTGCCAAAGGATAGGGGTCACACCGAAGAGATCAAATGAGGCGGCTTCGGCATGAGTCTCACCGAACATAGAGGTTTTCGGCATAACATAAGGAGCTCGGGGAGACCTCTTCCTGACTGGTAGGAGTCAGGCCAAAAGAAAAGGAGTTGGCCGAGGGTTCATACTTCAGCATGAGTCTCATTGAGTAGTGAAGCCTTTAGAATGAAAAAGAGTTCGCCAGGAAGAGAGGGAGTTCTACAAGATGTCTCAGCAATACCAGGGAGTCTTGCGAGAGTGAAACAAAATGTGTGTTCACCAAAGTTAAAGTGCCTTCAACACAACCTCTTCTTGAAATAGGGACGTCAGGCCGAGAGGAGAAAAGGAGCCTGGTGGGATTTATTTTTAAGGATGTCGGCGAAGGTCTCCCCGACATGTATCTTATCGATGTAGAGACTGACTGTCAGGGGGATGTCTTACTGATATCATGTGGTCTCAACAATAGAAAGGGATCTCCATGTGACATGTTAACCCACTGATCTCTTGGTGACAAATGGTGTCTCCTCGATGGCTCCGGTAGCATCAATATGATCTTTAGGTCTCGCTAGGAGCTCTCAGCAATGGCTCCATGACTTGTTGATGCTTGCAACAAGTTTAAACTGCATCAGGGAGACATGATTAGTGTCTCACCGATATGTGGTTCAACAGGGGAATGTTTTGACCACCGAAGAGGCTGCGTGGTTTGCACTCAGCCAATTAGAGAAATCTGAAGCTAAACCATGGTAGTCTAAAGAACACCAATAGGATGAAGGGCGACGTGTATCTGTTGTAGGCTCAGAGCATTCAAGGTGTAGCCGAAGTAGCTCAACCAGACACGATGGACCAAATGAATGTGGTAGCTACAAAATATCAGAAGGCTCCTACAAGGGTAACTCTTCACCGACACACACATTAGAGACACACAGGATTCAACATTCATTTCGATCAAAAGATCTGAGATAGATCTTTTTCTGAACTAGGATATTTTTGTAAGCCCTAATGGGATGATATCAGTTTGTATATAAAGCATTTTTTCCTTTTTGGTAAATAGTTCTGATTACACACTCTGAAGAGTTAGTGATTTTTTATTCAATCAATTTATGTTTTTCTATAACTCAACTGGAATCCTGAATATAACACAGAGTTTACCTTGGAAGTTTTTGTTCATGTTTGTATTGATTCTCATTTCTGTATCTTTCTTTTGAACAATGCAAGTCTTTAACTGTGTTTTATAATTTTGTATTCATATCTTAGAGCTGTGAAATTAATCTTTCCTTCCTAAGATGTGTATGTAGGCCAAACCTATTAGGACTAAAGCATTAAGTTTGAAAGAAGTTGCTTTGAGAATAGCAATTAGGCCTTCAAGTGTATGTTCTTCCTATGTTCATTTCATGATTTCTCACCAGTTTGGTGTATCACCCTAGTGTAGTCCTTTAATTTATGTATCTCTTCCCTCTTTCCTCTCAAAGAAACAATATTTTAGGTGATACCCAAAGGAATCCGGCCTTCTCTGGAGGTTCATTTCAGCTATAGGTGACCCACAGCCTTGAAATGATCCCATGTTTCTCTAGAATGCTTAGTTTTTGTAAAACTTTGCATAGGGTACAATTCTAGGTGACAACAATTTCTGGCATGCTAGGTGGGATGGAAATTAATTTAAACTATTGGTTTAGTATGCAACCAGTGAATTTCATACTTTATAGAAGTCATTTGGCATACTTGGTGACTCCACAAAGAGGAAGAACCCCATAAATTAGTGCCTTCTATAGTTTATGAGAAAAGTTTAGACTAGAGGCAGTTTAGGTTCATTTGAATATTTGCAACTGTCACCACCAAGAAGGAAAGGTAGAGCAGTAGAGAAGAGAGGAACAATAGTTATCTACTCTAGAAGAAATGAGTCCACTCCTCCATCTATAGGGTCTCATCTTGCTCCACCAACAAATCCACTTTAGATACCTTCAATGGCCACTCCAAGGAATCAACCCTTTGTTGCTTTCAATGGAGGGAGTCCTTTGAACTTGGTGCAACACAATGATATTCCAATGGCAGCTTTGAAGAGTTTGTCAATTTTCATGGGAGAAGACCAAACTACTCCAATTGAACACATGCGGGATGTGGCTTCGTTATGTAGAGTCCATCACATAACCCAGGAGGATGTTGCAGTGAGACTACTAGTTGCTTCACTGAAAGGAAGAGTTGTACAGTGGTATAGGAGCCTACCAGTCAGTTCAATTGCAACATGGGATGATTTTGGAGAAAAATTGCACAAGAAATTCCAAGATAGGTCTGACAACTTGTCTCTATTAGAGCAACTGACTACAATTAAGAGGGCTCCACAAGAGTAGATGAATGACTTCAACTTCAGATTTCAAAGAACTTGGGATAGAATCCTTGCAATGGTGAGGCCACCTCTAGAGTATGCATTTTTGTATTTTTTAAGGGCTCTGAACAGCAACATAGCTATTATGGTACAGTCAATGGGAGGAGTGTCTTTACCAGATGCCTTTGAAATAGCTATCAGAGCTGAAAACAACTTAATACAAGCTGGTAAGCTTGCCCCAAGGCCACCAATGCCAATATTCCCATAAATTCATGCAAACATTCCTTTGCAAATACCTCCTTTCACACCTCTACCAGCTGTACCAACGCTACTAGTTATTTTTCAAACCATTGAAAAGAAAGAAAGTGTTGCTTCAAGCTCATCAAATGAATTACAAGAGATCAAAATTCTTTTACAGACTTTTGGTAAAAAGTTGCTAAATTTGGAAAAGCAACAGACCTATTCTAGGCCTTATCAACAGCAAAATTAGGCCTCAAGTCAGCCTTTTCAAGGTCAATAGCAGCAATTCCAAGGGAATAGACAGTAGTATCAGGGCAATTATCAGGGCCCAAGACAGAGTATGAACACAAGGACTTTTCAGGCCTATGCTCCAGCACCTGTTAGTGCAATCAGGGACCTGGTTCCCACTCAAAACAACTTAGTAGCTGATTATGAGTGGTGCTACCCTTGTAACAAGCCTTATAATCAAGCCACTTGTTCAAATGGACTCATCAATCAAGCACTGATGGTAAAAAATGCTTCAGGTTCGCAATAGAGTGCATACAATGATGCATCTTCACAACATCAAGACCAATTCAGCAATAATACAACCCTGCTTAATTGGCAAGGTCAAGAATTCTATGGGTTGAATGAGCATAGCTCTCCAGTTGCAGCTAACACTAGGGAAAAGAAGAGAGCATTTGAGCTTGACCAAGTAGCTGATAGAGGAAGGGCGGCAGCTATGGAACCATCTACCTCTCGAGTGACTAGTGGTTGGCAAAGAGATCAACAACTCCCAGACAAGGAGCAGTCACGCTTACAAGCTGATCATACTGGCATAAAGGTACACTATAAAAATCCAATTATACCTTTTAACATTCTTGGTAGTCTGAAAAGGAAAAATGTAACCATGTCCATGTGGGATTCTTTAGTCATCCCTTGTCAAAAGGATATGTTACAATTAGCCCTATCAAGTTTGAAAATGTCTGATGAATCCGAACTCCCAATAGGTCAGGTTAGAGTCAAGTTAACATATGATTCTTGGGGAAATGATTAGTAGCCTTGCATAGAGAATGAGAAAAGAGTTAAACCACCTCCTTTCTATGTGTCAGTGATTATTGGTGATAAATTAGTCCATAATTGTATAGTAGATAGTGGAGCTAGCAGCTCCATCATGCCAAAATAGATTGTTGACAAACTTGGACTAAGATACTAGCCTTTAGAGAAGGGAGTGATCCAATTGGATGGTACTTCGGTTAATACTTTGGGTATTATCAAGGATTTAAATCTCACCCTCCATGCTTGTCCAAATTTTTTAGTCCCTCAAGACATATGTGTCATAGACCTTCTACTGTTCTTTTCCTTGTGTTTATCTAGAGACTTTACAGCCAAGATATGTGGTTATGTATCAGCTGATTGGTCACATATGTTATTTAGAACAAGATATGGAACCAAGGTTACCATTAAATCTGAGAGACTTGCTAAAGATCACATTGAGCCATATAACCCAAGTCCCTTTAATGTTGTTCCTACTGCTGCAGACACAAATTGTGTCATTCTTTCTGACAATGAACTAGCTGCTACTCAAGAACTCCAATCAGAAGTTGTTCCTAATGTGTTGCTGCATGAATGGGAAGTTGAGAATGTATTGGACAGTCCTGAGGACCTTATTCAAGATGCTGGTATGGGCAACTATGTCATTCTTGAGCCTGACACAGAGATTCCAAACTTAGAGAAAGATGCGGATCAGTTGTTGCAACCACTAAATGGACTATGGGAAATATATTTGGATGGCTCCAGAAGCAAAAATGGCACTGGAGGAGGTGCAATGCTGGTATCTCCACAAGGTGATAAGTATTATGCTACTTTTCATTTTTCCTTTGCATGCTCTAACAACACTACTAAATATGAGGGCCTGGTTCAAGGTCTAGAATGGGCAAGAAAAATGACACACTGAAGTCTTATAGAAATAGAGTGTGGAACATGCTTGAGGAATTTGATGCCTTTAATTTAGTGTCTATCCCAAGAAATCAGAACAAGCATGTTGACAGGCTCGCAGCCATTGGAGCACAGTTTGATATTCCAAGTGACATCAGAAAAGAGAGGGTGCAGCATTATGTGAAGGTTGTAGTCAGACCTTCAATTCCTGACAATGACATTCACTGGAAAGTCTTTGACAGTGATGAGCAGATCCTTTCCTTCTTGCTCGAAGAAGATCAGTTCTCCATGGTGAATCAGGCAAAACTCAAGCAGCAGTATGGTGTTCAAGTCATACAGCTAAAGACAAATAAATTAACCAAAGGCTTGGTTACCTTAGAGTCAATTTTCAATACTGATGATCAGCTCAAAAAGAGTAGAGTTGGCTTGCAAATCAAAGAAGAACACTATGAAGAGCTGGAGATTTTCAAAGGTAAACTTCTTAAGATAGGAAAACTTTGTTCACCTGAAGATAGACAAACTTTTGTTGCTTTGTGCCAAGAATTTCATGATTTCTTTGCTTGGGAGTATTTGGATTTGAAATGGTTTGATCCCCACATTGCTCAGCACACAATTGAATTAGAACCTAATGCCAAGCTAGTAAGGCAAAAAACAAAGGCCCTTGAATCTTAAACTTGAGCCCCTAATGATTAAGGAGCTAACTAAACTAGTTGAGGGGGGTATTGTCTTCCCTATCAAGCACACTTCATGGGTTTCTAATCTTGTACCAGTCAAAAAGAAAAATGGTGAGATAAGGCTCTATGTAGACTTCAGGGACCTTAACCGATCCTCTCTAAAAAACCACTACCCACTGCCCTCCATGGAACAAATCTTACAAGAGGTTGTTGGTTCTGAGGGGTTTTCCTTACTAGATGGTTTTTCAGGATATAATCAGGTGTTGGTTAAAGAGGAAGATCAGTTTAAGACTGCTTTTACAACTAAATGGGGCACCATGGCATACAAAAGGATGCCTTTTGGTTTGTCTAATGCTGGTGTGATGTTTCAAAGAGCCATGGACATGGTATTTCAAAGTTTGATCAACAAGATTATACTAATTTACCTAGATGACATCACAGTTTATTCTAAAAATGCTAATGAACATCTGTTACATATTAGGCAAGTTTTTGAAAAGTGCAGGGAGTTTGGTATCTCCCTCAATCCAAAGAAGAGTATCTTTGTTGTCCACGAAGGGAAACTATTAGGACACATAGTGTCAAAGCAAGGAATCACTATTGACCCTGAAAGAGTTAGAGCCATACTTGAGTTGCCGTTTCCTAATCACAAGAAGGGCCTACAGAGCTTTCTGGGATAGATCAACTTTCTAAGGAGGTTCATTCTAGACGTGGCGAACCTGCTACAACCTCTAACAACCATGTTAAAGAAGAATGCATTCTTCAGTTGGACAAAGGGGGAAAAGCACAGTTTTGGAGAAATTAAGGAGACGTTAGCATCTACTCTGACATTGGTAAAACTTGACTTCTCTAAAGACTTATTTTTATATGATTTTGGTAGTGGAGGTGCAATCTCTGCTATGCTAGTTCAGAAGAATAGCGACAATTTAGAGCAACCCATAGCCTTCTTTAACCAAATACTTTTTGATTACAAGGAAAGGTATACATTTGTTGAAAAGCACGTTCTCTCTGTGATTAGAAGTCTGAAGAAATTTAAACCTTTGCTTTCAAACAATAAGGTTCATATTCTAGTTGCACACTCAAGTGTGAAGGAATTTCTGTTGAATAAGGATCTTTATGAAAAAAGAGCAGGGTGGATCACTAAGGTCATGGAGTACGATGCAGATATTAGCATCACCAAACTAGTTAGAGGTAAAGGTCTTTGTGAACAACTTGCTTCAGGGTCGAGCAGTGAAAGTGAACTAGAAAATGATGCTATGCTTGCCAATACAAATGAGCCTCAGAATGCTCAAAATGATGTGCCCATGGGGATAACTAATTGGGTTCAAGATATGACCCAATTTCTACAAACTGGTCAATTCCCATTAGGTCTGAACAGAGCCAAAAGAAGATATTTCAGACTACAGTCCATACCGTATGTACTGGTAAATGATGTTCTTTTCAAAAAGGACCTGAATGGTGTCTTGTTAAGGTGCATTCACAATGACCAAATTGAAAAAGTACTTCATGAGTTTCATGATGGAGCTGCAGGAGGTCACTTTTCTCCCAGAACTACTACTTGGAAGGTCATGAGAGCTGGTTACTACTATCCCAGCCTGTTCAAGGATGCGTATGCCTGGTCAAGAAAATGCATCAAATGTGCTCTATTTTCAGGAAAGGAAAAGTTGTCTGCTATGCCCCTGTATCCAATTCAAGTAGAGCAGCCCTTCATGAGATGGGGCATTGATTTTATTGGACCAATAAATCCACCTTCCATTTCTGGTCACAAATGGGTACTTATAGCCACTGACTATTTTACGAGGTGGAAAGAAGCGGTTGCATTGAGGGAAGCAAAGAAGTCCTCAGAGTTGAACTATGAAGATATAGTCACTAGGTTTGGAGTACCTGACTCCATCATATCTGATAACACCCTTGCATTCATAGGTCTAAGGGTAACCGACTGGGCCGTTAAGCATGGCATTCATTTGAGCACATCTTCAAATTATTACCTTCAAAGTAATGGCCTAGCTAAGAGTACGAATAAGAACCTCATCAGAATTATTAAAAGAACCATAGAGGACAACCAAAGGACCTAGCCTAGTAGTTTAAAGAATGCACTTTGGGCAGACAGGGTGACCCCTAAGAGGTCTGTTGGTAACTTGCCATATATGTTGGTCTATGGAAAAGAGGCAAGATTGCCACTATCAGTGGAACTCCCGGCTCTTGATATTGTTTGCCAGTTGGAAATGTTCGAGGAGTAGGACCCCATGTTTGTAAGGTATGCAGAGCTCATGGAGCTCGAAGAATCAAGGGATAGAGCAATGAAAACTTTGGAGGATCATTAGCTCCAGAAAAAGAAGACTTTTGATAAGAAGGCCATAGGAAAAAAATTTTAGGGATACCTCGTGCTCAAATGGGATGTTCTGAAAAGTAGACCAGGCCATCACACCAAGTTCGACAATATGTGGACTGGTCTATTTATTATCATAGGTTGTAAGGACCACAATGCATATCAACTAGCTACAATAGAAGGTGAAGTGCTTCCTATCCCAGTCAATGGGATACACCTTAAGCCCTATTTTCAAATTTGACAGGTCTATCTATTATACATAATAGTTTAGGCTTTATGTTTTCCATAAGTGTTGTTTCAGCACAGTATATATTTTCTCTTTTAGTTTTCCCCATCATGCCATTTTGGAAACATATTGTGTCCTATAAGTCTCATATGAATCGCAACCATATGCCGACTGATGTTTTATTTGTTCTCTGAGTTTTCTAATGACTTCATGCCCAATGGATAGGCCTAGTCACTGGTTCTCATATTTAGCAGGCAAACATCTAGCAAAGGTCACCAAGATTGTTGCCTCTATTTCACCTATAGTTAAATCAGGTGAGATAATCAAATGTTAGATCTTCAGAGGCCAGTGGGACATTCACACAAGGGAAAAGACTCTACATCTATTGCTAGGTCACAGGGAGCTCAGTGGGAGAAGCTACCCTAGGAGGATTCGGTATGAAAGTAATCCAAGGAGAAAATCAGCAAGACTCTCCTATTGTTTGGTCGACTGACTATTTGATTCTTTCCATCCTGAGCAGGTCACTGAGACCTAGTTTCTATCATGCTGAACGAGCCTACAGAGTCTATGACTATAATGGAGAGGGTTTGGTATGACCTCTTACCACATGGATTTCCTTGGCCAATAGGCCATTCAATCATCATTCGACGAGACTCTCAGTGACCACGGGCTTCGGGGAGACCTACAGCGCTTGGTGAGAAGTCCCAGCGAAGGTTTGATGTCTCACCGACAACAATGATCCTCGGTGTAACTACGAGACTTCACCAAAATGTCTCGACGACATTAAATGTCTTACTGACTTCACATTGGTTCCCTTCAGTAGGAGTTTAAGGCTTCGGTGAAGGGTCATAGTGAAAAGGTTATGTCTTCCCCACCATGCACCAAAGGGTCTTATTGGCATAAGGAGATAGCTTCGCTAGGATGTCATACCGAAGTGGAGATGTCTCCTTGAAATGAAGCAGAGCTCAGCGAAGGGGGAAAAGATTTAGCATGAGTTTCACCAAACATAGGAGCCTCCATCGGCAAAGGATATTACCTTCATCAGGATGTCTCGCCAAAGGATAGGGGTCACACTGAAGAGATCAAATGAGGTGGCTTCGGCATGAGTCTCACTGAACATAGAGGTTTTTGGCATAACATAAGGAGCTCAGGGGGACCTCTTCTCGACCGGCAGGAGTCAAGCAAAAAGAAAAGGAGTCGGTCGAGGGTTCATACTTCAGCGTGAGTCTCACCTAGCAGTGAAGCCTTTAGAATGAAAAAGAGTTCTCCAGGAAGAGGGGGAGTTCCATGAGATGTCTCCGCGATACCAGGGAGTCTTGCCAGAGTGAAATGAAATGTGTCTTTGCCAAAGTTAAAGTGCCTTTGGCACAACCTCTTCCTGAAATAGGGACGTCAGGCCGAGAGGAGAAAAGGAGCCTAACAAGATTTATTTCTAAGGATGTCGGCGAAGGTCTCCCCGACATGAATCTTATCGATGTAGAGACTGAATATTAGGGGGATGTCTTACCGATATCATGTGGTCTCAGCGACAGAAAGGGATCTCCACGTGACATGTCAACCCACTGATCTCTTGGCTACAAATGGTGTCTCGCCGATGGCTCTGGTAGCATTGGTATGATCTTTAGGTCTTGCTGGGAGCTCTTAGCAATGACTACATGACTTTTCGATGCTTGCAAGAAGTTTTAACCACATCGGGGAGACACGATTAGTGTCTCATCGATATGTGGTTCAACAGGGGAATGTTTTGACCACCGAAGAGGCTGTGTGGTTTTCACTCAGCCAATCAGAGAAATTTGAAGGTAAACCATGGAAGTCTAAAGAACATAAATAGGATGAAGGGTGACATGTATTTGTTGTAGGCTCAGAGCATTCAAGGTGCAGCCAAAGTAGCTCAACTAGACACGATGGATCAAATGAATGCGGTAGCTACAAAATATCAGAAGGATCCTACAAGGGTAACTCTTCACCGAAACACACAGTAGGGACACACAAGCTTCAACATTAATTTTGATCAAAAGATCTAAGATAGATATTTTTCTAAACTGGGATATTTTTATAAGCCCTAATGGGCCGATATCAGTCTGTATATAAGGCATTTTTTCCTTTTTTGGTAAATAGTTCTGATTACATACTCTAAAGAGTTAGTGATTTTTTATTCAATCATTTCTCAATCAATGTATGTTTTTCTGTAACTCAACTAGAATCCTGAATATAACACAGAGTTTACCTTGGAAGTTGGTGTTCATGTTTATATTGATTCTCATTTTTGTATCTTTCTTTTGAACAATGCAAGTCTTTAACTGTGTTTTATAATTCTGTATTCATATCTTAGAGCTGTGAAATTAATATTTCCTTCCTGAGATGTGTATGTAGGCCAAACCTGTTAGGACTAAAGCATTAAGTCTAAAAGAAGTTGCTCTGAGAATAGAAATTAGGCCTTCAAGGGTATGTTCATCCTATGTTCATTTCATGATTTCTCACCAGTTTGGTGTATCACCCTAGTGTAGTCCTTTAATTTATGTATCTCTTCCCTCTTTCCTCTCAAAGAAACAATAGTTTAGGTGACACCCAAAGGAAGTCAGCCTTCTCCAGAGGTTTATTTCAACTATAGGTGACCCACAGCCTTGAAATAATCCCATGTTGCTCTAGAATGCTCAATTTTTGTAAAACTTTGCACAGAGTACAATTCTAGGTGACAACAGTTTCTGGCATGCCCAGGTGGGATGGAAATTAATTTAAACTATTGGTTTACTATGCAACCAGTGAATTTCATACTTTATAGAATTCCTTTGGCATACTTGGTGACTCCACAAAGAAGAAGAACCCCAGAAATCAGTGCCTTCTATAGTTTATGAGAAAAGTTCAAACTAGAGGCAGTTCAGGTTCATTTCAATATTTGCAACTGTCACCACCAAGAAGGGAAGGCAAAGCAATAGAGAAGAGAGGAACAATAGTTATCTAGTCTAGAAGAACTCAGTCCACTCCTCTGTCTATAGGGTCTCATCTTGCTCCACCAACAAATCCACTTGAGATACCTTCAATGGCCACTCCAAGGAATCAACCCTTTGTTGCTTTCAATGGAGAGATTCCTTTGAACTTGGCACAACACAATGATATTCCAATGGTAGCTTTGAAGAGTTTGCCAATTTTCACGGGAGAAGACCAAACTACTCCAATTGAACACATGCGGGATGTGGCTTTGTTATGCGGAGTCCATCGCATAACCCAGGAGGATGTTGCAATGAGACTACTAGCTACTTCGCTGAAAGGAAGAGTTGTACAGTGGTATAGAGCCTACCAGTCAGTTCAATTGTAACATGGGATGATTTTGGAGAAAAATTGCACAAGCAATTCCAAGACAGGTCTGACAACTTGTCTCTATTAGAGCAACTGACTACAATTAAGAGGGCTCCACAAGAGCAGATGAACGACTTCAACTTCAGATTTCAAAGAACTTGGGATAGAATCCCTGCAATGGTGAGGCCACCTCAAGAGTACACATTTATGTATTTTTTAAGGGCTCTAAACAGCGACATAGCTATTATGATATAATCAATGGGAGGAGTGTCTTTACCAGATGCCTTTGAAATAGCTATCAGAGCTGAAAACAGCTTAATACAAGTTGGTAAGCTTGCCAGGCCACCAATGCCAATATTCCCAGAAATTCATGCAAATATTCCTTTGCAAATACCTCCTTTCACACCTCTACCAGCTGTACCAATGCTACTAGTTGTTTTTCAAACCATTGACAAGCAAGAAAGTGTTGCTTCAAGCTCATCAAATGAATTACAAGAGATCAAAAGTCTTTTACAGAATTTTGGTAAAAATTTGGTGAATTTGGAAAAGAAACAGACCTATTCCAGGCCTTATCAACAGCAAAATTAGGCCTCAAGTCAGCCTTTTCAAAGTCAACAGTAGCAATTCCAAGGGAATAGACAACAATATCAGGGCAATTATTAGGGCCCAAGACAAAGTATGAACACAAGGACTTTTCAGGCCTATGCTCCAGCACCTGTTAGTGCAATCAGGGACCTGGTTCCCACTCAAAACAACTTAGTAGCTGATTATGAGTGGTGCTACCCTCGTAACCAGCCTCATAATCAAGCCACTTGTTGAAATGGACTAATCAATCAAGCACTGATGGTACAAAATGCTTCAGGTTCACAGCAGAGTGCATACAATGTGCATCTTCACAACATCAGGACCAATTCAGCAATGATACAACCCTGCTTAATCGGCAAGGTCAAGAATTCAGGCTGAGAGGAGAAAAGGATCCCGACGGGATTTATTTCTAAGGACGTCGGCGAAGGTCTCCCCGACATGAATCTTATCAATGTAGAGACTGACTATCAGGGGGATGTCTTACCAATATCATGTGGTCTCAGCGACAGAAAGGGATCTCCACGTGACATGTCAACCCACTGATCTCTTGGCGATAAACGGTGTCTCACTGATGGCTCTAGTAGCATCGGTATGATCTTTAGGTTTCACTGGGAGCTCTCAATGACGGCTCCATGACTTGCCGATGCTTGCAATAAGTTTTAACCACATCAGGGAGACACAATTAGTGTCTCACAAATATGCTGTTCAACAAGGGAATGTTTTGACCACCGAAGAGGCTACGTGGTTTTCACTCAGCCAATCAGAGAAATCTAAAGGTAAACCATGGCAGTCTAAAGAACATCAATATGATGAAGGGTGATGTGTATCTATTGTAGGCTTAGAGCATTCAAGGTGTAGCCAAAGTAGCTCAACTAGACATGATGGATCAAATGAATGTTGTAGCTACAAAATATCAGAAGGCTCCTACGAGGGTAACTCTTCACTGACACACACAGCAGGGACATGCAGGCTTCAACATTAATTTCAATCAAAAGATTTGAGATAGATTTTTTTTTGAACTAGAATATTTTTGTAAGCCCTAATGGGCCAATATCAGTCTATATATAAGGCATTTTTTCCTTTTTGGTAAATAGTTCTGATTACACACTCTGAAGAGTTAGTGATTTTTTATTCAATCCTTTCTCAATCAATGTATGTTTTTCTATAACTCAACTGGAATCCTGAATATAACACATAGTTTACCTTGGATGTTTGTGTTCATGTTTGTATTGATTCTCATTTCTGTATCTTTCTTTTGAACAATGCAAGTCTTTAACTGTATTTTATAATTCTGTATTCATATCTTAGAGCTGTGAAATTAATCTTTCCTTCCTGAGATGTGTATGTAGACCAAACCTATTAGGACTAAAGCATTAAGTCTGAAAGAAGTTTCTCTAAGAATAGCAATTAGGCCTTCAAGTGTATGTTCTTCTTGTGTTCATTTCATGATTTCTCACCATTTCGGTGTATCGCCCTAGTGTAGTCCTTTAATTTATGTATATCTTCCCTCTTTCCTCTCAAAGAAACAATAGTTTAGGTGATACCCAAAGGAAGTCGGCCTTCTCCAGAGGTTCATTTCAGCTATAGGTGACCCACAACCTTGAAATGATCCCATGTTGCTCTAGAATGCTCAGTTTTTTTAAAACTTTGCACAGGGTGCAATTCTAGGTGACAACAATTACCTCAGAGAAAAATGAGGGGGGAACTTGCAAGTAACCAAGTAGTTTTTCATGTCAGTGTACCATGAGCTCTTTTCTAATATAGCTAAGAGATGTTCATCTAGAAAGGCATCATCATCTGGAATTGGTTTATCATCTTACTATTGTAACCTAGACAAAATTTCTACAACCACATTCTCATGACCAGGCTTATCAAGTATAGTAATATTTAATTCTTGAAGAAAAAGTAGCCATCTAATAACTCTATTGGTTTAAACAAGTTTATTCATTAGAAATAGAATTTTAGAATGATTAGTATGAACAAACACTTTATATCCAATAATATAATGATAAAAATTATTAATTGAATAAACAATAGCTAAAAACTCATGTTTAGTTACTGTATAATTTACCTCAACCCCTGTCAAATTCTTACTGATGTAGTGAATGGAGTAGATGAGATTATCTTCTTTCTATCCATGGATAGCTCCCATAGAACTATTTGAGGCATCAGTGTGAATATGAAAAGGTAGTTCCCAATTCAGAACTTTGAGTACTGGTGTGGTGACAAGCTTGTCCTTAATGGTTTCAAAAGCCTCTTGGCACTTTGGTGTCAAAAATAAAATGACATCTTTCACTATCAAAGCAAACAAGGGGGAGGCAATCTTACTAAAATTTTGGATGAACCTCCTATAGTACCCTGCATGGCCTAGAAAACTACACACATCCTTTTGGCTACTAGGTGTAGGAAAGTCCTAAATGATCTGTATCTTTTTGGGATTGACTTGAATACCCTTAGAAGAAATATAATGCCCAAGTATTATCCCCTCTATCATAAGCATATGGCACTTTTCATGACTTAATGATAAAATAGTGTTTATACAATGTCTAAGTACCTTTTCTAGATTCATTTTAGCCTCTTCATAAGTATTACCATAAACAATAAAATTATCCATATACACCTCAACACAATCATTTAAAAGATCCACAAAAATGCTCAAAACTACCCTGTGAAAAGTGGCAAGGGCATTACATAAACCAAACAGAAAAAATTTATAGGAAAAAGTTCCCCAAGGACAAGTGAAATTAGTCTTGTCCTCATCTTTAGGTTCTATGTGAATCTGGTTGTAGTCGTTGAACCCATTTAGAAAAGAGAATAGCTTCTTACCTACAAGATTTTCCAACACTTGATCAATAAATGATAATGGAAAGTGATCCTTTTTAGTAGCTTTATTCAGTGCTCTATAATCAACACAAATTCTCCACTTACCATTTTTCTTGGGAACCACAATTAGAGGAGAGACCCATTGACTATCTAAAATAGGATACATAAACCCAACATTTAATAGTTTTTGTAACTCCTCTTTAACTATTTCACACAAGACAATATTGAGCCATCGTTGTGGTTGCCTAACTGGACGACTGCCTTCTTGAATGTAAATATGGTGTGTGTAGGTATTAGGATGAATTCCACACATGTCTTGGTATTCCAAAGAAAATGTATCTTTATTAGGTTTAAGCATGGCAATGAGATCTTAGATTTGTTCAATGGTTAATTGTGGATTAATATTAAGTATGTGATTAGGAAAATTTTCCATAGCTTCTAATTGTGCAGGTTAGTTAATGGCTAGTACTTGGGAGGTAGATTCCATATCACTATAATTTCTAGAAGATAAAAATGAACTATAGAAATAATTGTGAGGTAGCAACTAATGCAATGTGACAAAGTGTTGAAAAAATTGTGAGCTACATACCACTGGAAAGTTTCTGAAAGGACAAGGAGTATTTCTACCTGAATGGAGAACCATGCTTTCAAAATATACATTAGATGCATACCTATTCTAAAGAAAATTAAAAATAATATTATGCTTGGTAGGTTCTTCCATGTCTAAGGCTTGATTGATTGTGAAGATGGGAAATGAATCATCCAAGCCACTATCAACCCATACTAGATCCTTCATCTCCAACAAGGGTTGCATTGGTGGGTATAAAGTCAATTTTTTCTTATGCTCACCATTAGAAATGGCCATGTTTCTCAACCAAAAATTGATGAATGCATCTGCAACTGCTAATGAAGGTTGTCCCAAAATCAAGGGGTATCCCCCCAACTTAATCTTTAGCTACAAAATCACAAAGTTAGTGGGGTATTCCCATGAATCAATAGAAAGGATTACATCTTCAATCATACCCTCTATTTTTACCAAAGATCAATTTTCCATTTGAAGAACTATGGGAGTAGGCCTAAGTCCCTCTAGTGAAAATATTTCCTTTGTTTCATTTGTTGTAACATTAATTGCAGCACCCAAATTGACAAGGGTATTAGGAATGCTTATTTTACCAATAGATACCTTGATGACAGGACTCCCTGGATCCAAGTACTTAAGAATGGTTATGTTCCTGAACATAAGATCCACCAACTTTCCAATAACTTGGATGGTCTTTGGGTCTTGTTTCTTCTTTTTCTTTTGAGTACATAGATCTTGAACTATTTTTGTATAGATTGGAATGTCCTTGATATCATGCAACTAAGGAATCTTGATGTTAACATTACATAACCCATTAATGAAATCAAATTCAGGTTGAGAGACTTCCCTTTGTATTGGCTTGAATGGACTAAAATCAGTCAAGAAAGGGAGGTTCTTTGACTAGATCTACTTCAGGTTATTCATTGATCTCTATGATGGTAGGATCTTGAAGAGCCTTTCCCAATCTTAGTTGAACTTCATCTAATTCTACTATATTTACTAGATAAGTGGAGTAACCTACTGCCTCATTATTAAACACAAATTGTGTTTCCTTATTATTGGGATTTAGGTTTCATTGGGCTTGCACTAGTGTAGGCTTTGGTGGTTTTGTTTGATTGGTTGGCTAAGTAGATGATGATGGTATGTCTAGAAGAAATTGTTGTGCCTTTTGGTATGGGTTGAACATGGGAGGAGGTGGATATTGTGGTTGTGACAAATATGGTTGTTGATACGGTGAAGGTTGTGGCAGTTGTGGCCTCCATGCCTATTACCATAGCTATGAAGCATACTAATATTGTGGCATCCATTAAGGGTATGTTGAGGATTGTTTCCATCCCCCATACCATCTGAGTTGATTGGAAAAATAATTGGGTATGCTGGGTCTCAGAGTAAGATAATCATTGATCATGTGAGGGTGCATTACTCAAGGTGGAAAAGGTCACCTAAGGACCATGTAGTAGACAGGTTCCTTAGAATATTCCATATCAAGCACACCTATAGGAAGAGGCCTTAAGGTAGAGCCTTTATTTACTTCTTCTAAGGATGAAATGTTTGTCCTATTGTAAGGGAAATCCTCACTACTTTGTCTCTTGTGACAAGCCAGAAAAAACATACCCAAGGCTTTTCCAGCTTCCTCTTGCTTCCTACAGGTATAAAGAGTGTCTATCTATTTACCCATATGATTTAATAAATCAGTTTTTAGATCCTCAAGTAAATTTCCTATTTCACGCTTTGTTATACTTATTGCATTACCTATAGCATAAGGCTTACTTCGATAGTTCCTTCCCGAACACTAAGACCTTAAATAATTCTTGCAAATGTCACAAATATCATCAAATTCCATTTTATAAATGTTCCCTTTACCTATTAAATTTAATGCTTCCATAGTATCATCTCTTATGCCTCTAAGAAACAACATTTTAACTTCAAGAATTATCCCTTGTTGTGATCGTTGAAAACTGAACATGAAGTGTTTGAGGTAATCTTCCATGGACTTTTCCTCTTTCTGTGTCATGAGGAAGATTACGTCCCACATCTCTTTTGTTTTATAGTACTCTTGGTACTTGGTCAAAAATAATTCCTTCATGACTTCCCATGTTCTGATATTCATGAGGTTCATGAACCAACACATGGTTGCATCCTTTAATGTGGCTAGGAATAGTTTGAGCTTCTGTGGATCACTTTGATAATCATAGCTATGGAACAACACATCAAAATCAAACAAGAACATGAAAAATAAGTAAAGTAGAATGAGGAATATTCTTCATCGGGGCATCTTCTTCAGGATGTGTAGTTGGAAACTCAAAGGTGACTATATTGTTGTTGTACAATGCTCTATTATGATTATCATTGTTGTTGTTGTTAATGTTGTTTTTTTTTATGATGTTTTTGTTGATATTTTTCATGGCTTGGGATGCCTATGGAGTAATATAGGTTTCAAATGGCTTTTGGGTTTCTAAAAAATGGACCAGATTCGGACCCATAAGATTCTTGAAAGAAATTTTCAACCTTTTTGTGCAATATTTTGAAAGACCCTAGATGGGTACCTGCAAATGTCTCAACAATAGTAGACTCTATAACACAATTCTCGATATCAGGTTTAGATAACTCTAATTATTGCAGTTTAGTTTTCAAATTTTCTCGTGTTTAACAACTTCCTTCAATGGATAGCTTTGACATATTTTTCAATTCTTCAATTTTTGTTCCCTCAATGGATGTTTTTGATTTTTTTTTAAGTTTTTCAAGTTGTGAACTATTTCCCTTTTCTTTTCTAATAAATCTCCCTCTACTACCTCTACTACGATTCATGCACCTAAATGACTTACATCAGCACAAATCAGGAGTATTAATGTTAACAAGGTTGACAATTGTATAGGCTTTCCTCTCAACTTGCTATGATTTCATGCCTTTAATATCTTTCCCCAACAACAACACCAAAACGATTGGATTAAACTATGGTTGATATGATGGGTAAATCGATCCTTGTAATTCTATCTTAATTTGAGTAGATGAGCCTAAATCAATCCTTGAGTGTTCCAAAGTTTCCTCAATTTATTCCTCGATGTCAATCTAGGGATCATGAACTTGTGAAAGATATTAGGGATATTTTCCTAAGGGGTGAGCCTAGAAAGTCAAGTGTGGATGAATGCAACTGTTTCACCTAAGTTTATTCTACAATCTGACTCTCAGTCCTCTTGCCAATTGTGTGACAAGAGCCTATATTCACACAGTATGCAATAGAAATCAATTAACAAAATATAGTAAATATTATTACTATTACACATGAAGACCAAAATATAATAAAAATGTAGAACTAAAATGAAACACACTAAACTTTATTCATGCACATGTGATAACCACACAAATAATATTTATCAAATGCAATCTACCAAATGAAACTCATATGCACTAATAGAAACAATGATAATTGAAAACTAGTTTGATCACAGAGAAGTAAATGTAAGACTAAACACTTATTACCACATGATTCAATTCTACTATACTAATCATTGGGTAGTTGATGAAGAGGTCCCTGCCTTCTTCAACTATCAGTGATGTATCTAACACACACAAGCTACTCCACGCTAACCAACGTTCATTCAAATAAATTCATAGTACTTTAAGTCACAAAACAAAAATCCTATAGAAATAATATTATTATCATCTATATCAACTAAGTCTCAGCTTACATATTTATAGATACCATAGACTGATTAAACTTATAACCATTGCTAAATAAAAACATAGAAGAGTCTTTGGTTGTTTTGGCCTACAAAAAACAACCTTAAAAGGTAATCAAAAATAGATTGGAGTCTATTTCCATCGTTTCAAAATGGAATAACAACTTCAAATAGATAAATACAACTCAACACAAATTTAACCAAAATGACAAATAATTCTTGAACAATCTTCAACTCCATTCCATCGATCCCCTTATCTACATTCCATCCAATAAGCATCCCCTACTAACAAAATCATAGATAAAATCAATAAATAATCAAAGGATTTCAGTATATTCATAGGTTTTCATCTTTCCTTTTATTTTATAAAACATCTTCATATCATTAACAAATGGTGATAGGAGCAACAAAAAATACTACAAAATGACAAGGTTTAAAGGCAAATAAAAAGGTAAAACAAAGAAATATTTCACCCTCATCAGTTTCCACCTTTTTATTATGGAAGGGATTGGCCTTCTTCAAATATGAAGGGGGTTTATTTGAATATTATTTTTCATTGCTTCATTGCATATGATTTCATAATGAGTTTTGAATAGAAGAAACATTTATCAATGAAATCCTTTAATAAACATTTATTTATATGTATATATATTATATATATGGTTACACACACATACATATATTATATATAAATTACAATGATTTTTATTATTATTATTTTATTTCCTTGTCAACTTATTTTCAAGTTCTTTTGAAAGAATAAATAGCATAATTGTTCTTCCCATGATAGTTATGTGTAATCAGATGCATTTCAATTACCATTATGAAATTAACTTTGAAATAGACATGGTAATACAAGCGATGAAATAAATAAGATTGCCTATTTAACCAAATACAATTTCCATACAAGCAATAATGATATCCATCAATTTCAAAACAAATGCAAATGTCATGGCCTAGAATGGATTGTGAGATTCTAAATTCCAATATTTCTTACCATTCATCATTCATCTGAGCATTCTTGCCTCGACCAAGTTCTCGTTCTTCAACCTATTCCTACACACACACATTCTTGCACTTTCTAGATTTATTAGTAACCTTTAACTAATAATAATTACAAAATAACTCTTTTAAATTGTAAAATTTTCAAAATAAATAATTTTCCATATATCATTTGTATTTATATAATTCATAAAAAATAACTGATAAATATCATTTTTTCAAATATTTCAATTAACTCAATGTTATTAAATGCAAGTAAGAAAATTGAGATGTGACATCCTTCCCCACTAGGAATATACATTGTATCAATGTCTAATTAAACAAAAAATGTTGACATATGTTCATTTCAACATCAAATCATACTATTTTCAAGCTAAAACAATAGAACATACAAGTACGAAATATTAAGCAACTATATATAGTAAACCATCATTAGTTTATCTAAGAAAGAAAATGAGGAAAGGAGTGTTCTATCTCCTCTGCATCCTTCCATGTATCCAAAATTGTAATGGGCTCCATTAGCACCACTCTTGGATCCTCCACCTGTAAAGAATTCCAACAAGTATATGAGATGCATCTCGATGGTATGGCTTAAGAAAAGAAACATGAAATACATTATGGAGTCGAGCTAGAGCAAGCAGTAGAGCAAGTCTGTATGCAACCGGGTTGATTACTTCCAACACATCAAATGAGGCCACATATATGAGAGCCAACTCAGATGATTTCCCAAAGGTAATAGAGCTCTTGTGTGGTTTAACTCTTAAAAAGAGCTTATCCCTTACTGCAAACTTTCTAAAGGTTCTATTTATGTTAGCATAGCTCTTGTTTCTATCCATTGCCTCCTTCAGTCTACTCTTGATAAGTATCATATTCTCTTCCATCTCTTTTAACATTTTAGGACCCACTATGATCTTGTCTTCCAATTTGTCCCAAATGATAGGAATATGACTCTTTTTCCCATATAGGGCCTCAAAAGGTGTCATACCTAAGGATACATGATGGGGGTTGTTATAAGAAAATTCTATTAGTGGTAGATACTCTTCCCATTTATACTATTGATCCATATAGTACATACAAGGGAGATCTACTACCTGATTCACTCTCTTGATTTGACCATCAGTTTGAGGATGACAGGCTAAAATAAAATTTAGCTTAGTCCCCAAGGTTGCATTCAAGATTGTCTAGAACCTTGATGTCATCCATGTATCTCTATTGGATATAATGGTCTCTGGCACTCCATGTAAGTGGAAGGTCTCTATTGCAAGAATGGAAAAATGAATGAAAGTGTTTTCATTGATGTCAACTAGTCAATTGGTTATCTACTAGTTGTTGTCGACTGTATATGTTGAGGATATTGAGAAAATTGTATTAAAGAAAGATTACAAGTAAATAGTTGTTGCTCAGGATGATGATCCAGTACTTGTCCCTATGTTTGTGCGGTTCAAATATGTTGGTCATGGTTGTTGAAGGTTACTATATCCAGATTTATGGTATTGGTTCATTGTGAAGTTCGAGTTGTGTTCACCAGTTGTGAACTATGTTTTTTTGTGTTCTAGCTGAGGTTCAGGAGAAAAGTTATTGGTCCAGATTTCTCTTTGATGAAGTCTTTTGACTTGCAGTTCTAGAGTAAAGATTTTTTATTGCATTTAAGATATTTTTGGTTTTTGGAAGTTTTGAGTTTAATTGTTCTATGTGTTTTACACTAGTTTTTTCAACTATTTTTTAAGCACTATCTTCCAAGTTGATGAAGCATGTGTTTGGTTTTCCCTCATTCTAATTCCACCCTAGGATGTTTTGATGCCAACCTAATTTGAATTTGAAGTTGGATGGTTGAATTTGTATCTTTTTCAAGGTTGGAGATGGTATAAATAAAAAATGAGCTAGTAATGAAAATATATACAAAAGAAAAGAAGGAAGATAAGTGAAAGAGAATATGAAAATTTTATGCTATTTAGAAAGTGTGTGTGAGTTATTTGTGTGGTAGATCGGTGTGAAGCTTGATGCTGATTTTCTAGATGTAGTGAGAAGAAGGTGAACTCTATCATTCATGCAAGTTGATCAGGTGATTATGGTGGGAATTTTTTTTGCATTGGGATTTTTATCTCTCTATAACAAGTCTTATTTTTATTGTTTATATCTCTATGGTAGTGAGCCCTCTGGGTTGTAGCCCTGTTGGAAAGTGAGTCCTTATTTTGTATAGTGATTCCTTATCTTAGGCACTGAGCCTTTTTGTAATAAGTTTTCATATTCTATATAGTGTGAGTTAATCATCATCGTGGTTTTTTCCTCATTGGGTTTTCCATGTAAATCCGATGTTATTGTGTTTATGCATTGACATTTGATGATTAATCATTTTTAAGTAGTTTAAGTATTAGTTCCGGTAATTGAATTGAAGACTAAAATCTGTGACAACTGATTCACCCCCCTCTTAGTTTTCTTATTCAACAATCTCTTGGAAAAATTTCATGGCCAAGATCAAAAATCTATCCTTAAGATTCCTTGGAAAAAAATGTAACACCTTAGTCAACTTATCAAATACTACTAAAATGACATCATGTATGCTCTTACTTAAGGGTAATCCCTATATAAAGTCCATGTTGATCACTTGCCATTTGTACTCAAGTATATCATGAGGATAAAGGATCCCTATTAGATGCACCTGCTCAACATTAACTCAATGACACTCCAAGCACTTGGCTACATATTCCACTATATCATTTTTGAGCTTCAGCTAATAATACAAGGTTTTCAATTTTGTGATCATCTTTGTATTGCTAGGGTGTCTTGAATATGGTGCACTATGAACTTCTTCTAGGACCAACTTCCTAAGCTCTCAAGAATCTAGAATATACATCCCCCTTTGGTATCTCAAGATACCATCTAATTCAAACTCATATCCATCAAAATGGTGATATGATAGATTCTCCTCTAGAGCCTTCTTCACCCTCTCATAATGTTCATCTCCTTGCAAGTGTTGCATCACTTGTTTCCTCAAATTGGATATCACAGAGGTCATGGATGCTATATTTCTTCTTCTACTAAGAGCATTCACCACTCTATTTTCCTTTCATTTTATATACTTAATTCCAAAGTCATACTCGCTAAGAAATTTTAACCATCTCCTCCATTGTGCATTAAGGTTTGGTTGAGTGAAGATGTATCTCAATCCCAATTGTTTTATTTTGAGCTCAAATGACTTCCGCAAAGATAATCCCTCCACATATGTAGGGAATTGACTATAGATGCTAATTCTAGATCATGTGCAACATAATTTACTTCATGTTGTTTCAACTTCCTTGACTCATACGCCACCACTTTCCCATCTTGCATTAACACTACTCCTACACCATCTCCCGAAGCATCTGTGATCACTAAGAATTGACCATTGGAATCAGGTATGGTCAACATTAGGGCTATTATGAGCTTCTCCTTCAGGATTTGGAAGGTTTTTTCACACTTCTTGGTCCATTCAAACCTCTATCCTTTCTTTTGAAGTGAAGTTATTGTGGCTGCAATTTGAGAAAACCCTTGCATATATTTCCTATAATACCTAGCAAGGCCCATAAAGCTTCACACCTCCATCACACTTTAAGGTGTCAACCACTCCATGATTTATTTTATCTTTTTAAGATCCATAGAGACCCCCTCAGCTGAAATAATGTGACCTAGGTAGTGCACCCTGTCCTAATAAAATGATCACTTGAATAGCTTTCCAAAAATATTTTTCTCCCTTAGACATTGTAATACTATCCTCAAGTGGTAGGCATGATCCTAAATAGACTTGGATTAAACCAAAATTTCATCAATAAATCTTAGGAAAAATTCATCCAAATAGTCCTGGAACAAACTATTCGTAAGATTCATGAAATCTATAGGTGCATTGGTCAATCAAAATGGTACAATGGTGAACTTGTAATTCCCATATCGAGTTCAGAAAGAAACTTTTAGAATATATTCTTGCTTTATTCTCAACTAATGATAACTATATCTATAATCTATTTTTGAGAATATTGATTCTCCCTTAATTTTATCAAATAGTTTGTTGATCAATGGGAGGGGATATCACTTTTTTATGGTCACCTTGTTTGATAATCAATACATAGACACAAGGTTCCATCCTTCTTTTTCACAAAAATAACTGGTACTCCCCAAGGTGACACATTAGGCCTAATAATCCCCTTGCATAACAACTCATTTAAATAGGCTTTAAATTCATAAATCTCGATGGTGATCATCCTTTATGGGGCCTTAGACTAAGGCTCAACTCCAGGAACTAGATCAATGGAGAAATAAAATTCTCTCTTTGGGGGCATCTCAGTGAGATCTTCAAGAAACACATCTCCTAATTCCCTAAGGATAGAGTAATCATCTAAGTATGTTTTCTCTTTTTTGAGTTCAATAACATGCACAACATATATGACACAACCCTTCCTCTAAGCCCTCTTGAGTTGCATAGCTGAGATCTAACTAAGCTCCATGGGTCATTGTATCCCATGAATCTCAATCAAGTATCCATAGTCATCCATAAAACTCACCATCTTATCCTCAATTTACAATGGCTTTGTGCTTAGTTAACTAGTTGATTCCTAAGATTACATCATAGGATGCTAAAGGTGGCACATAAAGGTCAACTTGGGTCAGGAATTTGGGAAGTTCTAACTTGCTATAAAAGAAAGATGAATCTACTTCCTGCTCTGATCGATTCCCATACTGAACTAACCATGAGTTTTCCAAATATCCAGATCCAATGGGAAGCTTAGAAATCATTCTAGGATATATGAAACACTTAGTAGCTCTAGTATCTATCAAAATAGAAATGGTTCTGCCATATAGATTACCCATCAGTTGTATCGAAGAAGCTTAGTACTCTGCTTGTCTATTATTTACCGCCTCATGGATCTTGTGTTGTGGGGTCTGATGATGTTTTCCTTCCTTTTGCGACTTTAAATTATGAGGGAAACTAGATGCATAATGGTCTCCCCCACAAGTGAAAAACCCAACATGTGATCCATTTTGACCTTTAGACCTATCCCCTTTTTAGTACCTCTGGTTACTATTAAAGTTGTCATTTCCCCTATTATCCCTTTTATTCCTTCCACCTTGATTATATTCTTCTTTTTCTGGAGGTTTAATTTCTCCTTTCAAATTCCTAATTTGATGGGACTTATTTTCCTTCTATCCATAACCATTCAAAAATAAATTGTTTCTAAATCAAGGCTTGAAGTCTAAACCCTTGTGAAGATTAGACAACTAATGCAACTTTTGTACTATCTTAATGGCCTCCTCAAAATATTCTACCATCGTAAGGGGATTTTGGAGGTCTATCTCAACTCCAATGTGGGCTCTCAATAATAATATAAAATTTTAAATCTAGAAATGCTCATTGGATTGGTAGTATGGAACATACTTGATAAAATTGGTAAACTTCTCCCAATACTAAACTACAGTCTGGCCACCCTTGGCAAGATTTTGAAATTCAGTCAACTTCTTGTTAATCTCCTTGGTTGGGTACCCCATTCCTGAAATTTTTTCCCCACACCCCTCATACCTCTTATTCCAAATGGTCCATTTGAGATTCTTTCTAGTTTAGGAGTACCAATATTTGTTCTAGCCTCTTTCTCAACCCATTTCCTATTCACTACTACTTGCTTCTTATCTAGTGGTTAGCATAATGACTCATACTCAACTTGTGCCATAGTCATGTTTAGCATATCTTAGCACAATTTTTTACATTTAAACAGTCACATCTACACAATCCTATGCACACAACATGTAATTTAAAAGAGATATGCACATTCATTCACACCAATACAAGTCTTCAAGTTTTGTGTCCTTGAACAAAAAAAGATTTTTTCTTTATTTATATTAAATATAGATTTACAATGATCCTTATTTACAAAAAGAATTTCCATACTAAGTAGTTCCCTCATTATCAAGAAGAGGACACTCCTCTAGGTCCTCATCTGAATTTACATCATCCTTCTTAAGAGAGACAAGACAAGTTTGCATGCACTCCTCCTCCTTTGTCAATAAATGTGCATTAGGCCCACATCCTATTGGCCAATCTCCAAATACGAATAGTTTCTTAATATTAGGATTTTGTTTGGAATCCTCAATCATTTTCCCTCTCTCCAACTTGAGTCATGTGAGGGCATGTGCTAGAGTTTCATCATCAAGAATCTTAGGTTGGTCTTTGGGTTTGGGATTCTCTTCGATAACGACTTGCTTTTTGGAAGTCCTAATGGTTTTTCCTTTCTTTCTTTCTGACTTGGACCTCCCCATTTCCTACAACCAATTCAGATTTGGTTATTCTCTAGGTAACTCATTTCTAGTTAAGGGTCTACTATTCCCTAATCCAACCATTCAGAGCTCATAGGCCTAGAGTTTAACCTTAAGCTCTGATACCAAATGTAACATGCCCAACTAAAATTTCTTCAATAAATTAATAATTGACACTATGAATATACATTTGAGACATAAATCCCATAGCTATTTTTCTAACATAGCAATTTTATGTTCATAAATTACAAAAAAAAATGAATATATATTCATTTCCAAATGTGTAGTCAATATACAAATTTGACTTGGCATTCAATCACCACATAGTCAATACAATAATTAAATTAATGATACAAGTACATAAAATAGAATTTCCATTGTAATTCCTCTATGATAGATCACCTCCAGTGGTGGACGAGAACATGGTTGAGGTGATTTTCCACCCAACCATGAAGCAATGCTTCCCTAGAATTCTTTAATCCATTGAAGAATAGCCGACCCTAAATGAAACAATTAGCAAGAGATATAGTTTACAACATAGAATCTATGCATTCCTAACTACATGCATTTCTATCTATTGTTAGAACATGCAAGTTCCATGTTAGGTAAATAATTGAAATCATAGAGAGGATAAATAATAAACAGTATGTTCCATAATAAAAATGACTACAAAGCTTGGCCAAGCTCATGTTGCATAAAATGCAAGTTAAGTTAGATTTGGAAAAGAAAATCTATACTCTCTAGTACCCATTCCTAGAAGGTAGCTTTACATAACAAAGTTGTATCCCTCCCTTCTAGACCATCTACTAGTATCATATTCAAGTGTGCTATAGTCTATCTTAGTACTTTTGTATCATTCCATTTCATCAATCATCAAGCAAGTAATCCATTTAAAATCTGGTATAACCATTCATTTATTCACCATATAACTTTCCTTAAGATTCATATTTCAACACAACACTATTCCATTTCTACAGTTCTTTCCTTTGCAAATGAAATTAAATGATCATAATCAAATGAGTAAAATTATGATGAAATAAGAAGGTATACTGCATATATGTACACATGCATAAATGAAGCATTTATGCATGTACAAATATATGCCTGAAAAATAAATAAAATTTGGAATATGCGTATACATTCTTAAGATTTAAGCAATAAATTAATTGTGTAAGCAATTCTTTTCCATATTCAAATAAATAATGTTTTGATCATTTGCATAGTTTTTATCATAGAATAATCATAAATTATAGTTCACAATGTGAGAAATAAAAAGAACATATGTACATCAATTTGAATAATTTCCTTAATTTTTTCTATTATGAATGGTCATACAAATTTAGTATATTCAAGTCTCTAGTTAAAGATTTATTTTTTAAAAGAATTGGTTTGATTCCAATATCAACCCATTTGGCTTCTTGATAAATGTTTTATTTTATTCCAGATTAGTGTTGAACATAGTAGCAACATGACATTCAGCATATTCAACATTTAATCTCTACTATTAAAGTAAAATTAGAACTTTGAAATAAAATATAATTTTGTGCCATCCTTTAATTCACAACTATGTATTCGAATGACCAGAAGTTTTTGGGTCGATATGCATGATATCGTATGTCGATAGAATTTCTAAAATCTTATACTTGTTAAAAGATTTCATTATAGTTTTTTAATCCTCATCCCTGATGGACTCTTAACTAGTGAAATAGAGTGTAATTAGCTACTAAAATTGTGATGGCTCAATGCATGAGCATCTGAGTATGTATACACACACACATATATATATATAGATATATGTGTGTGTGTATACACATATGCATAACCATCGATAGACAAAAGTTCATTTTAAATGTTGTGAGGGTTTCATTATCCCTCGGCCTATTAAGGCCAATATATACTGGTAGTGACATATTATGGTTTGCATGCACTATCATTTAGTGAAAATCCCACAAATAAAATAGACATACATTATTCCACATCTTATCAAATGTAGCAAGGTAAATCAACTTGAAGAACTGGATGGGATGACATCGAGTCATTTCCCATACATAATACATACACACACTTTCGATCACGGTGGCATCAAGCTAGCCATTAGATCAATTGGAATCATTCATACACAAAAGTTTTAATAGAGCGATAAACATAATTGTTTGGTTACTTCATTATTGGATATGATATCGCCCATAGACATATACATATTAGACAGAATGATAGGAATCATTTAGAGTCAAACCATGACTTTGAATCATTCTTATCATTTGGCCTCTATAAGAAAATCGACATAGAAATCTCAAAAGCAATTATCACTCAAAAATGAAACAAATGTATAACGCCTTGCATGGTGGTTACTAATATAGTGTTCTTATTAAATAAATAGTAGATTTAATAAACACGTAGGCTAGAGCCCAGTCACCACCCTTGCTCGATCATGCATAGCATGTCGACCTATACACACAATGAGGGTTTGTTTGGGGTTTCCTCCATCTAGATGGGGCTTCATAGAGAAATTTATCAAAAACATTTGATGAAATAAGACGATGAATACAATGGCAAGAATAACATAGAATAGCAACATGGTAATTGATACCCATTAAACTCACAAGAGAAAATCACTCAGAACTTATGATAGAAACATCAAAAAGGATATTGAATTACCTCTATGGACTACACAATGGATTTATTTTTGCTTCAAGTTGAATAGAAATAGTAACTCTTTTCTCTGTTTCTTTCTCTCCCCTTTCTTTTTCCCAATTCCTTCAATGCTTTTTTTCTAGATTACCTCTTCTTCTTTTTTCAAAATCTTCTCACACCCTGTCCATTGATTGTGCATGCTATTTTTTGGGTGATCTTAATTTTCCATATCACCCTCTCTTAGCCACCCACTTCCCCCATTTCTAAGCATTGTTTCCACTTTTCTATTATGGAAGGGATCAAAATTCTTCAAATGTGAAGGGGGTTATTTGAATATTATTTGTCATCATTTCTTTCCATATGATTTCATAATGAATTTTTAATAGAAGAAAAAATTATCAACGAAATCCTTTAATACAAATTGATTTATATGTATGTTATATATATATGGTTACACACACAATATATATATTACAACATTTTCTATTATTATTATATTTTATTTCCTTGTCAAGAGCTTATTTGCAAGTTCTTTTAAAAGAATAAATAACATAATCTTTCTTCCCATGATAGTTATGTGTAATCAGAGACATTTCCATTACCATTATGAAATTAACTTTGAAATAGACATGGTAAGACAAGTGATGAAATGAATAAGATCACCTACTTAACAAAATACTGGCAAGAATGATATCCATCAATTTTAAAACAAATGTAGATGCCATGGCCTATGTGGTGTGTGAAATTCTAGATTCCAATCTTTCTTACTGTTCATCATTCGACTAAGCATTCCTACTTCAACCAAGTTATTGTTCTTTAACCTATTCCTACACATACATGGTCTTACACTTTCCAACTTTACTAGTAACCTTTAATTAATAATCATTACAAAATAACTCTTTTAAATCATAAAATTTGCAAAATAAATCATTTTCCATATATAATTTGTATTTATCAAATTCATAAACGATATATGAAAACTTCATCTCTCTCTCTCTCTCTCTCAAGTATCTCCCTCCCTCTATCCCTCCCACCCTACCTAGATAACTCTCTCTTGTTCTCTCTCTCAATCCCTTTGGTAAAGTGTACTCCCCTTACAATATGAAACTCACAACAATCACATAAAATAACACAAAAAATGCAAGCAGGAAACCATGATTTTCTATTATCACTAGAAGAAAATGGAAATACAACATTTCAATCATAGTACATGGGCTATCTTATTACATTATTTAAAAATTTGAAATATATTTTGCTCCAGGCTCTTAGGTCTTACCACTAGAGCATTAAAGCTAATTCTATCTAGTATAGCTTTGTCCCCCACTTCCTTTGTTAGCTGGGATTTTATTTTCCCTCTCTATCTTCACCAGCAAGCCATCTCCTTCATTGTAAACCCCATCCAGATTCATCATATTTTCTATTTTTAGCAAATGACCATCTAGGGTTTCTTCTCCATTTGATGCATTTTCACCATAGATCTAATCTTCATTAACTTTTTCATCTTTCCTTTCCTTAGTACTTCCACCATCACCCAATCAACAATCAAGAACAATTTCCTCGCTTTCTACACTATTGTCTCAAGAATGCTATCGATCATGCCTTACTTTGAATTGTTGATGACATGGAAGCATATCAAGCTGAGTTACTTTTGAGTCTCCTTGATATTGACCTCTCTCTTTGATACCTCTTATTTTCCATGTCATCATTGTACAATCCACAACAATTATTTGAATTGACCTATCAACCAATCACCATTCGCCAACTGTCTACACATGTCATTGCCACCTCCCTATCAACTCCCACAAAATTCATCATCAAGAATTCATAGCGTCAAAGTTCCTTCATACCAATTCCCTCTGATAACCAAAAGTATCCTTGATAAAGCTTTTTCAGAATGTCAAAGGGACTCCTAATGTTTTCCCACTGATATATGTACCTCCCTTTGATGTGAAGCCTTCACAACTGTTCAAAATTTTTTCCTTCAATATCGCTATGTCAAAGAGACATGAAACAAGTTCTCTTCAAAATTCCCATGTCACTCCGATGAGTCAATTTATTGAATGTCAGATGTTATATTTTGTTCCTCCTTCATGCCACTTTCCATATTCTAAGTAAGGTGTAATCCCAACCTCTATCTCATGAAGATTGAAACTCATCCTTACCAACTTCCATCCTTTTGGGTGTTAGGGTTCACAGTTCTCCATACATCATACATCTTTAGCAGTTAAGTCAAGGTGTAATTCTTAATGCCAAAGCACGATATCTGATTGTTCACAACATCGAGTACACCTCAAGCCTGAAGTCTAAAACCTGAACTTCCATAGTCCTTCATACCTAGAAAACTTAAGTCAATTAGCCCTTAGTGAAAAGAAACAACACAAATATTTTTGGTTGATGCAATATTTCTTACACCCTGGATGCTCTTACACCACCCTCTATCCCCCTCACCCTACATACATAACTCTCCCTCTGTCCCTCCATCCTTCTCTCTACCTGTATCCCTCCCACCCTACCTAGATAACTCTCTATCTATCTCTTAGGTCTCTCCCCCACACCCTACCTAGATAACTCTCCCACCCTTCATCTATTCCTCTCTGCCTCTCTTTGTCCCTCCCTCGCTCCTCTCTCTTACTCTGGTATATCCCTCCCTCTATCCCTCCCACCCTCCTCTCTCTCTCAGGTCACTCCCTCCCTCTATCCCTCCCACCCCCTCTCTCTTAGGAAAATCCCTCCCTCCTACTCTTTGTCCCTTCATCTCTCTCTCTTTGTCCCTCCCTCCATCCTTTTCTCTCTCTTAGATTTCTCCGTCCCACCCTACCTAGATAACTCTCTCTCTCTCTCTCTCTCAGGTCTCTCCCTCCCTTTGTCCCTCCTACCCCTTCTCTCTCTCAAGTCACTCCCTCTATCCCTCCCACCCCCCTCTCTGATGTATCTCCCTCCCTCCCTCCCTTCCTCCCACCCTAATCTATCTCTTAGGTCTCTCCATCCCTTTATCCCTCCCACCTCTTTTCTCTTTTAGGTCTCTTTCTCCTAGCCTACCTAAATAACAGACTCTCTCTCTCTCTCTCAGAGGTATATCCCTCCCTCTCTCTTTGTACCTTTGTCCCTTTGTCTCTTAACTCTCTCCCTCCCACCCTACCTAGATAACTCATGTTTGTGTGAAGAAGTTGTTGAAGATGCTACATTTTAGATAACAAATGAAGACATGAAAATGATGGTAAGAGAAGATGTGGTAGATGAAAACCTCATAGAAAAGGATGAGATAAAGTTTGCAACTAAAGAAGACACTAGAAACATTGCAACAAAGAAAGAGGAGGTAAAATTATTTATATTTTTTCATAATAATGTTTTTCATTCATTTGTAATGTTCAAGGTTAAGAAGTATGTAGAAGAAAAGATGGGGACTATTAATTTCCATGAAGTTGTAGGTGTATATTTTTATGTGTATGCTATAGGTGTTGATGTATATGATGAGGGAAATTGTTGGAGGTGGTCATATTTTTGTGGGTTAGATCCCACAAAAGAGGTTAAGAAAAAAGAGAATCAATGGGGAGGAGGATGTTTCATGGTGGATACAAATCCATGAGAGGAAAGAAGAATGGTGAGTAGAGATGTTGGAAGAAGAGGAAGAAAATGCAATAGGAAGGGGAAGAAAAATGGATGAAGAAAAAACATAATATTTTAAATATTCATGAGTTCCCACTCATGAAACATTTCTTTTACCTAAGTTGTTTGATTTGAGAGCATCTGGGTGCATGTACAATAAATCCTACAAAACATAAAAAGAATTGCTATTTGTTTTGTTTTGTTTTGTTGTGAATTTTTATTTTAGTATTACAAGCATCATTTTGAGGCACTTTTCACACATTTCTAGTATATTAAAAAATAAATTCTAATACCTATTAGATGTATGACACTAAAGGCTTGACTTTTATGTTTTTTATGGCTTATAGAATGACTTTCGCCTCACCAAACTGGAGGAAAAATTCTATGCCCAAGCATGAAGAGGGAATTTTTGGCACTTGTAACTCTTAAATTTTATTTTTTCATTAAAAAATTGGACATGAGGAATGTAGAGACTTGGAGGTGGGAAAGTGGAGTGGAATGGTGGGAGTCTATTTTACCAAATAATTTAAAATTCTTGCCAAGTAATGAATGAGGAGCTATAGGATAATATGGGACACCAAGGAGAGGATGGAAGAAGTTAGAAATGCAACAATAATGAAAGGAGAAAAAGAAGCCACGCCAGCTGAATCAAGGAGGACAACAAAAGGAAAGTAAAGAAAAGTTCATGGAATTGAAGAATAATTTCCTATGAGCTAACTAGGGACACCTAGAGATGAAGAAACATTATTTTATTGGTGTTGTTGCTAATGTTTTAGTTAATTGGAGGACTCTGGTAGAAATTTTCTAAATATTGAAAGAAAAAAAACATAGATGTAGCTGATTTATTTTTCATAGTTTGGATTTTGAAACAATTGTTGTAAGCTCTTGAAGGATTTAAAATAAAATAATAGATTTTTTGTTCATGAAAGTTAGTCATCTTTGTTGCTGGTTGATATTTAGGATTGAGATCTTCGATAGAGCTTCCCAAAAAAAATGTAATTTTTGAGGATCCCATGGACTTTGTCTACACATTAAACCTTTATCCCCCATGGTTTGGATAGGGTTTTATCTTTGATGGTCCTCTTTTCTTCTAATTTTATGATAACTTTCTATCCCGGTCTCCTATTCTTTAAGTCATCACTTGAGCCATCATATACATTCAACCACCAGCCCCTTTGGTTTAGAGCACCGGTCACCTAGTTGGTCATCAACTTTAAATTTTCCTAAAGTCGGGTTTTAATATTTCCCCAAATGACTTAAGCTTAATTCATTCATCCAAGAGGGTCAAGTCACCATTGGCCTAACAATGGCCCCCCTTATTTAATGCTAACCTTGCTGTGTGTGCAAGTTTAGAGATTTGAGACCATGGGAAATGATCTTGGCCATACCCCACCAACTTGTGGATGTTAAATAACAGCTGATTATGCAATGAGAGGATAATGAGATCATGACACATGTCCTTATATAGATGTGGGGCCCAGTCTCCACTATCTGGCTCACCACCTATGGTTCTAAATTGATGGTGAAGATCAAGTAAAAGAATCAATCTCCACCGTTCCCTACTAACTCTCAAGGAAAAAGTGAATGCTTGTTTAAGGTTGCGAGAGCAATGAGATCTTGACATGTGGATTAATCCACCATGTTCGTGTGATGGATTAAACCTACCAATGAAGGAGTTGTCATCTAACTTGGAATGATGCTATTGGTTGATAACAAATGAACAAAGTACTATGGGAATTCAAACCCAGTCAGACCAAAGTGAATCATTGGATCTACCACTTCATCAAAAGATAAATGATCGATATTCAAAATCGATAAACAAGCACATGATAGCCATTTAATTCTGAAACTAGTAGGAATTAATGGTAGGCTCTTTACAAGTGTGATAAAATTTATCTTCGTGTGTGTGGAGACTTAATTTCAGGTAATCATGAAGTATGATATGTAGATTTCCATGCACTTGGGAAATAAACAGTGATAATACATATGCCAATGAATTGCCCAGTTTGTACATGTGTTTTCATTGAGCATTGATGATTGTTATCATCACATTGTTCAATAAATATAGGTTGATAATTGTTATTTTTTCCATTGTAATTAACCATCAAGTCTTTTAAGTTTGTGTAGGAAGCCGAGGTTACAAGTGTAGATTCTTCGAGTTGCAGGATGAATAATTCTAGCACTTCATTTCTTCCAGTGCAGAGGTCTCCTCAACACAATTTTCAAAAGTCTCATGGCGAAGACCCAAAGCATACATAGGGAACTCATAAGGATGTCCATGGCAAGGAATTTGTACCTATTGTTACGAGGTGTAGTCACTAATTGAAGGGCCAAGCTATGAGCTCAAAGGTAATGGGAGCAAAAGGAAAATAATCTGTTGGGACTTCAAACAGAATTCAAAGGAAAATTTGATATGGTTGAGGTTCCTATGGAAGGAAGAACTCTCCCATTGATATCTCTCATAACTTAGATGATAGTGAGACCAAAATGGACTTGGGATATCAACAATATCTCACAATGTTGGACCAACAAGCTCTATCAAAGGAAGAGGTGCTTGTAGTTCCTCCCATTGTCATGAAGACTCCAAGTGGACATTAGTACTTAGTGGCTTCCAAGGATAAGAATGAACAAGGTATGGTTTCTCCTCTTACTATTACAAGAACACAGAGTGAGCGTGTGTACCATGGCTCCAGTGCTGGTTCTATGTGATGAAATTACTTTGAGGATTGTGAAATTTTGTCATGAGAATGAAGTTACATGTGGGCTATTCTTTTTTTTGGTGTCGGTAAGTCTTGTGTTGAGTGTGGACAACTGAAATCAGTTTTTGATGGTGAATGTGCTAACCACGAATATGAAATGATGGGTTATTCCAATAGTAAAGGCTACTTTTGCTGGTATTAGCACATTTTGGTAGTTACATCTTTTTCCTCCCCTTTGTGACAAATGATTACAAATTTTGTTATGGGGAATTCTGAAATTCAAGTTGAAATAACATTTTGTAATGTTGTATGCATTTCAAGCCTGAAGCTTGTATGCTCCCTTATGTTATAAAAGGGAATTGAAGGCTCATTTGTAGCAGTTCTAATCTTTTGAGTTTTTAGGTCTAGTGTGTGAAAGGGGTAGAAATTATTAAGAATGGTAGTAAATAGAATAGTCGAATCAACTTGGCTTGTGAATTATGCATCTGTAAATCTTAAATAGTCCTATAGAAATTATTGATATAAAAAAAAATCTAATGCATAAGGCATATACTCTCCTTTGAAAATCATATTACAAATTTTGAATAAAATATCAAGCATATTCTATTCATCTTTAAAGATGTTGTTTGAATGCATGCTCTTATTTCTACTTTGCTTCAAGGAATCAATTAGATGCTTAAATGAGGTCATGAATTTGTGAGGGTCTATGACGATTTGGTAAGAAGTGATACTTTATGTGTAGTGAGTTTTCATAATGCAAAGTCTTGTGAAAATAGTCTAGAAATATCATATTTAAAGAATTTCTATATAACTGATTGTAAGATGTATGACTCCATCACCCAATTGATGAATGCACTAGTCTATTTGTTAGTGTATTTGACATTTGAAGGATGATAATAGTATACCAGATCATGGATTCAAGATTAGAGCAATTAATATTTAAAGTTGACTTACCATGAGGCATGTGTGTGAGGTATTTCCTTGTTCTTAGTGAATTAATCGGTATTTTCTTAAAGATTAGCTGGCCTTTGAGTGAATTGTGTTATTTTCCCTTCATAGGAACTAATGTGTGATTTGATATGTCATTTATTGAGATATTCAAATGTAATGTTGTTCGGAACACCCTCCTAGGTCCCACAAAGCCTAAAGTTTAGAAGATTTTAGTCTTTGACTAAATCTTGTCAGTTGGCCATTTATTTTAAGGATCTTGAGTATAGGAGTTGGCTACTCTTTAGAGATTCCTTAGGTGTATTGGGAAAATAACTAATAGAATGGTGACTCTACTGGGGAAACTATCATTCTCCAAATGCAGATACAAAATGTAGAGTCAAATGGTGATGTGAATCTGAACATCTTGTTTTGATATTGATAATTTCTTAAACCTGGTAGAAAATTTGAGTGTAGCAAAGATTGAAGGATCCAAACGTGATTTTGTTGTGGAAGATTGCCCAAAAAGTGTTCCATTAGTGAATAAAAATTCATCTCATATGAAGTTTAGTCCTCTGAAAGGAGGTGGAAACTCTAACTCAAAGAAACTAATAAAGCATACATCAATTGGTCAGATCTTTAATTTTAAAGACAATAGCTGCTACAAATTACTAGGTACTCACATGGAATTTGAAGAAATTAGAGCATATTATGGGTATATCATGGTAAATTTCCCATGCTCGAGATGTGAATTATTCCCTAATAGGTGAATTAGCACTATATGAGGGAATATGAGTGATAATTTAGCATGCCTTTGCATATAAATTGAAATTTATGCATTATTAATAAAGGAGCATGTCATATTATTAGATCTTAGGTGGCATTTATAAGGAATATACATGCTACAGGATTAGGATCACAATTGAAAAAGGAATTAATGTAATATTGTACAATTACATAATAGATCTTAAATTCCTTTTCAAGAATTAGGGATGAGTTGTCAATTTGTGCCATCTGGTGTAAATATGGACAAAAGTATGCATGGTGAACAATTCTTGTCCCACTAGGGAAATTTCAATACCGATAGGTACAAGGCCCTCAGATTTGAAAATATTCTTGGTTACCCTAATATTGTACCACCCAAGATCAAAGACAAGATACCAAAGTTCAGTGATTGAGAAAATTGTACTTCACACACAAAGATGTGGCAACACAAAAACTGATGAATTAGTTTATCAACATGTGATTGAGAAAATTGTACTTCACAAGCATCAAGAGAATGACTCAGACTTACTGACATCTAAATATGATAATGGTTCACATGATGAAGTTCAAGACTATGATGACAACTTTGAATGTAGTACTGCTATCAAGGGAGATGTAGATGATTATGTTGATTTTCTTACGATATCTAGTAATATGCTTGAAAAGGTGGTTGAAGTGTTAGCCACCCATATTCCACATGGTGATATTTTCCCCAACATAAAAGGAGGTCCACCCTTGGGAAACGAAAGGGAAAATTAGGATGAATGCATTGGTACTCATGTAATATCATTTTATATTGAGAAGGAATTATTTGATGATTTTATAGAAAATGTTAACATTGCAGGATTATTTGATCCATGTGGAGAGAAATCCAAAGGTGTGGACTACCAGAAGAATGATGTTAGTCAGTATGAAGTTGCATTGGAATTTTTTGCAGGTGTTCCTTACCTTATGGATCTTATCATGGAACTCCTTTCATCTCATAAAAACAACATTCATAATAAACAGAGTGGAGGTATGTCAGATGTTGTATTTGTCTTCCCTGATCTTGTTAAAGATGAGCCTAGTTTGAACCAAAGTGTCTTTGAAAGGTTCTAGTTTGAGGAAAAAATTGAATGTGATCTTACATTTCATGATTGTGTGGAATATGAGGGTTTTATTTTCCCAGCTCAATTTGATGAACCTACACTGGAGAGGGATGATGAATTGGGGTAACATTACAATAAATGGAATGGATAGTATCAATTGTGGTGGTGCTAATGAACCAGAATTGCATAATGCACATGTTGATCCACTATTAGTAGAGAAGGTTAAGGTCTTTGATAGGGGAAAGTGTTGTCCCTAAATTTTGAGGGCCAGGGGTCTCCATTTTATGGATTAAAGCTAAGTGTTTAAAAGGGGGATTCTGGTATTGAACTGCATTGTATATTTTGTGAGTACTATACATAGGTTGGTTTGGTGTGTTTTCTTTCTACTGTGTCTGCTTGCTTTGTCCGAGCAAGCTCCCTGGTTTTAGTTTTCTACCCTAGTTTGCTTCAACTCGAGATTGGAATTCTCGCTATGCCCACTGGGGGGTATACATCACCAAGCATGAGCCACTAATGGAGCTTCCCAAAAAAAATGTAATTTATGAGGATCCCTTGCACTTTGTCTACACATTAAACCCTTATCCCCCATGGTTTGGATAGGGTTTTTTCTTTGGTGGACCTTTGTTCTATTTTTATGATGACTTGCCTTGTTGGTCTCCTATTCACTAAGTCATCAATTGAGCCATCATATATGTTTAGCCACCAAACCCTTTAGTTTAGAGGGTCGGTCACCTAGTTGGTCATCAAATTTAATTTTTCCTAAAGTCAAGTATTAATATTTCCCCAAATGACTTAAGCTTAAGTCATTCATCTACGAGGGTCAAGTCACCATCAGGCTAACGATGGCCCCTTATTTAGTGCTAACCTTGTCGTGTGTGTAGGTTTAGAGATTTGAGACCGTGGGAAATGATCTTAGCCATACCCTGCCAACTTGTGGATGTTAAATGCTGGTCAGTTATGCAATGTGAGGATAGCAAGATCAAGATGCGTGTCCTTATACAGAAATGGGGCCCAATCTCCACAATCTAGCTCACTGCATATGGTTCTAAACCAATGGTGAAGATCAAGTATGGGAATAAATCTCCACCATTCCCCTCTAAATCACAAGGAAAAAGTGAATGCTTGTTAAAGGCTATGAGAGCAACGATATCTTGACACATTGATTAATCCACCAAGTTCATGGGATGGATGAAACCTGCCAACAAAGGAGTTGTCATTTGACATGGACTGATGCTATTAGATGATAACAAATGAAAAGAGTACTATGGGAATTCAAACCCAGTCAGGCCAAAGTGAACTAGTGAATCAACCACTTCATCAGAAGATCAACGACCGATATTCAAAATTGATAAACAAACACGTGATAGCCATTTAATTCTGCAACTGGCGAGCATTAATGGTAGAATCTTTCCAAGTGTGATCAAATTGATCTTCGTGCATGCAAATACTTAATTTTCGGTAGTCATGAAGTATGATATGAATATTTCCATGCACTTGGGAAATAAATGGTGATAATACATATGCCAATGAATTGCCTAGTTTGTGCATGTGTTTTCATTGAGCATTGATGATTGTTATCATCACACTATTCAATAAGTATAGGTTGAGAATTGTTATTTTTTCCATCACAATTAGTCGTTGAGTCTTTTGAGTTTGTGTAGGAAGCCAAGGTTATGTTGGAAAATATTCCTCAATCTCACAGGCTAAAACCTCTGAGAAAGCATGTTCGCTATGACATTCAAGTTGTTTGGCCGACTGACAGTTTAAACTTGTGTATTGCTCATGTCGTTGAGACAATACTTCTGTCTTTCCGAATGGACCTATCGCTATCACATGGAGACTCATGGAGATCTCTTACCGACTGGGAGATGTCTGGTCGACATTTGGTGTCTATCGGATGTCGGGGAAACTCATGGCGATTGATGTTTTTGGGGAGACCTAGCCGAAAGGTTTATGTTTCAGTATGAGGTCTTACTGATATGAATGTCTTGTCGATCGTATGGTCTTTGGGTTCGCTATGACTCTCGATGAAACACAGTTCAAGATAACAAAAGGATTCGATAGGAAGTCATGGTGACCGGGAGAAGTCTCACTGATAAGCAAGTTCGTGGTGACTTGAACTCTCTGGAAGAAGTCTCAACGATGATAGGAAGTCTTGCCGATATCGACATGACCTTTGGTCTATCTGGCCGATGAAGAGATCGGTATAACTTGTTCCTATTGGCATGAAGTCTTGGCGATGAGTGTTTGTCTCACTGATGTAGTAGGATGTGTTCGGTATGACTCCTGAGCGTGATGTGATGTCTTGGTGAAAGACGTTTGTCTCATCGAATGGAATTCTCACGTTTGCATGACTTGAAGACTTCGGTATGAGGTCTTGGCGATTTGTGATAGTCTTGCCGATGGCAATATTGAGATTGATGTGACTTGAAGACATCTGTGTGATGTCTTGGAAAACTTGATTGTCTTGCCAATGGAAATCCTAAGGTTGGTATGACACTTGGTGACTGCTTGGTGTTCGGTATGTCTTGAGACTTTGGAGTAACATCTTAGTGAAGGCGATATGTCTTGCCAACTAGTCTTTCGATATAACATGAAGAGCTCATTATGAAGTCTTGGCAAAGAGCGATAGTCTTGCCGACTATTCTTTGGTACTCGGTATGACTTGAAGCCCTCGGTATAACCTCCTGACAATAGTTGGATGTCTTAGCGATAGCATTGGTGGATGAGTTCAACTGGAGGTCAGTGAGAGGTCTGGCCAATCATGCTGATGAGGAGACTCTTACTGAAAGATGAATGCTGATAGGAATATAATGGGTTTCGGTATGACTTGTGAGCTCAGTGGAACCTCTTGATGATGGAGATGACTCTTGGCAACAATGTGTAAATGGGTCTTGTGGCATCGGGGAGAGACTTCTTGTGTCTCACTGACATGCGACACAAGTTGATCACTGTTGACCAAGTGAAGACTATCTGACGTGGTGCAATGTGGACCAACCCAAGAAGGCAGAATGTGAACCATTGCAACCGTTTCTATGTGGAAGAAAAAAAATCTACACCAGAGTGGAAACATCTTTGTTATGATGATGATGCTGAGTGGGAGATAGTTGTTTTGTGATCTTGAACCAATTCACAGAGATCTTGTTGAAGAACGAATGCATATATGTATGAATTGGACATTCTGTATTGAGTGCTGACAAGCCAAGGAGCTGAAGAGCCGAGAGCCAGTGAGAGAGAGATAATGAGGACTGAGTGGCTGGCCGAAAGGCCAAGGCCATGAGGTCGAAACAAAAGAAGAGAAAGGTAGAGTTGTGCTAGAATTTCTCTTGATCATGAATGCTATGGTTGATCTCTCTATGAGAGTTTGCTACCAGTTTGATCCAGATGAACAAGATGTAATCTCTGAAAAGGCTAAGAGCCTGAAATTGTATTGTAACCGTCTATTGCTGAATAATACAATGGCTTGATCTTTGGAGTGTGGGGTTTTTTATCTGTAAGGATTTTCCTTACGTAAATATTTGTGTTCTAGTTTTTTGTTTCATCTTTCATGTCTGTTGGTTCATGTAGTAGAATCTGTTAATGCTTGTTGTTGAGTTTAAATGTGTTTTTCTCAGAAGGATCAATGTGGAAGAATGAACTATGTCTGTTCCACATTTGGACATAGTTTTATGTGTCTTTGAGGCAACCTAATCGAAATGAAAGTTATCGAAGGCACTACTATTTGGAGTTTTCATTGCATGCACTCCATTGATTTCCTTACAAGTGGTATCAAAGCCTTCTTCTAGTTGTTGGTTCTAGATATTTCTCCTGTGAAGATTTCTTAGCTTGATAGGCTGAAAGAAATCTAGAGGAATGGACTGATGTATTGATCCTTTGATGACTGGAAGCCTTGTGGTATTCTGAGATAGCATGCAGCTCGAAGGATGGTCAAGATGGAAAAAGGGAGTTGATCATGTTCTGATCTATGTCTCTTGGTTGGTAGCGGTTTAACCTTGGAGTATGAGGTGGATTTCTATGCATCATGGCTATGTAGCAGTAAAGCTTTCATATTGGGTGTCTATGTGACAGGCTCCTGGGAATATGAAGAATCCTAGGTTGTTTCTCAGCCATGGAAAAGAGTGCTTATGCTAGGTGGTGTTTCCTTGTGTTGGAATGAACTATTTCCTATTATCCTTGAATGCTTAAAGGCTATGGAGTTAATCATCAGATGATTTGCAAGCTTCTAAAATATCCTTTCTCTCTTTCTCAGATGCATGTACATGTTGGTGGTTTAGATTTGGCCTGAAAGGGGCCTGGATTTTCTGTACTGATGTTTCCTTTTTAAGGATGCTTTGTACTTGCATGGATCTATGGTTTTGCAAGTTTTACATAGTTAAGCAAAACTTGTGGTTTATGTGGAGCTTTGTATAAGCTATTTTCTAGAGCCTAACTTTTGGGGTGTTGCTGGATGAGATAGTTGCAGTTCTGCATGCATGCTTTGTGCATGGTTTGAGGTGTGATTTATTTTCTGCATGGGAGTGTTGGTACTTGATATGTCACTCAACATTCCTATGGTGGTACTTGTGAGTTCTGTGATTATGGTGCTCATTGTGGACATGATTGGAAAATCAGGTTTGGCGTGATCTGGTGTTTGAGTCATGTTGTCTACAATCTCAATGTTGTAGTTTCCAATGTGATGACAGGTTTGCATGTTCGATGATTGTGATCTACGAGTTATGCAGTTGATGGATTAGCTACCCATTGGATGCAGTGAGATAACTTGGATGTGGACTGTCTTTATCCATGAGGATTGATTCATTGTTGGTGCAGACTTGTTAGTTGGCCTTTTGGTTGGTCACGTGTGCATTGGTGTGATTGTTTGAGATAAGAGGATGGATACTATAGAGTACCTGAATAGTCGGTTATGGAACCTAAAGCAGTTGGTCATGATGCTTGGAGAGCTCAGATGTCACATTCCAGTGGGAGCTCTAGCAGTGACTGTGGATTCATCACATGGTGGTGAATGGTCTTCTTTGGTGTTGCAGATGTTTCTAGGGAGAGCTTGTAGATCCGGTTGCTACAGAATGGTTCTTTCACATTTGCATGGACATCATTTGAAGATGTGCAACATCTTGGAACCATGGAGGACACTTGGAGTCTTTGGCTGAGGTGTTGGAGGTGCTTGACAGGTGATGTTGGTTTTGAGTCTATTTGTTGTATGTCATGGTATACTCTTGTTTGCACATTGGATTTTTGGCATTATGCATTGTACTTGAGACAATGGAGAAGTCACTTGAAGCATGGTATCTCCTAAGGGGATGTGTAGATCATGGTGTCATGATAAGTTCTTGATTCAGATGATTGGAACTTTGATAGTGGTCTGGTAATTCTTTGTGTATTGGGTGCTTTGATTATTTGCTTGATACTTCATGATAGTGCAGTAATGCAACTGAAGTTTAGCATGAGATGATTGGTTGCTAGTACTCATGGATACATGAAGAATAAGGTGAGGTTGTCTTTCTCTTATGAGAGAAGTGATGCTGCTTGTTATTCTTGGTGAAGTCTTCAGCAGAAAGTCCAGGAAGCCTACACCTTGGTTGAATGTGAGTTCAATAAGAGACCTATGAGGAGATTGCTCTTGGATTAGTCATGATGAAATATATATCTTGAAGGAGTATTCTCGTTCCCACTCTTGGTCTGCTCGACAGTTTATTTGAAAGGTATTTGGCCCATTATATTTTTCAGATGTGTTTTATGTTCACTTTCATGATATGGATCTTGAATTGCTATTTAATGGTTCTAGAGGATTCATAGTGGAAGTTGTACAACTTGTTTATCTCCTTGATCTTTTTTGTTATGTTATTTAATGATAAGAATTGGTAGGAGATAATGTATGGGCTGATTTCCTGAAAGGGGGAATGAACTAGTTTGATCTTCTTTGAGATGCTTACATCCATGTTGTTTTTAAATATGGTTTGATCTTGGTGATTGAACGGATGGATGTTGTTAAGGTTTCTCTTTTGGGATGTGAAGAAGATCATTCTTGACACAGCTAGTTGTTAGAAGTGTATGTACGAGGATGTTCTACAGGAAGATGGTGTGAAAAGTTTCTCTCTGTGGCCATGAAGGTTTGTGGTGAGAAAAATGTTTCTTGTAACAGTTTGTTGCAAGTTATGCATGTCATTATGGATATTTCCTTGGTACTACATGGTTACATTTTCTATGTTCCATTATTGGTAGACTTGTGATGCCTTTGATCTTTCAGATTTGGATTACTCAGGCAGTGGGAGTTCCTATATGTGTCTTGTCTTCTTAGTTGACACTAGAACTTGTATTTGTTGTTAATGGATTAGTAGAAGTTTACTAATGTTGATACCTGTTGAGGTATGTGAGATCAGATGGTATAGCACGAGCTGTGGGTGCTATTTTCAGTCCCGTGGGTTTATCAGTTGGATGGAAGTAGTCACTCTGATTTTTGTTCTAACTGGTGTTGTTTATCTTGTTTATGGATAATGAATTCACTGTTGTGTTTTGTTTGAAGCTTTGAAGTTGAAAATGCTTCTGTATAGCATTTGAGCACAATGAAGAGGTAGCAGTATCTTGTTGGTGATATCACTGGGATCTTTTGCTTGTGTTTGATGGAATGGTACTTATACACCTTGGCTTTGTATTCTTCTTCCATAGGTGGCATATTGGAAGATGACAGGATTGTTGCCTGAAGGTGAACATCTTGGATGTTGGAGCAGAATTCTTGATAGAGCATGAGAGAATGTTTGAGGTCTATGTGGTTTCCTGAAAGGCTATGATCAGTTGTTTTATTGGACAGTGAGTTGTAGTTGGCTTCCTAGTCTTTGTTGCAGATTGTCTAATGGACTATTATCTATGGAATCATGTTGATTAGGTGTCTTAAGTATTGCAGGGTTTGAACTGGTGGAGCTAGTGTGTTCTTAGTTCCTGGTTGCTTTGGAGGTGCCTGTGTGATCTTCGTCAAGTGGGAGATTGTTGGAAAATATGCCTCAATCTCATAGGTTGAAACCTCTAAGAAAGCATGGATGTTGTGACATTCAAGTTGTCTGGCCAACTGGCAGTTTAAAATTGTGTATTGCTCATGTCGCTGAGACAATACTTCTATCTTACTGAATGGACCTATCGCTATGACATGGAGACTCATGGAGATCTCTTACCAACTAGGAGATGTCTGGCAGATAGTTGGTGTCTATCGGATGTCGGGGAGACTCATGGCGACTAATGTTTTCAAGGAGACCTGGTTGAAAGGTTTATGTTTTGATATGAGGTCTTACCGATATGAATGTCTTGCCAATCATATGGTCTTCAGGTTCACTATGACTCTCAGAAAAAGATAGTTCAGAATAACAAAAGGATTCGACAGGAAATCATTGCGACCGGGAGAAGTCTCACCGATAAGCAGGTTCAGGGTAACTTGAACTCTCGGGAAGAAGTCTCAGTGACAATAGGAAGTCTTGCTGATATCGACATGACCTTCAGTCTATCTGGCCAATGAAGAGATTAGTATGACTTGTTCCTATTGGCATGAAGTCTTGGCGATGAGCGTTTGTATCACTGATGCGATAGGATGTGTTTGGTATGAATCCTAAGCTTGGTGTGATGTCTTGGCGAAAGACGTTTGTCTCACCAAATGGAATTCTCACGTCGGCATGACTTGAAGACTTCAGTATGAGGTCTTGGTGATCTGTGATAGTCTTGCCGATGGCAATATTGAGATCGATGTGACTTGAAGACATCTGTGTGATATCTTGGCCAACTCGATTGTCTTGTCAATGTAAATCCTGAGGCCGGTATGACTCTTGGAGACTGCTTGGTGTTCGGTATGTCTTGAGACTTCAGAGTAACATCTCAGTGAAAGTGATATGTCTTGCCGACTGGTGTTTCGGTATAACATGAAGAGCTCGTTATGAAGTCTTGGCGAAGAGCGATACTCTTGCTGACTATTCTTTAGCACTCGGTATGACTTGAAGCCCTTGGTATAACCTCTTGGTGATAGTTGGATGTCTTAGCGATAGCGTTGGTGGATGAGTTCAACTGGAGGTCGGTGAGAGGTCTTGCTGATCATGCTGATGAGGAGACTCATGCTGATAGATGGATGCCGATAGGAATACAATGGGTTTCAGTATGACTTGTGAGCTCGGTGGAACCTCTTACTGATGGAGACGACTCTTAGAGACAATGTGTAAATGGGTCTTGTGGCATCGGGGAGACACTTCTTCTATCTCACCGACATGCGACATAAGTTGATAGCTTTTGACCGAGTGAAGACTATCCGATGTGGTGCAATGTGGACCAACCCAAGAAGGCAGAATGTGAACCATTGCAACCGTTTCTGTGTGGAAGAAAAAAATCTACACCAGATTGGAAACATCTTCATTACGATGATGATGCTAAGTTGGAGATTGCTGTTTTGTGATCTTGAACTGATTCATAGAGAGCTTGTTGAAGAACAAATGCATATATGTATGCATTGGAAGTTCTGTATTGAGTGCTGACAAGCAAGGAGCTGAAGAGCTGAGAGCCAGTGAGAGAGAGATAATGAGGACCAAGTGGCTGGCCGAAAGGCCGAGGCCATGAGGTCGAAGCAGAAGAAGAGAAAGGTAGAGTTGTGTTGGAATCTCTCTTGATCATGAATGCTATGGTTGATCTCTCTGGGAGAGTTTGCTACCAGTTGTATCCAGATGAACAAGATGTAATCTCTAAAAAGGCTAAGAGCTTGAAATTGTATTGTAACCATCTGTTGTTGAATAATACAATGGCTTGATCTTTGGAGTGTGGGGTTTTTTATTTGAAAGGATTTTCCCCACATAAATCTTTATGTTCTAGTTTTATGTTTCATCTTTCATGTCTGTTGGTTCATGTAGTAGAATCTATTAATGCTTGCTATTGAATTTAAATGTTTTTTTCTCAAAAGGATCGATGTGGAAGAATGAACTGTGTCTGTTCCGTATTTGGACATAGTTGTACGTGTCTTTGAGGTAACCTAATCGAAATGAAAGTTACCGAAGGCACTACTGTTTGGAGTTTTCATTGCATGCACTCCATTGATTTCCTTATAGGTTACAAGTGTAGATTCTTCGAGTTGCAGGATGAATAAGTCTAGCGCTTCATTTTTTCTAGTGCAGAGATCTCCTCGACTCAATTTGTAGAAGTCTCGTGGTGAAGACCTAGAGCATACATAGGGCACTCATAAGGATGTCCATGGTGAGGAATTTGTACCTGTTGTTACTAGGTGTAGTCACCGATTGAAGGGCCAAGCTATGAGCTTAGATGTAATGGGACAAAAAGGAAAATAATTTGTTGGGACTTCAAGCATAATTCAATGGAAAATTTGATATGGTTGAGGTTCCTATGGAAGGAAAAACTCTCCCATTTCTATCTCAGATAGCTCAGCTAATAGTGAGACTGAAATGGACTTGGGATATCAACAATGTCTCGCAATGCTAAACCAATAGGCTCTATCAAAGGAAGAGGTGCTTGTTGTTCCTCCCATTGCTATGAAGACTCCAAGTTGACATGAGTACTTAGTGGATGGAAAGGATAATAATGAAAAAGGAGCTATGGTTTTTCCTTCTCCTATTGCAAGAATGTAGATTGGTCATGTGTGCCGTGGCTCCAGTGCTAGTTCTATGTGAAGAAATTTCTTTCAGGATTGTGAATTTTTGTCATGAGAATGAAGTTATGTGTGGGATATTCTCATTCTTTTTGGTGTTGGTAAGTCTTGTGCTAAGCATGGACAACTGAAATTAGTTTTTGATGGTGAATGTGCTAACCTTGGATATGAAAAGATGGGTTATGCCAATATTAAAGGCTACTTTTGGCTGTATTAGCACATTTTGGTAGTTAAATCCTATGCCTCCCATTTCTGACAAATGATTGTAGATTTTTTTATGAGGAATTTTGAAATGCAGCTAAAATTCAAGTTGAAATGATATTTTGTAATGTTGTATGCATTTTGAGCCAGAAGCTTGTCTACTCCCTTTTGTTATAAAAGGGAGTTCATGGCTCATTTGTAGGGATTCTAATATTTTTATTTTTTAGGTCTAGTGTGCGAAAAGGGTAGAAATTATAAATAATACCAGTAAATAGAATAGTCAAATCATCTTGGCTTGTGAATTATGCATCTATAAATCTTAAATAGTCTTATAGAAATTACTGGTATGGAAACAAATCTAATGCATATGGCATATACTCTCCTTTTTAAATCATATTGAAATTTTTGAATGAAATATAAAGCATATTCTTTTCATCTTTAAACACCTCATTTGAATGCATCCTCTTATTTCTACTTTGGTTCAAGGAATCAATTAGATGCTTAAATGAGGTCATGAATTTTTGAGGGTCTATGAGGATTTGGTAAGAAGTGATAATTTATGTGCAGTGAGTTTCAATAATGAAAAGCTTTGTGAAAATAATCTAGAAATATCATATTTAAAGATTTTCTATATAACCGATTGTAATATGTATGACTCCATCACCCAATTGATAAAGGCACTAGTCTATTTTTTAGTGTATTTGACATTTGAAGGATTATAATAGTATACCAGATCATGGAATCAAGATTAGAGCAATTAATATTTAAAGTTCACTTACCATGAGGCATGTGTGTGAGGTATTTCCTTTTTCTTGGTGAATTAATAGGTATTTTCTTAAACATTAGTCGGCCTTTGAGTGAATTGTGTTATTTTCCCTTAAGAGGAACTGATGTGTGATTTGATATGTCATTTATTGAGATATTCAAATGTAATGTTGTTAGGAACACCCTCCTAGGTCCCATAGAGCCTAAAGTGTAGAATATTTTAGTCTTTGACTAAATCCTATTAGTTGGCCATTCATTTTAAGGATCTTGAGTATAGGAGTTCACTACTTTTTAGAGGTTCCTTAGGTGTACTGGGAAAAGAACCAAAAAAATGGTGACTTTGCTGGGGAAATTATCATTCTCCAAATGTAGATACAAAATGTAGAGTCAAATGGCGATGTGAATCTGAACGTCTTGTTCAAATATTGATAGATTCTTGAACCTGGTAGACAATTTGAGTGTAGCAAATATTGAAGGATCCGAACATGACTTTGTTGTGGAAGATAGCCTAGAAAGTGTTCCATTAGTGATGAAAACTTCATCTCATGTGAAGTTCAGTCCTATGAATGGATCTGGTGACTCTGACTCAAAGAACCTAATAAAGCATACATTAATTGGTTGGATTTGTAGTTTTAAAGATAGTAGCCACTGCAAATTACTAGGTACTCTCATAGAATTTGAAGAAATTAGAGCATATTATGGGTAAATCAGGGTAAATTTCCCATGCTCAAGATGTGAATGATTCCCTAATAGCTGAATTAGCACTAGATGAGGGAATATGAGTGATAATTTAGCATGCCTTTTAGTATAAATTGAAATTTATGCATTATGATAAAAGGAGCATGCCATATTATTAGATCTTAGGTGACATTTATAAGGAATATACATGTTAGAGGCCTAGAATCATAATTGCAAAAGGAATTAATGTAATATTGTACAATTACACAATAGATCCTAAATTCCTTTTCAAGAATTAGGGATGAGTTATCAGTTTGTCCCATCTAGTGTAAATATGGACAAAGTATACACGGTGAATAGTTCTTTTCCCATCAAGGAAATTTTTGTACCAATAGGTACAAGGCCCTCAACTTTGAAAATATTCATGGTTACCCTAATACTGTACCACCCAGGATCAAATACAATATACCAAAGTTCAATGGTGAGAAGTTAGAATCAACAAATAAGCATGTGCAAGAATTTATTGATGTGATGGGGGATTATGAGATAGATTTTGAAGATGTGGTTATGAAACTATTTGTTCAATCCCTGAAATGAGACACAAGAGATTGGTTCTCTTTCTTGCCAATGTCTTCTATATATTGTTGGAGTGAACTTAAGATAGTTTTCATGGAACAGTTTGGTTAAAGAATAAATCCAACTGTTGCAAGGAAGAGTTTCATGGAAATCTCTAGGGATAAGGAGGAGCTGATCCCTACTTTTAACCTTAGATTTTCAAAGGTCATAAGAGATGTTCCTAAACATATAAGGCCAATGATGTAGAATGTTTGGTTGTATATTTAGGAGCATTTGATAGTAAGATGGGTTTTTTTTAGAGATAAAGAACCTACTACCCTACAACAAGCTTACTAAAATTCCATGGATATTGAGAACAATTTGAAGTACTCAATCATGAGGGAACATGTGACTGCTAGTCTAAATGGATCTAATAGAATTCAAACTAGTGAGCCAAACCAGTAAGGAGGAAAAAATGTCTGTCAAAAATTAAATCCATCAGATGTTATATCTACATTACTTCCACAAGATGTAGAACAAGAGGAAGCATAAACTTCATATCAACAAGGATTGGGAAGGGTTGACTCAAAGTTCTCTACCAAAGTGTTGTATGAGATGAAAAGACATGTAAATGAATCACCATATGATTTTTTTTCAAGATTCCTAGATGTTCTGATGAAGATACCCAAGGGTGTTAGACCAAGTGACTTAGTGTGCATTGATTTGTTTTGTGAAGCCTACAAATCAGGATTAAGACAATTGCCTGAGAATTTGAAGCTCCATAGTTTTGATCAGGTAGTGGAATGGATAAGTACTGTGAAAAATATTGATCATAGTTATATGCCCCATGTGGTTCCCCAAATTGTGGGCCATAATTTCCATAGTGAGGAGAATCAAAGGAGAAAGTTGATTGATCAGGAAGATGCACCAAAATGTGGATAGTTAGTGGATGAATGTTGTCATTTCACAAGTAATCAATATGTGAGCTCAGGCAGTAGCCATGAAGATTGCGAAGTAGAATATGGGAATAAGAAAAGAGTGCCTAATTTCTTTCTTTGGGATGTCATAGTTGGTGAGAAAACACAATACATTCAGGATGAAATCTCACATGGTGATCCAATCAAGAATAATGATGCATAAACCAGTGATGGCGATGCACTTGGTCTCAGTTATGTGACACAAATAAGGAATCAAAGAGATGAGATCAAGCTTGGAAAATATTATATTGAATATGATTCTTCTTATGAAATGGAGGTGGAATCCTTTTCTTCTAGTAGGGGGTATGTTAATAGCCTTGAAGAGGTGTGTTTAGTAGGCTGTGAGAAATTCTCTGCATGTGAGGAATTTTCTGAATGTGGATCAATTGTTATGAGTGCAAGTGAGAAGAAGATATTGAAAATGTTTATCTTTATACTTTAAATGATTACACTATTTTTGAATGTACTGATAATCAAAATTATTGGGATCCTGACACTGAGGAAGATGAGGTACATGTGACTATCATGAAGATATGGAAAAATCCTTTATTTCATGAACCTGCATTGGAAAATTGGTTATAAATGGTGACTCCTACTAGTGTAGGAGTAATCCTCCTTTTGAAGAAAATCATGATAAGTAAATGGAAAGAACTACTAGTGGATATGTTGTGGATGGTACAAAAAAGAGCCAAAGTAATACTGAGGTAGGTAACTTTTCTTTTGAAGATGTCAACCCTAACTTAATAGTTTCCCTACTGAATGGAAGATGTGGCGACACAAAAAATGATGAATTAGTTTATCAACATGTGATTGAGAAAATTGTACTTGAAAAGAATCAATAGAATGACTCAGACTTGCTAACATCTAAATATCATAATGATTCATATGATGATGAAGTTGAAGACTATGATGTTAGCTTTGAATGTAGTACTTCTATCAAGGGAGATGTAGATGATTATGTTGGATTTCTTACAGTATCTAGTAATATGCTTGAAAAGTTGGTTGAAGTGTTAGCCACCCATATTCCACATGGTGATATTTTCCCCAACATAAAACGAGGTCCACTCTTGTGAAACTAAAGGGAAAATCAAGATGAATGCATTGGTACTCATGCAATATCATTTTATACCGAGGAGAAGGAATTATTTGATGATTTTGTAGGATATGTTAACATTGCAGGATTATTTGATCCATGTGGAGAGCAATCCAAAGGTGTGGAATACCAAAAGAATGATGTTAGTCAGTATGAAGTTGCATTGGAATTTTTTGTAGGTGCTCCCTACATTATGGATCTTATCATGGAACTCCTTTCATCTCATAAAAACAGCATTGATAATTAAAAAAGTGGAGGTATGTCAGATGATGTATTTATCTTCCCTGATCTTGTTAAAGATGAGCCTAGTTTGAACTAGACTATATTTGAAAGGTTCTAGTTTGAGGAAAAAATTGAATGTGATCCTACATTTCATGACTGTGTGGAATATGAGGGTTTTATTTTCCCATCTCAATTTGATGAACTCACACTAGAGAGGGATGATGAATAGGGAAACATTACAACAAATGGAATAGATATTATCAATTGTGATGGTGCTAATGGCCTAGAATTGCACAATGTACATGTTGGTCGACTCTTAATAGAGAAAGTTAAGGTCTTTGACAGGGGAAAGAGTTTTCCCTAAATTTTGGGGGCCAGGGGCCTCTAGTTTATGGATCAAATCAAAGTGTTTAAAATGGGGCTTCTAGTATTGAATTGCACTATATATTTTGTGAGTACTGTACATAGGTTGGTTTGGTGTGTTTGCTTTCTATTGTATCTGCTTGCCTTATCCAGGAAAGCTCGTTGGTTTTGTTTTTCTACCCTAGTCTGCTTCAATCTGAGATCTAGATTCTCACTATGCCCACTAGGGGTATACGTCCTTGAGCATGAGCCATTGATGGAGCTTCCCAAAAAAATTATAATTTTTGAGGATCCCATGGACTTTTTCTGCACATTAAACCCTTATCCCCCATGGTTTGGATAGGGTTTTGTCTTTCATTGTCCTCTATTCTTCTAATTTTATGATGATTTTCTTTATTGGTTTCCTATTCTCTAAGTCATCACTTGAGCCATCATATATGTTCAGCCAGTGCCCCATTTGGTTTAGAGCGTTGGTCACCCAGTTGGTCATCGACTTTAAATTTTCCTAAAGATGGCTTTTAATATTTCCCAAAATGACTTAAGCTTAAGTCATTCATCCAGGAGGGTCAAATCGCCATCGGCCTAACAATGGCCCCTTATTTAATGCTAACCCTATGTGCAGATTTAGAGATTAGAGACTATGGGAGATGATCCTGGCCATACCCCTCTAGCTTGTGGATGTTAAATGTTGGTTGGTTATGCAATGCGAGGATAGTGAGATAAGGATGTGTGTCCTTATATAGATTTGTGGCCCAATCTCCACTATCCGGCTCACCACCCGTGGTTCTAAAATGATGGTGAAGATCAAGTATGAGAATTCATCTCCACCATTCCCCGTTGACTCACAAGGAAAAAGTGAATGCTCGTAAAGGCTACAAGAGCAACGAGATCCTGACACGTGGATTAATCCACCAATTTCGTGGGATGGATGATACCTGCTAATGAAGGAGTTGTCATCTGACTTGGACTGATGTCGTTGGTCGATAAAAAATGATCAAAGTATTGTGGGAATTCAAACCTAGTCATACCAACGTGAACTGTCAGATCTACCACTTCATTAAAAGATAAACGACCCATATTCAAAATTGATAAACATGCACATGATAGTTGTTTAATTTTGCAACCAACAGTCATTAATGGTAGGCTCTTTGCAAGTGTGATCAAATTGATCTCCATGCAGGTGGAGACTTAATTGCCGATAATCATGAAGTATGATATGTAGATTTCCATGCACTTGGGAAATAAATGGTGATAGTACGTATGCTAATGAATTGCCTAGTTTGCATGTTTGTTTTCATTGAGCATTGATGATTGTTATCATCACACTATTCAATAAATACAGGTTGAGAATTGTTATTTTTCCCATCACAATTAGCCATTGATTCTTTTGAGGTTTTGCAGGAAACTGAGGTTAGAAGTGTAGATTCTTTGAGTTGCAGGATGAATAAGTTTGACGCTTCATTTGTGCCAGTGCGAAGGTCTCCTCAACTCAATTTGCAAAATTCTCATGACGAAGACCTAGAGCATACAAAGGGCACTCATAAGGATGTCCATGGCGAGAAATTTGTACCTATTGTTATGAGGTGTAGTGATCGATTGAAGGGCCAAGCTATGAGCTCAGAGGTAATGGGAGAAAAAGGAAAATAATTTGTTGCACCTTCAAGTAGAATTCAAATGAAAATTTGATATGGTCGAGGTTCCTATGGAAGGAAAAACTCTCCAGTTGCTATCTCTGATAGCTCAGCTGATAGTGAGACCAAAATAGACTTGAGATATCAACAATATCTCACAATTCTGAACCAACAGGCTCTATTGAAGGAAGAGGTGCTTGTAGTTCCTCCCATTGCTATGAATACTCTGAGTGGATACGAGTACTCAATGGCTAGCACATATAAGAATGAAGGAGTTGTGGTTTCTCCTCCTCTTGTTGCAAGAACGTGAAGCGGGTGTGTGTACTATGGCTCCAATGTTGGTTCTATGTGATGAAATTACTTTCAAGATTGTGAAATTTTGTGATGAGAATGAAGTTATGTATGGAATGTTCTCATTTTTTTTGGTGTTGGTAAGTCTTGCCCTGAGCGTGGGCAACTAAAATTGGTTTTTGATGGTGAATGTGCTAACCATGGATATGAAATGATGGGTTATGCCAATAGTAAAGGCTACTTTTGGTGATATTAGCACATTTTGGTAGTTACATCTTTTGCCTCCCCTTTCCAACAAATAATTATAGATTATGTTATGGGGAATTTTGAAATGCAGCTGAAATTCAAGTTGAAATGACATTTTTTAATGTTCTATGTGTAGACACCTAAAAATGACCTAGGCCTGCAAGCTTCATTTTTACCACTTTTGTCCTAACATAATTATGACATTTAATTATGTCCTTGGTCCACATTCGACTATTGATTAAATAATTCATGACCTTTTCTTCTTCATGATTATTAATTAAATAAATTTAATTTATTTATTTAATACATCATTAATTGTCTAAGTCTTTCCTTAATTAAATAAATTTCTTAATTTATTTAATATGCCCTTCATCATATATTTCTTCCTGATTATTAAATAAATAAATTTTATTTATTTATTTAATATGTCACTAATTGTCATAATTAAATCAATTAAGTAATTTATTTAATTATTAATCAAATTTGCTAAATTAAATAATTAAATTTAATTATTTAATTGCCAAATTTGATATTCCTCTCATTTTAAATAAATTAAAATTATTTAAAATGTCATCTCATTCTTAACTACAAGCTCATTTTGGTAAATAATCCGAAAATTGATTATTTACTATTTCACAAAACTCACATTTGGAATTAAGTTAATTCTGAATTGGTAACTTCCCTTAGAGAATTGAGTGATCGGGCAGGTTCTTGACCCTTCCAAAACTGATCTTTAGTCCGGTCTTTATCTTATTCATTTTTGAAAATCTTTAATTTTGAATTAATTTCCTCATTTATTCTCCACTGCTGATTCAATTTTCTTTGATGACATCTTGACCGCTCGATTAATGATTTTTCCCTAACCCTAATTAGGGATTATGAGATTTAATCTGGGCCTCTCATTTTAGGTCTTTCTTGGAATTCGATCTCACCCATCCATTCAAAATGGCATTTTCTATAAAATGCCATTTTACTCTCACTTTTTGATTACACATTAGACGCACATAGATTACAATATTCTGGCATATTAATACTTAAATTAATTTGGCATTTTAGAGTCATTTTTTCATAGACATAGGCATAGGCATTTAGATTCAAATCCTTCAAAGCTTGGTGTAGGACTTAGACTTTTATTTCAGATTGCTCGCATGATGAATCTTAGGGAAAAACATCAACCAACAAGCAAGAAGGTGTTACAAAAGTGAATCATGGAGGTATCGACGATTGATTAGGTATAATCGTTCTTTATTTTAGCTTCCATTGTATTTTGTAATTACTTTGGGTTTTTACTATCTTCATTGATTTTCTAACCTCTAATCAAACCTTTAAAAGAAATCCTCAGTTACACTATGCATTTCGAGCTAGAATTTTGTTTGCTCTATTATGTTATAAAAGGGAATTCAGGGCTCATTTGCAGGGGTTCTAATCTTTTGAATTTTCAGGTCCACTGTGTGAAAAGCATAGAAATTATAAAGAATACTAGTAAATAGAATAGTCAAATCATCTTGGCTTGCGAATTATGCATCTATAAAGCTTAAATAGTCTTATAGAAATTATTGATATTGAAACAAATCTAATGCATAAGGAATATACTCTCCTTTGTAAATCATATTGCAAAGTTTGAATTAAATTTCAAGCATATTAAGTTCATCTTTAAACACCTTGTTTGAATGCACACTCTTATTTCTATATTGGTTCAAGGAATCAATTAGATGCTTAAATGAGGTCATGAATTTGTGAGGGTCTATGAGGATTTGGTAAGAAGTGATGCTTTATGTGTAGTGAGTTTTCATAATGCAAAGCCTTGTGAAAATAGTCTAGAAATATTAGATTTAAAGAATTTCTATATAATTGATTGTAAGATATGACTCCATCACCCAATTGGTGAAGGAAATAGTCTATTTGTCAATGTATTCGACATTTTTAGGATGATAATACTATACCAGATCATGGATTCAACATTAGAGCACTTAATCTTTAAAGTTCACTTACCATGAGGCATGTGTGTGAGGTATTTCCTTGTTCTTGATGAATTAATAGGTATTTTCTTAAATATTAGCTAGGCTTTGAGTGAATTGTGTTATTTTCCCTTCATATGAACTGATTTGTGATTTGATATGCAATTTATTGAGATATTCAAATGGAATGTTGTTAGGAACACCCTCCTAGGGCCCATAGAGCCTAAAGTGTAGAATATTTTAGTCTTCATCTAAATCTTGCTAGTTGGCCATTCATTTTAAGGATCTTGAGTATAGGAGTTGGCTACTCTTTAGAGATTCCTTAGTTGTACTGGGAGAAGAATCAACAATCTCAATGGTTGTCAGTGGTTTGTGTGAATTTGTATTTTCTTGTTGAATGTGTGTAACTATAGATTTTTTGGGTTTTTAACTATGAATTTGGAGGGGTATTGTTGACAGAAAAGTTAAGATCTATTTATCTCCTATATTTGAATGTCGGGGCTTTCATTTTCCAAGTTTTCAATTGAAAATGATTAAATTTGAAGGTTCAAAATGATCTTCAAAAGAGGGCCTCTCACAAATTTTTAGTGCAATTGTTGAGTTGCATGAATTTGTTTTATGGGACTACAATCTCCCACACTATTGTTTGGAGTTTCAATTTTTGTTCTTGCATCATTTTACTAGTTTACTTATTCTTACATTTCAGAATAAAATTTAATAAACAAAATTAAATGAACTTGATGAAATTTACCTTAGTATCAATGCCAAATGTTTGACTCAACAAGGCATATGTCATGACCAACTTCTATACAGCTAATGTATCCTATGCCATAACCCAATTTTTATTGCATTTAAATTTAAAATATGATAAATTAGATTATTGAGGAAATTCAATATGTTGAATGAAAATTTGATATTTATGATATGTTTGAAAGAAGTTGACCATCTTTTGACCATGTGATATTTTTATCTATCTTATATTTTATCATGATTGAATATTACTAATGAACTATGTAAGTGCAACTGTAGGCTAATGTAGGGAAACATGTTGAAGGATGAGACCATGAATGAAGTAGGATTGTTTAGCCAAATTGAACACTACGCTTGATGGAATTTGGGTGTGCACACACCACAAAATGACATGATAGTTGCATTTGAAACTTCATATAGAAGATTATAATGACTTGATTCAATGATTGAAAACATAGGCTTCTAAAATGATATACATGTGATTTATTATTTAATTATCTATTTTTATCTTGTATTTTTGAAATTTTGAAAAGAGAATGATAGAATGATTAAAAATATTTGTATGTAATAAAAATGGATTCTTGAAAGATAAAAAAACTAATTCCTTTGAAAACTATTATTCCAATAATAACAAAAGTTGTTTCTTTGCTTGAAAATGATTCCACACTATACTGTTATAAACATGAAATAGTGATAAATATATATATGTGTGTGTGTGTTTGTGTGTGTGTGTGTGTGTGTGTGTGTGTGCGTGTGTGTAAACATATATATATATATATAAACATATGCGAACTCTTCAAAAATTGAATGAGTTTTAACTCATCGAATATTGTTGTTAAATTTTGATAATAAATGAAAAGAGAATAAAATATGTGATAATATTATAGTGGCCTGCATTGGATTATGGAAAGATATTCAAATTTGAAGAGTGGGGTGACCAAATTAATGTCAATTATGAAGAAAAAAACTCCCATAATGTTGTGAACAGGGAAGGAAAACATGTATTACCATTTTGGTAACACAAAATAATCGGCAAGGAATCAGCTGAGGTCTAGCAGTGGTCACAAAAAAAAAAGGAAAAAGCAAGCCAGTGCATTGACCCATCTGGAAAAGTAGGAAATAGTTGAGGAAAGCCACAAGTAGAGATAAAAATAGTCATTTGATGTTGTTATGCTTGAATTTGGCATTCTAATCTATTTGAAACTTCTAGTCTCCTTTACTTTTTGTCGATTTCATTTGAGTAGAAGGAAAGATATTAGATACCCATTTTTTTTGCAAGTGTATTTTGCTTGGGACTAGGGTGTTTCAATTTGAAGATTGGCCATTTTCTAGAAACATGTTCCAAGGGCCTTATCTACCAATTTTTTTATGTACCATATCTTTTCATAATCTTCCTATCGACATGATAGTCGAACTAGGTTAAGTCATGTATGATTTATTTGTTTCACCTTGTTCATTTATTTCTTGCATGTAACTTCAATTAACCAATACATGGTTAATCAGATGAAATCTAATAGCTATTAGTGTTGTTTTCTTTTAAAAAGAAATATGATTTTAAATCATATATTGTCTCCCTCTATGGGATTGACTGTATTTCTAATGATATTCTTCATTGTTGTGATTCTCCTACGGGCTAGGTTGAGAGGGTAAGCCATGCCAAGATGGGTGCAAAGCTTCAATAATCATTCATAGAATGATGTTTAAATGTCACTATATTTAATCTTGTCACCTCATTCATCTTGAACAAAGGCTAAAAAATTATATCATTCAATTTTAATTTCATTTAGTTGGCTCAATCTTTATGATTGACTAATAGTGAACCATTTATTTACAAATTGAATCATTCATCAAAATGATTCCCATTGATATTGATTCCATGAAAATTTTGCAATACTTGTTTATATCAAACCTTACTAGATACATAATGTCATTCTTGTGAACAATACCCAGATTATCTCATAGCACAAATTTCATAGAGGTTGATGATCAGAAAGGTTAGGTTTCAACCTTAGATAATGCTAATAATAAATCTGAACAATTGTTCCACTAATTAGTCATTCTTCAGGACAATAGTGGTTTGGATAAATACACATCTTATAACTCACACCATTAGAAGCATGGTTTTTCCTAAAACTTGAACAATGATAGAATTTTCCTAGATTCATATGTTTATTTTGGTTCTGAAATGACAAGTAATGTCATTCAATTCTTTTATTTTCAAAAAAATATAGTGTTGTTTAAATATTTTATATATTCTAAATGATAGAAACATCGATCATTTATATGTCAAACTTGTTAACTTGAAACTGCTAATGAGGTGCATTGGCCTAGTAATTGGTGAACTTCTACAAAAAACATTTGTTTTGATATAAACATCATTTTTTTATACAAACAATATTATTTTTGTACAAATAGCACCTTAGTATGTGGAAATTGTTCAAACAGATATGTTCTTATTTCTTTGAAAAAAGAAAATTCACATCTTGTATTACTGTTAATGATATGACAATTTATATCATTATTTTGACTTAAAGCAATCTATTATAATGGTTTTTATTTCATAATGTATACACAAATTAATAAATTAAGTCAGCACATATATCTATATGCACATAGACCATCATCTACATACATACACATGCTTGTGGCATACCTTCTTTTGTTACTTATTTAATTTATTCTTAAATGAATATTGAATTATGTTGAATGTAATCATGTGACATGTTTTTGAAATGAATTGATAATGTATTGATAGATCCATTGAATTTTTTTTCTAAATTTATCTAGTTGAGGGATTAAGTAGAGGGTATGTGTAGGATCATGGTGGGCCAAAAAGTGGCAATATGATGGGTATGTGGTGATGAATTTTTTTACCCAAAATTGATGAAATGAAAATGGTTTTAAAGGAGATTCTCAAATTTCCACTAATATAAATTATTCTTTACTTTTAATTTAATAAGTAATTATTATTGATTTTCTATTTAAATTACAAGTAAAGTCCTAATTGATAGGCTAATTGAAAAAATCTATAGGTTTTAAATGGTATCACATTTTTGAATCCAAAACATGCATCACATTCTATTCTTTGCATACTATAGACTTAAAAAGAAAAATTTAATTTCATGAAGTTTTGACCAAGTTAAGGTGACATAATGAAGTTTTATATTTTTTAAAAAGTTGTAATAAAAAATTCATAATTAATTATTTTCTTGGAAAATAATTACAAAAAATATGCACGATCAGGACATGATTCCTCTACTTATATCTAAAATATTATAAAAAATATTATCATTTTATTGTGGTGAGGGTGGGTCAAACAGCCACCTACTTATTTTTTCCCTAAAATTTAAGTACCACCAGATTGAAATTTCAAATTTTCACCAAATAGATTTCTTTTTTTTAAACAAACCTAGTAGTTTAGAAACTAAATTAAATTTTCTATAGATTCTATTCTTACATATTTTGAAATAATATAGATAACTTATTCAAATTTTTACATCAAGTTTCCTAATTTGATTTTTTTTTGCCACTTAAGGGCTTTTTTTTCCATGATGATCCCCACATACCCTAGACTAAATTACTTTTTTGTGGATTTTGAGTAAGGATAGTTATTTTTTTTTAATATAACAAAAACACCTAAGTAGACTAGAGACCTCAGGGTAGATGTTGCTAGAGGGTAAATAGTTTCTAAGGAATAAACTTGTGTTGTTGAAAGTTACCTTCCAAGATGGGTGTCGAAATGGAGTTCAAAGGTATAGGTTTTTCTTTATCCAAAACCTATATTTTGTTGTTGCAACTAAATTTTATGCTTGGCCAAGAATTAGCCCATTATGTATGTATGGACTTTGTGATAACACTCTCTACCATTCCTAGCATAGATCTTGCATTTTTCTAATCATAGATAGAGATGCATGTTGATGTTTGGGCATGCAACCAGATTCCACCTTGCAGATTTGTTCTCTCTTGCTAAACTTTCATGTAAGGTCAGGTATTCTTCAAGTTGGAAGAATTTTGGGAAGTGTAAGCTTTGTGGTTGGGTGGTAAAGCACTTCAACAATGTTCTCTATTGAAATGCACAAGATAATCGAGAGGGTTGGAATTAGTTGTCACCAATCACACAAATCTCAAACAATTATTAGCTCCACATCCACTTTAATCTATTATTAAGTATGAGCATGAAGTGCAAATAACAAAAAGTAATATCAACACAAGAAACACCAGATTTACGTGGAAAACCCAATAAGGGAAAAACCACAGTGAGGATTAACTCACAATATAAGAGTAATTGCAAAACCATTTACAAAAGGCTTACTACCAAAGGGTTCCTTCCCAAGATAGGACTCATACTCATTGAAATGGGAGGCTCACTGCCTATAGATATAGAAAGATAGAAGAAGAATGTTACACAAAGAACACTTTCTCAATGTAACAAAAGATCCACCACAACAACTTGCACATATCCATAGCCTTGATCAGAGAATTACAGACACCATCAGCTCACTACTTTTGGAGTCTAACAAATTAAAGTTCTCTCCCTCAACTCTTTCACAATTTCTCACATCTATATTTCTTGTCACACTTGTGGCATACAATCCTTAACATTTTTCCTTGTATTTATACCATATTCAACCTTAGAAACTTTCTCCAAGGTCGGCTACACATGCTTCATTTTACAAATTCAAATTAGGTCAGCAACTCAACATTCCTATGGTGGATGAGAATGAGAGTGGACCAAACCAACACTTAATGAGGACCCAAAACAACATCTTGGATCAATCAAATGCTTCCTCAATTGATAGTTATCCTTCGTATGACATGTAAATAGTAGGTCATCCAAACCTAATGAAAACACCAATGAACTTTTGAAGTACACACTTTTTCAACAAGAAGATAACATGTAGACCACATAACATGCTTCACCATACACTGGAACACATCTTAGATGCCTTCAGATTCATCTGTAGCAATTGAAACAACCTTCATACAAAAAACACTTTTCATTAGTCCATCCAGACTATACAGACACACACACTAACTCTGAAACTAGTCTTCTAGAGCACCAAAACATGAACACCTTTGATAAAACATAAATAACACCATTACTAGCCTTCCTATAGATCCACAAGATGTGAAACAAACCAATGGAGGATTGTAGAGAAGATACATTTCTCCTAGTCCACAAACAAACAACTCTTCCAGACTAGTTCACAAACCAGTGTAGTCAACTTTCACTCTTCATCAAACCAACAACAATAATCTAGGATATATCACCCAAAGATTCCCTTAAAAAACTCTTCAAATCCACACAAGCATAGGATAAACACAGAAGAAATGAGGATAACATACCAGAGCACATTATGAACACACACAATTTTATCTTTACTATTTATTAACTTTCTCAAAAGCACTTGGTAACTCGTCATATTAGTACACCTGCAACACTATAAAGATAGATCCATGTAATCATAAAATCACAAAATTATCTCAACTATACATGCACCACCTGCAATCATTTGATTCCTTTCTCTACAACAACCTATATTGTGTTGACATCAATGACAACATTACTTGCAATACAACCATACTCATTCATACTTGCAACAATCTCCCCCTTTGTCATTGATGGCAACACATGAATCCCACCCCCTCTTTGACATCAATGGAAAAGAACAAAATGTTTTTACATAATTTTGATCACTCCCCCTTAGGAGTGAACCCATGACAACATACATCTCATATTACAACAATGATACTTCCTACTCCCCCTGAGGAGTTGACCTAATTCATTAGTCTAGACAAATGATGAATTTGTAGATCCACTGGATTGATGCACCTCTATGTGCACCTAGTTCAAAGAAGGAGGGGTAGCAACCACCAAATTCTCTGTAAGATACTCAAAATTATCCTTCAAAAAATCCTTAGTAAATATATCAGCAATTTGATCCTTTGTAGGAAAATATGCAAGCATGAATTCATTCTCCAATACCTTCTCTCTTAATAAATTATATCTGATAGATATATGCTTTTTCCTTGGGTAAATTACTAGATTCTTTGAAATATTTATTCCACTTGTATTATCACATAATATTGGGAGAGGCTCATTACACATCACTCCAATATCCTTTAATGTATGCTTCATCCACAATACTTGTGTGTAGCAGGATGTTGTTGCTATGTACTCAACCTCTACAGTGGATAGAGAAATTGAATCCTATTTATTGCTTAGCCATGAAACCAACTTGCATCCAAGAAAGAATGCACCACCACTTGTACTCTTCTTGTCATCTACACAAATAGCCCAATCTGCATCAGTGTAAGCACTTAAAGTAAAATTAGTACCCTTAGGATACCACAAACAATAATCTAGAGTGCCTTTTAGATATTTGAATATCTTTTTCATAGTTGTAACATGTGTTTCTTTGGGTTCCGATTGAAATCTGGCAACCAAACATACTACATGCATGATATCCAGTCTAGTAGTAGTAAGATATAACATTCCACCAATCATAGATCTGTACATGCTCTAATCAACATTAGGAGATTCATCATCCTTAATTTGCATCTAGTCACCATAGGGGTACAAACTGATTTGGAGTCATCCATTATGTTGGAACTATAAATTTCTAATGATTTTACATGTTTTTCATACTCCTATGTTTCCATATAGCTCCTCATCATAAGCACAAGGGCTTTCCATCATGAAATTTTTCTTGCATTTTGGCCTATATTTTCCCCATAAATCTATCGAGTCCTGCATTTTTCACGTTGTGGTCCATATCGGCATAGGTTCATGGCTGTCTCCCTGACCCACAATGCTTTTCTGCTAACATATGTTTGTTGCAGGAATATCGGCGTGACAATATTAGAGTCTCCATGATCCTTTTTACTTCTTGCAAACATCTATGTTGCCTATGAGCAAGACATTTTTGCTGTTATTGTGATTGAATTTTACATGCTGGCACCATTCGACAGGACTTCTCCGCAGTTTCGACGACAGTAGAGGATGATACTTTTCGGCAGGACTTGTTCATTGTTATAGCGATCAACATTCACCTACTGGCGGCTATCGGCAAGATATTCACCTTGTTTAGGTGACATAAAAGGTTCCTATCGGCATAAGTTATACCGTCAGGATGAGGTCTTATCATTTTCAATATGTCTCCCCGACTGGCTACAAAAGGTGCTCATCGGTGAGAGGTTTTCCTTTGTTGTAATATCATGGCAATACTCCCTTGTCTTTTCAACCGATAGGATGGATGAAGATTTTAGAAAAGTTTTAATGCTTCGGTGAAAGGTCCCGGTGAACTCTTTTGGTCTCAGCGACAAGCACATTAAGGATTCACTTCAGCCAAATGAGTTGCTTTCAGTGTGAGGTTACAATGAGTTTCTTTTGTCACACCGACTGGTGGTGGAAGAATTGGCATATTGGAAAAAGGTCTTGGCTTCGATATTATGTCATAGCGATCTCATTGGGTCTTGCTGACAATGTTTTATGAATGAATTTCGGTGAGGGTTTGTGTCATCTTGGCAAACTAATGTGCTCGGGTGTTTTAGTATGACTTTGTTGATTCTCTGGGACCTCTCCCCGATTTTGAATTGTCTTGGTGAAAGTGAATGGGAGATGGTTTTCGGTGAGAGGTTAGTTGTGTCTCACCGACCGACAACATAATGGGATGCGATATTGGTGTGAGTTAAGGTTCTTGATAAGAGGTCTCAGTGAGTGACCTACGGTCTCACCGATGGAAAACAGTGAAGGACCTTGCCGGCGAGAGTATGATCTTGTCTCAGCGACTCAAAATGGATAAAGACTTTCGATATGACTCAAAGATTTCTACAAGAGGTCTCCCCGACATTATATGTCTTGCCAATAGTGTGCATGGGAATTATGTCGGTGTGAGAATTATGTTGTCTTGGTGAATAGGTGTGAGCTCAGGGCTCTCATTGAAACATAATGTAATCTACAAGACTTCTCCCCGACTCGGACAAGTCACAGCAAAGGCGAATAACACCAAGCAGAGCAATTAATGATTGAATTTCCTTCGAAATAGCTATACAATATGTCTCGCTGACTATTTCACTGATGAAAAATAGAAATTTAAATACTGAGGCCGACATGTAAACTGCTAAATTACCATTGCAGGCCGACATGAAAGGAACCCGAATTCTGTGGAAGGCCGACATAGAATTTCAATATGGTTTATTTTCTTGATGCTGGTGTATAAATAGGTGGGCTGTAATTGTAAAATCACCAGTTATTAGATATTCGATACACAACAAGTAGATACAGTGGAATAAAATTATCATATCAAAGACTATTGTTGCATGATTTTAGAATGGAGATATTTATGAAAATCAGTTGATGTTGCTGCATTTGTCTGGTGTCAATTGTCTATTGAATTCAATAAAAATACTGCTAAGTTGTCTCCAAGATTGATGATTTCTGGTTGTTTAAATTGACATAACAAGTTTATGTTTAGTTTATCAATGCACATTTGTTGTATTTGTGTGATTAATCAATTGGTTCTTTCAAGCAAAGATTAAATCATTTTAATTAATCATAGTAATCAAAGAGATTCATTTGGATTGTTAAAGTAGAGCTTAGTAGTTACAATAGTGCATGTTTATACAAGTTGTAAACATAATATATGCCAGATGATTTGAATTTTCTCTAGAGAGTGTTGCTCATCTTGATTTCATTTGACTCCGCCTACCCAATAAGGTGCTGGTCTCTATAGTTTCATAATTAAGATTCATTTGTTCTCTTTATATCTATTAATTAAACATTTTAGGATTTAGATCAGAAGATTGCTATTGCTATCAAGTTTGATTACATTTGTTCACTTCTATATGCCATTGTGGAAAAATCACTACAAGAAAGATAATCATAAATACATAAAGTCTACTTCATTCAGTAAGGTACACCCACCTAGGTTTAGCAACACCTGAAGAGTAGAAGGTTGAATTCTTTCAACTTTGTCTGTTGCCCTAAAACATATCAAGAGATTGGTAGCCTCTTGAGGTATCTTTACCTGCATTTTTGAGAGCTAACAAATTGGTGACTCTACTGGGGAACGTTCAAAATCAAGGCCTTAATCATAGAGTCAGGAACTTTATTCAAACTCCGCTAGGAATAAGAAACATCAAGTTTTTTCTCATTTTTGACAAAAGTGAGTGGCGACTCTGATAGAAATTTTGCATCTGTTCAAATATGAATGGAAGAAGATCTCAATACAGGGGAGGTCATACTAGAGCTCCTGCTGGCAGCAGTAAGTGGACACACAAAGATGACAAGATTGATAAGGGAAAAAGGATAAGTGAGGACATGTCCCTAACAGGTAAAGACAAGGCATCAAGAGAACATTGTGAAACATATGATCGCTATGATACATGGAAAAATGATTTGAGTCTAGAGCCTTGTACTCCAGAAGATAAAAGAAATCCTTTCTTTTTTCTTGATCCTCAGAAACACGCTGAGTTTAGAGCTGAACTAGATGCTGAAAAAATTAGAATTCAGCATGAATATGATTAGAAGATGGAAGGTAACCAAAATGACTCTATTGATCATGAGCTTCCTGAGGAAGTAAAAACATAGTTTGAATCACAGAGGAAGGAGATAGAGGAGCTAAGGGCTGCATTGCTAAAAGCCCAAATTACTTCTCAGACAGCTGATTGCCCCCCAAAGTATGTACCACCTCATAAGTAGGGTAATCATAATGTAGGACCTTCTGATCCACTTGTGTCTCCTCATCATTAGACATGAAATCACTATAATCAGCCATATCATCCACCTCATATCCCCACACAACATACAAATATGTAGCCACCTCATGGTCATCCTTTTGTCCCACAACATAATGCACAATATAACAATCCTATGAACCAATATTAGTACCCACCTATCCCTCCCCCTCACTAGTATGCAGCAATGATCAGACAATTTGATTTGATAGGGTTTCATCTATACCCTTACCCTATGGATGGCAGTTGGAGAGGTCTGGTACCTAAGTTTACAGGGAGTAATGCAATTACTGCTGAAGAACATTTA